>CM058232.1:95416788-96103231 GCA_030180135.1 Orychophragmus violaceus
AGTAAAATTCAAAATCCTCAAGAACCGGTGCACCAGGAACAAGTGCCTTTGCGGCGATCCACTAGAGAAAGAAGAAGTGCTATTCCGGATGATTATATAGTATTTCTTATGGAACAAGAGGAAAATCAAACCCAATTGAAAGATGATCCTATCAACTTCCGTGAGGCTATGGGTAGTTCCAATTCAGATAAGTGGGTCAAAGCTGCTGAAGAAGAGTATCAGTCAATGCTAGACAATAAAGTTTGGGACCTTATCCAATTACCAGAATGAAAGAGACCAATTAGTTGCAAATGGATATTTAAGACCAAATTGGACTCAAGTGGTAATGTGGAGAGGTATAAGGCTCGTCTAGTGGCTAAAGGATATACTCAGAAAGAAAGGATTGACAACAAAGAAACATTTTCTCCAGTTTCATCAAAGGATTCTTTTAGGACAACCATGTCTCTTGTTGCACATTATGACTTAGAGCTTCATCAGATGGATGTCAAGACAACGTTTCTCAATGGAAACATTGATGAGACCATCTATATGGAGCAACCAGGAAACTTTGTATTAGGTGATTCAAATAAAATGGTTTGCAAGTTGAATAAATCCATCTATGGGTTAAAACAAGCTTCTCGTCAATGGCACCACAAAGTTCATGAGGTAATCATCTCCTTTGGGTTTGAGGTCAATATAGTCGAAGATTGTGTGTATCATAAGTTCAGTGGGAGTAAGTGCATTTTTTTGCTTTTGTATGTCGATGACATACTGATAGCCACTAACGATATAGGCAGGTTGCATGAGACCAAGAAATTTCTTAAGGGTCATTTTGACATGAAAGATCTTGAAGAGGCATCTTTTGTATTAGGAATCCATATTCATCGAGATAAAACTCATGAAATTCTTGGATTGTCTCAAAAGATCTATATCGATAAAGTACTCAAAAGATTTGGCATGCAAGAATGCAAACCATGTGACATCTCAGTCGCTAAAGGAGAGAAATTCTGTCTCGACAAATGCTCTAAAGGAAAATTAGAAATTCAGGAGATGCAAAAGATCCCTTATGCATCGGCAGTGGGGAGTCTGATGTATGCTCAAGTTTGTACACGTCCAGATATTGCGTACATTGTTGGAGTTTTGGGAAGATACTTAAGTAATCCATGTATGGACCATTGGAAAGCAGCCAAAAGGGTCACGAGGTACATGCAGAGAACAAAGGACTATATGCTCACGTATCAGAAATCAGATAATTTGGAGATCATTGGGTATTCTGATTCTGATTTTGGTGGATGCAAAGATAGTAAAAAGTCCACTCCAGGCTATGTTTTTCTGTTGGCCGGTGGAGCGATTGCTTGGCGTAGTTCGAAACAATCACTCATAGCTTCCTCCACAATGGCAGCAGAATTCATAGCAATTTATGAGGCATCCGATCAAGGACTTTGGCTGAGGAATTTTGTCACTTGACTTCAAATTCTAAAAGGGATCGAAAGACCACTAAAGTTATACTGTGACAATAGATCAGCTGTGTTGTATTCCAACAAAAATAGGAGTGCAACGAAATGCAAGTTCATTGAAATTAAGTTTCTTGTTGTTCAAGAAAGAGTACAAAGGGGAGAGATTTCCATAGAACACTTAGGGACAAACTCCATGATATCAGATGCTCTTACAAAAAAGTATTACACCGAAATTCTTTCATGAGCATACTGCTCAAATGGGTGTTTCAGTGTTTGAGGATCATTCGGTTTAGTGGGAGTTTGTCATTTGGTTTTGGGTTATATGTTAAAGTTGTGTTAAAGAACATTTTCTGATCAGAATAAACTTTAAAGTTTACTCTTTGTACAATAAAGTTAAGGGATCTCAACTAAAGTAGGACCAGTTGAAAATCGATATGTGTTGATCATGTTTCATATGATTTTCATGCCTCACTTTTAATAATTGATCTGTGTCATTTGACTATATAGATTTCAGTGACCATGGAAGGTTTAGTTATTTTGTTATTATAATGAAGGCCGCCATCGTTTGTATAGTTAATGGACGAGATTGTTTATGCCTGCTATATAATGAAAATTTTGAGCTCATAAAGTCTATCACATTTTCGGAATACATATGCAACCCATTGGGATATTGTAAAGATCATTTTGGGGTCACACCTGTATTATTAATGTGTTAGGGTCATTATATTAAAGAGTCAGAACTTATGTGGTCACTTTGGTAAAGAATAAAGAGAGTTATTTATGTCAGTAGTCACTTTGTGACTTTAATATTACATGAAAAGTCACATGTTTGTATTAAGGCACTTTCACCCTTAGAAAATACTAATTTGCCCCTAACTTTCTTCTAACTAAACATTACTTCTATTTATCTACACCTTTTCCTTTTTATTTTTTATTCACTACTCTAAGCTCTTTTCACACCAAAAAAATAAAAGTCTCAAACCCTAAAAAAAAGAAGTTGTCGTCTCTCTCTCTCTTTTCTCTGCCTCACACTGCCGTCAACCAAATCTGATCAGGAAACTTCATGAACCTTCGTCCTCAATAGAGAGAAATCATCGGTTGATCTCGCCTCGTCCGTTCCTATCCCTGCCTTAAGTCGTCGTCATCAGATATGCGGTGGATTCTCGGCATCTCTCCTCCATCGTCGGTGTTTTCTCTGTCTCTCTCTCTCTTTCTCTCTCTATAAATCGAGAGAAATCATCGTCCATTCCTATCCCCCGCCTCGTCGTCCTCGGTGAGTCGTTGTATCCATTTAGTAGTATCTTTGATTTATTTTGATTTTGAACTTAGATTCACCAGTAACATCGATTTTATCACTTCATTCATGTGTTAGTTCGATTTTCTCATCTTCTGTGTACTGTGGTCCACGTGGGCATCTTAAAATGGACTTTTTGTTTCCTTATATGCGTAGATCTAGTTTCTCGATCCGTCTGTCTGTCTTCTTATACCTATCTATAGTGTTACTGTGTTCTTCTGCAACTTCGTTCTTAGATCCGTCTGTCTGTCTTCTGCGTCCCATGTGGACAACTTGAAATCGTCTCTACTATTCAGATTTGCGTAGATCTAGGTTTTATGTTCATGGATCTAGTTTATATGTTCATGGTCGCTTATTCTAACTTTGTAGATCTCGTGGACATGCATGAATGGACATATGATTTCTTTGTTTTCTGTGTATTGCGTTCCATGTTGTTAACATGTGTACAACTTATAACGGACACTAGTTTATTATATGTGTGATTCTTGTTTATATGTTCATGAATAGGTACTCTGTAACATACTATGAATGGACATATAATCCTTTAATGTTATTCGTATGCTCAACACATATAGATCTCATGGATACATAATAATGGACATATTTTATAGTTTCATTTTATAGTTTCATGTACCATTTTATAGTTTCATTCTAGTGGACATTGGATTCAGGTTTCCAATTTGCGTGTACAAATTTATATGTACATTAACGATGCACATATTATTGTGTTGGCTGTTCGTGGACATTACCATTCATGTATCTTTAATATTACATAGCATATACATGTGTACATAGATGTATGGACATTATTTCGTGGACATCTAAATGTACATTTTCCATTTACTGTTTAGTGGATGCTATATTCCTTTATTTACATCTTCTAATGTTTTGTTTTTATGTTAAGACATCCGCCTTCCTTAGAGACTGTTTGCTACCAATAGATACCCCAGCAAGCAGTTAAATGTCTACTCAAAACAATATTACTGTACATCAATTATGATTTTCATATTCACATACGATATCTTCTTCAAAGGCTATTCACTAACCTTAATCAAGTTGTTATGTGTATTCAAAGCTGGACTTACTAACCTTCATCCATCACAAGAATTTTTTAGATCAATGGACCATGTTTCAGATCAATGTATAAGTATAATGGATAATGTAAAGTGGACATCATCTATTTCCATTTAGTTCCACATGTTGATTATGTTTGTATGGACACGTCTAAATGGACATCTAGTTCCATCTGTTTATCCAGTTGATTATGTTTGTGTGGTTAACTTTAAATGGACATCTATTTCTATATAGTTTATTATATTGATTACTTCCGTGTGAACAAGGATTTTCACATTTTTGTTATAATACGCTTTTCCATGGACACGTTTTAAAAAACTTCATAAGTTATTAGAACTTTGCAGTACCAAGTTCTCGTAGTAGTACATAAAGGTCTCATAGACATTTTAAGATGGACATATATCTACA
Source organism: Orychophragmus violaceus (assembly GCA_030180135.1). Lineage (NCBI taxonomy): Eukaryota > Viridiplantae > Streptophyta > Magnoliopsida > Brassicales > Brassicaceae > Orychophragmus > Orychophragmus violaceus. The sequence continues at coordinate 95,421,001 of CM058232.1, forward strand.
TATGGTTTCACCCTTTCATTTACATTTGTGTGGACATGTTTTAATGGACACACATTTATTTTCCTATACGCATTTTCGTGTACACAATTTCTAGGAACATCATTGTTGTTATACGTTTCATGGACATTATAAATTGGGCATATAATTTACATCTGGTCTCATCCTTTCAATTATGTCTGCGTTGACATGTTTCAGTGGACACCAATTACTATCCATGAAGATATAAAATACATCAACTAAATGTTGTCCACATTTTAGCAGACTAAGATATTGTCACAAAATTACTCAAAAAGTTGTCCATAGAAAAACAATCCACATAAAATAATGAGTAAAAGAGAATGATGTCCATTAGAATGTTTTCCACCAGAACATTGTCCATCAAAACGCGAACTTTGATGTAAACCCTAATTCGTGCACACAGAGAGAATCAAGAGACATCCTTTAATAGAAAAACGAATCAAACCCTATAAGGAAAACGAGTCAAACCTTGAGCCATATCGAAAATTATCACTTTAAGATCTAAGAACAAAAAGGGTTAAAGTCGAGATTAAAGAGTCTGTGAAAGAAGATGATGCGGTGAGCGAGATGCAGTGGTTAACGAGTCTATGAAGATCGAGATTAAGCGAGTCAAACCTTCACATATTAAAGAGGAGTATAGTCTGTGAAGAAGATGCTGCGGTGATCGAGATGCAGTGTTGTGACAAGAGAGAAATATAGAGAAATGGAGAAAAAGATAGAGAGAAGGAGAAGAAAGGAGGAAGAAGATGAGCAGGTCTCAATAAAGAGAAAGAGAGAGAGAGAGAGAAGGAGAAGAAAGGAGGAAGAAGATGAATAGATCTCGAAAAGAGAAAAGAAATTAGAATTACAAAATGTTTTAATGGACAAGATTTACTCTCATATTTGATGGTCTGGATTAAAAAAGTCTCAACCAATTGCTTTTTTCTTATGGTCAGATAATAACCAAACAAGATAAGAAGAGGAAGGTCAAGTTGGGTATTAAAAAAAAAGAACAATGCAAAAATGTGACTTATTCTGTGACTTCTCAAACACAAAGTGACCTTTGGTGTCAATCACTCGAATAAAGGACTATTGGGCATAAGTGTTATGGAAAATTAATGTGTGGATACATTATGTGATTTCTAATTTGATGAAGGGCCGGATTAGAAATTGTTCTACTATAAGTAGAAGGTTATGGTCCCCACATCAACCCTAATCAGAAATACAAAAACTCTCTGCATCCTTTCAATAGAGAACAAAAGCTATATTGAGTTTGTCGTGGAAGAGCCATAGCCAAATTCAGTGCATAAGCCATGAATCCAAAAAATACGCTTCCGCTTATATCAATATTATTCAGAGACTGGCATGATTTATGGTTTGTATAAATTATAAAGAAGTTTTAACAGACTCGACACCGATCTGTTATCCGCCATAGGTCTAGGTTTTTCTCGGTATTGTTCTTGTTTTTAAGCTTGTCTTTTGGTAGAACCATCTTTTTAGCTTCGGTTAGCCGGAGAATATAATCTCTTTGTAATCTTCTACGTCCTTTTTCAATAATTTTAAATATTAATATATTTAATTGTCTTGACCCCTCCTCCCCCTCCCCAATTTTTTTTTTCAATGATCAATGAATACGAACAGTAGCGGAGACAAAGAAAATTTTCATTAGGAACAAACTTAAATTCTCTTAAAGAACTAGGGGCTATATTACAAAGAAATTATGTTGGATTATTAAAATTACATATAATTTATATGAAATTTTTTAAAAAGAAGTGGGGGCATATGCCCCCTCCTATATACTGTGGCTCCGCCATTGGGTACGAACAGTAACGAGGTTGACTACTAGACCCGAAAAGACTGTTGTATTATGTGATCATCTTCGCTGTTAAGCGTCACATAATTTTTGAAGCCTTTTTGCTTATTCTCATCCAAATTATTTTTCTTTTTTCAGAAGTAAAATTATTTTGCCAAATAAAAAGATACAAAGAAAATGAACGACCAAGAAAAGAACAAAAAAAAAAGAAAAAAAAGTAACTAGGGAGATCATGATGCGGTGATATCTTTAAATCCGCCACGAATTTAGGCCGACTGATTAGTAATTTAGTAATCATTTGGGGTCATATTACCACATGCGATCAAGGCGTTAATTAATCAACCACAAAATTTCTATTTGGGTTACACGATCATCTATGGTGGCAGCGTAATTCCTAAGGTCACATGGATAACGTAACATTTGGGTTAATTATACAAATGTATCTCAAATGATATTACGTTAACCATTTAAGTATTTGTGTTGGGGCAAATTGATTCAACAAGTTTATGGGATAATCAAGGAAGCAAAATCTTTGTATAACAGGCTAAAGATGTATATACTGATGGTTTGGATCAAACAAAACATCAAAGACAGAAAGTGAAATAAAGCGCACGGTAAGCTGATTTAAATTACTGACGATTTAACATCATAATACAGTAAAAGTAGTTATCTGATTGAAAAAAGAAATAAAGAGCATCATGTGTTTCAAATCTTCTTTTATGTGGTGAATTAAATTTACCAAGATCAGATACCTATATCATGGGGTGTGTGTGTAACATCTTTATTCCTGCCCCACCTAAATCAACATTCGGCCCCGGCCCATTTAACATGCGTGCCCGTTCATTGTTGGCAGAGTATTCCGGTTTACCTCCAAACTCAGCCTAACTACATAACGAACAGATAAAGCCACTTGAAGAACCCTATAAATACTCCTAAGGAAACCTCATGAATGGCCAAACACATCACGCAATGGTAGTAGTAACAATGATGAGATTGAGACCTATTCTCCTACTTCTCTTATCCTCCCTTCTCCCACCAATCCTCACCGTTGATCCCCCACTCCCACCACCCGACGGCTCCGATTTCATCCGTACGAGCTGCAACACCACACTTTACCCCGTCCTATGCTTCTCCTCTCTCTCCACTTTCGCCAACTCCATCCACAATGACTCCAACCGCCTCGCCCGCGTAGCCATCTCTCTCAGTCTCTCCAACACTCTCCACCTTGTCTCCTACCTCCAAAACGCTTACGGCAACTGCGTTGACCACGGTTGTGATGGTGGTGGTGGACCCCACCACCCAACCGCTGGAATCTTAAAGGACTGTTTCGAGAATCTTAAGGATGCGGTAGGTGAGATGAGAGGTTCGATGAAACAGATGAAGGAGCTTGTTTCCATCGGCTCGGTCCAGTCGTTTAGGTTCCAGATGAGTAACGTCAAGACTTGGCTCAGCGCAGCTCTTACTTACGAGTATACTTGTACGGACGGATTCGAAGACTTCCACGATGATGGATCCATCAAAGATGACGTATGCTCACGAGTGGAAGACGTTAAGAAGCTGACTAGCAATGCGCTTGCTTTAGTCAATCTCTACGCCGACAAGGAAATACCTTAATCATTCATCGATCAAGTCTTTCTTTGTCTTTGAAAAAAATGAATTTTATACATAATTTAATGCGTAAAATATAAAGAGTATCATTCGTTGTTGGCTAATACTATATGTGAGAATTATGTTTTTGTGTCGAAAATATTATTTACTTGGCTAGAAATATATAAGCTTAACTAGAGATCGTGATAAAATATATGAATGAATTGTATGTTTTGCGTCTATAAACCAGATTCTTGATTTATTGATGCATAATTGATAATTTGATATATATGACCATGCATGCGCTGTAACTCCACTGGGACCTTTACCCCCTTGGAACTTTATGATAGTACTCGATTTCAGATATTTGTGAATCTTGCAGTCGGTTGTACATATAGAACAAGCTCAATTATCGCTCTCAAATTTCAACGAATATGGAAGCATAACCAAGAAAAACACAGACCAACTTGATTGCAAGTTCAAGAACATGTTGATAGCGTAACCCTACTTTGGAAATGTTTATTCAAGTTTCAACTTATGTTCATTCAATATGTATTCGATTAGAGAGGATATTTGGCTAAAATATATAAAGGAAGTTTGGAGATTCTTCATATATTATAAAATATGTATTCGATTAGAGAGGATATTTGGCTAAAATATATAAAGGAAGTTTGGAGATCCCAGCAGGCACACTTTACCTTTTGGATTCGCATATACAGGTATTTACTAAAAAGCTCCCAGACACAAGGCTCGAGGTCAACTTAGCTTCCCTTTATCCAACAGTCCCAAGTTTCCCGCCTTACCCGTTTTAGTTAAAAAACCCTTTTACCCAAAACAGAACAAACCCCTGACACACTTAGCTATTCACCAAAGAGGAAGGACTTGTTTATCGGAGATCTGAAGCTCACCGGCGGTGGTCCTTAACGCGGCAAAGGATCACCAGAAGCCGTCTGAACACTCTTCATCAACGGCAACGGAACCACTTCTCAGACAAATAACTTTCAAGATGGCTTTGGGATACAACTTAACAAACCTGTCCGGGCAAGTAGCAAACCAGTAAGCAACACACAAGGATTCTAAAGGAGGGAGGAGAAAGACGACGTGGAGATCTTAAGACGCTGAACCAAAAAACAAGGAAGAACTTCGAAGCTACAGTATCCTTCGGACCAGGAGGTACTAACTGTAACCCAAATGGCTGAACAGAGAACTGGGATGACAAGAAGATTCACGTATGAGGAGAAGGGAAAGAGCTTAGCACCAACAACTGAACCGAAGAGGAGGGTGAGGATCATAGCACCAGATCTGGATACAACAAGCCTGATTCAAGATAACATGCTCACTGTTATTGGAAGGGTCACTAACCCAGGAGTGCAAAGGATAAGAAACCTCATACCATTCTTTACAAGAAGATGGAATCTAAGAGGAAGAGCATCAGGATCTGACCTGGGGAATGATTGTTTCCAATTTAGATTTGAGAGGGAGGATGACATGAACCAAGTACTTGAAAACAGACCATACCAATTTGAACATTGGATGGTTATCTTAGAAAAGTGGGAACCTGTCATCTCACCAACCTTTCCCAAACTGATACCATTCTGGGTCAGATTGAGAGGCCTACCCCTGCATTTCTGGCAGAAGGAGATGATAGACAGGATTGGAAGGAGATTGGCAGACTGGATGGGAGAGAGCTATCTTCTACGGTAGCAAGGGTCAGGGTCACAGTTAACGGCTTGGGACCAATCATCAAGGACACTATCGTTGAGTTCGCAAGTGGAGAAGAAATTATGGTTAACCTAGAGTACGAAAGGCTAGAGAACTACTGCTCCATCTGTCTGCACCTAACTCATGAAGCAAAACACTGCCCTGAACGCAATACAGATGAGAAAGCACTGATACCAGAGAGATCATTTCGAAGTGAGGCTGCAGTAAGAACAATTCAAGCGAGAGAAAGATCACGCAGCCCTACCCGAAGCAACTACTCTAGAACCAGAGGAACAGAGAGAAATACCAGAAGAGATCTAAGAGGAGGAGAACAACTACAAGACAGAAGTGAAAGCTTTAACAGGAGACAAGGAAGCTTAATAAGGAGAAATACGAATGAGATGCTTGTTGGAAAAATAAGAGAGAACTGGCCTGACAGAGCTCAGAGATCAGGGACAAACCAAGACTTTAACAGATACAATCTCCAGGAGGAAGACCGAAGAGCCATCAACAGAAATTATGAGGCTGAACGGATAGTGAACAACAATAGAACTAGACCCAGCGAAGTGGAAAGATGGAACATGAGGGAAAACCGTACCAACCCCAGAACTGAATGGAGAGCTAAAGAAGGGGATAATGCTGGCTCTGGGGTACACACCTCTGAATACAGAAGGGGGGAGGAAGGTAGTAGACATGAGGAAAGACCACTCACCATAAGCAGAGGAAGGTTGGGCGGAGAAAGGGCTGGGATGGGAAGTCCAAGTAGGGAGAGAGAGGATACTATAGCCAGGGAAAAGGTTGGTTGGTTGGAACATACTCCGGTTGTTGAAAGGCCTGCACCTGCAGCTCCGGAGAAGGGAATGAGAAGGAAAAGCCAGGAGACAGCACTGAAAGATAAAATAACTCTACAAGAAACACTGGAGCAGGAAAGAGTGAGCAGAGAGCAAGCTCATGCTGTAGCTAGGGAAGCGATTTTGAGTGAGCTCTGGGATGCAACATACATGTACCCAAACCATCCTGATCCAAGAGAAAAAGAAGCGAGAATGCAGAGGATCTTGGAGTCGGAGATGAACAATATCATTGAGGAGACAGCTGATTCTATGATGAATAATGAGATAGACAGAGGCTCAATGCAAGGAGAAAGAGATACTATCATACCGGAAACGCAAGATGGAAGATTAATTCAGGGGGAGAGCCCAATACGAACCCAGTACGAGGATGGAAGACCATCTGTTGGAGAGGCACTAAGAAAGAGAGCAACACCAGGGTTGAGAAGAAACACTATAAACAGCCCCAGAACTGTGGTAGGAGGAAGAACGAGTCGAAGACTGCTATATCTCAACAGTAACCAGAGCAGAAGGAGACATGGGAGGTCAGGAAACGACAACGATGCGGTGCAAGAGGAAAATCTGGAAGCAGTCATAGACGAAAGGGAGAACAGAGGAAATACCGATCAATTGAGAACAGACAGAAGTATGACGGGAAACAGGACAGAGGCAAGGGAAGAGGCAACAGGGGACCGAGAGGATTTTCGGCTCGCCCATCGTCGGGTTCCTTAGCCTTAATGAGTTGGAACTGTTGCGGACTTGGCAACCCCGAGACAGTTCGTAGAATAAAGGATCTTCGAAAGAAACTCAAGCCGGAGATCCTCTTTCTCATGGAGACGAAAAATCAAGATGAATTTGTAATTAAAGAGCTCCAAGATCTTAATTATCCCTCTATGTGTTTAGTTTCGCCCCATGGGCATGGTGGAGGAGGTTTAGCCCTCTTATGGGATGAAGATGTTGAATTAGAGATATTGAACAAGAGCCACAATTGTATTGAAACCAAAGTGAAGTACCGGAATGAATCTTTTTTTGCTTCGTTTGTCTACGGTGAACCGGATAGAGCCAAACGCAAGACTGTATGGCGAGAAATATCAGAACCAATGGAGAACAAGGATGTACCGTGGTTTCTCACGGGGGATTTTAATGACATCATATCGGAGGAAGAGAAGGAAGGAGGACCTAGACGAACAGAAGGGTCATATACTGATTTTAGGTCCTTCTTGTCCGAGAAATACTTATACGACCTCAGACACACCGGAAACATGCTGTCCTGGAGGGGAAAGAGAGGCACTCACATGGTGCTTTGCAGACTGGACAGAGCGGTCTCTAATGGAGCATGGGCAGAAAGGTTCCCAATGAGCTACTGCAAATACTTAGCCTTTGAAAGCTCAGACCACAGGCCTTTAATTACTTATTTAGCTCCAGAGAAGAAGAAGAGGAGGATGCCATTCCGCTACGACAGGAGCTGGAGAAATAATAAAGAGGCGAAGGAGATAATCAGGTTGGCTTGGTTGGAAAAAAGAAACAAATCAGTAGTGGCCAGATTGAACAAGTGCAGGAACAATTTGATGGCATGGAATAAAGAGAGGCATATAAACTACCAGAAACTGATTCAGGTCAAGAAAGATACGTTGGATAAAGCGATGTCGGACCCTTTGAGCAGTGAGGAGGAAGTACAGAGGATAAATGAGGAACTAAAGAAAGCTTACAAAGCAGAAGAAGAGTATTGGAGACAACGTAGTCGGAAGATTTGGCTTAAGCTAGGAGATAAGAACTCGGCTTATTTCCACGCGGTAACTCGAGGTAGGAGAGCTATAAACAGAATTTCAGTCTTAGAAGATGATGAAGGCACTGCTCACTACGAAGAGGAGGAGATGGCACAAATAATAACGAAGTATTTCCAGGATCTCTTCTCGGCCGGGAGTTCTGACCCTCTTCCAACGGTGAAAAAGGCAACCAGTAAGCTGATCACAACAGAGATGAATGAGGAACTGACTGCGATCCCAACTGCGAAAGAAATTAAGGAGGCTTTCTTTTCTATCCATGCGGATAAAGCCCCAGGGCCGGATGGCTTCTCGGCAAGCTTCTATCACACAAATTGGGGTTTGATTAAGGAAGAAGTTACCAAAGAGATATCAGAATTTTTTCGATCAGGAAGTCTTCCGGAGAAGGTTAACCACGCCCATATCAGGCTGATTCCCAAGGGCAAGAGTCCAAAAGGAGTGAAAGACTACAGACCCCTAGCCCTTTGTAATGTGTACTACAAGGCCTTTTCAAAAATCTTAACGAAAAGAATCAAGAGGGTGCTGGACGGGATAATATCGGAAAATCAATCGGCATTCGTACCGGGAAGGGCCATCACGGACAATGTCCTTATAACGCATGAAATGCTACACTTCCTCAAGAGATCAAAGGCTGTGAAAAGATGTACTATGGCGGTTAAAACCGACATGAGTAAAGCGTATGATAGGTTGGAATGGCGATTCATAGAGGCGGTACTTATGGAGTTTGGATTTCATGAGAGATTTGTGGCGTGGATTATGATGTGTATATCTACCGTATCCTTTGCTGTGCTGATAAATGGAGAAGCTAAAGGGGAAATCATCCCGCAAAGAGGCATCAGACAAGGAGATCCCCTCTCCCCTTTTATCTTCATATTATGTAGCGAGGTGCTCTCGGGTCTTTGCAAACGATCACAACGTAATGGAGAGCTTATTGGAATACAAATTTCCAAAGGAGGACCAAGAATCAACCACCTCCTTTTTGCGGATGACACGATGTTCTTTACAAAGACGGATACTAAGTGTTGTGAGCACCTGAAGAGAATCTTACTTGAGTATGAGCATGCATCGGGGCAAACCATAAACACAAGCAAGTCAGCCATTACATTCTCAGCTCATACCCCTCTGGAGGTTAAAAACAGAGTGAAACACTGCCTTGGAATCGAAAAAGAAGGAGGATCGGGGAAGTACCTAGGACTACCTGAACTTTTCGGGAGAAGAAAGAAAGATCTATTCACGTCCATAGTGGATAGGATCAAACAGAAATCAGTGAGCTGGACTACAAGAAGAATTTCGGCTGCCGGGAAATTCATTCTTCTCAAAGCGGTCTTGATGGCTTTACCTACTTATACATTTATGAGTTTCAAGGTACCGAAAAGCTTATGCAAAAGGATACAATCGGCTCTCACAAGATTCTGGTGGGACTCAAACCCGGAGAAGAGAAGCATGTGTTGGATAGCGTGGGATAAGATGACAAAATCAAAGTGAGATGGTGGATTGGGATTCAGGAATATTGAGGCGCTTAACGATGCATTGCTAGCAAAAAACAGCTGGAGAATACTGAGTAAACCTGATTGCCTACTAGCAAGACTTCTTCTGAACAAATATTGCAGAGGAGAGGACTTCTTAGACATAGAAGCTGGATCAACGATATCACATGGATGGCGAGGAATTCTATTGGGTAGAGACGTCTTGAAGAAAGGGCTGAGCTATGTAGTTGGAGATGGGAGGAAGATCAGACTTTGGGAGGATCCCTGGATCAACTTAGAGAAACCGGAGAAGCTAGTTGGACCGGCTACAGAAACAACTAAAGACTGGACAGTCTCGAAGCTTCTACATCAGGGGACAAAGGAGTGGAATCTGGAACTAATCCGAGAAATAATACCAGAGAGGGAGGCAGATATACTTAGAATAAAACCAAGCCAACATGGAGCTACAGACAGATTGGCATGGCTGGACGGATACTGTGGTCAATACTCAACAAAAAAAGGTTATTACCATGTTTTAGATGGGATGAGTGAGAACGATGATGAAGAACCACAACAGCAGGATTTCGAATGGAACAAACTCATTTGGAGCTTACGGACTGCACCTAAGATCCAACTACTTTTGTGGAAAGCAAAGAAGGGAGCTCTGCCGGTAGGGGAAAATCTGCTGAGAAGAAAGGTCATCAGTGAAGACAAATGCAAGCGATGTGGAGAGAAAGAGTCAACTGAACATGTGCTTTTCCACTGCTATTATGCGAAGGAAATCTGGAAGATAGCACCCTTTAAAGAGATGACCAGAAGCGAACGATGGATAACTATTAACGATGGGCTGAAGGAAACTAAAGGAGCAAAGGTGTTGCCACCAACAGGGGTAGGAGGACACACATTAATGGCATCAATCATGTGGAATATTTGGACTAGCAGGAACAAATTTGTATTTGAAGAAAGGTGGATAAAACCGCAGGAAGTATGTACACAAGCAATTGTAGAGGCACGTGAATGGGAATTGGCTCAGGAAGAAGAAAGAAAGGAAGCAAAAACAGAGGCAATCATCAACATGGAGAAGTACAGACACACGAGCAGTGAAGAGGGGGACACAACGAGGGTGTGCACAGACGCAGCCTGGGACGTACACACGAAGAAGACAGGAATAGGATGGAGCATAAAGTGCAGAGAGGAGGATCGATGCACAACAGGGTATAGAGTGAGGAACAATGTGAGGCCAGTCTTGATGGCCGAGGCTTTGGCTTGCTTGGAGGCTTTGAAACACTTACGAGCGATCAATCGGAACAAAGTGATGGTATCTTCGGATTCTCTTAACTTGATCCGCGCCTTATCCAAGAAAGAGTATCCTTTAGAAGTCTATGGAATACTTAGTGATATTGAGCTTGTAGCGAGAGAGTTTAAATCTGTAAGTTTTACCTTCATACCTAGGAAGGAAAATGCTGAGGTTGATGGACTAGCCAAAATGGCTTTACATTTGTGGAATGAAGCTGAGTTTGTAAGGGATGAACCTTGTGGCTAGGAGTTATTATGAATGAAGAAATTTCCAGTTCAAAAAAAAAAAGGTAATGATCGACGAATCAACTAGAGAAAAGAAGATCGTCAGCTGAGTGATCTCTTACAATTAGAATTGTGATCGTCAACGCTAATTATAATCCTTGATTACACAAATCTCAATGCTCTTATTATTAATGACCATTGTACTCCTCTTCATACTAATGTGATGAGTGTTAAATGATCTATCCAATGGAATTTCGAACTGAATTTGTGTTTTCAAATAGGCCAAAAACATCATTTCTTAAAGCACATATACCAATTAAACTACAAATAATTCAACGTCTCAAATATATATATATATATATATATATATGCATTTAGGATGAATTAGTTTATATACCGCATAGTGTTTGGTATACCTAAATATGCTTATTCATATAAAGCCAAAAATGAAAATATATTCTTTCACCTCTCCTCAATTGATTGTAGTAAAAATATTTGTAAGAATTGAATCAAATACCAAATATTCTCTAGCTAGAGGCTAGAACTCGAGGTTTAGATAATTTTATTACGAATGAAAAATAAATATATTCAACACTGGGCACATGATTAATCTCTATACATACATTATATATAATACACAAAAAAACAATAAAACACTAGAAATTTGTTATAATTACTTTTCATGATACAATCTTTCGGTCGACGCGCTATCCCTATCAAAATATAATTTGAAAAATGCGATAAACGAGGGAAGTACAATCAATAATACAATATTTTTAAATTTTGGAATTGTAGAGTGATCATATGATTTTTTTTTTTTGGTCAACAGAATGATCATATGATTTGTACATATATTATATACGATAGTACAAATATAATGTAATACAGACAAAGAGCCAACTCAATTAGAGTCCCTCATGTTAATTACGAAGTAACATACGAATTTTTCTCATTTTACTATGTATATATACTGCTGGCAAATGCAATTTAATTAGTATAGTCGTATATGATAATATCTCTTAACAAGTAATATATTAAAGTTTTCTTAGTCTGAGTTTTGCATAGTACCGTTTTATCTTTCGACATTCATTATCTAACAATAATTTGGTATAGGGAAAGTCCATACTTTTAACTACAATCAACACACAAGGTAGTAGTTGACGTCTAAGATTATGAGTCAACTCCATAAAACGAATATACGTACCAACTCTATATTAATATTATGACGAAATATTACATTTTTTTCATTTTCTTTCTTTTCATCTAGGACTCCGTCAATAGTTAGATGTAGTTTCACCATACACACGTATACATATAAATCGTTCTAGAATGTAATTCAAATGCAGATTTTACACTAACTCTAAACATTAAATTTTGAAGCAAGATATATATATATATATAGAATCTTAATCAAATGCAGATTTTGCACTAAGGGCCTGATTGGAAAGGCTCGTAGCAGAGCATTAGCAGTAAGTAGCATGAGCAGTATGCTGCTGAAGCTGTATGCTCTAGTTAATATACATTTTTTAGTGATTGGTAGTAGGCCTGGGACGGATCCGGATATCCGGCTTTTTTGAAGTATCCGGATCCGGATCCGATTTCACCGGATATGTAATATGACTATCCGGATCCGGATCCGCTTGTTCCGGATATCCGATTTTCGGGTATCCGTAATAATACCGGATATCCGCGGATATCCACGGATATCCGGATCCGATTTGAAATTTAATTAAATTTTTAGAGTTTACATTTTTGACACAAAAATATAATAGCAAAAGATCATATATGATTATGACACAAAAATATAATAGCAAAAGATCATATGTGATTATATAGTTGCAAGTAACATAAGATAAAATAGCAAAAGAGGTTGTATATTTAAGTTCATGTCCATCTTATGCATTACAGACATATATAATATTTCCACGTAAATTAAAAGAAACCTGTTATACTTCATTAAGTATCACATTTCCAATTAAAAAATATATCATTATGGATATATATAATTCTACGTTTACATAATTTATGTTTAATACAAATAAATTTAAGATATTTACTACAACATATATAATTAAAAATATTATATTATATATAACGGATATCCGGTTTTGAAATTTTTCATTATCCGGATCCGGATCCGGTTTCGTCGGATCCATGATTTTACTATCCGGATCCGGATCCGCTTGTCCGGATATCCGTTTTTTCGGAGCGGATCCGGAGCGGATACCAGATCGGATCCGGATCCCGGATAATAATCTCAGGCCTAATTGGTAGAGCTGCTAGTAGTTAAATATAAAATTATAAAATATATAATTATATTTAACTATAATTATTCTAAAGTGTTATATATGTATATATTATATTTAGAATATAAGTTTTTGTTTTTGTTTTTAATGTATTTAAATTATATTTATCAAATTATTATATATTATATTATATTTAAAACATAAGTTTTTTTTATTTTTATATATTTAAAATATATTTTTTTAAATTATTATATGTATATATTATATTTAGAAAATAAGTGTTTTATTTTTCATATATTTAAATTATATTTACTAAATTATTATATTCATATATTATATTTTCATATAAATTTTTTTAAACAATAGATGAAATAAAATATTAATAATAATAATTTCAAATATATGCATATACTTTATGTTAATTAATAATATTAATTAATTATATGATTTTTAAAAAAAATATTTAATATTTTAGAGGTTAATGCTGTGGAAATGCTCCATGTGAGAGCATAGAGAGCATAAGCATTTGAAAGCATTTGCATCTTCTAAATGCTTTTCTACATGCTTTTTAAATAAAACTTGATTGGTTATTAAAAAGCATAATGCCCTTTCTAATGTTCTCCCAATCAAACCCTAACTCCAAACATTAAATTTTTAATCAAGATATATATATATATAGGGAGAGAGAGAAAGCTACATCATAACCTATCAAATATACACTAAAATTTCTACAAACTAATAAAAAAATTCGGTTTAAAATTAAGTTTAATTCAATTAGTTTTTCGATAAATTAATATTTTTCTAAATTAATAAAATATTATGATTCTGATATTATATTAGTTTAAATATATATATATATATAGTTAGCTAAACTCATTAGTCTTTGTTGAGACAAAAGCCTAGTAAAGGACAAATTATATGTAAAAAGAACAAAGGAAGAATGCCTAAAGTGGGAGGAGTGTTTGGTTAGTAATGATAACATGTTCTGTCTTTTGGATTTAAAAACCAAATAAGAACCCGTGAACACTCATCTTTTCTCATTTTCAGTAATACTTGTACACACAAAAAAAAAACTATAAAATTGAAACTAACACATACAGTGGCGGATGTAGGTAAAGGGGAGGGGGTGCAGCTGCCCCCCATGAAATTAAGTAAAAATTAATATATACACCTAAACTTTATAAGAATTAGCTAGTTAAATTATCATTGCCCCCTTAAAATAATGCTTTTGCCCCCATCTTTTCAAGTTCTAATTGCACTTCCGCTTACATAGTTTACATTTTCTAAAAAATTAAGAACTTTTACCTTTTTAAATATCATATTTATCTATGTTAGTTGTCTCACATGTCTTTCTTTCCTTTTGATTAATATAGTTTCCATTGTATTATGTGTCTTTAACTTTTTTTTGTCGTTTAAATATGAACACATCAAATATACTATTTTAAATATTATGACTAAAGTTATTTATAGTATAAGAAAAAATAAGTATGTATTTGTGAGTGGCTATTGTGTTTATTTTAAATAATTTAAATAATATATATTTCTTATATTAGTTTCGATAAATTAAAAATTAAATTAATTATTTTATTTAAATAAATTTTTGCCCCGATGAAAAATATTTCTAGCTCCGCCACTGAACACATATGCCTCGAGTGCTATAACCTGTTTCATTACCTTTTTCGGGTTAATTTCATGAGTTTATCTTAGAACATTTATAATATAAATGAAGGTATTGGATAAAATATTTAACGGTTAAATCTATATAATTAAGGTGTTGAAAAAGGTATAAACTTAAGTGGATTAGAACATCTCTTCCATTCTCGAGACCAGTGGTGGAGGTACATTGAATAGAAGGGGGCAGCTGCCCCCAGTAAAAAATAAATAATTAATGTAAACTATTAAGAATATAAATTATTGCTCTCATATAATATAATAATTTTGCCCCCATTAATTTTTTTTCTTTGTTCAGTTACTTCATTTAGTCAATAATTTTTCTGTGTGATTGAGTTTTGTCCAACTAAATTTAATAGCCGAATAGATTTACTTACCTTATTTAATTTAAATTATTTATATAAAATCATTAAATACGTTCATTCAATGAATTTGTACACACATGATTAGTATCAGGGGCGGACCCAGCATCATATTTAACCGGTGTCAAAATAAATGATGAGGGGTCAAAGAGTAGATTCGAACCGTGGTTTGTGGGTTCAAAAGGCCAGTTTTTACCGAATGAGCTGCTGAACCTTTACAAATTTTACTTACATTTACGGTTTTATAATATTTATACGGTGTCATATGACACCATATCCTTCTTAGTGGGTCCGCCCCTGATTAGTATAATATCTATAAGAGCATGTCCATTGGAGGGTTCTTAACCCAGTCTCTTAAAAAAAAATTAATTAAATATTGTGGGTCCTACGTGGGGCCCACATGAATAGTTAACAAACTGTATCTTAAAATCCTTATATAAGGATCGGTTCTTACACTGTTCACGCCACGTGGCGTGTTGCTTTTTTTTTTTTTAATTTTTTTTTCGCAACTGAGAAGAAAAAAATAAAAAAATATTAATTTTTTTTTTTTAAGTGGGTATCACGAGTGTACATGCTCTAAGATACTTGTCCATAGTCTATACTATTCTCTCTTATATTTCTATGCAATGCTTACAAAATTTTTATTCTAAGCCTTTTAAATAGATTGCAGAAATTATTAATTTATAAAATGTTTTCTTATAAGAAAAAATTTCTACAAAAATAATCGATAATGATTCATATATATATATATATTATACTATATATTCATTCTTTTTTTTGGTCTAAATATATATATATATATATATATATATATATATATATATATATATATATTCATATATATATATATATTCATTCATATAGATCTATTCATATATATATGGCATATTTGATAAATGTGATAACCAACTAACAAAATATAATATACATATAGATAAAAATGTGTTTTTTTCCATAAACTTTATTACAGTTATTTTTTAGAAAAATCTATGATAAATTTTGTAAATTTTTTTATCAATATTATATTTAAAATTAATAATATTTTATTTTAATATTTTTGGCTCCATTAAAACTTAATCCTGGCTCCACCACTGCTCGAGACAATATATCACCAAGCCTAATGTATAACTCAAATATCTTTATTAAACTCCAATAATTCAAATAAATGACCAATTCCATAATCGTAATTAAACATAATACAATATCAAAAATAAAAATGCGAAAAAACGATAAAAACCAAAAACATCCGATCCAGCTAAACATTTACCTACTCGTTAGGCTCACTTAAAAAGAGGGAAATAAATAGGAGGGAGCTACAAGGGAGTCACTCATAGATGTATGAGATGTTAAAACGCAAGTCTACGAACTCGGTCCAAACACTCCATATAAATTAGTCTAACCTAAACATTCACAATCACAACATGTAATATACCTAAGCAGCAAACAAAATTCCTAGTGAATCAAAATGATCACCCACACCCCTCCAGTAAGGTTTCATGATGGATGTTATGTCTACCGCACCGTCCAAAAGACGCTTTATCGATCTTAAAACCTCAACATCAGATCGACTTAGGCTGCCATGTCTCCACATACATACAGCTCAAGTACAGAAGTCCGTCTCTGTACCCCCGCAATCTCACCTACTCACATCACCACATGTCTATCTACATCTATATATAAATATATATATATATATATATATATATATATATATATATATATGTATAACAAGCGATAATATTTAACTGGCAACACAATATTGGGTTGAACCCTGAATAATCTTATCTTCAATCTAAATTACAACATAGTTAAACTTAGCAAACAAACGGAATACATTTAAATACAAGACTGCATATTTGGAGGTTTAAAACAGAAAATGAAGAATTACAGAGTAGCTCTCACTTTAGCAATAGGAAAAATACGCTTTCGGGACTCCAAATATTTGAGCGGACTTTAAATTTTGAACCAGCACAAAAATCATGTTAGAACGACATTCAAATGGCTAAAACGGATAACAGGTCAATTAGTCAAAGTCAAGAAAAAGTCAACATTCAATGGTCAAAATCAGACTAGTCAAAGTCAACCAGAACTATGACCCTTCCTTAACTGACCCAAACTAACTAAATGGATTAAACCAGATTTGATTAATTTAAACCAATTAAATCGATTAAACCGAATAAACCAAATAAATGGATTTAATCAATTAACCAAATAAAACCGGTTAACCATATTAAAGAGATTAACCAAAGTTTAGAAGGGAAAAAAAAAAAGTTACGTGATTTGGCTTGGCAAAACGAGTTGACCGAGAGTTAATCTCATAATATCAAGACAAATGGCCATGCGCAAGAGATGGAGGGACGGGTCAACGGCGGGGAAGACATTGGCACCACTGCAACCGTCGGAAAAGGAGCAGATCGGAGCATAGAACGGTGGCTCATATCAGAGGAAGATTCGAGAGGTGGAGATGTTGTGCCTTGCGGCGCAAGCAAGTCTTAGGAAACGACCTAGGCTGCTCGGAATGGTAAGACGGTGATCATCGGTACTACGGCGAGACACTCCGATGACTTGCGGCTGCTCTGGACATCCAGCGAAGGTGGGTGGTGACTCGGAAGTTGAACTCCGGCGGTTGTTTTCCTTCTCCGCACGAGATCACGATGAACACAAGATGAGAATAATAATATCAGCAAGAGAGGAATAGAAAAAAAAAAATGAGTACCTTATGGTGGTGGTGGTGATCTAGACGATGACATGAAGATACAAGATCACACGGCTAACCGAGCGGAAGAAACATAAGAAGAAGATTGGACGGGAAGGATACAAAGATGACGTTCACGGGGACGACATGACAAGTTTGTACTCCTCTCACACTTTTCTCTCTCTTGACAATGATGGCTAGGGAAACAATATGGAGGAAGAGTGTTGAGCTTATGTCCATCTTATTAGGTGATCTCTCTCAAGGCTTAAAGACTCTAGAAGAAGAAGAGGGTCTTGACTGCTCTTTGGTGTTGACCCGAGTCATGTGCTAATCACGTGACTCAAATACTCTTGTAATCAGTTAAGTATAAAGCTGAATCTTCTTCTTCTGAGTAGAATAACAAGTCGTTCTGAAAAGTTGTTACGGACGATCTTGAGCCATTGTAGAGAGAGATCGAGAGCTCGAGTTTGAGCGGTTCTAGTGTATTGCTGACCTCGCCAGCCCCGTTGAGTATAGCAGCCATTCACATTGAATGGTGTGGTGAACACCGGGTGAAAAAAAGTCTTGTGCATCTCTTTCATTTCTGTGTTTCGATATCTTAGGTTGATCGATTTAGATTCTTGTGAGTTTGAGTTGAATTAGAGCTCAGGTTTCACAAATTGGTATCAGAGCTGAAGGTTACTCAGCGAGAGGGCAAGAATCGGAGATCAAGGGTCTAAGATCGGAGAGAAAATGGGAGGACCGAAGGTTCAGATCGACAAATTCGACGGACAAGGAGATTTCTCGATGTGGCGTAAGAGGATGTATGCGCTTCTAAGTGTTACTGGATTGAAGGATGTTCTGGTAAAGAAAGATCCAGATCCAGAAAAGAAAGAAGATGACAACAAAGATCCGGAGAAAGAAACGAAGTGAATCAAAGACGAAGAAGCAAGATTGGAACGATGTGAAAAAGCTATGAACACAATCTTTCTTAATGTCGGTGATCATGTTCTGAGGAAGATTGAAAGATGTAACACTGCTGCTGAGACCTGGGATCTACTGGATAAACTGTACATGCCTAAATCTCTTCCGAATCGAGTTCATGGTCAATTACAGCTGTATGGGTTCAAGATGCAGGAACACCGATCTATCGACGAGAATGTCGATGACTTTCTTAAGCTGGTAAACGATCTAAGTCATCTTGGTATAGACATTCCTGAAGAGGTACAAGCCATACTGTTATTGAACTCTTTACCATCAAAGTATGATCAGTTAAAAGAAACTCTCAAGTATGCGAGAGAGTCTATACAACTTGAAGATGTCACCAGTGCTGCTCGATCTAAAGAAAAAGAACTGCGTACAAGTTCAGGTACCAAATCAAGCTCAGAAGGACATTATGTCAGAGGCAGAACAAAGAATCGAGAACAACATCATGGGAAAGGTAGAGGGAATAAGGCAAGATCTAAGTCTAGAGATGGAAAGAAGATCTGTTGGATCTGCGGTAAAGAGGGGCATTACAAGAAACAGTGTTACAAATGGATTGAAAGAAACAAAGGGAAGAACCACAACAATTCTCATGGAAAAGGTCATCCACACGGTTCAGGGGAATCATCACACGTAAGATATGATGCTCAAGACTTAGTGGGATTGATAGCCATGGAGGTCAACCTATCACAGGAAGCAAATGACCTTGAAGAATGGGTAATGGATACTGGATGCTCCTTCCATATGACACCAAGAAGAGAAGTATTCTTCGAGTTTGAAGAAACCTCTAGTGGAAAGGTCAGAATGGCAAATGACTCCAACTCTGAGGCTAAAGGAATAGGATCAGTAAGGTTCTTAAACTCTGATGGCTCAACCTTTGTACTTAGTGAAGTTAGATACATGCCTAGTATAGGGAGGAACCTGATTTCACTAGGGACACTGGAAAAGAAGAGCTGGGAGTTTAAAGGATCACAAGGAATCCTAAAGATTGTAAAAGGGTGTACTGTTATAATGAAGGGGTCAAGGAAAGGAGTTGGTACTCTATACATGCTACAAGGATCAGCAAAGAAAGCAGAAGTGTGTATTGCAACTGACAAGACCGATAACCAGGACAAAGAAGTTGGCTATACAAAACTTTGGCATAGTCGGATGGGACACATAGGACAGAAAGCAATGAGTGAACTTGCTAAAAAAGACTCCTTAGAGAAAGACAAGATGACAGAGGTGTCATTCTGCGAAGACTGTATCATGGGCAAGACCCATAAAGTTGGTCTTAGTCAGGGACAACATACAACAAAAGCCAAGTTGGACTACATCCACTCAGATCTTTGAGGGTCTCCAAACGTCCCTATGAGCCTTGAAAAGTGCCAATACTATGTGTCGTTCACAGATGATTGGTCAAAAAAAGGTTTGGGTATACTTCCTCAAAACCAAAGATGAGGCGTTTGACAAGTTCCTTGAGTGGAAGCAAATGGTTGAAACTCAATCTGAAAGAAAGGTAAAGAAATTAAGAACTGACAACGGCCTTGAGTTCTGCAACATGAGGTTTGACACATACTGTAAACAGGAAGGAATAGGCAGGCACAAAACCTGTACATACACTCCAGAGCAAAACGGCATAGCTGAACGGCTTAACAGAACATTGATGGAAAAAGTAAGGAGCATGCTTAGTGAAAGTGGTCTTGAGCAACAGTTCTGGGCCGAAGCTGTATCAACAGCAGTGTATCTGTTGAACAGAACCCCTTCATCAGCAATAAGTTTTGAAATACCAGAAGAAAGATGGTCGTCAACAGTTCCAAATATTTCAGGCCTAAAACGTTTTGGATGTCTGGTGTATGTTCATTCATCTGATGGAAAGCTGAATCCCAGAGCTAAGAAGGGTATATTTACAAGGTATCCAGATGGGGTAAAAGGTTTCAGAGTGTGGTTACTGGATGAAGAAAGAGTCATCATCAGTCAAAATGTTGTTTTCAAAGAAGATGTGATGTACAAAGAGCTAAAGTCAGAGACTTAAACAGGTAAAAACAGGTTATCAGATATCATAAGAGAATAAGAAACTGGAAATGTACAAGTTCAAGGTGGAGAATCTCAGACTGAAGCTGTAAAAGATAATGGCTCAGTTGAATCCACAGATGATCAGATACAAACAAAATCTAAGTCTCCTGGGAACAGACCAAGAAGAGAATCAAAGATGCCAACTAGATTCAAGGACTATCAGGTTTATGTTGATGATGATGATGATATAGCTGGCTATGCATATCTAATGACAGAGGATGGAGGAAATCCAGAGCCAAAGGATTTTGAAGAAGCCCTAATGGATCCAAATAAAGACAAATGGCTGGAAGCAGCAAATGAGGAAATCAACTCACTGGCCAAGAACAGAACATGGGTACTTATTGATAGAGTTAAGGGTCACAAACCTATAGGCTGTAAATGGGTCTTCAAGCGAAAGGCATGTATCAGTGGAGTTGAAGCTCCCAGGTTCAAAGCCAGGTTAGTGGCAAAAGGCTATTCACAAAAGGAAGGTGTAGATTATCAGGAAATCTTCTCACCAGTCGCCAAGTGATAACAGGAATTTTACAATTCCTTGAGGTATTAATTCCTCTTACTTATCGTGTAGTAAGAGGTATCGAACCTTTTTGGGTAGATAAAACCAATAAGAATGCACATAACCGTTTTAGACAAGTCAATTTATAAGATTCAAGTTTCTACCAATCCTAACAAAAGACAATTCAAATAAGCAATCAACAAGCGAACAAAACTTAGAAAACTAAAATTCAATATAAGGAAGCTAGGGCTATGAGTTGAGATAATTGGATTAGTGACTTGGGATGATTTTGGGATGCTAATCAAGCTTCAAACAAGCTAACCTCCTAGCAAGGAACACAATAAGTTAATTAGCCTAATCTCTTAGAGCTAATCTCTTTTCTTAATCCTAATCCAAGAACAAATTCTCATTTGTGAATTAAGATCAAGCAAGCATTCAATCAAGTTCCAAATAGCTAACAATCACTCTAGACATCCATTTCCATGAGCTAGAATTTGAAAGTCCTATCAAAGCTAAAACTGGCATTTCATCGAACACTTGGTGGGCATGAAATCCTAAACACCCTAATCAACTTGATCAAGGCTAAATAGGCATTAAGATCACTAAGATAGAAGAGATATGAGAAAGATAAACATTAGACATCCCTTAATCATCCCTAATCAACCAAATCCTACCTAACCCATAAACCCTATGAGAAACTACTCACTAATCATCAAGTGATCAACAAAACCCAAAGAGATAGTGTTAATCAATGGTGATTAGAGAAAAATAGAAAGATTCAAGGAAGAAATCTCAAAAGAAGTACTTAGATTTAATCAAGAATCAAACTTGTTCTTACAAAGAGTTTTAGAATCAAAAACAAGCTTAAAAGACAACAAAAATCAGGTTTTTGGCTTTTTATAGCAAAGGGACACGAACCGGGTCAACCCGGAACAAACCGGGTATTGACCCGGTTCAATTGGGTGATAAATGATTCGCAGACGAATCCATCGGTTGAAACAAACCGATGGATTCAAACCGATGAATCTCGAGCAATCCATCGGCCGGATAAAATCGATGCATGAAGCCGATGGATTCTCTGGAAAAATGTTGAGTTGAGACGCGGAGATTCATCGGCTTCATCACGCCGATGGGAGAGGCCGATAGATTCCCTGGTGTTTTGAGCATTCGAAGAGGCGTTTCCATCGGCTTCGTCATGCCGATGAGGGAAGCCGATAGATTCCCTGGTTTCTTGATTCTCCATCGGCCTCATCTAACCGATGAGAGAAGCCGATGGATTCTCTGGATTTTTCAACGCCTCTTCTCTTCTCCCATCGGTTGCAACAGACCGATGGGGCATCCCGATGAATTTGTCCTGTGACTCCATAATCATTCCTTAGCTCCATTCCAATGCTCCAAGCTTCCACATCAACTCCTTTTGCACCTAAAAATCAACCAAGAGCACTCCAAATGCAACCTAAACATGCCTAGAATGCTAAATCCTAAACTAGAAGCCTACAAACTCTAATTGCCAACAAGAAGTAACAAAGAAACAAGAATGAGAGCAAAAAGAGATCAATATAAGAGCTAAACACTATCCTAAATGCATGAATATACAAGAATATCAATTCCCCCAAACTTGAATCTTGCTTGTCCACAAGCAAGCATAAGATAATCAATCCATTTGGGAGAAAGGTTTGAAGGCGGTGTTGGAATTGTGTCCAGTAATCTCGGTACTGTCTCTAGAAAGTAAGAGTATGTCAATGATCAGACATAAGTCATATAATACTGGGGGTCATGATGGCTTGCTAGAGTCCGCTCATGATCTATAAGTCTTGGACTTATTGCCTTTATTATATGATCCCATATGGGTCACACGCCTAAGCTAACAGGAAAATGTGTTGGAACGGCTTAGCAGAAGTACGGTAAAAGTGCCAGGCATTTGTCGTACTTAGAGAGAGATTAATGGGTCTGATTAAATCTAAGGGATTTAATCAGATTGGTATTTGGGCCCAAAATCCCAAAAGGAACTAGACAAGTTTTATAAATAAAACTTGAGTCTGAGTCCCTAAAAAAAAACCCTAATCCCCTGCGATTTTTCCCTCTCTCTCTGCGCCTCCCACAGCTTGGTCTAGCAGCCTTCTTCCTGCTTGGTGTGCGTGTGTGAACCTCTGGAGGAGTTATCACTTGGTGGCTCTCTGATCTCTGACCTGTTCTCTCTTTCCGCTGCATAAACAGGTAAAAGGTGAGATCCATTATGTTTCTATTCAAGAGAACCTAGATCTGCATGTTTAGGACTGTTTAATCTGAAGAACTGAATCAGGATTAACACCAAAAAATCCTTCACTGGTATCAGAGCTATTGGTTCTGGTTTTTCTTGTTTAGAATCTCGTTTAGGATTGTTTTTCTTGTTTAAAAAGTGTTTTGAATCAACTACTGATAAGAGAAATCACTTAAGCAACAAGGAATTGAAACCTAAACAAACTATTGAAAATCGCATGACCAAACTATATGATTTGGTATGCGACCGGTTTGGTCGATCGGACCATCTATCGATACATGAGATCGGCCGAGAGATGATCCGTGAGGCGATAGGCAGCGAGAAGCGTGGGCGATCCGATCGCTTGCATCGATCTCGGATCGATGGCTTGGATCGATGCGATCGCGCCATGCCTCTCTCGCGTCTCGGCCAAGCAACCAACGTCCCGAGCTGACCCGACGATCGACCGTGAGGCGCAAGATCGCATGGATCGCGTCATGCGTCTCGGCCCGCGATGTCCCGTCCCGTCCCGTCCCGACTGTAGACCCGATCGTGGAAGCGTGCTGCTTGCGGCTGAGGCTGTCCCGATCGTGTCTTGCGTGATGATCACGGCTAGGTCATGATCGGATCACGTAGTGTCGTTTCGGTTCGTTTTAAGGTTCGGTTTAAAACTTGATTAAAATCAAAACGTCTCGGTTTAATAAACAGATTTAATAATTTTATTAAGTTCTGGTTAAACCGGGATAAGAAATCCAAAGTCGAAATATTGGATTTTGTGCCTAAACCAGGATTTTCTAATTTGATTTGGTTGGACCAAATAAATTGAGAAAATCCGGTTTAGTAAATGACCGGTTGACAATTGTGGTCATCGTAGTAATTAATTTTGGTTAGACCAATTTTAATGAACCAGACCGGTTATGTCATTTAATTGGGCAATTGGGTCATGTCTTGGACATGGACCAATTCTTGGGCCTCGGGCCAAGAAGTTAAAACAATTGGGCCAATTATTTGAGTCTTATTCTTCAGAATTAATTTAAAATTTATTTTATAAAGTTATATAAATCGATTTTAAATTAAAGTTTCCGAAATTTTGAAATTAGAAAGTTTCTTAAAATAGAAGTTTCTAGATTTGCATGTTTTGGATTTTAAGAAATTTCTAAAGTTAGAAAGTTTCCGGTTTTAGAAAGTTTCCAATTTTAGAAAGTTTCCAAAATTAGTAGGTTTCCCAAAATGGAAAGTTTCCCAAAATAGTAATCTTCTATTTTGGGATGAAACTTTAATAAACCTACAAACCTCAAATAATATCAAGCGTTGGATGTCTTGTCCAGTCTATGTCAGCTGTCGAAGCCCATTCAATTGTATTCATGGCCTTACAGTGTGAGGGTGTCTACTTTTGCGTGGATAAGACGGTTTGTGATTCATAAATGTCATTGGGAGTCCCAGACATTAATGATTACATGACTGTATAGTCTGGTTTTCTTGACTAGGCCATCGGGAGTCCCGGGCCTTGAGACATCAGAGTGGATTGGGCCTCGGGCCCAGATTCACAACCAAGAGTTATATCACGGATATAATTAGCCGACATAGGGCTTACCGATATAAGCTAAGGTTGGGTGATGGCCAGTGGCCCACTTTGATCTTAGTTATATGTGGATCTTGGAATCATTATATTCTATTGAGGGTAACTGATGTTATTGAATATAATGCGAGATTAATCATATTAAGTATAATGCGAGATTAATCATATTGAACATATTAACTAAAATCCTTTTATCTTAACTTTCAGTTATGACTAGCACAAACAATCAAAACACTTTCTCGATCCGGTATGTCCTTGAGATGGACAAGCTGAACGGATCAAATTTCTTGACTTGGTCGCGGAACCTGAGGCTAGTTCTCAGACAGGAGAGAAAGGACTATGTCCTTGAGAGAGCTCTCCCCGTGAGGATCGGGTCCAATGCTTCTCATGCAGTATATGATGCTTGGAATAAGCATTATAATGATGCGGTAGATGTGCGTGGTCTGATATTGGCTACCATGGACTCAGACTTGCGGAAGCAATATGAGAACATGGAGTCGCCAATAGAGATGATCAGCAGCCTGAAATTAAAATTTCAGGAGCAGATTAGGGTGGAGAGATACCAGTTGGTTAAGTCTCTCACTAGCTGCAAGCTACCAAATGATCATCCAGTGAGTCCTCATGTCAGTAAAATGATGGGTTACATTGATAACCTGAGGAAACTGGATTATCCAGTTAGCCAAGAAATGGCAACTGAGATCATACTACAGTCACTGCCGTCAAGCTATGATAAGTTCAGAAGGAACTATATCAAGAAAGGCTTAACGAAGACGCTGACTGAACTGCATGATATGCTCAAGACAGTTGAGCCAAACGTGAAGAGTACCCTGAATAATCTCATGAATGAGAAGGGTAGGTTTAATAAACCTAATGCTGACAAGGGTGAAGGCAAAGTTGTCCAGATTTTGAATCATGGCAAGCGTGTGTCTTCTGAGCCCGAGTCAGATACCTCTTACGTTGGTAAGTGCTACTACTGTAAGGAGACAGGGCATTGGAAGAGAGATTGCATTAAATTCATGGAAGATGATGAGGAGTTGAAGTTGATGTATGAGACTACTTCCTCAGGTATTCATGTTATTACTTCAAGTTCTACCTTAAAGGTATTGGATACTGGTTTTGGCACTGATATTTGTGATAATATGCAGAGCCTAGGCAACAGTAGAACTTTGAAGGAAGGGCAAGTGAAACTACATGTCTGGAAGGAGCTTGGGATGCTGCCTCAGCCGTAGGGTTTTCACTTATAGATCCCTTTGAGGCTTGGTTTTGTATTAAGTAATTGCTACAATGTACCTGTTTTAAGCAGAGTTGTCTTTCATTTTCTTGTAAGAATTTGAATGTTTTTCATTAGATAAAAGACAAGTTTTTGTTCTTTTGATCTTAATGAAATATTAATTGTAGCACCCTATTCATGGAATGGGTTTTATATCTTAAACCAAAGAGTGCCTAAATGTAACATAAATACCGAATTGGTTTAAATCTGATGAATTAAACCTGATTTTTCTTGGCATAAAAGTCTTGGTCACATAGAGTAAGTCGGATTCAGAAATCCCATAGTTATGCACTATTGGGCTCATTTGATCGGATATCTTATGAGACTTGAATTCTTTTTACTGGACCAAAAGACAAAGGGGCCTATCTTAGCCGAGCTAGAGAAAGGCCCAAAGGCTTATTGGAGATTGAACATACTCATGTATGTGGTCCGATGAGCAGTAATGCCAGAGAAAATTTCCTGTACTTCATTGTCTCTACTGATTACTTCAGTGAGTGTGACTGTGTTCAATTGATGAGACACAAGTCGGAATTCTTTGACATGGTCGAAAGAGTTCCAGAATGAAGTATAGGATCTGAATGACAGAAGTATTAAGACTCTGGATTAGATCACGAGTGAGAATACTTAAGTCATTGATTGTGTGATCATCTGAATGAGTGTGAAATCGTTTCACAGCTCATTTCTCCTGAAAACCTGAAGGTGTTTCTGTGAGAAAGAATCAGATCTTATTAGAAATGATTAAAGATGAGTCGCACGAATCTTCCATGATATTCTTTAAGAATAACGCTCCAGAAATATCTAAGTTTACGCTGAAATAGTTCCACCAATATCAGTTGAAAGACACCACGTAAATGTGGATTGGAATCGATCCAAATTCGTCTTTACTGAATATTTGTAGTTGTGCTACTTCGCTGGTTGTCCTAGGGAAACCAAGGCTTGTTACTTTTACGTCCATTCTGTTTTCTAAGAAGGGAAGTTATTTTCCAAGAAGAACAGTGGGAGTAAAAGTATAACTCGAAGAAATTCGAGAAATATAGGTGGCTGCTCAACCTGTTGAGGGAGAGCAACGGATGGATTTACAGATTTCTGTAGAATCTACACCTGTGGAGCCTGAAGTTCGCAGATATGAATGAATCAGTTACTAATCCGAGAGTGATTTCTCGTCATTAGTTGAACCTGATAATCATTGAAAGTTCGCATGATCTGATGATCATTGAGAGCGACGAATCTGCGAAATTCAAAGAAGCGATAGTGAGCCCGGACTCCGAAAAATTACACTATGTGTAAGTTAGCTTTATTGATCCATTCATGGATGGAAGCAAACATATCGGAGTTGGAATCTTCGTTCTATTGAAGTAGTCAAGGTTTTGACTTGAACAGGAACGAAATGGAACTGTGCGTTTACTAATAGATAAGTGGGAGCGATGTTGCATTTCTCATATTGTATGTCGATGACATACTGATTCTCGGAAATGACGTCCCAATGCTGCAGTCGGTAAAGGACTGGCTTGGGAGTTGGTTCTAATGATTGACATGGGTAAAGCCACGTAAGTTCTTGGATTTTGGATCTAAAGATAGAGATCCGAAAGAGCTGGTAGGACAAAGTCATGATTCTTATCCCGAAAAAGTCCTACACGTTTTCAGCATTCCAAGAAGGGTTTTATGCCAATGTCACATGGCATTACGTTAAGCAAGACACAGTGTCCTACGATAACTGCTGAGCTTAAATGCATGGATAAGATTCCATATGCGTCGGCAATTGGATCTATCATGTATGCCATGAAACGTACTTGTTTGATGTTGCTTTAATGTTAAGCAAGACAAGTAAAGACCAGTCAAATCCAGCAAAGAATCACTGGATTGCCGTAAAGAATGTCCTAAAGTATTTGAGGAATACTAAGGATAAGTTCTTGATTTACGGAGAAAGTGAGGTGCTACAAGTCAGTAGAGTCTGAAAGGCAAGTTTCCAACAGACAAAGATGATTTCCGGTCACAGTCCGGTTATATCTTGTGTCTGTCTGGCGGTGCAAGACACTGTTGCTGACTCCATGACTTAAGCTGAACATTTCGCAGTTTGAAAGCGGCGAAAGAGGTTGTTTGGAAAGAAGAGTTCATCACTGAACTCGATGTGATTCCCAGCATAGATGAGACTAGCTGCACATCAGAGGTCCAAACACCTTGAGGATAGGTATAACCTATTCCGTGAGATAAATGACAGAGATGTTAAGTAGATCAGCAAGTTTCAACGAATGAGAACGTTGCTAATCTATTAACGAAGCCACTCCTTAGGCCTAAGCACGAGTCGCGGACTGTTGCTGTAGGATAAGTGAAATTAAGATATAGTCTTAATTTCAGTGGGAGTTAATAAAGGGCTTTATTTAGTTATTGATATGTTCTTGTAAAACATTTTATGATGTTTATTGAAATTTTTATTTCAAGATTATTTTAACTGTGATGAAATAATCGTTCCAAAATGATATGAACCATTTTATAGGTCATCGAAGTAAGTGACTTGATCTTGAGTTATCAAAGTCATTTAGCTTGATCATGAGACCCTATATTTGATAGATGGCTTATATCATCCTGTCCCTAGTCGAAGGTTGTTGAAATTGGAACACCAACAACCGTGTGAGACTAGATTGGTATGTGACTTATGACAAAGTCTCAGTGTGTCATAGATGCGCGGCATCAAAGTCAGTACATAGGTGTATGTTGGGAACATACGACCGGACATGACCCGATTATAAGAACTCTTCAGGATATTTATATCTGTGTCATAAGAGATTCTTACTACGACTATAGAGTATAGTCCTTAGACCTGAGTTCGCATGCATGTGACTGCACATGAACTAATGCACTTTGATCATTGTCTAATGCTGTCGTTAAGCGATAGTTATAAGGACCTTGTTTGGGTGTATTATGAAATGAGTAGTTCACAGTGATGGAACAAGACGGGATTTGTCCCTCCAATATAAATGGAGTGAATATCTCTAGGCCAATCGGAGATTTGAATACTGGAAAATGCATGGCCATGCTCAAACGGACTTTCCCGAGTCGTTTGGATTGTCAGTATCAAATCAGAGTCCGATGAACAAGATTAGGCTTTATAAGGATGACACTAATCTTGCCTTATGACTAATCGAGATATTGAGACAAAAGGATTATGAATACAGAGATTCCAGTACAAGTGGGAGATTGTTGGAATTGTGTCCAGTAATCTCGGTACTGTCTCTAGAAAGTAAGAGTATGTCAATGATCAGACATAAGTCATATAATACTGGGGGTCATGATGGCTTGCTAGAGTCCGCTCATGATCTATAAGTCTTGGACTTATTGCCTTTATTATATGATCCCATATGGGTCACACGCCTAAGCTAACAGGAAAATGTGTTGGAACGGCTTAGCAGAAGTACGGTAAAAGTGCCAGGCATTTGTCGTACTTAGAGAGAGATTAATGGGTCTGATTAAATCTAAGGGATTTAATCAGATTGGTATTTGGGCCCAAAAGCCCAAAAGGAACTAGACAAGTTTTATAAATAAAACTTGAGTCTGAGTCCCTAAAAAAAAACCTAATCCCCTGCGATTTTTCCCTCTCTCTCTGCGCCTCCCACAGCTTGGTCTAGCAGCCTTCTTCCTGCTTGGTGTGCGTGTGTGAACCTCTGGAGGAGTTATCACTTGGTGGCTCTCTGATCTCTGACCTGTTCTCTCTTTCCGCTGCATAGTGTGTTTCTATTCAAGAGAACCTAGATCTGCATGTTTAGGACTGTTTAATCTGAAGAACTGAATCAGGATTAACACCAAAAAATCCTTCAGGCGGGAGCTCATATCCAAAAGTTTAATCAAGTTTCAAACTTTATTTCAAGTCTATATAGCCATACTCATCAAGACAATACTTCTAGCTTAACCCTCAACCTACACAAGCATTCAAATCCACTAGCTCCTTGACATTCATTACATTTTTCAAGTGAATCCTATTCATAGCTATGTGATCAAACTCATTTGGCTTAAGGGACAAGGTCTTGAGACAAAAATGGTCTCAACTGAAAGAAAGGCTTCTCCACAATCATTTAGGTTCTCTCGGAAGAAATATGAACAAGCTATAGTAAAATGCTAAGAGTTAGAGGCAATTGGTGCATACTAGGATAGATTCCCATCTACCCATACCCCAAAAACTTCATCTCCTAGTCTAAACCCTCCTAACCGATATCTACCCTTTTTCAAGGCCATTCTTGCCTTATCTTTCTTTCATTATCCAAACCTTCCCAAGGAACCCCCAAGGATCATTCAAAACATTTTGAAAACATTGGTAACTTTACTCTTTTCAACTTAGGTCAAAAATTTTCTTTTCTTTGGTCTCTTTTCACAAACTTTCTTTTCTTTTTGGTGAGCCCTTTGGCTTCTTTTCACTTCAAAACATTGAGACACTTTCTTTTTCTTTAAAAAAAAACCTAAGAGCTTTCATTCTTTAACACTTTTACCAATCAACTTTTGATCCCATTCAAACTTCATTCTTTTCTTTACCCTCTTTTTCCTTTCCCAAATCCTCCCCCAAACTTAGGTCCTAACCCATTGCATAGCCAAAAACGTTGAGCTTGCATCTAAAATGGAAATCTTTCCTAGTCGCCCCATACTCAACACTTTTTACCGAGCTTGTTCCAAGTAGGCCTACCACTCAAGATAGTGTTTGCGATTTGAAATAAGGGCGGTGAAAGGCGTGGAAGTCTATTCGAGCAAGTAGAGAGGGGTAGAAAGGATAAGCTTGCTCAAATATTTTGGAGTACCCATGAGTTTATCACACAAAGCATGAATAAGGATAATTAGATGATTCAATTAAAGTTCTCACTTAGATGGAGCTAGCTTCAAATCACAACAAGTTTCAGCATCAAATCAAGGTTCAAAGCAAGCTATCCAAGCAGGGTTCGTTCTAGCTTTCAAGCAATTCTCGGGTTACAACCATAGTGTGATCTATCTAGCATAAAGCTAGCGTATGAAACAAGTTTTACCCAATTAAACCTTACGAGGAAATTAAATCATTGCTCCCAATGCATGCGCCCTATATGATGCAACTAGACTCGATCCTATGATGCTATTGCAACTAGATGCTTTCTTTTTGTGAATTTTTTGAGATATTTCAATTTTTTTTTGAATTTTTCTATGCCTTAAGTGAATGCATGAGACTCAAAATGATAAAATCGAAAATAAGAACAAAGAAAGAAACATTAGCAACTGGTCTCTCCCCCAAACTTAAATCACACGGTCCCTTGTGTGATCTAAGCACGGAAGAAAGACCGAAAACAAACAAAAAGCAAACAATGAAAGGAAACAAGAATATTTACAAAGTTTGAGTCTTACTTGGTTTCAATTGTGGTGAGAAGGGGATGATTCCCCCATGGAGTAGGATGGGTTTGACGAGGATCAAGATGGTGTCCGCATTGCTCTCCTCTTTCTTTGTTTCACTTCATGACTGGAGTGTCTATGTGGCCCATAATAGGACTGACTGGCCATGACCGGTAGCAGCCCCAACTCGTGTCCAGCCATCGAATATCTCGCCTGCTCCATTTTGGTTTCCTCCACTATCCGGTCAGCTTCCCCAATCACCTCTTCAGTGGTTGCCCTTACCTCATCGTCTAGCTGCGTCGGAACTGTTCTAGCTGCCTCAGCTTGTGTGGAGATGCTTCCTTTCTCCTTCTTACCGGCGATGAGCTTAAGCACCTTGCTGACCTTCTTCAAACAACTGGCCAGCTTCTTGATATTCTTGCCGTGCCACTTGCTTTGCTTCTGGAGGTCTCTGTTCTGCTGCCTCAGTGCACGGACGGCCTTGTTTGAGATTGGATCGGTGAATGGCTGGATGTAGTAGCGATGCAGCCCGTATACCTTCTCCCCAGCAGGAGCTTCTGTCGATGCGTAAGCTTCTGCGCCTTCACTTCCAGGCACATCGGGTATTCCTTCATTTCTCCCCATCCTCCTTTTTGGAGGAACCGGGTCTAGATCTTCGTCTATCTCAGGGTCGTACATGTGCTCGTCCCCGGGTAAGAAACGGATGTTTTCCACATTGCCAAATGAAGTAATGTCTCGATTCGGCAGCAGATACTTCTTCTCCTCATCCGTATCCGGGCACATCCGGTAGGCGTACCTTCCGGGTAAACTGTCGCCTAGGTAATGGCTCTTTTGCAGCAGAGCCATATTAATCCAGTCGATCTTTGTTGGCTGCCCGAGCTTTCTTCTCTAGAGATCCCTCCAATGTGATATTCTTAGCTAGTAGGATTGGGGTGATGAGACCGCCCATGATGAACTTCGGTTTAGAGTCCTTATGCGTCACATCCCACTCCTTATGCTCAATCAGTTCCTGCACAAGAATCGCAGCCATGCTCGGCTTGCAAGAAACTGGCGGTATGACCTGTCCATCGTAGAATCTGAGAATTAGAGGCTGCAGACCATGATAGAGCATCCTCCACTCTATCTCTGTCATATGCGATGTTTCCCTTCGCGCAAAGATTGTATGTGCCGAAGCCTTATGCACATAACGTATGGTGGGGTGACGGATCCTTGCTGATTTCATGCTCCCCAATGCATAAGGACCGTCAGCAACTGTGTCCCACAGCTTCCTCAAATCATCTTTGTTGATACCATAGTAAGTGCCTCTGATTGCTCCTTCATCACTGAAACCAAATATAGCACTGATGTCCTCAAATGTCATCGAGAATCGCTGCCTCTTGCCCATGAAGGTGATATGTCCCAAACTATCTGCTGGAGCGCCCCTCTTTAGATAGAAGTCTGCTTGGAGGTTGGACAGAAACTGACAGGTGGAGCTTTGATAGCCAACACTCGCTAAACTGAAGAACTTCCGAATCCCCAAATTTCCCAAGATTGCATCGACGTCTGCTAGTATCCCCAAAGCTTCTAGAGTCTCGAAGTGAGGATACCTTGTTGGCCCAAATTTTATGGCCTTGAGGGCGGCGAAATACTCTGCAACAGTCAGGTCCTTTGGCTTCGGCTTTGGCACTCTCTTTTTCTGCGCAAGAGCTTCTTCTTCCACAATGGCTATACCCTTTCCTATTGATTCCTTAGTCATTATCCTACATGAGCAACTCAAAGAAAGAATAAGGGCATTGCTAGATCCAACAACACAAGAACAAGACTTATATGCTTAGCTTATGGCAAAAATTATAAAGTTACAAGTTCAAAGAAGCTAAAACAAGCATAAACAACTTCAACTCAACTTCTTCCACACTCTATTCATCAAGAATTTAACTCCAAATTAAGCTTTAAGTTCAATTCCATCAAGCTAAACCCATAGAATTCATTCTTCAAAAAAATTTGTGAAGTAAAACTTAAGCAAATCAAGTAGTCTCACTCCCACAAGCTATTAGCATCCTAATGAATCCATAGAAACCATCAAACAATAATTCCCCCAAAATCTCCGAAATCCAAGGTTCTCAAGAACCCTAATTCACCAAAACTCAAATTCATGTATCCCTAGAGTGAAATTGGTGATGGGTATTCATCTAAACACCTTTGGGGATCATTCTCAAGCATTATCAAAAGGAAATCAAGCCTAAATTTGAAGTTCAAAAATTTGCATTTTTCAAACTCGAAAATCACTAAGGGGTTTGAGAGTTTTACCTTGATTTATTGATGGATGGATGGAGTAGACAACTAGAGGATGAAATAGAGCCTTAGAAATGACAAAAATAGAGCTTAAAACCTTTGAAAACCAAGTTGAATTTAGAGAGAAATGAGTTTGAAAGGTTTTGTTCTTGAGAGCAAAATCTTTTTGGGAAGAGGAAGGAGAAGAAATGGCGTGATGGGGGAGAAAACAAGGAAGAGTCGGTTTAAATCGGTCCATTTGGTCTAAAAATCGGTTCAAATCGGGTTAGTTTTGGTTTTGAAATCGGTTTGGGTTGAGAGAGAAGAGAACTTACCTTGGTCGACGCGAATCCATCGGTTGAGATAGGCCGATGAGCTACACCGATGGATTCTATGGAATTTTTGAATGTTGCGGCGAGTTTTCCATCGGTTAGCGTGAACCGATACATCTTGGCCGATGGATTCCTTTCGTTTCACCGGTCGCTTTTAACCGATGCGAACGGCCGATAGATTCACTGGAATTATTGAGTTTACGACCTCTTGCTTCCATCGGTTGTGTTTAACCGATGGAACAACCCGATGCGAGTCACCTACTTCCATCGGCCTCGATAGGCCAATGCCCGAACCCGATGAATTCTCTGGAAATTTTCGCCCAAATTCTTCTCTTCTTCCATCGGTTAAATTAACCTGATGGACCCAAACCGATGCATTTCTACCTCCTCCATCGGTCAAGACAACCCGATGCAGCATCCTGATATATCGTCTGGCCGATTTTCACTTCTTTTTCTCGTGACTTAGGCTCATTCCACATTATCCCAAACTTCACCTAATGACCAAAACCTGATAAAACTCAAAGCAAAACATCAAAAACGACAAGCTAAAGACCATATTTACAAAGATAAACATGGGAATGTCTCCCAAGTGCGCTTTTGTTTAAAGTCGGTAAGCTCGACTTTTGCAAACCGGGTTTTTAGGCGGAGGGAGGAATAGAGAGTGGAACCGAAGTCCCTTCCTCAATAGCATCGGAAGCTGAGTAGTGTTTAAGCCTTTGACCATTAACCGTGAACTCTTCACCGGATTTACCCCAAAGCACAATAGCTCCATACGGCCTCACTTCCTTCACCTTGAACGGACCCGACCATATAGACTTGAGCTTCCCGGGAAAAAGCTTCAACCGGGAGTTAAAGAGCAACACAAGATCTCCTTCTTTAAACTCCTTCTTCAGGATGAGCTTGTCATGGAAGAGCCTGGTTCTCTTTTTGTAGATTTTTGAACTCTCAAAAGCCTCAAGCCTTATCTCATCTAGCTGGTTCAGTTGAATCAATATCTTCTCAGTTGCGGTCTTGATGTCGAAGTTCAGTAACTTGACAGCCCACATAGCCTTGTATTCTACTTCAACCGGTAAGTGGCAAGACTTCCCATACAACATAGTAAATGGTGTATTACCCAAAGGAGTCTTGAAAGCAGTCCTATACGCCCACAGTGCGTCATCAAGCTTCTTGGACCAATCTTTCCTTGAATCTCCAACAGTCTTCTCCAAGATAGCCTTTATTTGCCTATTGGACACTTCAACTTGCCCGCTTGTTTGAGGGTGATATGGTGTTGCAACCTTATGATTTACCCCGTACTTCTTCAAAAGGCTCTCAAATATTTTGTTGATGAAGTGGGAGCCTCCATCACTAATCACAATCCTTGGAATTCCGAACCTTGGAAAAATGATGCTCTTGAATAGCTTGATCACCACCTTAGCATCATTTGTTGGGCTCGCTACAGCTTCTACCCATTTAGACACATAATCTACAGCCACTAGGATGTAACTATTCCCATAAGAGGATGGGAAGGGTCCCATGAAGTCAATGCCCCAAACATCAAACACTTCAACTTCAAGAATGGGGTTTTGAGGCATCTCATTTCTTCTACTGATGTTCCCCTTTCTTTGACAAGGATCACACTTGGATATGAACTCTTGGGCATCTTTAAACATTGTAGGCCACCAAAACCCAGCTTGTAGAGCCTTTTGAACCGTCTTGAAGGTAGCAAAGTGACCACCATAAACTGACCCATGACAATGTAGAAGAATACCTCCTACTTCTTCATCAGCTATGCACCTTCTATAAAGTTGATCCTTACACAAAGTGTAGAGGTAAGGCTCGTCCCAATAGTACCGATTGACATCTCTAAAGAACTTCTTCCTTTGGTAGCTATCAAGACTTGGTGGCTCCTTTCCGGCTGCCAAGTAGTTCACTATATCCGCATACCACGGCTCCTTGTCCTCAATGGAACCAATCTCCTCCAGCTTCCTACTTGTGTCATGAGCTTCCTTGACTGCCTTGACAGCCATGAGTTGTTCCTCTGGAAGAGAGTCATCTAGAGGAACATCATCTTCAATTCTCAACCTCGACAAGTGATCCGCCACTCCATTCTCAATACCTTTCTTATCTTTGATTTCCAAATAAAACTCTTGTAGCAGCAAGATCCATCTTAGAAGCCTTGGCTTGGCATCTTTCTTGGCAGGTAGATATCTCAACGCAGCATGATCCGTGTACACCACAACCTTGGATCCAACCAAATATGATCTGAACTTCTCAAAGGCAAACACCACAGCTAGAAGCTCCTTCTCAGTTGTTGCATACTTCACTTGAGCATCATCCAATGTCCTACTAGCATAGTATTTGACATGGAGTTTCTTGTCTTTCCTCTGTCCAAGGACTGCTCCAACTGCATAGTCACTCGCATCACACATAATCTCGAAAGGTAATTCCCAGTCAGGAGCTTGTACAATCGGAGCACTAATCAAAGCTTCTTTAATCTGGTGGAACGCAGTCAAACACTCCTCATCAAACTCAAAGTCGGTTTCCTTACACAGTAGACGAGTGAGCGGTCTAGCAATCTTAGAGAAGTCCTTGATAAAGCGTCTGTAGAACCCGGCATGACCCAAGAAGCTTCGGATACCTCTAACTGAGTTCGGCGGCTGAAGACTTGTCATCACCTCTATCTTAGCCTTATCCAATTCAATGCCATTCTCTGAAATCTTGTGACCCAACACAATACCCTCTGCTACCATGAAGTGGCATTTTTCCCAGTTGAGCACGAGGTTCGTCTCTTCACATCTCCTTAAGACCCTGCACAAATTCAGCAAACAGGAAGAGAAAGAAGAGCCATACACAGAGAAATCATCCATGAAAACTTCTACGATATCCTAGATAAGATCCAAGAAAATAGACATC
This sequence comes from Orychophragmus violaceus, assembly GCA_030180135.1. NCBI lineage: Eukaryota > Viridiplantae > Streptophyta > Magnoliopsida > Brassicales > Brassicaceae > Orychophragmus > Orychophragmus violaceus. The sequence continues at coordinate 95,458,084 of CM058232.1, forward strand.
ATGCACCGCTGAAAGGTAGCCGGTGCATTACACAAGCCAAATGGCATCCTTCGAAAAGCAAAGGTGCCATGAGGACAAGTGAATGTCGTTTTCTCCTGATCATTTGGATGTATCGGGATCTGAAAGAACCCACTGTATCCGTCGAGAAAACAATAAAAAGGATGGTTAGCAAGACGCTCAAGCATTTGATCAATGAACAGAAGTGGAAAGTGATATTTTCTAGATGCTGCATTTAACTTTCTATAATCTATACACATCCTATGCCCGGTGATAGTCCTAGTTGGGATTAATTCGTTGTTATCATTTTTAACTACCGTAATCCCCCCCCCCTTTTTTCGGGACACAATGTACGGGTGAAGCCCAAGTGCTGTCCGAAATGGGGTAGATTATCCCTGCATCAAGCAATTTAAGAATTTCCTTTTTAACTACTTCTTTAAGATTGGGATTCAACCTTCTTTGATGTTCAATAGAAGACATGGATTCATTTTAGAGGTGGATCCTATGAGTGATAAGCTAGGTGATAGTCCTTTAATATCATCAAGTGAATAGCCTATTGCTTTTCTAAACTTTTTCAATTCAGTAGTTAAAGCAATCAATTCATCATCACTCAACAGTTCATTCACAATGACAGGATAGGTAGAATTAGGGCCGAGAAATGCGTACCAAAGCCCCCGCGGAAGGGGCTTTAACTCAACCTTTGGCGCCTTAAGCTCACTCCAGTCGTCAGCCACAAACTGCTCCTTACACAGCTCCACTACTTTGGCGCCATCAGCTACTATACCCGCAGCAAAGACCTCTTGCTCATTACCAACTGAATCTGATCCCAGCTCCAAGTATTCAACCTCTCCTTGTAAAGGCTTGTGTGAATCAAGTGTTCTCATGTAAGCCCAGCTCTCATCATTAAGATATCCACACTTCCCACAATCTTTTGTCAATGCAACCTCCAAAGGATCACACATGTTCAGCTCTTCCATGAGCTCATCAGCTAACTCCTCCATGGTCTCAATGTAAAACATCTGTCCTTGGATAGTGGGTTTCTTCATAACCTTGTTGATGTCAAAGTTTAGCACAATATCCTTACCAAGGTTGAGGTCTATCTTTCCCTTCTTGACATCTATAATCGCACCAGCTGTGGCAAGAAATGGTCTCCCAAGAATTAAAGTATCCTTTGGTTCTTAATCCATTTCCAATACAATAAAATCCGTCGGGACTTCAAATCCTCCTATTTTCACCGGAAGATCTTCTAGGAGACCAATTGGATACCTCACGGATCTATCTGCTAGCACCAAGGAGATCCTACAAGCTTTGTAGGTGGAGAAGCCAAGTCTTTTAGCTACTGAAAAAGGCATCAAACTTGCGCTTGCTCCAAGATCACACAAGCAACTCTCAAATCAAAAAGGACCAATAGCACATGGTAGAGTAAAACTGCACGGATCCTCAAGCTTCCTTGGTACAATAGTCCTTTGTATGAATGCACTACACTCATGGGAGAGCATAACCATTCCTTGTACCTCTTTGGTCCTCTCCTTGATAGCATCCTTGAGGAACTTGTTGTATTGAGGAACAAGTAGGAATGCGTCTATTAAGGGCATCGTGATCTCTACATTCTTCATCTGCTTCTCGAAAAGAGTTTTATACTTCTCTAGGAGTTGCTTCTTGAACCTGCCCGGGAAGGGTAACTTTGGTTCATAGGGAGGTGGAACAAACTCACTAGCCTTTTTCTTGAGTGTGTCTTCCACTACCTCTTCAACTACAGCCTTTACTTTCCTCTTAGCCTTCTCAACATCATTTTCTTTGTTAAGGGCAGAATTTTCAGAATTCTCCTCCCCCTCTTGAACTTCAATGTCCTCATTGAGTGTAGGAATCACCCTAGGCTTGAGAACTTGATGATGTTGCAGCTCTTTACCACTTCGTAATGTGATAGCGTTGATATACTTCTTTGGGTTCTGCTCAGATTTTCCGGGTAGGGTGCCTTGAGTGCGGGATGTAGAGGCGGTTTTGTTTTCCATGTTTGTGACCCTTGAAGTCAAGTTCTGAAGCTCACTCTTGAGATACCGTACTTCCATAGCTCCTGAGGCTTGCCCTTGGAGAAGTTGCAGCATCATTCCCTTTAACTCATTATTCAAACCCGAGGAAGAGAAAGCTTGGGCTGTTGTTGTCCAAAACCGGGTGGGTATTGTTGCTTTGGAGCATAGCTTTGTTGACCTTGAAACTGTGGCTTATTGCCAAACCCCTGTTGGTTAGTGTAAGGGACAAAAGGCTTTTGTTGTTGAGCTTGTGTGAAGCCTTGTTGCCCTTGTTGTGGAGCTTGTCCTTGGGGTTGAGCTTGGGGATAAACCTGATCTTGTGGGTTCGCCACATTGGGGTTTCGATAAAAAAAGTTAGGATGGTTTCGATAGTTTGGGTTGAAACCCTTGTTGAAACCTCCTTGGCCCGCGATGAAGTTTATCTCTTCTTGGGTCATATCTCCTTCTAGACTAAAGAGGACGGGTTGGGAGTCATCATAGTTGTCCACAAAGCTTATTTTCTTTTGGCTTGATGAGATCATCTTGTCTATCTTGTCATTGAGAGATTTGATTTCCTTCTCGTACTTCTCATCCGTAGAAGATGATCCTCTAGTACTCCGCTCATAATCCTCATTGTAGTTCTCGTCGCTTGTAGCAAGGTTTTCTATTAATTTCATGGCCTCATCAACTCCCTTGCCTAGGAAGTGTCCATTGCTACAAGAGTCTAGCATCGCCCTCATTCTAGGAAGCACTCCGCGATAGAGGTTACTGAGTAATGTCTCCTTGGTGAAACTGTGGTGTGGGAACTGAGTAGTTAGCTTATTGAACCTTTCCCAAGCTTCAGCGAAGCTCTCGTTGTTGCGTTGCACAAACCCGAAAAGCTCATTGCGAAAACGGGCAGTCCTAGTAGGAGAGAAAAACTTCTTCAAGAAAGCTTTCTTAAGGTCTGCCCAAGTGGTAATGGATCCCGGAAGGATTGTGCTTTCCCAATCTTTAGCTCTATCCGCCAAGGAAAAGAAGAATAGGCACATTTTCAAGCCATCATCAGTCACGCCATTTAGCCTTGTTGTAGCACATATTTTATCGAATGTATCCAAGTGCTGCAACAGATCTTCAGATGGGAGCCCATGAAATTGGTTATTCTGCACCATGTTCATCACCATAGCCCGGATCTCAAAGTTGTTGTTGTTAACCGGTGGTGGAATAATCCCTTACCGGTTTGCATTTGTATCCGGTGCATCTCCATCACCAATGGCCCGAAAAGGTCTCTCGGGATGAACCGGGATCCTGTTTCCCTGTCCATCTCTAGCGTCATCATCCTGATGATGCTGCTGCTCCTGATGGCCCTGATGGCCCTGTTGGTCCTGTTGACCATCTAGATCCATAACTGGCTGCTCTATAGGCTTAAACTGAGGCTGAACAACTTCTTCCTATTCCAACCCGAGTCTTTCCAAGTGCACAGCTCTCTCTAAAGCACGTCGCTCCTTTGCTAATCTCCTCTCGCGTGCCTTGATATCCTCAACTCGTGCAACAAGGTTTGTAGGGCCTTGGCTGCGCAAGTTCATACACCTGACATCAAAGAAAGAGGAAGAAGTGAAGTTAGTAACCAATACTTGAATTAAATAGGATCAGAAATCGAATTGATCTATCCAATGTCCCAAAATGGCAACGGCGCCAAATTGATAACAGGAATTTTACAATTCCTTGAGGTATCAATTCCTCTTACTTATCGTGTAGTAAGAGGTATCGAACCTTTTTGGGTAGATAAAACCAATAAGAATGCACAGAACCGTTTTAGACAAGTCAGTTTATAAGATTCAAGTTTCTACCAATCCTAACATAAGACAATTCAAATAAGCAATCAATAAGCGGACAAAACTTAGCAAACTAAAATTCAATATAAGGAAGCTAGGGCTATGAGTTGAGGTAATTGGATTAGTGACTTGGGATGATTTTGGGATGCTAATCAAGCTTCAGACAAGCTAACCTCCTAGCAAGGAACACAATAAGTTAATTAGCCTAATTTCTTAGAGTTAATATCTTTCCTTAATCCTAATCCAAGAACAAATTCTCATTTGTGAATTAAGATAGAGCAAGCATTCAATCAAGTTCCAAATAGCTAACAATCACTCTAGACATCCATTTCCATGAGCTAGAATGTGAAAGTCCTATCAAAGCTAAAACTGACATTTCATCGAACACTTGGTGGGCATGAAATCCTAAACATCCTAATCAACTTGATCAAGGCTAAATAGGCATTAAGATCACTAAGATAGAAGAGATATGAGAAAGATAAACATTAGACATCCCTTAATCATCCCTAATCAACCAAATCCTACCTAACTCATAAACCCTATGAGAAACTACTCACTAATCATCAAGTGATCAACAAAACCCAAAGAGATAGTGTTAATCATTGGTGATTAGAGAAAAATAGAAAGATTCAAGGAAGAAATCTCAAAAGAAGTACTTAGATTTAATCAAGAATCAGACTTGTTCTTACAAAGAGTTTTAGAATCAAAAACAAGCTTAAGAGACAACAAAAATCAGGTTTTTGGCTTTTTATAGCAAAGGGACACGAACCGGGTCAATCCGGAACAAACCGATGGATTCAAACCGATGAATCTCGAGCAATCCATCGGCCGGATAAAACCGATGCATGAAGCCGATGGATTCTCTGGAAAAATGTTGAGTTGAGACGCGGAGATTCATCGGCTTCATCAAGCCGATGGGAGAGGCCGATAGATTCCCTGGTGTTTTGAGCATTCGACGAGGCGTTTCCACTGGCTTCGTCATGCCGATAGATTCCCTGGTTTCTTGATTCTCCGTCGACGCATTTCCATCGGCCTCATCTAACCGATGAGAGAAGCCGATGGATTCTCTGGATTTTTCAACGCCTCTTCTCTTCTCCCATCGGTTGCAACAGACCGATGGGGCATCCCGATGAATTTGTCTTGTGACTCCATAATCATTCCTTAGCTCCATTCCAATGCTCCAAGCTTCCACATCAACTCCTTTTGCACCTAAAAATCAACCAAGAGCACTCCAAATGCAACCTAAACATGCCTAGAATGCTAAATCCTAAACTAGAAGCCTACAAACTCTAAATGCCAACAAGTAGTAACAAAGAAACAAGAATGGGAGCAAAAAGAGATCACAATAAGAGCTAAACACTATCCTAAATGCATGAATATACAAGAATATCACCAAGCATGTCTCTATCAGGCTTCTCCTGTCTGCAATAGTTCACTATGACCTGGAACTTCAACAAATGGACGTCAAAACAGCGTTTCTACACGGCTACTTAGATGAGGAGATATACATGGAACAACCTCAGGGTTATATCAGTAAGAAGCATCCAGATAAGGTTTGTCTGTTGAAGAGATCCCTTTACGGTTTAAAGCAATCTCCTCGACAGTGGAACACCAGGTTTAATGAATTCATGAAGGTAAACAAGTTCAGAAGAAGTGAATATGATGTCCGTGTATACTATAAGGAACCAGCCACAGAAGGATATATCTATCTTCTCCTGTACGTGGATGATATCCTAATAGCTGCAAAGAACAAGAAACCAGTCACTGAGTTAAAGAATCTCCTAAGCTCAGAGTTTGATATGAAGGACTTGGGAGATGCAAAGAAGATTCTGGGAATGGAAATTTGCAGAGACAGAACAGTTGGAACTTTGTCCATATCTCAGAAGAGTTATCTTCTCAAGGTACTGGGGATCTTGGAATGGATCAAGCAAAGTCAGTTGCCACTCCATTAGGAGTTCATTTCAAACTAAAATCAGCTACAGAGAAAGAAATTCAAGATCAGGGAGACAAGATGAGAACAGTACCTTATCAGAGTGTTGTAGGAAGCCTAATGTACGCAATGGTAGAAACCAGACCAGATCTTGCTTTTGTTGTGGGTATGGTTTGCAGGTTCATGAGTGCACCTTTGAAGGAACACTGGCAGGCAATGAAATGGATTTTGCGATACATTAAGGGGTCTCTTGACGTTAAACTCAGTTTCAGAAATAATAAAGACTTCTTTGTGAAAGGTTATTGTGATTCAGACTACTCAACTGACTATGACAGACGAAGATCAATCTCAGGTGTGGTTTTCACAGTTGGAGGAAATGTAGTAAGCTGGAGATATAGTCTACAAAAGGTCGTGGCGCTCTCCACCACAGAAGCAGAGTATATGGCGCTAACAGTGGCAGCTAAAGAAGCTATATGGCTAGGAGGTTTCGTAAATGAACTCAGTTTCCTCCAAGGATCAGTGGACATACACTGCGATTCACAAAGTGCTATTGCACTTGCCAGGAATGCAGTGTATCACGAACGCACTAAGCATATGGCAGTGAAGTTTCATTTCATCCGAGATTTGATCACAGACAGAATCATTCAAGTTCTAAAGATTGCTACTGCTTATAATCCAGCAGATATTTTCACAAAAGTGTTGCCAGTTGGAAAGTTTCAAGAAGCTTCGCAGCTTCTGAGAGTTACTAATCATTGAGTGAGGTGGAGTTCACCTCTAACAGCTGAGAGGGTTTTCTCAGAAAGATATGAAGCTGAGAGGGTTGTCTCAGGAAGATATGAAGCTGGAAGAAGAACCAGGGACTGCAGGGTTTTGCAGTGATGTGCACGGCAGTGTACATAAGTAAGCATGGAGAAGGATCGTCTCTCATGGTCCCTTAGGATTAGTTAAATCCAAGGGAAACTAGAACTAAGTTAGAATAAGTGGACAAGGTGGAGATTTGTTGAGCTTATGTCCATCTTATTAGGTGATCTCTCTCAAGGCTTAATGACTCTAGAAGAAGAAGAGGGTCTTGACTGCTCTTTGGTGTTGACCCGAGTCATGTGTTAATCACGTGACTCAAATACTCTTGTAATCAGCTAAGTATAAAGCTGAGTCTTCTTCTTCTGAGTAGAATAACAAGTCGTTCTGAAAATTTGTTACGGACGATCTTGAGCCATTGTAGAAAGAGATCGAGAGCTCGAGTTTGAGCTGTTCTAGTGTATTGCTGACCTCGTCAGCCCCAGTGAGTATAGCAGCCATTCACATTTAATGGTGTGGTGAACACCGGGTGAACAAAAGTCTTGTGTATCTATTTAGTTTCTGTGTTTCGATATCTTAGGTTGATCGATTTAGATTCTTGTGAGTTTGAGTTGAATTAGAGCTCAGGTTTCACAAAGAGGAAGATGTACGAGGTGATACACACATATACAGCTGCGTTTTATATATCCAACATGAAATTTAGGCCATAGTTGGGCCATGCGAAAGAAAATTAAGGTTTGGGGTTTATAACAAATGTGGGTCGTTACAATTCTTCTCCACTTAAACGGGAATTCGCCCTCGAATTCAGATCCCGAATAGGCTGTTCTCTTACAACTCCAACAAGCTTTGTGTACTCTATTTTCATCTTATCCTCAGTTTCACAAGTTTTCTCATGAATTTTGTCTTTCTCCGAACGGGGTTTAACCATCGTAGTCACTTTCCCCTGAATTTCCTTTTCTTAACGCTATAGAACTACTACTGGTTGGCTAGGCACTGACAAATCTTTTCGATATCGCTTGAGGGCTGCTGCAAAATAATCTTTTGCTCTTTGACAACCTTTTCAAATATTGATACATGAAACACATCATGGAAGCCTATAACCTCTGATGATAAGCGTGGACGATACGTTACTGCTTCAATCCGCTCAATAATAGGGTACGATCTTACGTACCTCAGATTAAGCTTCTTCAACTTTCAAGTTTTAACTCTTCCTAAAATATCCTCATTTCAAGGTATACTAAGTCACCCACCTCACACTCACTCTCTCTCATGCGCTTAGCTACATAACTCATATGTTGATCGTGGGCTTCCTTTACCCATCTCGTGCATTTTTATTTGCCCTACTGTCTCTTGAACCTTTTTTGGTTCTATGAATTTACATTTCCCCACCTCTGACCAATATAGTAGTGGACGACATGGTATACCATAAAAGTCTTCTTTTCTATCTTTTTACGCAAGGCCTTATTCTTTTTTGAGCTTGTTGAACCTGCCAATAAATCTATCTAATAATGCCTCAAAATCCATTGTGTCTTTTTCTATGGTCCCGGTTAACACCTGAATCTTGATATGTCAAATCTTAATCTCTATTTTCTAACTGGAAGTGTACAATTTCGAACAATGTAATATCAAGGGTATCAAATTCACATAGACTCAAGTTTCACACGATATATTATATATAGTCGAATTAAGCTAAGCATGAAATGAATAAGCAGTAAAAAACAAATCAAGTAAACGGCGTGTGATCAATAAACGAAAGAACTAGACTTAGGAAAGTCCTCAGTAAATCAGAAATATAAACTAACCAATCAACCATGATTCAGATATCGATGTTCTAGAACTAGAATCACTAATATATAACAAACCAACTCTCGCTGCGAATGCTAACTATGTCTAACAACCTAGAAACCCAAATCTCTTTGTGAATTCTAGAGTTCTAAACATGCATTTAATTCAGGTTCTTTCGTTCACAAATTCTCTAAGCCAAATCTCTTTGTGAATAGGTAATTTGCTCAACCAGGTTCTTTTCTAATTAATTAACCAACTCTCGTTGTGCTAATAAATCTAAAATCAATAATCTAAGTCGCTAATTTAGATTAAGCATTAAGAACAACCTAGATGAAGAACTAGATGTTTTGAATCCCAATTAATCAATCAATCTATAATTCCATGAAATTCCTAATGAGAATCCCTAAATCTAACAAGAGAACTACTCAGACATGACAATCATAACAACAGACATAATAAAAGTAGAAATCATATAAATCAAAAGAATAAGAACATGGGTTCGAAATCTCCTCTCTCTCGAGTACGACCAATCCCAAAATCTCCTAATCTATGATAGAATAAAGCATAGCTTAATAAGTAGCTGAAAACCCTAATTAAATAGCCTAAACACGTTTTGGTGTTAAATTAAAAATAATAAAAACTTCTGGGCTTATGTGCAAATATTCAAGACTTGTCCAAAACGGTGCATACAACTTGTCATCGAACCGAGTGTCGACCGACACCAATGTAGTGTCGATCGACACTAACACCAAATATCGGCTCCAAAGTCTCCTTCACGTACAAGTACTCTAAAAGCTGTCTAGAATGCTCCAAAACTCCCAATTAACTTCAAACGTACAGAAACCTGTAAATGACTCAAGGGACTCCAAAAACAACCACAAGACTCTAGATAAAGAATTATATCATGGCATGAAAACCTGTAAAAACCATGATATATCAAACCTCCCTAGTCTCTGATGTTCACGGGAATGACATGACAAGTTTCTCCTCCTCTCTCCTCTCTCTCTCTCTCTCTCTCTCTCTCTCTCTCTCTCTCTCTCTCTCTCTCTCTCTCTCTCTCTCTCTCTCTCTCTCTCTCTCTCTCTCTCTCTCTCTCTCTCTCTCTCTCTCTCTCTCTCTCTCTCTCTCTCTCTCTCTCTCTCTCTCTCTCTCTCTCTCTCTTAACAATGACGGCTAGAGCAAAAATATGTAGGAAGAAGAATATGTACACGGTGATACACAAATATATGGTTGTGTTTTATATCTCAAACAAGAAACTCGGCCATAGTTTGGCCATGGGAAAGAAATTGTTGGGTTGGGGTTTATAATAAATGTGGGTCCTTACAGATTATTTGGATAATTAAAAAATAACATTAAAGAGAATATGATGTGTTATCCCACAATCAATGTAGTATAGATCGTGACATATGTTAAGTTATTATTGACTATTGTGATTTTTGATATTTTTAGTATTATCTTTATTATCTAAATAAATTATTCCATAATAAATATTTCTTTTATATCAAAATTCGTCATTTTGCGTTTTATAAATAGAGATTGGGTTAATTTGATTTGGATGTGTTATTCCACAATCAATATATTCTAGATTGTGACATATGTTAAATTATTATTGATTGTTGTGATTTTTTATATTTTTGTATTACCATAATTATCTAAATAAATTATTTCATAATAAAAAAAATTATTTCATAATAGTTTTTAATATCAAAATTCATCATTTTGCACTTTATAAATAGAGATTTGGTTTATTTGATTTGGACACAAAAAAACCCGTCAATTTTACTATGTTTTCTATTGTTGGTCAAAAAAATAAAATATCAGAGCCAGGTTTCGATCCTGGGACCTGTGGGTTATGGGCCCACCACGCTTCCGCTGCGCCACTCTGATTTGATATGATACTCTATTAAACTCTTATTTATGTCTTTAAAATGGTGGAAAAAACCATTATATAGAAAATAAAAGTTGAATATACGTTGAATTCTTAGATGGAAAAATATATAATGATATAAAAATTAAAAATAGGTTATTAAATAAAAAGACCATTGTACATGACATAAGTTTAAATTTATCCATTTCAGGTCGCCAAAATAAATTAAAATAAAGCTCTACAATTTTTTGGAGTAACGCTTAACATCTTTTTTCTCTCTCCTAAAATAGAGCGATTAATGTAACCCTTCATCTTCGAAACTGTCGACGCCAATCTCTGGTGCAGCCACCGTTTCTCACCTCCGATGGTAAGGAAAAAACATTGTTCTTCCCCCATCAACTTCCACCTCCATATTCATCACCTTCCTCTTGATGGTTCGTCGTTTTCCCTAAGCGATAAAATCCCCAACTCCAATCCGCTTCCGATCCCACCAGAATCAGACCCTAAGGACCTAGGAGTTGTGAAAACCTCTTCAGCTGTTCATGGTTTTAACAAATCGGTGCCTCCTACGCATAGCCACCACTTGCCAATTCTGGCTCTCAAAACCTAATTTTGGACTCTTCCTCCGATCAAACTGAAGTGGAGTCAAAGGTTTCTAAACCTGCCTGGACGGACCTATCCAAAAGTCCTCGAGCTACTATGAATAAAAAGGCTCCCCTTTTCGTCTAGATTTAGGGAAATTTCAGATTCCGAATATTGTTATCAAACATCACCAAATAAAATGGGAGGCCTTCATAATCGAACAGTTTCACGGCAAACTTCCATCCAGAGGATATCTCCACACCATCCTTAATGGCATCCGGAGCAACAAAGCTCGCGACATCACAACCCACGACTTGGACCGAAATTTTTTCTCATTCGTATATCATGTCCTGCAACTCGGCAACGGGTTATGAGTCAAGGTATCTGGCATATTGAAGGTCAAGCAATGTTCGTTGCAAATTGGCAAACTGGTCTTAGTCCCACTATGCTTGAGCTCTCGGAAATTCCGGTTTAGCTTGAGTTCAATGAAGAAGGATTGGAACATGTTGCTGGTGTAACATCCCGGAACCGGGAGTCTGAACACACCCTAAACGGTTGGGCTGTCCATGGAACCAGAAGGTGAAAACTCACGATCCAAAGGATCTATAAGAGTGTCCCATGGGCAGAATGAAGTCAAACTCAACTGGGCGGGAGTTTGACCTAAAGGGTTTAGCTCAAATGAGCTGGACAACCGAGCTAAACAGCTAGTAGAGTTGAGCTGGAGTGTAAGAGTGTGGAACCAGCTGATCAGCTAGTGTCACTAGCTGATCAAGACCCCCATAGGCGAATGGTCACCAATGGGCAAGGTGTCCATTCGCAAGCCAAAAGGCAACCATTCCCTTTGGGCGGTTATGGGCGTTTCTTGGGTCTATAAATAAGACCCTTGGGGGTCACTTTTGCGCACGTTACACCCTGGGAAAAAGCCCAGAATTTCTCTAAGGCACATCCCATGAAACCGAGAGTTTAAGAGAGGGAAAGAGAGGCCGGCCGCTTAATAAAGTTTGCCGGTGAGAAGAGGATCAAGAGACGGATTTGTTGGTGGTTCATGGCGTTAACAAAGAGGAGCAAAGGCTTCAAACACGGCTAAGGACCAGGGCAAAACCGTTGCTTACCTAAGGTTAGGATCCGCGTCCTCTCTATCTCGGCCACGGCCAAACCGCTAGGCCGTTGGTCGCATTTAGATGCAGGTCGGATGATTATGCTCCTCTACTCACTCACTGGAATAGATCGGTTGACTAAGGGGAAGTTGGCTTAAGGAATCGGTTCAATTGTCCTTAAGAAAACACGGTCGGCCGAAGGCCTAGACCGTGAACTGATCGGTGGGCGTGATCGTGATGATGCGCACATGGACTGAAAGGCTCGGACGGTTTAGCGCGAGCGAACGAGCATCTGTTGGGGCGGATGGTCGAGACTCGGCAGACTGGACGCGAGCGGTTCATGTGCGGACTGACGAGAAGTTGGGTCATGCGCCTTCACGGCCAAGCGATCGGTACAGGCGAAGGAGCGGACGATCACGGGCTGTCGCGAACGATCGCGTCTGTCCACGGACAGTCGCGACACTTCGCGAATGGTCGCGTCCGTTCGCGGTCAAGCGCAACCGTCAGGAAGATGAGCACAGATGATCGCAGCCCATGCGCCAGCGACCGTGGACAAACCGCTCACGACCACAGGATCGTCGCGTATGACCGGGGAAGCGCGAACGGTTCAATGAACCGGATTGACGCGACTAGACTGACGGGTGGGTTAACGGGACAGTCGAACGATCGCTCGGCCACAGGACAGTCGCGATTCATCTTCGGATAGTCGCGACCGTTGAGGCTGAACATCGCGACTGTTCGCTACGATCACGCTGGTTCACGTCCTACGTACGCCCAAGGATAGCGGTTGATCCGAGCGTACAAGCAGACCGGTATATGACGATCACTGCGCTGCTGAATGATCGCGGCAGGATGATCGCGGCAAGACGATCGCGACAGGATGATCGCGGCAGGATGGTCGCTGCAGACTGATTGTGATCCAAGCGGATGGTCGCGTCTGTTTCACGGGCAGTCGTGTCTTTTCGGGAAAGGTTACGTCTACTTGCGGTATGACGTAAACCACTGTCGGTCGATCGCGGACAAGTTCGCAGTACACGGGTTGGACGGTACAGTCGCAAGGATGGTCGCGGATCATCTCCAGATGGTCGCGTCTGTTGGCTGATCGTCACCCCATACACGAACAGTCGTGTCTCTTCGCGGACTGACGCAACGGTTCACAGATCGCCAACGATCAGAACGTGCGGCCAGTCCGGTTGGGCAGTGATCACGGCAGGACGCGGATGGCCTGACGAACGGGAACACGCGAGTGTTGCCGAGTACGCTCGGCGATGCTGCCGCATCCTCGTTGCGTCAAGCCATTGCGCTAAAGGATCGACGATCGCGGTACGACCGAGAGACACTCGGTACGACCCGATTGATCGCGTAAAGTCATGACAAATGACGGGTCCAACAGACTAGACGGATTCATGTCCCTTACACCGTTAGGATTGATCGGAAGATCAACCGCGGTTAAGTTCGGGCTGACGAGAAGGCATGAGTTGGGCCGTGGATTGGATCGTGGAGATCGTGTGATCGAAACGCGTGCGGACTGATCGATCAGTCAAAAGAACTGAGTCGACGGCCGACGGTACGAACTGTTGGGAATGTCCTGAAATCTACCGTACTATCTCTAGAAAGTATGATAAGTGTCGAGATCAGACATAAGTCATAAATACTGGGTGATCATGATGGCTTGCTAGAGTCCGCTCATGATCTATAAGTTTAGGACTTATTACCAGTATTGTATGATCCCGAAGGGTCACACACCATAGCTAACGGGAAAGTTAAATGGAAATAATACGGTAAGATGCAATGGCATTTACTGTATTGGATCAGAGTTTTGGGCCAGACAAAATACAGGCTTTTTGTCTGATTTGTGTTTTGGGCCCAAAAGATTAATGAGCCATTAGTCTAATGACTTGGGCCCATTAATGAGATATAAGAGAATCAGAAAGCCCTAAAGGAATTAACTTTCCTGCGATTTTTTTCTTCTTTGGCGTGACTTCTCTCTCTCTAAAACCTCTCTCTGATTCATCCATCTCTTTGGTCTAGCAGCCGTCCCTTGCTTGTAAGAGTGTGGATACTTGAGGAGGAGCCGATTCTCATCAGCTCTAATATGATCTTGTCATTACCACCAATCACTCCGCTGCAAAAGGTAAAGATCAGGTTGGTTTTATGATTCGTTTTGCAAGAACCTAGATCTGTTTAAGGATTTGTGTTAGGTTGTAATTGGGAATTAAACCATGGAAAACACCCATTATCCTTCAGTGGTATCAGAGCCAGGTTCATTAGGTTTCTTGTAGATTGTTGGGAATGTCCTGAAATCTACCGTACTATCTCTAGAAAGTATGATAAGTGTCGAGATCAGACATAAGTCATAAATACTGGGTGATCATGATGGCTTGCTAGAGTCCGCTCATGATCTATAAGTTTAGGACTTATTACCAGTATTGTATGATCCCGAAGGGTCACACACCATAGCTAACGGGAAAGTTAAATGGAAATAATACGGTAAGATGCAATGGCATTTACTGTATTGGATCAGAGTTTTGGGCCAGACAAAATACAGGCTTTTTGTCTGATTTGTGTTTTGGGCCCAAAAGATTAATGAGCCATTAGTCTAATGACTTGGGCCCATTAATGAGATATAAGAGAATCAGAAAGCCCTAAAGGAATTAACTTTCCTGCGATTTTTTTTTTTTGGCGTGACTTCTCTCTCTCTAAAACCTCTCTCTGATTCATCCATCTCTTTGGTCTAGCAGCCGTCCCTTGCTTGTAAGAGTGTGGATACTTGAGGAGGAGCCGATTCTCATCAGCTCTAATCTGATCTTGTCATTACCACCAATCACTCCGCTGCAAAAGGTAAAGATCAGGTTGGTTTTATGATTCGTTTTGCAAGAACCTAGATCTGTTTAAGGATTTGTGTTAGGTTGTAATTGGGAATTAAACCATGGAAAACACCCATTATCCTTCACGAACCACAGATCAGACCATCCACAGAAGTGATCGAGAGGATCATTCCAACCTTGCACCGATCGTTGTGGATGACGATACTAAGGGAAACCGGTTCACGAACTAGTTCAACCTAAAGGACTTGGATCAGTCTAAGAGTCAAAAGTGCAGGAACCAAACGTGGTTAAGTCAAGGCAAAGAAGGAATAAAGGGAAAACGAGCTTGAGGCATGATCGAGATGGAAAGGTGGTCAAAGGAAGGAACTAGAAGACCTCTCTTGCGCCTTGTCATGTGGGGATGGTTGGTTGAATGACTTGGTTCAAGGGAGGTATGTTCTAAGAGTTCGAGGATCAATCGAGTTAAGCTGGACGCCAAGCTAGATTCACACCGACTTCACCTGAAAGGCTAAGGTACGAGTTTAAGTACTCGAATGATCTAAAGTATGGATAGAATGAAATAATAAAATGGAACAATCTAAGCAAGACTTAGGTTGTTAGAAAGAATAGATGGTAATGGAACCTCGAAAGAGTTTTAAAGGAAACTAAATGAGATCATAAGAGGTTCTTGGACGGATCGTTCTTTAGAAGAACGATGTAAATGTTAAGTAAGGATTTCCGCTGCGTATTATTAAGTATGAAGGATCTAAGACTAGAAGTCAATAGAAAGATCCGAGGAATACTTGTCCAAAAAGGAAAAATTTAAAATAGGACTGAATTTAGGGTGGTTCAGGCCAGGGTTTGGCCTGATCGTTTGAACGCATCAACTGTGGCCTAGGGTGGCCAGGTCGGGGCTTCACAGCTGGAGCTTTAGGTCATCCCTTGTACCTTCATCCGTCAACGGGAAATCTTTCAAACATTGAGGTTGTAAAATTATTCACCATCATTGGTCCCTATGTTGCCCTTCGTGAAGTTATGAATGTCCGGTTCGAATCAGGAGACTATCCGCGTGGAAGTTTCATGCCCTTGGCTTCTACCGACCTGTGACCATTCTAAGGAGATTAGTCACATCCTTCGGAGATGTCCAATTGCTCATGTAATTTTTGGTGCTTGTAAATCAACAAATCATGACATGGATAATTTCCCACGGTTAAAGAAGAAGGAGATCGAGACCTCGGAGAAAAATGAGTTCCTGAAACGAACAAAGAGGAAGAATCCTCTGCGTAGGAAGAAGGAGAAATAAAAATTATCAATTTCCCATGTATCCTCTCCTCCGTTAATTGCTAAATACCTAGTAGTTACTAACAAAAGGGAGGGTAAGCGGATTGTAACAACTCCACAGTCTCCACAAACTGATATTGCTGAATCTTCACGAAAGGGTAAGAAGGCTTCGCGAGGAATCCCATATGCTCCTACATCGTCATCCTCCTATGACTCAGGGTTTATCAGACTCTCCATCTTCCTCTGAGGAGTCAGAGTCTTACTCTGATTACCCCTCGGGTGAGGATGATAATCCTCTGATAATTATATGTTCATTTCAGTGGTTTCTAAGAAACATAGACACTAGGAGAAAAAGGCTACGGGGACTCTCCCCAACAATACTAAGGAAGCTTAATATGTTGCTCGACTCTTTCTTCTTAAACGTTATATGTATTAACACTAAGAATAAGCGTAGTAATCTCAGGAAATGGCTACGACAGTCCAAGTCGTACTTTGGGAGTATATTAGAGAATAAAGTCAAAGAACATAAGCCTCATAAATATATTGATTCCATTTTACGGGGTGACAATTCCTGCCGAACTATGAGTTTGTTGAGTTAGGTAGAATATGGGTTATGTGGAACCCTTCGATCCAGTTATCGATTCACTCTGAATCTGCGCAGATGATTAACTTCTTGGTGGAGCTTCCTCACTCAAACTACGAGGTTTTTGTCTCTTTCATTCATGGTTTGAACTGTAAATACGACATAAGACAATTGTTGAATGAGCTGAAAGAACTTTCTAGAGATCCTATCATGTTTGGGAAACCTTGGGTGGCTTTAAGTGATATTAATCAGATTCTCAGCTTGACATAAAAGTTTAACGGTGGTACCAGGATATCAATGGGAATTAAAGACTTCAGAGAGTGTGTGGAATTCTCAAGCCTATTTTATTTATCAATAAGGGGAAGCGAATATACTTGGTGAAACAATCAAGTGGAATCTCCGGTCGCGAAGAAGCTTGATAGAATTTTAATTAACGATCAGTGGCTTCTGAAATATCCGCTTGCCTTCGCTCACTTTGGAGAACCAGATTTTTCAGATCATAGTCCAAGTTGCTTAGTCTTTGGAAATCGGACAGCGAGTAAGAAACATTTCATGGTCTCTCACTTCTTGCTACACCATCCACAATTCTTTCCAAGAGTTGCCATCAATTGTGGATAATTGTCTTTTATTGGCTCCGCAATGCTCTCTTTCTCACAGAAACTGAAATGCCTAAAGAATGAGATCAGGGATATTAATAGAGAGAACTTCTCTGATATAGAAAACATAGTTAATGAGGCACATTCGGTTGTTCTGTCGTGAAAATATCAACTTCTTGCCAATCCTACTCAAGCTATTGCCCTTTGTGAAAAAGAAACTCAAATGATTTGGCTAATGTTAGCTCTAGCGGAGGAAAAGTTTCTGCAACAGTGTTCTCAGGTTAAGTGGTTAGAAAGTGGAGATGGGAATATTTAAATTTTCATAAGATGGTAGATGCAAGGAGATCGCTTAATAACATTTATGGGAAAATCGCATTTTAAACCATCAAGGTGAGAAAAGGTAACACTTTAAACCTTCGGATTTCGACACTAACACTTCAAACCTTCAAATAAATTATACTCACAGTTTAACTATCGAAATTAACTCTCGACTTTGCGCCGCCATTAAAGTTAACAGAGCAGTAAACGTCGTTAACAGAACTTTAAACTGCCGTTAATTTTAAAACACGTGGTTAATCGTGTTTAATTGCGTTTTAACTCGCGTTTTGGCCTTTAAATCCTACACGACTCATTTTCTATTCACACAAAAAATCCCCAATTCAATTTCTAGGGTTCGTGGAAGAGTTAGGGAAGATGTCTCAGAGTGCGACTTCACAGGCTGGTAATTCTCAGATAGCGATTTCTTCAACCATCGACAACAATGTTCTCTGTGACTGTAATCGAGCTGCAAAAGTCGTGAGAGCATGGACCCGAGAAAACCCTGGGCGAAGGTTTTTTAGCTGCAGAGGCCGTCGAGTTTCAAATGGGTATGAGTCCTGCAACTTCTTTCGTTGGTTTGATGTGGAGAGGCCACAAGGATGGCAGCATCTTGCTTTGCTGGAAGCGAGAGATACTATTAAGGAACAAAAGGAGGAGATTGCGATGTTGAAGAATAAGGTAAGTCCTCTATCTATTGAATCTGAAAATCTAGGATATTAGAGTGGAGGAATGGAAAAATTCAATCAAATAAGTGAAGAATGTGAAGCTCTGAAGAGGGAAGTGTTGATACTTCGCGAGAGGAGCACGGTTTTACGGAATGAGCTTGTATCTTCATCGATCGGATTCGCTGTGGTTATTGGAGGAGTAATGGCGATGTGGAAGTGTTCTTAATCGTATGGATTCTGCTGTGTAATGTCTTCGTTGAAGTTATGGAAGTTATGTCGGATTATGAGCTTAATTTCAGTCTTTTTGTTAACATTATGGAAATTATGTCGGATTATGTTTATGTTTTTAGACTATTTGTTGAAGTGTTTGTAAGACTTGTGTTAACGTTTATGCTTTTTAATCTATTCATAACTCAGATCAGTCCTAATCAATAAAAACAAGATGATTAAGATTTATAGCAGCCGATAAAGTATCACAAAACATCAAAATAACCACAATGGTACAACCAAAGAACTTGAAAACAACAAACGTTCACCTTAAACAAGTCAGTAAAAACAAATGTTGCTAGCTTAATGCTGCTCAGGACATTGCTCATTTGCATCTGGAGGTTGTATGTCTAGGACTTGTGCAGGCTGAGTGTTATGATCTTGTGGAGGCTGTGGGTTTAGGTCAGACCTATCATACACTCGATTTCCAAACACTTCGAAAGGGCGGTTAGTGAATGGACTCCAAATTGTTCCAATGCCATTCGGAATGTTAGCAGTCTTCCTTATTTTGAGTGGTCGACCTCTAGATGGTTTCTTCACATGAGGTTTCAGGGCTGAGACTGAAGACTGAGGAGCACTAGAACTAACCTCGGATTCACCAAATGCATTTGAAGGTATAGACTGAGAGCTACTTCCTGTTTCTGGAGTCTTTCTTTTTCCTCTTAGCTTTGGTGGTGGCCTTGGAGCATCCTGAATCATGAGCAAACAAATCCCATAAATATAAGAAACGACCATACCAACCAAAAAAAAAACAGAAGATCAAAGCATAGCATATTACATCAGTTGGATGCTTCCGAGGTCGACCACGTTTGTTCTTTGGTCCTTCGATGACAACGGATTCATTCTTGCAACCACTTTTTATATGTCCAGCCTGCTTACATTGACTGCAATGTGGGATTCTCCCATGTCTTGTTGACTTTCCAGCATTTTTGAGATCTTCAAAAGGTTCCTTTCTCCTATCCCTAGTCTTTTGTCGACCTCTTGGCTTGCGTAACTCGGGTATTCCTATGGGTGGCTTATACGTTTTCTTCCATAACTTCTCTCCATTGACAGGTCTGATGTTATCTTCGTATATTTTCTTTAACACGTCGGTGTAGTAATACTCTGCCACATATCTAACCGGATCATCTTCATTATCATTCAGAACACATACAGCGTGTTTACATGGGATGCCTGCAAAAAAAATGCTTAGACTACAAGTAAAAAACAGAAAAATATTGATTGAATAAGGCAAATTCAAACCTGTCAAATCCCACTTGCGACAGGCACATTGGTGTGTGGACAGATTCACAGTGTATCCACAATCAATCTCATTCACCTCATACACATTTTTGCTGCTGCGTATTGTTGAGCAGTATTTGGAAGCAACCCTTGCTTTCTCCAATAATCTCATTGTGATGGGTGTCACAATTGTGTCGCACTTGTCTGCTGATAACAGGGATTTTAGGATCCTTTGAGGTACCAATTCCTCAAGCTTATCGATGTAGCTTTGAGGTATCGAACCTATTCTGGGATGGATAAAACCAATAAGCACTCACTAATCCTCTAGAGTCAAATCACTCAATTAAGTTGTTGTTTCTAACAATCCTAACGAAATCAAATCAAGCCAAAGTAAACAAAAGCAAATAAACAAGTGATTCAATCAATGATAAAGATAGGGCATAAGGTTAAGGTCAACGGGCAGGTGACTCGGGATGATCAAGGATCCTAATTCAAACTTCAAACAAGCTAATCTCCTAGTAAGGAACACAACGATACGATCAGTTTAATCTCTTAATACTAATCTCTTTACTTAATCCTAATCCAAGAACAAATTCTCATTTGTGAATTAGAATCAAGCAAGCAATCAAACAAGTTCCAAACAACTAACAATCACTCTAAACATACATTCTCATGCGCTAGAATGTGAAAGTTCTATCAAAGTTATGAACAGGAATTTCATCGAACATGTTGTGAACAAGAAATCTTAAGTATCCTAATCAACTTGATCAAGGCTAATTAGGCATTACACGCACTTTGACAGATGAGATTTCATACAATTAAACACTAGAATCCATTGATCACCCCTAAATCAACCTAATCCTACCTAACCCATAAGCCCTATGAAGAACTACTCACTAATCATGATCAAACCAACAAATTCCATAGAAATAAGATTGATCATAGAAAAGTAGAGTTTGATTGAAAGATTTGATGAAGGAATCACAAAAGAAGTGCTAGATTCAATCAAGAAATCAAACTTGTTCTTACAAGTGTTTAGAACAATAAAAATAGCATAAGAGACTGTAAAAAGATAGGTTTTTGGCTTAAAAAGTCATTAGGGTTCGAGCCGGGTCAACCCGGAACAAACCGGGTGTTGACCCGGATCCAAGGCAATTTCTGGGACGCGTATCGGTCGGCGTATCGGTCGGCCAGACCGATATGGACTCTCGGATTTTTCTGGGAAGGGTCGTATCGGTCGGCGTATCGGTCGGCCAGACCGATACGGACTCTCGGATTTTTCTGGGAAGGGTCGTATCGGTCGGCGTATCGGTCGGCCAGACCGATACGGACTCTCGGATTTTTCTGTGTTGAGATGCATCCAGTAAATCAGGCATAACTCTCTCCATATAGCTCCGAATGACTTTAAACCACCTCCATTAGAAAGCTAACTCAATTTCCCATGATTTTTATTCAGAATCCCAGAGCTAAAGGTCAATGTAATATCTTCATATGACTCAATCTTTCAAGCTCATCGATTTGGTCCTTCATCACCATTTCACTTGCAATCACTCCTTTAGCCTCCAAACTCTTCCAAACATCCTTAGCAACTCCAAGAACCTACAAAACATAGGAAACACTCCAAATGCAAGCCTAGAATGCCTAAACCTAGCTCTAGATGATCCTATACTCTAAACACACCAATGACCAAAGAAATGAAGCTAAAGGAAACTAAAAAGAAGTAAAGCATGATCCTAACATTAGCCTAAATGCATGAAAATACAAGTATATCAATTCCCCCAAACTTAAACCTTGCTTGTCCACAAGCAAGCATAGGACTATCACAACAAGTTGGGGAAAAGGTTTGAAGGCGGAAGCTCATATCCAAAGACAAAACTGAGATCAACAAGTTCCAATTCGAGTCAACGTCACCAAGATGCAACCAAGTTAGGCTTACTCCAAAAATTTAGCCATGCTCATCAAGACAAAACTCTTAGCTCAATTCTCGACCTAGACAAGCATTCCTATCAACTAGCTCTTTAACATTCATTAGGTTTTCAAGTGGATCTTACTCAATGCAAGGTGATCAAACTCATTTGGCAAAGGGACAAGGTTTTGAGATTAAAGTGATCTCAATCAAAAGAGGGGTTTATTCCAAAAGCACGAAGGTTCTCTCATGAAAAAGTGAATGAGCTATAGTAAAATTCTAAGAGTTAGAGGCAATTGGTGCATACTAGGTTGATTTCCATCTACCCATGCCCCAATTACTTCTTCTCCTAATCTAGCCCACCTAGATGGATACTACCCTTGACCAAGGCTATTTTTGCCTCATCCCCTTTTCTCAATCAGACATTTTCAATCAAACTCCCCAAGGATCAATAAAGACTTTTCAAAACAGTGGCAAATCTTTTCTTTTTAACTTAGCTCAAATCTTTCTTTAGCAATGGTCTCTTTTCTTTCTCTAAAGTGAGCCTTTGGCTTCTTTTCATTTCAAAATATAAGACACTTTTCTTTTCTTTAAACACATAAGAGCTTTTCTTCTTTTAAAACACTTTGCCAACAAACATAAGATCCCAACCAAAATCCCTTTTTATTCTTTCTTTTCTTTACTCTCTTTCTCCTTTCCCAACTCTTCCCCCAAACTTTGATCCTAGCCTATTGCAAAGCCAAAGATGTTGAACTTGCATCTATATGGAAATTTCTCCTAGTCGCCTCATACTCAACACTTTTTACCTAGCTCATTCCAAATAGGCCTACCACTCATGATAGTGTTTGTGGCTTGACAGAAGGGTGGTGAAAGGTATGGAAGTCTATTTGAGAAAGTAGAGAGGGGTAGAAAGGATAAGAATGCTCAAATATTTTAGGGTATCCACGAGTTTAGCACACAGAGCATGAGTAAGATAATTAGATGTCATCATTAAAGTTCTCACTTAGGTAGAGCTAGTGTCAATTCAAAGCCTATTTCAGTTTTAAATCAAGTTTCAAAGCAAGCAATCCGAGCATGGTTCGTCTTAACTTCTAGCCTTTCTTGAATTGCAATCTTAGGACAATCAACTAGCTCAAACAACTAGCATAAAGAACAAGTCATCACTCAATCAGTCTTACAAGGACATTCAATCATTGCTCCCTATGCATGCGTCCTATATGATGCAACTAGACTCAATCCTATTATGCTATTGCAACTACATGCTTTTCTTTTTGAAATTTTTTTTTGAAATTTTTCAATTTTTTTTTTTTTGGATTTTCTATGCCTTAGATGAATGCATGAGACTCAAAGTGAGAAAATCGAAAATAAGAACAAAGAAAACATGATTAGCAACTAGCCTCTCCCCCAAACTTAGTTCACACCGTCTCGGTGGGAAAGCAAGCTCGAGAGAGAGACTCAACAAAAGGAGAAAAAGAAAGAAAAGAAGCTAAAATGCAAGTATGTACAAGTTGGAGTGTTACCTGGTTAGTTGTGGTGTGATGGGGATGATGATTCCCCCATGGAGTAAGTCGGGTTTGATGAAGAGCAGGGCTCAATCCCAAAACTCATTCTCTTCTTCTTTGCATTTACCCCAAAGCTCCCCAAAAGGATAGACATGGGAATTCCTCCCAAGTGAGCTTGTTTTGAGTCACTTAGCTTGACTATCCCTTCACTCTTTTTGTTTAGGGATGTGGCATGAGTTTGTATCACCGGGATCATACTCATCGTAGAACCACCCCCTAAACTTCTTCAGCCTTATCTCCTCAAAAGGGATCTTCCTTGGATCATGAGAGCTCAATGGTGTGGTAGAGACTATACCAAGAAGCTTGTGAGGGGGTTGAGCCATTGGAGATCCATCTTCTTCATCCTCCTTGAAGGCGTCTTCCTTGAGGTCATCTTGCTTCTCTATAAGATTTCCTCCAATTGGCTCTTTCTTGTGAATTGGTTGCTTTGGCTCTTCTTCCATGATTGAGGGCTCGTCTTGTATGCTCTCTTCCTTGATGTTCTTGCACTCAACAACCGACTCATCTTCATAAGGCTCCTCTTCATCTCTCACAACTTCTCCTACTTCTTCATTGTTGATATTGGTTGAGTGACCCATGATTGTCCCTTCATCATCATCATCTTCATACCGCACTACAAGGTCTTCACCAACTGTACAACCAAGAAGCAATTCAAATTCCTTAATAGTCTCTTCAGCTTCTTTCAAGAAGTCATCTTGGACTTGAGTATTCTCCTCATGTGTTGACTCAACAATACTTGCACCTGACATCAAAGCTAGAAGAAGGAGCAAATTTAGTAACAAAGACTTGAACTAAAAAGGAGTAGAAATCGTATTGATATATCCAGAATCCCAAAATGGCAACGGCGCCAAATTGATAACTAAGATTTGGCAATCCCCGGCAACGGCGCCAAATTGATAACAGGGATTTTAGGATCCTTTGAGGTACCAATTCCTCAAGCTTATCGATGTAGCTTTGAGGTATCGAACCTATTCTGGGATGGATAAAACCAATAAGCACTCACTAATCCTCTAGAGTCAAATCACTCAATTAAGTTGTTGTTTCTAACAATCCTAACGAAATCAAATCAAGCCAAAGTAAACAAAAGCAAATAAACAAGTGATTCAATCAATGATAAAGATAGGGCATAAGGTTAAGGTCAACGGGCAGGTGACTCGGGATGATCAAGGATCCTAATTCAAACTTCAAACAAGCTAATCTCCTAGTAAGGAACACAACGATACGATCAGTTTAATCTCTTAATACTAATCTCTTTACTTAATCCTAATCCAAGAACAAATTCTCATTTGTGAATTAGAATCAAGCAAGCAATCAAACAAGTTCCAAACAACTAACAATCACTCTAAACATACATTCTCATGCGCTAGAATGTGAAAGTTCTATCAAAGTTATGAACAGGAATTTCATCGAACATGTTGTGAACAAGAAATCTTAAGTATCCTAATCAACTTGATCAAGGCTAATTAGGCATTACACGCACTTTGACAGATGAGATTTCATACAATTAAACACTAGAATCCATTGATCACCCCTAAATCAACCTAATCCTACCTAACCCATAAGCCCTATGAAGAACTACTCACTAATCATGATCAAACCAACAAATTCCATAGAAATAAGATTGATCATAGAAAAGTAGAGTTTGATTGAAAGATTTGATGAAGGAATCACAAAAGAAGTGCTAGATTCAATCAAGAAATCAAACTTGTTCTTACAAGTGTTTAGAACAATAAAAATAGCATAAGAGACTGTAAAAAGATAGGTTTTTGGCTTAAAAAGTCATTAGGGTTCGAGCCGGGTCAACCCGGAACAAACCGGGTGTTGACCCGGATCCAAGGCAATTTCTGGGACGCGTATCGGTCGGCGTATCGGTCGGCCAGACCGATATGGACTCTCGGATTTTTCTGGGAAGGGTCGTATCGGTCGGCGTATCGGTCGGCCAGACCGATACGGACTCTCGGATTTTTCTGGGAAGGGTCGTATCGGTCGGCGTATCGGTCGGCCAGACCGATACGGACTCTCGGATTTTTCTGTGTTGAGATGCATCCAGTAAATCAGGCATAACTCTCTCCATATAGCTCCGAATGACTTCAAACCACCTCCATTAGAAAGCTAACTCAATTTCCCATGATTTTTATTCAGAATCCCAGAGCTAAAGGTCAATGTAATATCTTCATATGACTCAATCTTTCAAGCTCATCGATTTGGTCCTTCATCACCATTTCACTTGCAATCACTCCTTTAGCCTCCAAACTCTTCCAAACATCCTTAGCAACTCCAAGAACCTACAAAACATAGGAAACACTCCAAATGCAAGCCTAGAATGCCTAAACCTAGCTCTAGATGATCCTATACTCTAAACACACCAATGACCAAAGAAATGAAGCTAAAGGAAACTAAAAAGAAGTAAAGCATGATCCTAACATTAGCCTAAATGCATGAAAATACAAGTATATCATCTGCTTTCAATGACCTTCTGGAAATCATTCTCATGGCTTGTGGATCATTCCATTGATCCCACTCTTCATCTGAATTGAGTGGAGTGTCCGAATACTCAGCATCCTCCTCTATCACACATTCTTCATCACTTTCTTCTGCTTCACGGTCGGCTGCTGCTCTTTCATCGTTATTTTGATAAGCTTCCCGCCCTGGTTTAGCTGTAGTACCTTCCTCAAAAACAGACTTAAACCTGTCGTCATTACCACCATCGCCCGCATCAACCACAACCTCATCGTCTGTTACAACTTTACTATCGACCACATTACCACCATTCTCATTCACTTCATTACTACCATTCCCATTCACCTAATCAACCAACTCGTCATTCATATGTTCATCCGTAGCAGCATCAGACTGAACCTGATTATCCTCATCAGGAACCTCGTCCTCTCTTTCGTCTTCTGATCGCTCCGGCTCCTCATCTTCATGTGGTATATCAACCTCATCATCACTATCTTCATCAGGTGTCTAATCTTCTCTTTCGGGATCTTCAACAGTGGTCTCGTTTTTCCATTGCTCAATATTCTCAGGTTGACTACTCGGAAGGAAGATACAATTCGGACCCTCACTATGATCTGTTACGTCGTGCTCCATGTATATTTCAGCCTCTCCAGCCTCCTTCACTAAGTATATCAGCAAAAACATGTCTTCCTGATTTTCTTGGAAGACATATTCGACAGTCTTCATCTCTGCCTCGGTCTTTCTGTACCAAACAAACCTAATCGGCGACATGATACGAGCTTCACACCTGGAGAATTGTACAAACTTAGCCCAAGAAATGTCATACAATTCCCAGCTCACTGTTTGAACTCCGATTTCTCCAACATATTTCAAACCGTCACCACCTTTCTCCATAGATCCACCATAGTGGATTGTGAGTTTAATCAGACTGCAGAAAAAGGGAAAAGTTTGAAATTAATCGAAAAACCCTCAACACTTCGTTATTTCGCGAATTCGAACAGAGATTTAGGGTTTCACGAAATTAAAAATCCGTGAGATTCTAAAATTAACTGCGGAAATCCTTACCTCATGGCGACGAGAGCATTCGATTATCGAACCGACTGTCTCTCTGCTTCAGGTTGTCTCGATTCGACCTTCGATCTCTCTCGCTCTCTCTTTCACCTCTGAGTTTTCTGTGTAGAACCCTAGATCCCCAAATCAATTTTGGCCAAAACGCGAGTTAAAACGCAATTAAACACGATTAACCACGTGTTTTAAAATTAACGGCAGTTTAAAGTTCTGTTAACGATGTTTACTGCTCTGTTAACTTTAATGGCGGCGCAAAGTCGAGAGTTAATTTCGATAGTTAAACTGTGAGTATAGTTTATTTGAAGGTTTGAAGTGTTAGTGTCGAAATCCGAAGGTTTAAAGTGTTACCTTGTCTCACCTTGATGGTTTAAAATGCGATTTTCCCTAACATTTATTACCTTATAAGGCCTAATGGTCAAAGGTCGATAGACCCAATGGAAGTTAAAGTTCATTATGTGTACTACTTATACAACTTCTTTGGTGCATCTACAACCGCTCTCTCGGCTAGTAATGTCCAGTTAATCTCTTCGCTTACGAAATTCAAATGCAATGACTGTATGAAAAACCTTCTCCAAGCTCAGGAACTGCAGTTGATTTCAAACGAAAAGGATTTTCTCTGCTACGGAACAAAACCCTTTGACCTGACAGGTTCGCCGATGAGTTTTTCCAGAGAACTTGGGATATCACTGGACCCGATCTAACCAATGATGTTCTGAAATTCTTCAGCTCTGGAACTATTTTGAAGCAATGGAACTATACTACTATATCCTTGATTCCTAAGAAAGTTGGTGTTGATAGTTTGGGGGATTTAAGACCTATCTCTCTTTGTAATGTGGTATACAAAGTTGTCTCCTAAATATTGGCCAGACATTTGCAAGTGATCACTCCTTAGATGATCTCCAGTAACCAATCTGCCATTGTCAAAGGAAGGCTATTGGTAGAGAATGTTTTTCTTGCAACATAGATGGTCCAAGAGATTAAAAGGAAGAACTAAGGTGGTGGATTTAAGGAAAGCTTTCGAATCGGTAAATTGAGAATTCATTCTTCGGATTCTTAAAACTGATGACTTCCCTTAAGTTTTTATCAAATGGATCTCAGAGTGTCTAAAAACGACCTCATTCTACATTAATGTGAAAGGTGAATTATGTGGGTTTTTTCAAAGTAACAAGGGGCTTACACCAAGGTGACCCGGCATCACCATCATTTTTTGTCATTGCATTGGAAGCTTACACAACTCTCATTGGCTCTTGCTTTGATTCATGAAATATATGCTTATACCCCTCAGTTACAACCCCCGTGTGACTCATCTAGCATGTGGATGACATTATAATTAAGTTTTACGGTAAAGCCTCATCGCTTCAGGGTATCTCCTCAGCTTTTGACTTGAATTATTCTCAGAGCTGGCGATGAACAAATAAAAAACAGACTTATTTCTGGATGGATTGAACCCGGAGGAAACTGAATCTCTCAACATGTTCGTTTCTGAATGGGTTCTCTCCCTATCCGGTATTTAGGTTTGCCTTTGCAATATAAAAATGAGGAAATCGAACTATTCCCCGCTTATTGATCATATCAAAGGAAATTTCAGTCATTGGATCCTCAAGCACATTTCCATCGCCAGAAAACTCCAATTGATCTATTCGGTCATCTATAACTGGTAAATTTCTGGTTCTCGACAATTTCTCTACCTAAGGATAGTTTTGAAAAATATCGAGAAGCTTTGCAACCATTTTCTATGGGCTGGTGATCTATCTAAAAGAGCCGTGGCAAAAACTCTTGGAAAGGAGCCTGCCTACCTAAATTAGAGGGAGGTCTTGGACTCCAAATTTTTGTTGCTTGGAACAAAGTCTTCATCATGAAATTGATTTGGTTGCTCTTCTCTTCAGAAGGGTCATTATGGGTTGCCTGGATTATAGAGAGCACATATTGAAACATCAAAGTTTTTAGTGTCTCGAGGCTAAAAGAACCTACTTATGGTTATGGAGGTTTCTTATATCCTCCAGATCGCCTGCTCGCACTCTTATATCGGCTGACGTTGGTCACAGAACGAATACGAGCTTCTGGTTTGACACTTGGTCTGCCATAGGAATCTTCTTGAATTTGTTAGTCAAAATGGTCCATTGAGTATGTGAATTCTTCTTAGCTACACTATTGCTCAGGCTATGAATTTGAAATATCGGCATGTGTTTAGACGTGCTAGTAACGTCAATATATCAGCGCTAAGGAGTACAATGCAGTTTCTTCAGGCATGAGAACTTGTAGGACGAGATGTGTTTCTTTGGGACCGAAAGAATGAACGAAGGATTGGTTCAAAGTTTTTTGATTTAAGAACATGGTACCTAAACATGCTTTTACCTTTTGGGTTGCTAATTTGAACAGCTCCATGTTAACACGAGACTGGTTCATTGGAGATTGGATATTAATCCGGCTTGCACTCTTTGTACTTTGCATGAAGAATCGAGAGATCACTTGTTCCTACATTGTAATTTCACGAATGAGGTGTGGACTGTGAGACACGGTTTGGTAACTCCTCCCACTGCTTCTCTTCTGCGCATAATCTGATAAATTGACTGTTACATGATTCTTGGACAAGGAAAACTTTTCTGCTTAAAAACTTGGCCACCTAAGCTCTAATATACTCAGTCTGGAAAGAACGGAACAACATACGTCACATTGTTGTTTTTGTTTCGTTTCTTGGCCTTTTTAAGATGATTGACAGGATCAGTGGCGGAGCCAGAACTTTTTCTTACCGGGGGAAATTTTTTAATATAAATTACCAAAAAAAACTATAAATGAATTTGAGGTTCACTCATAGCCTAATTTTATTTTTTTAAACAGTTTCATTTTGTTACATTTTCAAATATATATTTTTGATATAACAAACAAGATAATCACTTAGAAACTGATCACTAATGCAATTCCGTAATACAGTCTTGACAATTTATATACATGAAAATCATTTCTCGATTGTTGTAGCTACATGTAATGTCAAAGCTAACTTTAAAATAAACTAAAACATGAGAAATATGTTTATTGGTTTTTACCATCACTCTTGCTAGATCTATAATATTTTCAATTTAGCAAACTTTTCATATTCTCGGACATTATCAAAATAATGCTAAGTTGTTGCTTAAAATCCTTTAGATAAAACTCAGTCAATTTCAACAAGTTTCCTTTATCAAACTCACATAGAGAATTACTAGAACTTAAATCCGACATACAATTGAAAGAGAAAGCAATGATAGAGGAGGAGAAGTTGAGAAAATAGTAGAAGGTAGGTTTTTCTGTGAACCAATAAATATTTCTAATTTTAATTAAAGAAAAATCTTTAAATCATTTAATTTTTTTTTTTGATTAAATCTTATAAAATGGCTTGTAGAGAAAAATGAAGAAAATTAATTGGGCTTTGTCTTCTATTGTTGTATAATGAAAATTTATCAAGAAGAGCATAATTAATAATTAAAAATGTATATAAAATTACATTAGTTTAAAAAAAAAATTAGGGGTGGCAACTGTCCATCCCATTAACCAAATACATCCGCCCCTGGAAAGGATCATTCGAGACATCCTACTAGCTCAAAGATAGCCTATACCAAAAATGCTGTACTTGGCTCTTATCAACTTTATTCTGTAATAGTTAAATTTTATAAACTAATAAACTGTATAATTGAGCGGTTGAGGTAGTCCAAATGGTTGAGGGGCTCGGGGTGGTAAACACCATTCCCGGGTTCGAGCCCAGGCGGAAACAAAATTGCCTACTCTGCTCACCCACACGGATATGAGCCCATTGCTTACGGCCCATTTGCATACCCGGAGAGAGGGTCTATCCGTGGGCTGCACCTCCCCTTGGGGATTAGTCTGGGCCCCTCCATAGGCCCGGGATACCCCCAGGTTAATCAAAAAAAAATAAAAATAAAAATAAAAATAAAAAAATAAACTGTATAATTTCTTTCTCAAAAAAATAAACTGTATAATTTTTCCCGAGATTTTTTTCTTTTGGCTAAAGAAGTATCAAGAAGTATCGGCTTTCAAAGCTTTTGTAATCAAATTTACTTTTGTAATATATTTATACTAGTATTATAATTTTTCCCGAGTTTTTTTTCTTTTGGCTAAAGAAGTATCAAGAAGTATCGGCTTTCAAAGCTTTTGTAATCAAATTTACTTTTGTAATATATTTATACTAGTATTAAGCCCCTTACTATGTAAGAAACAAAATTTACTCATGATTTTTTTTCTTTTTTATCAACATTTATCCACGATTGTTTTTGCTATTTTCTCCATAATTTTTTTTTGTTATTTTTATTTTATTTTTATAAAACAAAAAATTCCTAAAATTTATGGTGTTGCCACGCTAATGTGTCAAATGGAGAAAGCTTTCAGTTTCTCTTTCATATTTCTAATTTATATAGAGAAATTGCAACTCATACGCACCAATGATTTAGTAATTAGGTGAGTAATCTGACACCTTTTAGAATAGTGTTTCCCTTAAGGAAATTCCATAACACTCCTTTTGTTTTATTTTTATTTTTTTTAAACATAAAAAAACTTGTATCTCTCATCAATTTTACGGACAATTATAAATCAAACTCATATGCTTTTTTCTTACTGTTAGTTGCTAAGTCATAAATTCTTCTATGATGAACTACATTTTTATGCTGAATTTTCTTTGTTAACTGTTTTAATTAATAACAACTAAAAATAATACGATAATTTACAATATGATAAATGGTTTAACAATATAACTCCATTTTTGTGATATCACAAATGATTTAACATAATATTTTATGATGTGCTAACTGGTTTATCATGATTTTTTATGGTAAAGTTTATGATTTAGCATGATATTCTCTACGTTAACACATTATTAATATCATATAATATTGTTAGCATGTTATACATTTGCGATATCAATGTTAACCCGTTAAAATTGCATGATAATATTGTTAGCATTGTAACACATTATTAGTTATTGTTGTTATCGCATTATAAATATGAGTTTTTATTGATTAACAATGTTGTTGGATTTGATAAATAATATTTTGACAAGTGATGAATAGAGTCGTTATCATTTACCATACAAAAAAAAAAAATTAATGGCATTTTTGTAGTTAATTCAAAGAAAAAGGATAATTATGAGATAAATATATTTTCTCTTTGCTAGTTTCTTAATTTTAAAAGTACTAGTGTTATTAATTTAACTAGTTGATTGACTACCCCCGCGCACGCGCGGGGGTTTGTGGCATATAATGTTGTTTGGGCTGTAAGTGTCGATTGGTCTATCTTTGAAGTTTCTTCCGGCTCGTATATAATGTGGATGTATAATTTTGGACATATTCAATGTATCTATTGTATCCATGTTTCATTTATATGTGTTCACTTCTTCTCAATGTTGGTTTCTTTCGTCGTTGTTATACATCTTTTTGAAGTCCACAATACTTTTATCAAAGTTTAAAACAGTTTCTAAAATATTGCCCCTTTCCATAAATCTGCTTATGGATACCTACGTACCCTCTACCAATTGTATTGGATTGGGCTAGACGAATCTGTGTTCTTATATTCGTTATTAGAAAATACTTTTTAATCAGGCGCGAGTTTTTTGTGCGAGATGTGGAGCTTAATCATGCTTATGCGAGACCGTATCACGTTAGCGTTGTTTCTTTAACAAAGGGTCCATCACTAACCTTACCTTATATGTTCCAAAACACTACAATAGTTTGTGCGTGTTATTTTTTTTGGAGCTCAGATGTGATAAGAATGGAGGGATAGGCTTAAGCTTCAGCGACCAATGTGTTCACACTTTTGACGACCAAACCATCCGCTAAGAGTCTGCAAGGGACCTTGGTTATGTTGAGCGATTTACATGAAACATAGCATTAGTCTCACTTGTAGGCACTAACATATCCCATATGTATTGGTGGGATGAAAATATCCCAATAAATACTGCGCCCCTGACAGTGTCTCATAACCTATCTTAGGGTTTGAATGTTGTTCAGATCAAAAATTACAGATCAAAAATTAAAATAAAAAATAAAAAGTTGATATGCATACAGATCTGCATAGTTTTCTAAGATGTTCAGATTTTTGTCTTACTTCTTTAATTTGTTCTGCATTTTAATATCTGCATCGAAAACATATTATTTTATTAATATTTTCTTGTTCTACATTTAAAAAATAAATAAAAGTGAATGGTGGAAAAGAGAGATGGTCCACCATACAGAATAAATGCAGTTAATCTGCTTTTTGATCTGTCAAACATTCAAACCCTTAATGTTGCTTAACCTGAACCGAAACAAAAAAAAATAACCAAGCTGAATAAAACCATTATTATTATCCACCCACTCGTTTACATGGTTTTTTATAACAAAAAAAAAAGAAGGGTCAATGACTTCTTAAGGTTCTTATAAATTACTGTCAAAACATAAGCAGTGTTTTTGCATCACAGTATGTATTAATCTCAACGATTTCTGATTTTGTCTCGGCTTCATAACATGACCAAGATCATCCCAACATGTTCGAGATTTATGAGCTTTCGTCCTTGTTTGAGACTTCTTCTGAACTTTTGTTCTTGAGCTCACCACAATCTTCAATGGCAACGGGTTCAAAGGGAGTTCCAATAACAAATCCGACATTCTCCATTGCCTTGACCACATTGTACCCATCCACAACTTTTCCAAACACCAAGTGTTTCACATCGAGCCACGATGTCTTCTATGTGCATATAAAGAACTGAGAACCATTCGTGTTGGGGCCTGCATTAGCCATAGAGGAAATCCATGGACCCGTATGCTTCAAGCCTTCAACTTGAAGTTCTCGTCCTGAAACTTAGTACCATATTTTGATTCTCCTCCAGTTCCATTCCCATGGGTGAAATCTCCACCTTGTAGTGTAATGCCTTCCCGCTTTCCCAACTCCCATCTCTCGCGTGCACAGAGCAGGAAATTATTTGATGTTCTCAGTGTCACATCTGGGAATAGCTCCATCACAACACGTCCTGCCTTCATCTTTCCAACCATGATGTCAAAGAAGACCTTCTGGTGTGACATTTTTCCTCAGATTTCTTCACTAACTCTCTAAATCCTGCCAATAAAAAGTCAAGATCAAGTAACTCAAGGTATTAAATCAAGCCATGGAGTTGAATTTCAGTAAATCTAAGACCAATCTTAATAATAAATTGTATACATATGGCACGTCAACCAAATGTCCCAAACTGTTAAAAGAACAAAACTTGTGAAATCATCTCTGTATGAATACTAAAACTACAGTAGATGTAAATCTGTAACTAAGTTTTACTATTGTCTGATAGCGAGTCAAGTACTCAGTACGGATCAGTTGTTAAATCATAAAGAAATGACCCACCCATCAAAAATGTCATAAGAAAAGAGAGATTCTTATAACATAGAAATTTATTGAATCTCAATGCATGGTTTAGGATTTCACACAAATATTGAGCTAACAGGCGTTTTAATTATACGTTAGTAGTGATGTTGTGTGTAAGGATTCAGAAAAATAATTGCCCGATAATACAAAGATCATACCTTCTCATCAAAGAGTCACAGCTTATGAAACCGGAGTGATTCATAGAGATTCGAATCCGAAATCTGCACAAAAAGAAATGAATTAAAAATGTAACTAACAAATCAAACAACCCAAAAATCTGCAATGGTGAATCACTTACTCATACCTGTCTCACACTCTTGTTCATTGGCTTGTTCGAGACAAACTTCTCTCCAAGATTCTCTTTCTCCTCTCAAAAAGAAAACCCATTTAGTTGGGTTTCATTTTCCTTGACTGAAGAACTCATTGCGGACGATTCATAGGCGTAACTTGAAAACCAATGTGTAATTTCTGGTGGCTCTGTTGGAAATTACACAGAAAGTAACAAAATTATCCAAGGAAAAATCGAGATTGCAATCAAGACGTACGGTATTGAAATAACCCTACAAAAAAATTACAAACCGGAAATAGGAGATGGAGAATCAGAGTACCCAGGTTCCTGCCACAAAGATTAAACCCCAATTTCAAAAGACAGAAGGAACAAAAAAAAGATCAACTAAATCCCCAACAAATCACCAACAAAAATCACAAAAAGATTTTCGGAGAAAGTAAGTTTCTAACCATTGAGATAAACTCCTCCATTAGACGCGTCTCACTCGCCTTCTCATGTCTTTTCTTTTCCCCACTCAGGATTCTACAATCTTAGCGGTTTATTACACTTTTCGAATTTCTATGGTTTCCCCTGAGTTATGGCTAAGGGTCAAATTTTTCATATTTATAGGGTGTCTGTTGAGCAATATATCGATACGGTGGGATGCGAAGAGGGATCTAGAGCGATGTGTTTAATATGGCATATTAAAGCTACCATTCGGGCATTCATGGCGAGCTAGTGGTTTTAGGGAGGTAAACGGGTGATTGTAACGACGACTGGATAAAGGGGAGGTGAAGAGGAAGGTCGGCTTGGGAAGAAGAAAACAGGGTGGGGAATTTTAGGGTTTCTGGGGTCTTCATGGGCTATTTACCGAGAAGAATATCACAAATGTAACGTCCAAACATTACACACATATTATGCAGGCCGTATAGAAGCCCATTTCGCTGTTTTTAGAGGGAGGACACGTGGCACCCTTCATTGGAGAGAAGAGTCTCTAATTATATAATAGATTAAATGGTCAACCATGTATATTGAACAAAATCACTCATTTATAGAATAAAGATTTTATCCCGGGAAAAAAAACCACGTATTACATAACCACTTTATTAAGGGAAATTGTAACTCATATGCATAGAAAATTGATTAATTAGGTCGACATTCTGACACCTTTTACAGCAGTGTTTTCGTTAAGTAATTGACATAGCACTCCTTTTGTTTTGTTTTTACTTTTTTAAAAAAATATAAAAAATCATATGTCTTCCATGAGTTTATACGTGCAACTATAATCAAAGTCCTATGCTGTTTTATGATTGTTAGCTGCTAAATAAAAAAAAATTCGATGTTGAACTATATTTTAATGCTAGTTTTTCTTTGTTAACTGTTTTAAATAATAATAAATAAATATGATAAATTGTTTAACACGATAATTCTATTTTTGTGATGCCATAATTGGTTTATCATAGTAATTTTATGATATGCTAACTCATTTATCATGATTTTTTTATGGTAAGGTAAATGATTTAGTATGATATTTTATACGTTAACACATTATTAATATCATATAATATTATTAGCATATTGTACATTTGCGATATTATTGTTAACATGTTAAAAGTGCTTGATAATATTGTTAGTATTATAACAAATTATTAACTATTGTTGTTACACGTTATAAATACAACATATTATTAATGAACAATGTTGTCCAATTTGATAAACAATGTTTTTGACAATTGATGAACAATGTCGTTATCATTTTAACACGCAAAGAAAAAATCAATGGCATGTTTGTAATTGATTAAAAAAAAAAGGATATTTACGACATAAATATATTTTCTCTCAGCTAGTTTCTTAATTTTAAAGGTATTAGTGTCATGAGTTTAATAAAATGGTCAACCATGTATATTAAACAAACTCACCCCTTTATTAATAGATATCATATACTTATTTGTGAAATGACTTGAGCTAAAAAGTCAAATAAAACGAGGTGGTGAAGTAATACAAAGTTAAAATTAAGTTCCCAACAACACGTACTTTCCATTGATATATTGACGTTTTAATAAGTATAAGATAGCAGATAATTCGGGTAATTAACAAAAAAGAGCAAAACCAAATTCATAAGAACTGAAAATGGAGTAAGAGTAGTATTGGAGACAGCATCGTCGGAAAGTTGTCTTATGTAATAACGGTTGGGGCCGAACGGCCGGTGAACTCTTGCATCTTCGACAGCTTTAAAGCAACATCAACCTATCAAAAATCACACATCAATAACAGTTTTAGCATTTGGTTGTCAATAAACATGGCAAACACTAATTGCGTAATCTTTGTGAGTTACTAAAGAGGTATCTGAATCTGACCAGAGGAGCGAGTGCATCCTGAGAATCTCTGCCGGTCTTTGCAGCGTCCTTCTCGTACTGTTCAATGTAGAGCCTGATGGTTGCTCCTTCTGAGCCAGTTCCCGAGAGACGGAACACCTTTACACAGTTATTGGACAAGAAGAAACAATCCCAAATTAGTTACTGTTTTCACGAGCTCTTGACAGTTTCAGAAGTTTTTAGACAGATCAACTTACAAGTCGTGATCCATCCTCGAACAAGTATCGGATCCCTTGGTGCTTCGAAACAGAGCCATCTACTGGATCTTTGTATTCGAATTCATCCGCACTTGCAACATTTGCCACTTTCGGATGAATTCCCTTCACAATCCTGAACAAGTTAACCAAGAGATCTTGTTCAGCTGATGAGGGAGTCTGACAGTAATTTAAATAAGAAAGAAATCAATCTCAAAAGAAGTGAAGAGAGAGGCGTACTTGTTTACTTCAGAAAGTGAAGACTGCAACTTAACCAAGAGCGCCATGAGTTCTTTAGCCGCACCTGCGTCTACGTTCTGTGGAGGAAATTTATAATTGGCAAGTCGTTTGTTCATTTCGCATACCATTAATGAAATTTTAAGAGCTTTACCTCATAGTCGTATCGAGTGTAATAGTGACGGCCATAAGTAGCCCAATGCTGGCGAACAATGTCTTCAACCGTCACCAGTTTTGCATTACCGTCAAGGGTTTCCTTGTTCTTGTGAGCCAGTATAGACAACCAAGCAAGAACGGCCCAGATCCCGTCTTTCTCACGGATATGATCCGAACCTGTGAAAAAAAAAAACCTTATTTGTGAGCTTTTTAGGGTTGTTAAGGTTTTAACTTGTGAGGTTCTAGCAACAGACGCTAACCGGTTCCAAAGCTTTCTTCCCCACAGACAGAACACATCCCAGCATCCATAAGATTGCCAAAAAATTTCCAGCCTGTTGGAACCTGGAATGTAGTTTATGTTAGAGAAACGGACAATCTTACATAATTGTGAAAACTAGAAGCCAGAGAGCAGCTCCACAGTGACACGACTTGTACCTCAAAGAACTTCAAATTCAAGTTTTTTGCAACGACATCAAGAGCAGCAGAGGTCGGCATGCTCCTGAAATAAGAATGTGAACGTTGAAAATTTAACGAGAAAAGTTTGTAGTACCTAGAGTCCAGCTTTTTTCAATCTACGACCAGAAACGAATAATAATAGAATCTGGATGCATACCTTGCAACACCTTTCAAACCAGAGCTGAAGTACGGTATGGCGCCAACAGCATTTGCAGCAATTATGGCAACTGAATCTGAAGGAGTTACGAAAAACCTAGAAGAAAATATATTGTTGGTTATAGGTGAGAGTAGTATACTCGCTCCAATTCTCTGTGCGCACTTAAAAGAGCATCAGTTATGCTACCTTTTACCAAGGATCATGTTGCGGTCTGCATCACCATCAGCAGCGGCGCCAAACTCTGGAGGCTCAACTCCAGTATCAGTTTTACTCAATCCCATTCGTGCCACGAGCTCCTTAGCATAGGTAAGATTGGGATCCGGATGACCTCCTCCAAAATCTTTCTGTACAATGTTGTGTGATGAAAATGAACATGTTCAATGTGTATTCTATAATCATTCTAGGAAATCATATTTCCTGATAACTAGAAAAAAATGATACCTTCGGTGTGCAGTTCAACAACGAACTTTCTTCTGCGCCGAGTTCTTCGACAAAGATGCGTTGTGCATAGGCTCCAGCAACTCCATGCATTGCATCATAGCTTCAAAGAACAGTCGAGAATAAAACAACCAAGACATGACCACATACAGGCGAACAAACTCAAAAAGAAAAGGTTTAGGAACGTCGTGAACTACATACCAGAACGTAAAATTTGGAGATGAAAGCAGTTTCTTGATGGATTCAAAGTCAAAGATTGACCTGAAGAGATGATAAAAGTCTTTTAGATCATTGAGAATGCATATTATGGAACCATTCTCTCAAATACGTAGACGGGAGAGGAATAGATTCTGGAACCCTTCTCTCAACTGCAAAGATGGAAAGACTTACTTCATTAGTTTAACATAGTCGTCTGCAGAATCAAAAACTTCAACGTCAAATTTTCCTTCTGGTCCCTCAAAGCTGGTTATACCAACAGCAGAGATATCAACCTGTTGCGTACAATTATAAAGACCAGAAGAAACATAATTAGTAAATACAGATGGTGCCAAATAAGAGATCATTCAGAAGTGTTAGATACACTGGGCAGATCTTCTGCTATTGGGTACTCCTTGATTGTCTTTGTGTTCTCGTAAATCTTATCAGTGATTGATTCAGGAGCTGGTCCACCATTTTCCATATTGTATTTAATTCCAAAATCCTGAGATCAAACAGCATTAGGGTATCGTAGAGGTGGCATATATTTTAAGAAACTGGAGCAAGGATGAAAAGGAAAAATCCAAAGGACTGAGAACTGACCTCAGTAGGGCCACCAGGATTATGACTTGCTGTTAATATAAATCCCCCAGTGGCTTTAGATCCCTGAAATTGGAGACTCAAATTAGTTTCTCATCACGTCATTACATGTTGCGAACACGCACAGCCTTAGACAATAGCCAGAGAGAAACAACTAGCATGAGACTAGAGGAAAATATCTCACATCATTTCCTACTCTTTCACGAATAACAGCTGATACAGCAGGAGTAGAGAGCAGACTGTTTTGACCAACCCACACACGTCTAACACCATTTGCTGCTGCCAACTTAATAATAATCTGTCCAAGTAGAGGAAATATGTATAAACAGCTGGAAAGTATGATCCTGTACTACGAAAAGAAGTTCATTTTTCATGAGATAGAAACAAAATGTTGCATAACAGCAGCATGTCAATCACTGTTAGGCAAAAGAACTTGCCAGTAGTGAAACAGAGCTATTGACAATAATAAAATGCAGAGAGCATCTTCAAAGACAATGGAACCAAGTTACCCGTATTTGATCATTTGTTCCTTTACCTGAATAGCCTCCTCCGAATAATACCGACCATCACCAGAGACCACAAGTGTCGCACCTGCAAAAGTTAACAAATACTCCTGCTTAGATGGGATTTTCAGTTGTCTATCTGCCTAGGCAGAAGTTCTGCAAACAAGCATCTACGTGAATAACAATCAAGAGAGATAAGAGAGATCTTACCTTTGACTTTCTCTGGAGTAAGAGCAATGAACGTTGCCTGCACAAAATTTTCTAAGTAATTGGGTTGCTTGAACACTTTCACCTGTTAAAAGTAGACCACCATATCAACCATCCGAGGAGAGTTAAGAGATTCCATTAGTCTACAATAAATACAGAACATTTGAAGGAGCTAGGTAGAATCTGTTTACAACGTATCACCATCTTGCCGCACCAGTGCAACAGGAGGTTAACATTAGCGGCAAATTATAATTTTCAAAATCTATCACATGATGCGTAATTCAAATCTCAAATCAGATCGGATCCAATAGTTACAATCAATCCACTTGATAAGATCTACAACCTTCTAGAATAATAAAGATAGACGATCAGATTCCGAGTACGAGAAAAACAAAAGGCACAGATTGGAGAATATCAATTTCATTGCGCTATAAAAACAAAAAAAAAAAAAAGATAAAATCCAATTCGAAGATCCATAACAAGAGAAGAAGCAATTGGACGAACCTTCTTACGGAGTCCAGAAGTTCCCGGTTTCTGGCCTTCAATAGGAGAAGTAGAGACGACAGAGACCTTAAACGAAACCATTTCAATCTGAATGTAGAAGAATGAAAATGAAGGAAGAAGATGATGTACGCAGTTTGGGTGAGGCTAAACGAGAAGGCAACGCACTAACGCGTGTGGCTCGTCTCTTCTCAGCTTTTAGTGGACCCTAACTTTAACGTACCGTTAATGGTCACTGTCAGAGAGAGTTCAGGATCAGAATAAAAACTTAAGAATATGCTTTTTATACGTCCGAGGCCAATAATGGGGGACCAGAAAATACTATTAACTAATGTAATAACAAATGAATGAACTTTTCTTATACTATGAATCAACACTAAACCCTGTCCTAAAATCACTAACCACAGCCAATAACAATATACTTTTCAAAACCAAAAAAGCTCGCTATTTACAATAATCAACATTTAACAAAGATTTTATGTCCTTCAATAACTCATAGGTCGTTTCCCATGAGGGTCTGAGCTAGAACTCGCAGCACCTGCACTTCTTGTGGCGTGATTCCGAGTCGGAGTCCTAGAAGACGCTGGAGTAGCTCTACCGGTTCCTGTGTTGCTTCCACTGTTTGTGTTCAAGTTCGAACCGAACGAATCTGTACTCGATCCAGTTGTCGAAAATGTTCCAACCGAGGATGCCCCTGAAGGACGATGCGTTCGACGGCGGTATCTAGATCCTGGGACACCAGGACGCTCTGGTTCTTCTAAATGTCCTGGTTTTCTCGACAGAAGAAGAGACACCCGTCTCATAGCTGGTCTCTGGTGTGGATCGCCTTGAACACAGAGCAAGCCAATCTGAACGCAGAGTTTGACCTGTTCTGGATCAGCCGAAGCTGCTATATCCGGGTCTACTATCTCCATGGTCCTGCCTTTCTTGTATAACCTATATGCCTGTATCACAACCAGGAAGCCGTTAGCACCGTTCCACCCGAATTAACCCGAGGAACAATGGTACATGAGAGACCAGAGAGACTAGAGACTTACCCATTCAAGAAGAGTCTGGTCAGGGTGTCTCATACTAAAAGTCGAGTTCTTCTGGCCACTAATGAGCTCCAGAACCACAACCCCAAAGCTGAATACGTCTGCTTTTACCGAAAGAACACCGTGCATTACATACTCCGGCGCCATATAACCACTAGGCATAGGAGAATAATGAACATTAGTCACCATTCTACCATGAGACACCGATAAACAAAAGGACTCAAAATGAAATTTGTTTTTGCACCAAAGACTAGTGATAGAGATCATACTTGGTTCCTGCAACGCGAGTATTGACGTGTGTTGCGTCTTCCTGATAGAGTCTGGCCATCCCAAAATCTGCAATCTTAGGAACCCATTTTTCATCAAGCAAAATGTTGCCAGCCTTGATGTCCCTGTGGATGATGCAGTTTGGCGCGTCTTCATGAAGATAGAGCAGTCCTCGAGCAATGCCTGTTATGATCTCAAACCTCTGCTTCCAGTCTATCTCTGATCTTCTGTTAGATTCTGCATCCAAATGGAGCAACAAGTACGTGTTAAAACGTCTCATTTTCATCATCCTTTATTCTAATGTA
Organism: Orychophragmus violaceus; assembly: GCA_030180135.1. Taxonomy (NCBI): domain Eukaryota; kingdom Viridiplantae; phylum Streptophyta; class Magnoliopsida; order Brassicales; family Brassicaceae; genus Orychophragmus; species Orychophragmus violaceus. Next base: position 95,499,967 of record CM058232.1, read on the forward strand.
CAAACCAATCTTGACACTAGTATAACAGAGGTGGGAACGATGAGAAAAAAACTTACTGAAGAGGACCTTGTCAAGGCTCTCATTTACGACGTACTCATAGACCAAGAGTTTATCATCTCCATGTGTGCAATAACCCCAGAGATTAACAACATTCCGATGCTGGACTTTAGATAACAACTTGGCCTCGTTTACAAACTCGTTCTTCCCTTGCCTTGAAGCCTGAGCTAGCTTCTTCACTGCTATGTCTCTCCCGTCAGGTAATTTTCCCTATTACACAACCATTTAATCTCATCAGCCAAACTAACAAAATCCATGAGAGAGCACACACACAAAACCCTTCAGACTAAACCAAGAGACGTAAAGTTTCAAATTGGGTTTACCTTGAAGACGGGTCCGAATCCACCTTCGCCGAGTTTGTGGGTTGGGTGGAAATCTTTGGTAGCGGAAACTAAGACTTGAAAAGGGAAAACTTTCTGTTCCTGGGCAGCGATTTTCTCAATATCGTCTTCAAGACCTTTGGTTCAACGAAGAAGAAGCGAGTCAATTTACAAAACCCTAATCAATTTTACTGGAAACACAAAAAAAAAAGCTTGAATCAAACGAGATTTACCTCGACTGGAGCTGTGTTTGAAGGGTTTAATGATATTCTGAAAGAAATTCATGGACTTGGTCATTCCCAGGCTAATCTTTAGAGAATTATTTGTGACAATACCATGGAAAGCAATAGAAAGATTAGGAATTGAAAAGAAAATCGACGACCCAGGAAGTAGAATCGAATTGGGGAAGCGTATTTTTCAGGGGACTTCGATTCTGCGGCGTTCGATTGGGTTTCGCCGGCTGTAGTAACAGAATCTCAGATCGTGATTTAGGGTGGTTGAGCGAAGAAGAAGATGAAGAAGCGTGTTTGAGATTCTCTTGTAATTTAGTTTTTTGTTGTTTTATTTGAGGGAGTGATTAAGCGCGGATGGACGATAAGACAAAAGTCAAGATGAATTCGTGTTTTAAAAAAAACAATAATCTTATATAAGGATAAATAAAAGTCAAGTCTTCCTTCCACTTTCGTCAACCAAATTTGCATTTCTTTTAATATTTTAGAAGGGTTAGGCTGATTTGATGATGCATCAGAAAAAAAAAAAAAAAAAACGTGGTGAAATTCTTTTTTATCATTGATGACTAAAAGATCCAGATTTGTTGTTTCTAAATTTATATATTTTAGGAGCTGAAAACCCTTCTTTTAAAAATATATTTTTAATATAAATGTTTAAATTGTCGATTAAAATGATTTTGTATAATTATCGAGATTTTTTTAATAACCGTGGGGATTTGGAGATTTTAAAGGTTTGTAGGCACAAAGACTAATCCCACAAAGTCTTGCATCCGAATACACATTTAATTTTTTTTTTCAAATTTAAAACTTGGTTAAGTGGCCAAAAAAATTTGGATCTGAGTGGCAGAAAGGTGGTGCTACTACATTTACCACTAAGATATGAGCTCATAGTTTAACTATCTATCGAGATTAAAAATGTATATTACTAACAAAGTAAGTTCAATAATTCAAATATTTTTTTATTAACATTCATATGTTAATTATTTTGTTCTCTCTCCCTTTTTCTTTTGGGTTCCTTTTAATTTCTAAATTCTTAATATATAGGGTGTTTTTCTTAATGTGCAAACCGGTTGAAAATATACAATTTATTTGTTAAAAGAAAAGACGTGCAGCCGGAGTTGCGGTCAATCCGGCAAAACAAAACCTCCGGGCACTTGTTGGTACCATGCCCCGACTCTGGGGCCTGGGTAATGCGGTGATTGGACGAATTGTACCCGGCAATCATTTTCAGTTCATTTTTCAATCTGAGGAAGCCATGAATCTCACTCTGAAACGAGGACCCTGGTCCTTTAATGAATGGATGATTGTACTGCAGAAATGGGCTCCCAACATTCCGGATGCATCGTTGAAACACATACCGTTCTGGATTCAAATTAGGGGAATCCCGATTCAGTATCTTACGCATGCGATGATCACTCATATCGGTGATACTATGGGCAGGGTTATTGATTTAGATTTCAATGATCTCTCGACCAGAGTGGACTTTGTGCGAATTCAAGTTGATTGGAACATTGATAAACCACTAAGGTTCCAGCGTTACTTCTACTTCGGTGAAGAAGAACCCACAATCCTTCGCTTTTGGTTTGAAAGGCTCCGTAACTACTGCAACCGTTGTGGGATGCTTACTCATGATGCGAAAGAGTGTCCACTTCTTGCTGAAGATGAACGAATTGTCAATGGAGATGGAGATCACGGAGATGACAATGAACATGGTAATGACAATTCCTCTCAATCTGGTGATAATTTCAATCTAATACATGATGAAAATCATGGTGCACTTGGAGGAGACTCTGCTCCTAATTTTGAAATCATGTCGCCTGAACTGCAACATCTACAACAAGGAGTTCCTCCACAGATTGGTCTGGATAGAGACATGGCAGTAGAGACAGTCCGATACATGCAATCTCGTATGGCTAAGGGCAAGTTCAAAGCAAATGACTTCATGGAAGTCTTTGCTGCATATACCAGACAAGAAGAATCACCAGGTTACTTAAAGCGTAAGCGGAATGTGGAAGAAAACATTGCAGGGACTGCTAATGACTTGCCTTCTAAGCGGATGGTCCTGAATCCGCTGAATGATGAGAATGCTCAGTCACTTGATTACATTCCTGTTTCTGTATCAATGGACAGAGGCGCGAGGGGCCCGGTACCCTCATGGTTTCCCCCATGAAGATTCTCCAATGGAACATAAGAGGCCTCGGTCCTGTGGGGTCTACAACGGAACGTAGATTAACTAAATTATGTACTACTATTAGGCCTGATGTGTTGTTTTTAGTAGAAACCAAAAATAAGTGTGATATTATTAGGGACTTATGTACATATCTTAAGTTTGATCATGTATGGTCTCTTCCTCCTAATGGGAGAAGTGGAGGCTTAGCTTTACTATGGAAAAAAGATGTAATAGTTACTAGGATTTCACAAGATGCTAGACTCTTGGATGTACATATTAACTATAATAAAATGTGTTTCTATTTATCTTGTGTTTATGGACATCCAAATCCACAATTTAGAAGTGAATTATGGGATAGATTAGAAACACTTAAACAATCAAAGAATGGACCATGGCTCTTATTGGGAGACTTTAATGAAATTTTGTCTAATGAAGAGAAAGAAGGAGGGACTAGTAGAGAGGAACGGACATTCTATGATTTCAGACATCTTTATGCATCCTGTGATCTCCATGATATCCCATCTAAAGGTAACCGACTATCTTGGATTGGTAAGAGGCGAACACACACAATTAAGTGTTGCTTAGATAGAGTCATTGCAAATTCAGAGTGGAGTGCCGAATTTCCTGCATCCTTTGCAGAATTTTTAAGTCCTTATTGCTCAGATCATCGACCCGTAGTGACAACAATCTCTTCGACTATGTTGAAACGTTCTCACCGGTTTCGTTTTGATAAACGGCTGATTGATGTTGAAGACTTTAAAGCTCATGTTGATAAAGGATGGAATGCAAGAAGTGTTAACGACAATACCATTATAACGGACAGAATACGTGACTGTCGTAAACAAATGTCCATATGCCGGCACCAATCTCATTTAAATTCAGCAAAGCGTATCCAGAGTCTAGAAACAGAGCTTGAATTGGCCCTCTCTCTTCGTAGTACACTACCTGAAGATATTACATTGCTAGAAGCAGAACTTGCTAAGGCCCACCGTGATGAAGATACGTATTGGCAACTTCGTAGTCGAAATATGTGGGTTAACCATGGGGATCGTCAAACTAAATTTTATCAGGCATGTACAAAGGAACGGATTTCCAGAAACAGAATGCTTGTTATTGAAGACTCTGAGGGTACTTGCTACAGAGGAGATGAGAATATAGGTAAACATGCCGAAACTTTCTTCTCCGATATCTATCATAGCTCTATTACAAACCCCACGGTTCACATTTTCAACAATTTACAAGCAACGGTTACACACGACATGAATGTGTCCTTAACCAAAGATATATCAATGCAAGAAGTTTATGAGTCTGTTAAATCGATTGGCTCAGACAAAGCCCCCGGCCCGGATGGGCTGACAGCTCGTTTTTACCAACATTGCTGGGATATTGTTGGTCCAGCAGTGTACGATGAGGTTAAACATTTCTTTACGACTTCTTCTATGCGACGCGAGATCAATCATACAAACTTGTGTCTAATTCCTAAAGTACAAACACCAAGAACTTTGATGGAATATAGACCTATTGGATTATGCAATGTTCTCTACAAGATCATATCAAAAATCTTAGTCAATCGACTAAAACCATTCTTAGATGGCATTGTTTCGGAAAATCAGTCGGCATTTATTCCTGGACGACTGATCACTGATAACATTCTCATAGCTCATGAGCTTATGCACTCTCTCAAATCCAGGAAACGAGTTTCAAAAACATATATGGCGATAAAAACAGATATTACAAAAGCGTATGATAAAATTGAATGGAGCTTTCTCGAAAACACCATGAGAGCATTTGGTTTCGATGAAAAATGGATCACATGGATAATGGCGGCAATTACCACAGTGGAATACTTTGTTCTAATAAATGGTTACCCCCATGGTAACATTAAACCTACTCGTGGACTACGGCAAGGCGATCCTCTCTCACCGTATTTATATATTCTATGTGCGGATATTCTTAGCCACCTAATTGAATCTAAATCAAGAGCTGGTCAGATAAGAGGAATCAAAATTGGAAATGGGGCTCCAGCAATTACCCATTTACTCTTCGCGGATGATTCCCTATTTTTTTGTCAAGCAAACTCAAAAAACTGCAAGTCACTTGTAGACATTTTTTTGGACTATGAAAAATGTTCTGGACAACAAATCAACCAATCCAAATCAACAATCACTTTTGGCTCACGAATTTTAGAAGATACACGCATCAAACTACAAGATGTTTTGGGGATTAATAATGCATGGGGCTGTGGAAAATATTTAGGTCTACCCGAACAATTAGGACGTAAGAAATGTGAAATATTTGCAAATATAAAAGAAAGAGTTCGTAATCGAACTACCTCCTGGAAAGGAAAATACCTTTCTCATGCTGGAAAAGAGATTTTAATCAAATCAGTTGGATTATCAATGCCAATATTTTCTATGTCATGTTTTAAGCTTCCTTTGACTATTACCAATGACATAAGCTCAGTTTTGATGCAATTCTGGTGGGAAAAGAGTGATGGATCCAAAGGCATACCTTGGATTTCCTGGAAGAGACTACAACTTTCAAAGGATGATGGAGGTTTGGGCTTTAGGGATCTAGCCATTTTTAATGATGCACTCCTTGCTAAACAAGTATGGAGACTTCATGAACACCCGACATGTCTTTTTTCAAGATTATTCAAGTCAAGATACTATCGAGATACTAATATTTTTGAAGCAAAAGAACGGACTAATCAATCATATGGCTGGAAATCAATCATGCATGGTCTAAAGGTGATAAAAAAAGGCATCCGCCATATTGTGGGTGATGGATCTACAATAAGAGTTTTTCAGGATCCTTGGATACCGAATATGACAACAAACCCGATACCACCACACTCTAACCAAACTAACCTATTAGTTCAAGACTTGATTATACGACGGCAATCTACTCAACAATGGAATATGGATATGCTCAATGCTTTATTTAACCCTGATGTAGTTGAAGCCATTCGATCAGCATACTTACCACAATCAAAGAAATCAGACCGTATCATTTGGAACTTTACGCGTTCCGGAGAATACTCTGTTAAAAGCGGCTATTGGTTATGTTTTCAGGATCATTTGAATGATCAGAATCTTATACAACCACCCTCTGACGATATAATTATCAAGAAACGAATCTGGAGCTTAAACATCATTCCAAAATTGCGTCATTTTCTATGGCGTATTATAACTCGAGCTCTGGCTTCCACTTCAAGACTTTTATCACGCGGTTTTAATGTTGATGTCCAATGCCAGAGATGTTGCACCTCAACTGAAACACTTCACCATCTCTTCTTTGAATGTCCAGTCTCACTGGAAATATGGCGTCGGTCAAACTCTATTTGGTTACCCTCCCCATCTTCTAATGATTACTGCGATGATCAAATAGCTTCTATACTCTCTTTACAAACCAACCCTCAGATAGATGACTATAATAAACTATTACCTTTTTGGATTTTATGGAGAATGTGGAAGTGTAGATGCCAACTTCTTTTTGAAAAGAAGAGGATTAATACATTGCTTATCTGTCAAGAAGCGGCGGGTGGCGTTAAAGAATGGTTACAGTTTACATCGACAAATTCAGAATCTCAATCCCAAAGATAAGACTCCACCACCTTGGTGGACCATCGTAACACCAAAAGTGTTTGGATAAGACCTCCTCAAACTAGACTGAAATGTAATTTTGATACAAGTTTCAATTTAATTTCAAAGACCACTACAGCAGGCTGGATATTGAGAGACCACGAAGGAAATGCTATTGTCTGGGGTACGGCTATCCTTGGCCATTCAACATGTGCTCTAGAAGGTGAAGCTAAATCTTTATTAGCCGCAATGCAACATATATGGAGTTTGGGTTTTGTTTCAACAATTTTCGAAGGTGACTCGAAAATTTTGATTGATCATCTGATACATTCACAGTACACAGCGTCCCTTGATGGAATTGCCCACGACATCCATTCATGGAGCCAAAAATTTACTTACTGTTGTTTTCAGTTTACATATAGAGAATCAAATGTACCGGCTCACTTACTAGCCAAACATGGACCTTCTGATTCCATCTTTCAAATTTCTAAAGTATCTCCTCCTATTTGGTTGTATAATGCCTTATATAATGACTATGTAAATTCTTTTATTAATCAATAAAATGATATTTTGACGGAAAAAAAAAAAAAGCCGTTGATAACGTGATTGGAAAGCTTTCGTTTCAATGGTTGGTAGACACGACTTAGAACTGTTAGTGAGTTGTTATAAAGATAGAATAAATGAAAGAATGATAGTTCATAATATAAACAAATTTTAAGTTTTATCAATAAACTCATGTGTTTATTATATATAACGTCCTTAACTTAAAAAAAAATAAAAACGTCCTTATCTATACTTGCTATAGAGTAATCGTAGGGTTTAGCAAAGAGCCATCTCTGCATAGAGTTGATTCTGAATGGAAGCGGATCAAGCTTATACTTGCTGTAGCCACATAATATCTATTTTACTAGCCGTTTTGATTAAAATTTCCCTCAATCTAATTGATTATATTAGAAATATTTGGTTTAAATATCAAAGGTTTGAGCCGGCTCTGCTCTACATTTTTGGTATGAGTCTGCTCTACATTTATAAAGCCACTAGCTTTAACCAAAGCTCCAGAAACCAGAGCTCGCAGCATATTCAATTCGCGCACTCATTTTCTTCTTAAAAAACCTTAACCAACAAACCAGGTTGGATGAATCATATTCGTATAGACGTTTAGTATGTGGTGGCATGGTTAAGTTCAAAAAAAAGTATGTGGTGGCATGGTTAGAGCTTGCACTTTCTAGTCCTTCACTCATGTGACATGTCCAGTTATAGTTAAAGCTAGTGTAGGGTTTCTAATTTATGTTTTGACGGTGAATAAAATCTTATATGACGTCATTGACGGTGACGCTAAAAAGTACAAATACAACACCACTTGGCATAAAACAACATCACCCATGACGCGTTTCTATTGACTTTGTTCGATCGGTCATGCTTAATTTGTCCCCTTTGTTTGTTTGTTTTTAACGGTATTATTCAATGTTTTTTTTTTCAATTACAAAGCCCATAATCTTTATATAGTTTTTTTATCAATAAAGTAAAATATCTAAATTTAAAATGACTGGCCATCTCGAGTCTCGACAGGAAATTTAAAATCGATATATAAAATATGTGAATGTTGAATACAATCACTCTTTACTAATTTATCTGTAAAATTTCTCGTGGAATCAAATTTTTTTTTAAAGTTCTAAAGAATTTTTTTCTGAACATTTCTAAGTGAACAGTAAATACATGCCATTTCGTTGGTTCAGGCATCATTTTTATTGATGGAATAATTTATCATGAAAAAACTACTTTTTTCCTAGAAAAAATATGTACTCTATATCCCAAATTAATATCTCAAATCCAGTATGAAACGATGAAAAGCTGCACCGAATATTCATTGCCACACGAAATATCAGTTTAAACCAAGATAAATAAAATTTAATCAATATTCTTGCACTACTACTGAGATACCATATACTTTGATGTTTTTTGTAACCTAGTATCTGCTTTTGTTAAACTAGAGTCTTGTAACTTCACTGGTTCACATGATATATATTACGATGAAACTATTGTACCCATATAATAAATAGATAATTTGTCTTGATTTTTTATTTTTTAATGGTTTTTTTCTTGGTTAAAGTATGAATATCTCCATTCTAAATAATATTTTTGGTTTTAAAAATTAGTGTTAAAATAATACCAAATTTTGTCTAATAACGTTCCAATTATATTCTATTTTGAACTACAACACTAATTTTACACTAAAAATAATATTCTTTTTTATTTTATTATAAAACTTCACATTCTATTTATTATTTAATATTTTGATAAATATTAATTATTTTTATCACTGATTAACTATAAATTAAATTATTTATTAAATACATTATGTATTTAGAATTTATCCTAATCTATTTAGTTTTTATGTTTTAATTTTAAATTTAGATTTTCTGTTTTCAGTGTTTTGAAACTAAACTTTATTATGTATTTTAAATCTTAATCATTTTTTGTGAATTAATTTATGTTTTGTATAAATTATTTTTATTTTTATTTCATATAAAGTAATATTTCATATTAATTACAAACATAATTTCACATTGTTAAAAATGATAAGATCAAATAATTGTAGTCTATTTAGTTTGAATTATAATCAATTGATAAAATATATATTATTTATATTATAAAATAAAATATTAATAAATAATTTATTTTTAGAATTTTGTTAATAATGTCGCACCAAATTCTAAAAAATGTTTGGCTGTCAATTTTATTGTTGGGTTGGAGCAGTTCAACACCAAATTATAGCTTTTTGAACCATTTTTGCTATTAAAAAGAAAGAGATCCAAAATATTACAACTCAATACAGAATATAAAAAGTCTAGCCAAGTTAGACCCAACCCCGAATATTTATTAAATAAAATACATGAATCCATAACTAGTTTGCAGACAGAATATAAAATTGTAAAAGAACCAGAATACCATAAGAAGAAGAAGGCAGATCGATCAACTCCTCCCCCCCTAGCGAATCAATGAGCTCCCAGTATATCCGGCGAAGCACATAATGGTAGTCTATCAACTTCCCACTGAACGAATATAGCCATTATGTCAACACTAGATAAAGAAAAGCGAAGAAGAGAAAACCAATAAAACAAAATCGCGCGAATGATCCAGATAGAGAAACGGTATGCGGTTAACTTGACAGAAGAAAAACATGGAAGAAGACCAGGCAAAGTATTGCAGAGAAAGAACCATGCAATCAAGCAAAACTCAGATTGACGAGCGAGAATAACATGCAGCAAGGCCATAAGTATCATGGCAAGAGTAAGTTGGAGACTAGAGAGTTGTAGAACCAATAAAAGGATACCCTGAAAACCTGATATATGCATAATTTATTGGTTTTTAGTATTACAATTTACTAAGTTTTCTTGCATATTACATATATTTTTATGTATTTAAATATGAAATCATATATCTATGAGTTAGAGGTTTTAAAATTAGAATTTACATATTTTAGCATCTTTTGGAGTGTGTCTTGGTTATTTTTAGGTGCTTTGGGATTCACTTACGAGGCTTGGTTGACTTTGGGAATTAAGACATGAAGTTGAGTTTGTGTTATATAAGTTTGGCAAACAACAATATTTCCAATTCGAACAGAAGAGCCAATGAATGGTTTCTGTGTGTGTGATTTTAATGGAGTCAACGTCGTTGGTAAGTCCACAAAGGTGGGCTCACATGCATGCTGCGTGAACGAAGACGTGAATCCCCGTCCAGCCTTGCCCCCCCCCCCTCGTCGACGAGGTGAAGCTCGCGATCCCCCCCCCCCGACGACGATCTCACCTCGTGTCCGCTGCGTCAACCGCGAGCGAAGAGAGCAAATGCACCGTGTTGGCTGCGGTTCGGCCAGCGGCGGAGAACCAGACCGCACGCTCTTCAGCGGTCCATGTTGCGGTTCGGACGCGACCGCGAGCTAGTGAATAATTTCCGCCGTGTTGCTTTGCGGTTGCGCTTGGGGGAAGAACGTAACCGCTGGCGTAACCTGTTTCTGTTGACTTTCGCGTTTGACCAGCCATATGATCCAATCGAACCGGGTCAACACCCGGTTTGTCCCGGGTTGACCCGGTTCGTCACTATTCACCATATAAGCCAAAAAACCTAATTTTTTTATTTTCAAGCTTTCTTTGTTTCAAAAACCTCTCTTTAAATGTTTAAGAAGAAAGTTTCAATCTTTTATTAATCTAAGAGTTATTTGTGTTTGATTTCTTCTCCTCTTTCTTTAATCTTTTGCTAATCATCATGTTTAACATTATTTTCATGAATTTTGTTGGACTAATTATGATTAGTGATCTAGTAGTTTCATTTGAGGCTTATGGGTTAGGTAGATTAGGGTGAATTAGAGTGACTCATGGATGCTTAGGGCTTTATTATGATTGATCCTTCCTATCTAAATGTGTTTATTGCTAGATTGACATTGATTAAGTTGATTTAGAGGTATTGAGTTTTATTGCACACCATGTGTTCGATGAAATGCTAGATTGAATTTTGATGGGAATTTACATGTTTTAGCTCATGAAAGTGAATGTCTAAAGTGTTTATTAGCTTAAGAGAACTTGAGATTAATGCTTGCCTTGTTTTTATTCACAAATGAGAATTTGATCTTGACTAAGGATTAGGCAAAGTAATTAGTACCAAGAGATTGGATTAATTGATTGATTAGTGTTCTTGCTTAGGATTAGAGTCTATGATGATTGTTTAAGCATCCTTGGTAGCTCTAGATTGCTCTACTCATTGACCTAAACCCATTGGCCTTACTATTATCATTGAATTTGTGTGTTTAGTCTTTTGTTTGCTTGCTTAATTAACTTGTTTGTTTCATTTGGTTGCAATTAGAGCTTTTAGATTCACAACTTGAACTTGTTTGCTTGACTTTAAGGGTTTAGTGTATTCATATTGGTTTAATCCTCTCCCGAAGTTGGTTCGATACCTCTTGCTACAACGATAAGCAAGAGGAATTGATACCTCTAAAGGATTGCAAAATCTTTGTTATCAATTTGGCGCCGTTGCCATTTTGGGATTTAGGATTGATCAATTAGATTTCTATTCCTATTTAGTTCAAGTCTTTGAAACTAAGCTTTTCTTTTTCTTTGCTTTGGTTCATTCATCTCAAGTTAAGATGATGAACTTCCTTTCATTTGTTGTTACTAACTTGGTTTATTTGATCCTCTTGTGCTTTCAAAGGTACCCAACCAAAAGGAAGAGACATGACAAACCAAGTTCATTTGAGGTGTTGGAGATTGTCAATCAAAGAAGTATCACTAAAGCTCCACAACCTCAAGCAACTTCACCACAACCTCAACCTCAAGAAGCTTCTTTGACACTCCCATTGATACCCACTCCAATCCAAGAGAAAAGGCCAACAATTGGAAGTTTTGACACTACTCAACGTTGCATGAGCTATGGTATTCATCCTCCTCCTATCAAAGCCAATGCTTACATGATCGAGCCAAGTTTAATTAGATTGATTCAAGACTTAAGGTTCTTAGGGACAAGAGTGGAGAATCCCTATAATCACTTGTACTACTTTGAGAAGTTGTGCAACACATTTAGGATTGAAGATGTGGATGATGATAGTGTCAAGCTCCTTTTGTTCTCATTCTCACTTGGAGATAAAGCTAGCCAATGGGAGAGATCATTGCCATCTCACTTGGTGAATTCTTGGGATGATTTCAAGAGGATATTTCTCCTAAAGTTCTACCCTCCACAAAAAATATCCCAAGCTAGAAAAGACATCTTGAGCTTCAAACAAGACTACCATGAGACTTTTTATGAAGCATGGGAGAGACTCAAGGGCTACACTCATGATTGTCCCCACCATAGGTTCAACAAAGAAGTTATCCTTAGTGCCTTCTATCATGGAGTGAATAAAGAGCACCAAAGGATTTTAGATGCAGCTAGTAAAGGAAGGTTTATGAACCTCACAATTGATCAAGGGGAGCTACTTGTTGAGAATCTATCCCAAAGTGATGAGAACTATGTTGGTGGGTTTGAGAAGGTTCCAATGGCTAATGGACGCATTGAGGATAAAGTGAGTAAGGAGTTGGAAGCTCTTAATGATCTTTTAGATGAAGTCTTACAAGCTACCCAAGAGCCATCTACCATTGTAAGGAAAGAGAGTAAAGGCTATCAATCTCAACAAGGCTTTGTGCTTTTTAATCAACAACAAGATTATGCTCCTAAGTCAAATCTACAAGGACAACAAGGAGGTTTTCCACCTAAGCTTCCCTACAACCCTCAAGCTCAAGCTTCTACTTCTTTGGATCAAGACTTTGAAATGAAGGCAATGATTCAACAACTCATCCAAGGGCAAGAAAATGGTGCAATTGACTTGAGCAAGAGGATGATTGATATCCACTCTAAGGTTGATGGAAACTTCAAGGATCTCACTTCCAAACTTGAGACATTGACTTCAAGAGTGATCCAAATAGAGAAGAAAAAAGAGAAAGTTGCTCCCTTCAACCATTGCAATACAATCAATTCAAATGCTGAACATGAAAGGGTAGTAGCTGAACTTGAAGCCATTGCCTATGGTTCTCCACTTGAGAAGGAGAAGGATGATAAGTTGGATGAAGAAGCCATCATTGAGGAGTTTCTTCTTGGTCTTTGTGATAAAATTGTGAATGAAGACACAGTTGAGGAAGATCTAACCACGACCAATCTAGCTCCTACATCCCTTCCTAAGCTAGGAGCACCGGGAAAGTTCTCACTATCTTGCTCTCTTGGTCACTTGAGCATTGAGGATGCCTTGTGTGACACCGACTCAAATGTGAGTGTCATATCCCTTGAGATGGTTGAAGAATTGGGGATCAAGAGCATTGAGAGCTACAAATCTACTCTCACCTTTGGGGATTCTTCAACAAAGGTACCATATGGGGAGCTTAAAGACTACCCGGTGATGATTGGGGATTGTACAATCCCAACTGATTTTGTAGTTATGAAGATGAAGAAGGGCAAGAAACTTCCTCTACTCTTGGGCACTGATTTTCTCAACACTACTGGTGCAACAATGGATTTCAACAACAAGAGGGTAGTACTCACAAAAGTGAACGATAAGGTGTTCTATCCCATGAAGTCATCCTCCATCAACATTTGTGGAACCATCACAAGTGACCTTGATCTTGAGGAGAAAAGGACTTTTGCTAGTCTTGCCAAGCTTGAGTATTGTGGATCAATCATTTTGGGAGATTTGAGGATTGAGGAACCACAAGTTGAAAAGGTTGAGAAGTTGTACTGTCCAAAGGTTGAAAAAATTGTGAAAGATGCTTTGGTTGGAGAGAGTAGTAAAGAGCAGATGAGTGAACACTTGGAAAGTGTTCCATTAGAGGGGGTGAGTGGAGCAAAGGAAGCTCCTCTTAAGAGAAAGAAGAAGAAGGAAAAAGCACCCACAACCTCTATTCACACTCAAGCTCCTAGCACTCTGACTCTCCACCCTTTGAAGCTTAAGGATGGGACAATAGAGTACAAGGTGAAATGCAAGGGGAGGTCTAAGCCATTCTCAAGTGCAAGAACCATCCTTACTCATGAGATCCAATCCGATCCAAACAAGCTCCAAGAACATCTCAACAAAGTCTTGACAATCACTCAAAAGGTCAAGACTCCTCCTCCTTCTCACTAAAAGAAAAGGTAGTCAAGCTTAGTGACTTAAAACAAGCTCACTTGGGAGGAATTCCCATGTCTATCTCTTGTAAATATTGCTTTATATTTCAAGTTTTCTAGTCAATGTTGATCTCTCTATTAGGTCTCTTCAGGTTTTAGGCTATATAGGTCTTGGCATTGGGAGAAAGAAAGAGTAAAGGTCATGGCGAAATCAAAGAAGAACCGGGCACTCATCCAAGTTTGGAGAAACTCTCTAGCCTCCACCTCCCATCCCTCCACCCCATTTCACTCCACTTAAAGCTCCAAGTAACTCACTTCAATCTTTTTTTCACCTCTTTGTTTCATTTTGCATTTTTACCTTTCTCTTTGGTCTCTTTCCCTTGCTTCTTTCATACAAGGGACTGTGTGATTTAAGTTTGGGGGAGGAGACTAGTTGCTAATGATGTGTTTTCTGTTCTTATTTTTTTCTTTCTTGCATCTTGAGTCTCATTCATGCATCTAAGGCATAGAAAACCATAAAATTTGAAAAAATTTCAAAAAAATTCACAAAAAGAAAGCATAAAGTTGCATTGTCATGCTTAGGATTGAATCTATAAGTCATTTAGGATTGCTTTCATTAATGCTTTGAGAGTTAAAGCTTATGTTTCTTATTAAAAAAAATTGTTTGAGCATGTGGTTATTGGATTCATCTTGTGAACTTGAAATTAAGGACGAACCCTTCTTGGATCTCATGCATTATTGTTCACTTCTTGATTGAAACATGTTGTGATTTGAATCATTCCCTATCTATTAGAACTCTTAATCTTGACTTGAATTATCATGTTGTGCAATGAAAGATGAACTCATGGATACTTGATACATACTTGGACTATCTTCTCCCTTTCTACCACTCTCTTGTTAGTCCAAGTAGATTTCCCCACCTTGAACCAAACTTTCCTTCAAGCCTAAACACTCTAGTGAGAGATGAGAGGCCTTTTTCTTGAATCAACTAGGCAAAAAATGTTGAGTTTGGAACGACAAGGATAGGTCTTCATTGTAGAGTTAGCCTTACATCATTGGGTTATGCATAGGATAGGAAAAAAGTTTGGGGAAAATGGGAAGAAAGAAAAACAAAAGGGAATAAGGAAAAGATTGAGAAAAGAAAGAGGGATTGGAAAAGAAAAAAAAAAGTTGATAGCTCTAAGTGTTTATGAAAGATAAGAGGATCAATGTCGAAGACTAAAGTTCAGCATAAAAAAATAATTTTCTAAATTCTTCCAAATTTCTTTTATTTGTCAAATTTTTAATTGTTAGTGATATAGTGTGAGAGTGAGAAAATACAAAATTATGCTGAATATATGTTTCTCTCATATATGAGAAAGGAATAATTCAGTGTAATTATCTCTATTTGGACTAAATTTAATTCCACTAATTCATGTTCTATTCATTCATCTGTGTGTTAGCATTTACACCCTACGTTTGTAGTCAGCAAATAACGGTTCGAATCTGAGTGTCATGTTGTTTTTGTTTAATACCATGTTTTAGGTATTTTGATATAAATGTATTTATTTACAAAAATTAATCAAAATATGTTTAATGAGAATCATTTTCAAAAAAAATAGGGGAACTAAATTTGATTTCTTAAAATTTGTTAAAAAATACAAATTTACATTTTAAGAGATCTTATCTTGAAAATGAGATTTTA
Organism: Orychophragmus violaceus; assembly: GCA_030180135.1. Classification (NCBI taxonomy): domain Eukaryota; kingdom Viridiplantae; phylum Streptophyta; class Magnoliopsida; order Brassicales; family Brassicaceae; genus Orychophragmus; species Orychophragmus violaceus. Next base: position 95,515,632 of record CM058232.1, read on the forward strand.
TCTCGAGATTATTTGGATATCAAATCGCATTCTTCCAAAAATGCAAGTAAAATCCCCAATGAAACAGAATTTTAATTTACCCCTTATTCATGTTCCTAGCCAAAAATCAATAGATAATGATGATGAACTCACACTTTCCACTCGATCTAGAATCGAAAATAATTGCTCGGATTCCGAAAAGGTCTCAAGAAAAATGGCAAACTACATGTACATTATAGTACACTTTACTCAAAGATCTACTCTCCGAGAAACACTTGTCTCAAACAGGAAGAGAGTTGATCCTATTGTTGAATACTAGTGTTTATTCAACTAAGATCAATCTCCATGAAATTCATTTATCCATGGAGTTTGGAGGTAAACTAAGCAGTCTAAGATTCAAAATATTGACAAATATCTGAAATCTTTTACTGTCACAGTTTGATATTGTGCACAATGAAGAAAAACGAAATGCTTGTGGTTTGCAATCCTTGTAACGGTGAAGCTGGGTATGTCAAACCCAGAAAATGTTACATGAATTGTGATTTATATGCTCATGTTACATGAAGTGCTGCCTTGGTACCAAGAGCATATAAATCACAACTCATGTAGCATTTTCTAGTTTTGACATACCTAGTTTCACCGTTATGAGGGTTGCAAACTACGAGCATTTCGTTTTCCTTCATTGTGCATAATATCAAACCGTGACAATAAAAAAAAACTCACATATTTGTAATTATCTTTGAATTTTTAGATTGTTTAGTTTACCTCCAAACTCCATAGATAGATGAATTCCATGGAGATTGATCTTAGTTGAATAAACACTTGTATTCAACAGTAAGATCAACTCTCTTCTTGCTTGAGCAATGTGTTTCTCGGCAAGTAGATCTTTAAGTAAAGTGTATCGTAGTGTACATGTAGTTTGCCGCTCGAGATCTTTTCGGAACCCCAAAAGTATTTTTTTTATTCCAGATCGAGTGGAAGGTCGGAGTTCATCATTGTTATCTATTGATTTCTGACTGTGAATACAAATCAGAGCAAACAAAATCAGTGTTTTATTGGGGCTTTTATTTGCATTTTTGAAAAAATGCAGATTCGATATCCAAACGATCTTTAAGATAAAATCTCTCTATAAAGATTAAGATCTTTTTTTTGGTCAAAGAGATAAGATCTCTTAAAATGTAAATTGTAATCTTTTCAAATTTCAAAAAATCAAATTTAATTTCCCTACCTTTTTGAAAATGATTTTCATTAAACTTCTTTTGTTTAGTTTTGTTGTAAATAACATTTAATATCACAATACCTGAAACATGGTATCAAATAAACAACATGAAACTCAGGTTCCAACCTATGTTTCCTGACTCAAAATGTAAGATATAAATGATAACACACAAGTGGATGAATAAAAAAAAATGAGTGGAATTAATTTAGTAGAATAGTGATAATTATGCTGAATTTTTCCTTTCTCCTATGTAAACAAAAAAAAATTCAGCTTGATCTTATATTTTTACCCTCATTCATTCTACTACAATTAAAAAGTTGACAAATAAATGAAATTTAGAAGAATTTAGAGTAGTTATCGTTTACGATGAATTTTAGGACTCTAAAAGTATTACCATTTGCACTCGTAGTTTCGTACAAACTTTCACATTGTAGAATTGAGAACTTTGATTTTAGTGTAACAAAATTTACCGGTCTAACCTTATGTCCCACCGTTTTTTTTACAGCAAACATTTTAGATTGATGGACCTAAATTGGGCTTCAATAACTTCAATCCCTAAGATTCTCCAAGACATTTTGGAAAACCATGATGAGAGGCCATCAGGCCTATGGGCCTTGTTAGGATTAAGTTTGAATAACACTGCTTTTATTTCTGCAGGAGATGGAAGAATAGCCATGACTGCACACTTAGTTCCAGGGAATCTATAACGCATAATGGTTTGGAACCAATTAACAGAAGCCAGAGAACAAGTGATTGAAACAGGGGCCAATATAGAGGAAAAGTGGCTGATTGCAAGGTCATACATCTCCTCGGGATCCATAAGAAGATTCCCATAGTCCAATAAGAAAGACATGATTATATTGTAGGCTGCACGAACCTGAGCAATCTTATAAAAGTAAGTGGTATATAAATCTCCCTCCTTTAGAAAATTGATTCTAGATTTCTACTTGAAATAACTCTCCTCAATTGATTTTAGGAATAACCACTTATCATGGAGAGCTTTCTCATCATCAAACAACCTTTGTGAAGGATACTAAGCGCCTCACATTGAATCCTTTTAAGCTTACGATAAACCTCATATACTCTCACTTGGATTTTAGAGTAATTTTTTTTTTTTTTTAGCCTTATGAGGTCATTTTTATCAATTTGAATTTCCAACAGAGTTGGGAAAGGTCTGCGGCTGGGTCTCCCAACATCAACCAAGCTTCACTTAAATTTTGAAAAACTCAAGGTGTTTAGTCAAGTAGTTATAGAGCTTATAAGGCTTCAATCATACTTGAGGAAGTTGAAAGGAGAAGTTCGTAAGGCAGGGACCGTGATCAAAGATATCTGGCACTAGATAAGTAGCAATACTATTTGGATATACATCGATCCAACAACTGTTTACTTATAATATGTCCAACTTTTTTGCCAAGGGAATAAGAGTTTGCTTGTAAGACTAATAGAAAGAACGACCCTGGGATCAAACAGACCAGCTTGATGGAGAGTATCTCTCAACTCACACATGACATTTTACTTTGTGTTGAAATCAATGGAAGAGTGCTCATATGGATGTAGGATTTAGTATAAATCTCCCCCACCATCCAAGGTTTACTATCCAACGAGAGAGCTTGGAAAATATTCAGAAGATCAACCCAAAGGTCAGTATGCTTAGAAGCTAGATTGGAGGCATAGACAGTCGTAAAGACAAAACTTATTGTCTTACCAATAGCAACCTCACAAGTAAGGGACTGGCGAGTATGGTGGAGGACTCGACATTGAGTTAAATCTTTCCAAAATGAGGATGACCTTCCGTTTTCATCTAAGGCATGGTTCGAGGTAAAGTTCCAGCCTCTGCAAATTTTAGACATTATTAGGTTCATATTATTTTCCTTAATATGCGATTCCAAAATTGCACCAAAACATAGTTAATGGGTAAACAACCAATTAGCGAAAGGTTGATGCTTGCTAGAGTTATTTAGACCTTTAACATTCCAAAAAATGACTCTATACTCATAGGTTATGGTTACACTCCCCTAAGACGATGAGACGGCCATTAAAAAGAGGATCCAAATGGATAGTTGGCATTTCATTAGAGATAACCGTACTGCCAGAGACATCATCAAAAGTTTGAGAGGAAGCCACCATGTGAGATTGCATAGTCTAATTCTTCATAACCAAGGAAGTTGGTTTATCAGCAGCAGGGGATCCAAGAGGTAACTCATCAGCAACAAGGGAGAAAGCCAAAGGCGCTAAAGGAGGCTTAGTCAGAGGCAGCAAGTAATATTTGTAATTTTTCGACTTGGCGAGAGGATCAATGTCGAAGATCGGACTGTGCGGATAAGGAACTCTTGAGGCAATAATAAAAGCTGGAAGAGCTATACCATAAGAGACATCCTGAGGATTAATGGAGTACATAGATTCCCACTTCAAAGTTTGTTCTTTAGAAATTGTGACTGTGAAAAACTAATCAGAACCAGTCGCAACAGGGGATGATTAAGCCTCTTCATTCATCTGATTGTAAGGTAAAATTTTCAACATCAACAAGAAGTTTTCCTAGCTCTGATACACCCAAGTCCTTAGAATTAAATCTCTGCAGATTGCTAGTTTTGTCATCCGAGCTAGAGCAGCCTTTCCCCAGAGATTCATGAGGCTTCAAGAGAGAAAGATGATGAGTAGGGGTAGTTGATCCTGCATGTGATATACCAGTTCACATATATTCATATGGAGCATCCTACAAAGTGGTTAGAGCCACATTAACTGTCTCCGCCATTAAAGGCGAGAAGGAAGATTTTATAGTTTCATAATCACAATTCCTTCTATGTTAGCCATTGCTCAACATTTGAATATCAAATGCTAAATTGGTAGTACCCACGACATTAGCTTCAGCAGAAGTACTAGAGTTATTTATAGGAGGGATAATAATAGAGTTCACAATGATAGTAGATGGAGCTTTAGGAGGAAGCAGACAATTTCTAGAGATGTATCTTAATTTCTTGTAGTTTGTACAAGTTGGAGGTAACAAGGGATAATCAACTTCAATCTTGATCACCGAACCTTCACCCCTCAGAAGTTCTATAAGCATTGGTAATGTATTTGTGAGGTCGACTTCTACTTTGACATGAGAGAAAACAAGGGTGGCCATATTGATAGTAAATTCGTCGGTTCTTTAGGTTCACCTAAAGCTCCTGCTACCCAGACTAAGAATTCTAGAGACTAATGATCCAAATGCACATTACGCCGATAGGTCCATGTGGGAATAGACTAAAGAGGAGCGGAAGAAGCAGAGTGAGACGACCCCCACTGATGAACATGAAACATTGAATCACCAATGTACCAAATTCTTTTCTCCACGATTTTAGTTCTGATGAATTCATTAGAGACTCTAACGATCATCGAGTTTTCAAGTAGGTTAATGTGAATCTCTATGTGTTTTTCTTCCCGACCGATTTTGAACCTGTTTTTTTTAATGGGATTGTAATATAGCTGAGCATTTAGTTGCTAGGGCTATTACCTGGTCCACTATTCCCTCCAAAAGTTTTCAATGTTCCAAATTTATGATATCTTGGAAAAATATATATATATATATATAAATGCTCACTGCGCCAAAAAAAAAAAAAAAAAAAGGTCGGGAAGAAAAGTTTGTAAGTATCCACCAAAATGAGTTGCAACCATCGTCAATGAAATCAATTAATATTATTGCTTACACATTACGCTGGCATTTATATGTAGATGTCTTTGTCTACATATGTGATTATGTACTTTAATCTAAACCCAATGTAAACGTTACCATAACTAATAACATGGCTACAATCATATGTATCTCATACGAATGTATTAAAAAAAAATTATATTCGTAAGTCGTATCGTAACTGATAACAAAATTATACACATAAACGTATCTCCCTTCTGAATCCCTCTCCGGTCAACGGTAATTAAATCCAAGACAATGAAAGGACATCTTTTGAAAAGCTTAGCTTGCATGCAACATCTTATTACTGATTTATAATAATTAATAAACACTTTTGTCTGGGAAATTAAAAGCTTTAATTTGTTCAAAAAATAAAAATTAGAAGCTTTAGTGGCCAGAATTGTCAGAGAAGGTTATGTAGCTTTGAGTGATGTGATATACAAGTCTATCCTCACTTGTATATCACATCACTCAAAGCTACATAACCTTTTAAAAGGAAATTTTAGGAGAGACCTTTTTGTAATAGATATAAATGTAGGATAGACTTTGAAATAGTCGTAGGGTACAACATATCAGACCAAGTCAGACACACGCTTATTTGTTTTTGTTTTTGTTTGGTGCGTTTGTTTTCAACTAATCTAATAGTTTCCATTATGTTTTTTATTGAGTGAGTAACACATTAACGCACTTCTCATAAATCAATTACAATAAAAGGCACTTTAGAAATCAAAGGCACTTTTGCCACTGTTCAATTTTATTTAATTCCTCTTTTGCCCTCTCTCACCTCTGACGTGTATGTCTAATCTCATCTTATCCCTCTTCTCTCTTTCTTAATCTTACGTTTCTCTCACTTTTTTTTGTCAACATTACTCTTTCTTTTATAATTCATTTTTTCTCATCCACTCTCTATTTTCTTATAATTTTTTTTATCTTCTTCTCTCTCCTTTTCTCTTTCTCTCAATTTATGGGGTTTTAAGATACATAAAATATATAATTTTTGATATTATAACATATAATTTCTTTTTCTCTATATTATAAGATTCATTTTAATATAGTTTTGCAACTTTTAGATTAAATTTTATGGGCATAAAATTATGCATAATATCTTTTTGTCCATGATATTTTATCCATAATATTTTGTCCATATTATCACAAATGCTCATTCCTTAAAAATAAAGTATCATGGACAAAGTACTATAGACAAAAAATATTGTGGACAAAAATATATAAAACAATCATTATTTCAAAATCTTATAACAAACTTTAGAGCAAACTTTAATTTCAAAAGTATGCCAATGAATTACAAATCAATTTTAGAACAAACCATATTTTAAAACTTTGAATTTTTTTGTTAATGCAACAAAACAAAACATGTCGATGATACTTTGTCCACAAATAAGCGTCCATTTAAATGTTTATACCACATATATGTCCAATTTAATAGATAACACAAACATGTGTACATTAAAACGAACAAACACATAATAATGTACACATCCAATTATCACATAATAGATAGCACAAGATATATATTGAATATTGTCCAAGGAAAATTTAGAGCATCGAAGGATGGCCATTTGGTGTAACAAAATATAGAGTTTTGTTCACCAAAGGAGATGTCCACCGGAGGATGTCCATAATGTGTCTTGTTCTTAGTAACTAACTATTTGGATAACATCTCGTGGACAAACTTGTTTGACGTGGGACATATTGAAGCAGTTGGTCAATCAGTTGTTAAGAGAGAGTAGGGAATATAATTTACACATATTTCTCTATATTTGTGTAGAGCTTCTAGAAGAGGAACATGTGTGTGTCGTGCAATTATAAGCATGGAATCCAACGCCTGATCATAACCAGGATCTGATGGACGAAGGTACTGTCCATCCTCCAAACATCACACCAACCAAGATGCTTATCACTTCCAAAGAAAACTTATACTAGTTTGTTAATTACATTTTTCACAAATCCTTGATATTCGATGTTTTTTCTAAATTTAACTTTTTTGAAAATCAGATAAATTCGATGTTTTGGTTAATTTTGAGTTTTTTTGTTAGTTCAGATAATTCAGTTTGGTTTGGTTCAGAAATTTTAATATATTTTGGTTAAAATCGTTTTGTTTTAAAAGTAATGTATTTTGGTTAAAATCTATTTAAACCTGAATTTAGAGTTTTGTGGTGTTGTTGAAATAATATCGTGAACAATATAATGTGGACACTTTAAACTAGATATGTCCACAAAATTTAGATTTGGATTTATATATTTCCAAAACAAATTGAGATAAATAGTAAAGAGAGGAGACATAAAAAACACAATAGAGAAAAATATAGAAAGGAAAAGAAAAAGAGAAAGAGAATGATGCCAAAAAAAAAAAATAGAAAGAGAGAAATACAGAAACGTAAAAAGGAAGGAAGAGAGAGTTCGTTAAAGGACAATAATGTCTTCCTCCTTCCAAGAAGTACCTTAGTGTAGCTAAGTGCCTTTTTCTGTTATTACTTAGTCTAAAAGTGCCTTTGTATGTAAACCATAATGCCGTTTAAAATATTTTTCGTAGGAGTCTTTTGAAAGAGTCGTACCGTACAATAATTACAACCAAATCGGGCACACGCTTATTTGTGGAGTATTTTATTGTCTTTCCAACTTACATGCTTATTCAGCTTACATGCTTATTTGTCAAATGAGTAAGTTTTTTTTTTTTTTTAATGTGTTTAGAAAAAGAAGAAGAGTAGCCTTCAAGTAACACTGACTGACCAAATACAGTAAACTTAATTAATCGTGTTTTCCCCACGTGAACAGTATATATGTGTGACGTGTCTGTCATTCTAATTTCCGAGTCGAATTTATGAGTCCGTTAAAGCCCATCTAATCAGGCCGTGCACTTGTTGGGACTTGGATCAAACGTAGTACACCTTTGCCTCCCTTGATCAGAAATCCACTAGAAATATATTTGACCTAATCAGGTTTTAAATAGTACTATATTTTTTCTTTCAAATATGTATATATTGAAAATGTGAGACACAACGTAATACAAGATGTGACACAAGGGTATTCTTTTTTAAGACTGTTTATTGCAAAGCAAACAAAAGTTTCACCTTAACAACCTAGTCTCTCTCTTGCTTCTCGATCTATCAATGATCTCAAAGCCTTCTAGATTCACCCTTAACACCAAGTCTAATTCTCTCTTAGGAATTCTTAACTTTTGATAAAAGTAATCTCTCTCTCTAAAGGCGCACCAAGCACAGATGCCCTAGATGATCTATTTATACTTATAGATCATCGTACAATTGCCTTATTTCTATTGGCATATTTCCTAAACTCTTTTTAGGCATATTTCCATTTTTCTTCATCTTGTAAAAAGCATATTTTCCTAATATCTTTTCGGTGCTCATCCTTTGAGTATCTTCACTGATCTTCATGTCCAGCTCAGCTACTCATCTTTAGGTTCGTCCTTGTCAGCTACTTGTTCCTAGTAGGTCCATCTTTCTTCGTTCCAGCTCACGTCTTCTATCATTGACTCAGTCACTGTTGCACATGCTAGTTGACTCAACTCCTGTTGTAACTCATGCCGTAGCTCAGTGCTTCTTCAATCTCCCCCTTTTTAGCTTGTATGACTCTCAAGTACCTATACTTCAAAGGAAAACTTATACGTGCATATAGCCGAAGCAAAACAGTTTGATCACGCATCATAAGTCAAAATATCATTTCTTAATCAAACCATGAGTTCAAAACATACCAAGCAAACATGAGTTCAACTCTAGCAAAAACAAATACATCCATTATCCAAATTGGTTTGCAAGAAAAAACATAACAAGGACTCCCCCACAAACAGAAACTCCCCCAAAATCCATACTCCCCCATAATCCTAAGTTTCCATTTTAAGCATCACTCGAGGTCATCTCATCTGAGTCATCATCTCCTGTGGCAGCAGGAGACTCCTCATCGTGATTTGACTCGTCAACCTCTTCAGTTTCTCCCCCTGCTTGAGAGCATACAAGTTAAAAACTTATATCTAAGCAATTCATATCGAGAAAAGAATCGAAAAACTTACCTTGGATTCTGTCCCGTAGATGGAAGACTACATCACTCAGGTTCTGAATTCCCTCAGCTATGTCCTGTAGCGCAGTTTGAACAGATAGTTGATCTATTGAAGTTTTGATTGGCAATCTGACTGAGCCAAGTTGTAGAATCTCCACAGGTTCCTCCTCTGTTGATGTCGTGGTCTGTGATCTACCTCCTGTGCGAGATGATGAGCCTACTTTGCGCTTACCAGATGCAACATCCTGTCTCTTTTTCTCAGCCTCTTTCTTGAGGAAGGCTTCACCACTTCGAGGATCCTTTTTGTATAGCACAGGACCAACAAGTTCTTCTCCATCAAATGTGCGAGGTGGATGCTGTGATTCGAGAACTGCTGAGATGATTCTTGGAAATATCAGCCATCGTCGATCATTCTGCGGATCAGTAGTGAAGCTCATCACTTGTTTGTACACAAGTTTCCCAAAATCAATCCGGATGCCATGAGCTATCTTGTAGATCAACCTTGCTCTGTCTTCAGATATATGGTTTTTGTGGGTAGATGGGAACCAGTTTGAAGCAGCTAATATAGTCAGTGCAGCATACTTTGGAGGAAGATCAACAGATTTCATCCCTGCCCAAGTCTTCTTCTGACCTTGAGTAAGGTACTTAGCAATTGAATCAGCCGAGACTCCATCAATCTTTGCATCATTCTTGATCTCATTATTGCTTAAAGGTTCCATACTTAGACATGCATTGATCTGAGCTGGTGAGAACTCATACATTCGCTTCCTCAAGAACACACGAACCCCATTATCAGTATCATCAGTAGTGGGTTCTGGCAGATTAGTGTAGAATTCTTTCACAATTTCAGGAACAAAACTGACTAACCCATCAACAGAATTTCTCAGCATTCCTATGTTTATCAGACCAAGGTATCCCCATTTATCGGTTTCATCAAAATCTACTACCCTCTCAGCTAAAATTCCACGTTCCTTGAATAGAGCATACCTTTCTTTGACTTCGCGAGATGGAAATCGTTTGGAGACAAAAGGTTTGACTCTGGTTTTTCCTGACCCACCAGTTGTGCTAGATGTTCCAGTCTTAGCAGCAGTGCTCTTTTTGGACTTTATCTGCACATATTTCTGTGATTCAGACCCTTCAACACGAGCCTTCTTAACATGCGGCATTGATCCTGTCTGCTTTCTAGCTTTCCTCTTCTTAGGTTTAGGAACTTCTTCAGTTTGAACATTTGTCTCAGTTGGTTCAACTACATTCACTGGATCTACTACAATCATGGCTAATTCACCTAGACCATCGACTGCATCTTTCTCCTTTTCTCCTATTTCCTCCAGATTTCCTTGATTATCTACACGAATAGAATCACCTTCCTTGTTACCTTCTTTTGGTGACTCTGTGGTTTTGATTTCTTCTGTTTCAGGATCAGACGGCTGTTTTGGAGGCTGTTCTTCTGGTACAGATCTACGACCTGATTCAGCTTCATCCTCTCCCTTCTCTTGTACTAGATCTTCATCAATTGGCTCCGTATTTGCTATTTCTTGAGCCGTTGCAAATGAATTCGTGCTGGTCTGGTGGTCTGCACCCAAGATCTGATCAGACACAATATTAGGGTTTCTGGGTGGTGGTACCTCCTCATCAGAACTAGAATCATCAATCAATTGCGGCGGTTTCTGTTCCGGCGGTGCCTGAGCTGGGTGAGTTGAGCTAGCCCCCACTTTTCCTCTTCTGGTCGCATGCACCATGGTTGGTTTTCGATCGATTGACGCAGAGAAAAATTTGGATTGATGAAGAAAGAGACAAGTTTCGTCGGATTTTAAGAGCAATGGATTTCCTTTTTCCCTTTCTCTTTCCTTTTAACGCCTGAAGCAGAATCTGTGTCAGATATCTTGTTACCTTTTTGCATGCGATTTTATTGGGCAAATATTTGAATTTTAAATTTCAAATTCCTTTTTCCCTTTTTGTGCCAATAATCTCGGATATCGGTTCTTGTCATACCAACTTGTACCGATTTAGACCATTCTCCTTGTTCCCTGTACCATTTGGTTAGTTCTTCAACATGCATTATAATATTAGATCAGCCACATACAATTCAGTCACTCATGGGTACAAACTTGATAGTGAATTGACCACATTTCTACTGAAGCAACTGACGGTTTTTGTTTTAAAGAAAATTAAATTGTACCTTTTCTTCTTTTCTCTTGTGTGAGTCAGGAACTGACACTTCACATGACTCAGTCTTTACATCTTGCTCTCATGATTCCTGCGTTTGGCCATCATTCTCCAAGTGGCTAGCTTTCACACTCTTATGCCTTTATCTTGTCTCAATGTAGTTTTCAACCTTTATCCTTCGAGTGAGATTGCCACACATTCCTCTTTTTTTTTTTTTTTTTTTTTTTTTTTTTTTTTGTTTAGTAACTTAGCTTTTCTTAGAGTTGATTCCATCACTTGACTTCTCAGGAGATCAACTTCTAGCTTTTTCTTTCTTTTTGGCTTTTTGAACCTCACTCGAGAAACCTGTACTTTATATGAGACAAGACGGCATAATAGGCAGCTCTTTTCCACTCGACTTCTTGACTCCAAACCAAATCAGAACTTGAAGTACTTCATGAGTCAGTGCATGTGTCAGCCCTGTAGTCGTCTACATCTCACAAACACCAATTGAGTTTCTTAAAGTGATAAATCGATTAAAATCAAGAGGTTTTGTAAAAAATCAGCCAGTTGCAAATCAGTAACTACGTATTCAACCACTACCTGTTTTTCCTCCACTAGTTCACGAATGAAGTGGTGTCTTATATCAATGTGCTTTGTTCGAGAGTGTTGAACTGGATTCTTTGAGATGCTTATAGCACTCTTGTTATCACAGTGAACAAGAAGTGGTCCTGAATCGATCCCATAGTCAGCTGACATCTGTTTCATCCAGAGAAGTTGAGCACAGCAACTACCCATTGCAATATATTCTGCTTCTGCAGTAGATAATGACACAGAGTTCTGCTTCTTGCTCATCCATGCAATTAGATTATTTCCTAGAAAGAAACATCCTCCACTTGTGCTCTTCCTATCATCCAAGCTTCCCGCCCAGTCAGCATCACAGTATCCAACTAGGTGTTTGTTGGATCCTTTTGAATACCAGACCCCTAGGTTGATCGTTCCCTTGACATACTTGATGATTCGCTTAACTGCCTCAAGATGAGACTGCTTCGGTTTAGCTTGATATCTTGCACATATTCCCACACTTAGGCACAGATCCGGTCTACTGGCTGTAAGATACAGCAAGCTTCCAATCATCCCGCGATAAAGCTTTATATCCACATATGTTCCATCCTCATCTCTTGATAGCTTGGTTGTAGTACTCATTGGTGTTCTAGCTTCTTTACATTGATCTAGCTTGAATCGACTCAACAGATTTTTGGCATATGTACTTTGAGATATAAATATACCATCACTGTTCTGGCTAACTTGCAGACCAAGAAAATACTTTAGTTCTCCTACCATACTCATTTCAAATTCTTGAGTCATGTCTTGAACAAACGTATCAACCAGCTTCTGAGATGTGCCTCCGAAGATTATGTCGTCCACATAGATCTGGACTATGATGATCTCTCTCTTTTGTTCCAGAACAAAGAGAGTTTTGTCTACACCCCCTCTTGCATATCCTTTTTCTAGAAGAAAACTAGTAAGTCGCTCGTACCATGCTCTGGGAGCTTGCTTCAGACCATACAAAGCTTTCTTCAACTTGTACACATATTCAGGGTTGTGCGCATCTTCAAATCCTTTTGGTTGTTCTACATGAACTTCTTCTTGAAGAAAACCATTCAAGAAGGCACTTTTCACGTCCATTTGATATACTGTGAAGTTCATGATGCACGCCATTCCAAGGAACAGTCTAATTGACTCAAGTCGTGCAACAGGCGCAAATGTTTCCTCAAAATTGACTCCTTCTATCTGAGAGTACCCCTGAGCCACCAGTCGCGCTTTGTTTCGTACCACTATTCCATTCTCATCAATCTTGTTTTTAAAGATCCACTTGGTTCCCACAATGTTTACTCCATCAGGTCGTGGTACAAGTTCCCATACATCATTACGCACAAATTGTTCTAGTTCTTGCCCCATTGCTTCAATCCAGAATTCATCTTCCAAAGCTTGAATATGCGTTGTGGGTTCTATGACTGAGACAAAACAAGCGAATCGTACCATCTCCTTAAAGTCCAGATGTACTTTTCTTGTCATTCGTTCATCATTCACATCTCCTAATACTTTTTAGACAGGATGGTTTTTCTGAGTTCTGCTGAGCTTGATTTTCACCGGAGATCCTGTTTCTTTATCTTGAGTAGTCTCTGAGGCTGTTACTTCATCTATCTTTTCTTCAGTCACAGATTTTTGATGCTCAACCGGTTCTGATTCACTGTCTGAATCATCGGGAACCTTCATTTGACATAGATCATCAAATACGACATTCACTGACTCAACAATTGTTCTTGATCTTGTGTTATATACTCTGAAAGCTGTGCTAGTTCCTGAATATCCCAAGAAGATACCCTCGTCGCTCCTTGAGTCAAACTTTCCAAGATGATCTTTGTCATTCAATACATAACACCTTCCTCCAAAGACATGAAAGTAGCTCAGATTGGGGGTTTTTCCTTTCCACATCTCGTATGGTGTCATGGTTGTTCCTCTTCTCACATACACCCGATTAATGATGTAGCATGATGTGTTGATAGCTTCAGCCCAGAACCGTAGCGGTACATCATTGCCGTGAATCATAGCTCTGGCCATTTCTTGAAGTGTTCTGTTCTTCCTTTCAACTACCCCATTCTGTTGAGGTGTTCTTGGTGCTGAAAACTGATGAGCTATACCATGATCTTCGCAGAACACTTTCATGGTTTCATTCTGAAATTCTCCTCCATGATCACTTCTAACCCTCTTAATCCTTCCTTGTTCATTGATCATTTGAAACGCCCAGATTCTAAAGCTGTCAGCTGTATCTGATTTATCTCGAACGAACGTTACCCATGTGTACCTAGTAAAGTCATCTACTAGAACAAACACATATCGTTTACCAGCTATGCTTTCAACTTGCATTGGTCCCATCAGGTCCATATGCACTAGATCCAACTTGTTCTTGGTCTGAACATCTGGTACTTTCTTGTGTTGGACCTTGACCTGCTTGCCTTTGTTGCATGCTTCACACACCGTCTTGCTCACCTCTTTGAGTTGAGGTATCCCTCGGACAATCTCATTCTTGACAAGAGTAGTCAAGTTCCTTTCATTCATGTGTCCAAGTCGTTGATGCCATAAATGAATGTCATTCTTGGCACTTAGACACTTTGCGCTAAGACACTTAGAGTTGTTTTCCCACATGTAACAATTGTTGCCTGATCTTTTCCCTTGTAGGATGATATCTCCAGTGTCATTCAGAGCTTTGCAGTCATAGCTTGTGAAACACACCATCAATCCTTCGTCGCACAGCTGACTTACACTGATCAGGTTTGCCTTAAGACCCTTCACAAGGAAAACATTCATTAGTTTAGGTAAATCTGAGTCAAGTGTTTTACCTTTGCCTTGTATCGCCCCTTGTCCTCCATCACCAAATGTTACTTTGCCAGATTTGATCACTTTGATGTCTTTGAGATGACTTCTTGTCCCAGTCATATGTCTTGAGCACCCACTATCAAAGTACCATTGATTTCCATCTTCTGATTTCTCAGTAACAAAAGCCATGCTACAGCGTATCTCCTTCTGTGAGGTACCCCCTGTACTACTTCCTATTTCATACAGGTCCGCCTTTTTCACCCAGATTTGATATCTGTCCTTGTTCCAGTTGAATCTTCCCAGTTTCTTGAGCTGTCGGATCCTTTGTTGAAATCTGTAGCAGTATGCTTTGTAATGTCCTTCTTTTCCACAATAGTAACAGTTTCTCGATGGTGAGTTATACACTGCTTGAGTTGGTTTTGTCAAATTTGCTCGTACGAATGTAGTTTTTCCCAATGTGACTCCAGAACGTCCTGTGTACCCAAGTCCAGACTTTGTGTATTCTGTTCTTCCATAGCTCAGAATTTGATCCAGTTGTTTTGTTCCGGCAAACATGTGTATTTTGCGATGCTGTTGGTCTAACTCAGATTGTAGCTGTTTAGTTACCTCTTTTTCTTTCTTTAACATCTGCTCCAATTCGTCTGATCTCTTAGCCAGTGTCAATTTTTCTTTGATTAAATTGACACTTTCTCTGCTTAGCTTCCGTTCAGTTTCCAATTCTTCTTGAAGTAACTCAATGTGTGCCTCAAGCCGCTGCTTTTCTTGAAGTAATGCAGTATTCTCTAGTCCGATTTTGATGAGAGTATCCCTTACCTCCTTATAACTACTGACAAGATCCGCTTCTGTTTCTGAATCTGAGTCAGATTCATTGTCTTCAAGTTCAGCAATTCCAAGGAATGCTACAAAGTTGTTGACTTCCTCTTCATCACTTTCCTCATCTGACTCATCATGGTTTACTCCTATCATGGATTTTTCTTGTCTTCGTTTCTGGTCATTGACACATTCCAGATGAGTGTGCCCAATTCCTTTGCACCCAAAACACTTCATCTCTCGTCTCCTGACGGTTGGACATTCACTCTTGAAGTGTCCAAACCCCTTGCATTCATGACACTGCATTTCCGATTTCTTTGTGGTTTTCTCACCATCAGTTGATCGTTTAGTGCTTTTGTACGATCCTTGTCCTTGTTCTACCCTTCTTAACGCACGATCAAATCTTCGAACAATGAGGCTTACCGGATGTTCTCCCTCGATTTCCTGATTTGATTTTGCTTGAGTGATGAGTGTGACGCCTTTGGATTTCTTGGTACCATCTAGTTCTAGCTCATGGACTTGCAGCATACCGACTAGCTCATCAAAACTCATATCCTCAGTGTTAGCTGATACACTCAAGGCCGCTTTGTATGGCATGTATTTGGCTGGCAGACACCTTAAGAATTTCTTTACAAGTTTCTTGTCTTTGTATTTCTTTCCAAGGAGTGATGCTTCTTGAGCTAAAGAGCTGATTTTGGCGCTGAAATCTGAAATTGTTTCATCATCTTCCATTTTTAGGTCTTCAAACTTGGTGGCCAGTAGATCTTTTCTGGAGTTTTGCACTTTCTCTGTTCCTTCAAAGTGAATTTGAAGAATATCCCAAGCTTCTTTAGCCAATTCACATCCTTGTATTAGTTCGAATTGTTTCTTAGCGACTCCACAGTGAATTGTAGTTAGAGCTCTGGAGTTGAATTTTGAGAGCTTTAGTTCTACTTCTGTCCATTGTTCCTCAGGTTTGGGTATATTGACTCCTGCTTCATTCTTCATTGTTGGAGCTGTCCATCCTGATTCAACTGCCTTCCAAGCTAGCGGGTCGATACCTTTGATTTGTGATCTTGTCCGTGCTTTCCAGAAACCATAGTTCGTCGCATCCAGTATTACTCTAGAGCTATTGATCAGCTCATTGTAGTTCTCCATTTTTCCGCAGGATCCCACCTGTATATATGAGCAACAAGTGTCCGCTCTGATACCAATTGAAAATGTGAGACACAACGTAATACAAGATGTGACACAAGGGTATTCTTTTTCAAGACTGTTTATTGCAAAGCAAACAAAAGTTTCACCTTAACAACCTAGTCTCTCTCTTGCTTCTCGATCTATCAATGATCTCAAAGCCTTCTAGATTCACCCTTAACACCAAGTCTAATTCTCTCTTAGGAATTCTTAACTTTTGATAAAAGTAATCTCTCTCTCTAAAGGCGCACCAAGCACAGATGCCCTAGATGATCTATTTATACTTATAGATCATCGTACAATTGCCTTATTTCTATTGGCATATTTCCTAAACTCTTTTTAGGCATATTTCCATTTTTCTTCATCTTGTAAAAAGCATATTTTTCTAATATCTTTTCGGTGCTCATCCTTTGAGTATCTTCACTGATCTTCATGTCCAGCTCAGCTACTCATCTTTAGGTTCGTCCTTGTCAGCTACTTGTTCCTAGTAGGTCCATCTTTCTTCGTTCCAGCTCACGTCTTCTATCATTGACTCAGTCACTGTTGCACATGCTAGTTGACTCAACTCCTGTTGTAACTCATGCCGTAGCTCAGTGCTTCTTCATATATATGTCCATAATAGAAATTCAAGAAATTGTCACTATGACTAAAAATAATTACAAAAATATATAACAAAAGGAGTAAAAATTAAGATGTATATTTTGTTTATTTAATTACCTTATTCAATTTTCACAATCTAAAATCAAATCAATTTCACTTTCAGCTTCACTTCAAACATCAAGAGAAACAAGCTTATACCTCACATCGAAATAAATTTTAATTTATACACAAAATTAAATTTTAAAATTAAGTCAAAATATTTTTAATTTGATAAAATTAAAATATAACAAATAATTATATATATTATTCAATCATATAGTGAGATAAGTTGGTATTTATACAATTAAAAGATTTTACAGTTTGTTTTATCCAAATGTATAAAAACTTACAATTGTAAAACGGGTTAAATGGCTTAATTAGCATAATTTGATTATAAAAACATAAAATAACTAATAGAAATACATTTACAAATTGGATTATCATAATTATAACTTCCACAAATGTTATTTTCATATAAATTAAAAATATAAAAATAAAAAAACAATTAAAAATATCATCATCACAACATAATAAAACTATATAATATATTTATAGAAAATAAAACTGTTTTATATCTTAAACTTTCAATTTACAAAAAACACATTATTTAAAAAAACTAAACACAAAACTTATGTCTTCAGAAAATTAATTATACAATAAATAAACGAATTCTATAAATAATTTTGATTCAAATATAAATTTTAAAATATTTATTTTAAAATACTAGATAAAACTCAATTGAATATAATTCAAACTATTTCAAAAATATTTGAAAAAAATAATGAAATCCAAAGTAAAAAAAAAATTTTGTCTAAACCACAATAGTTAAAATTTAAAATCAAAACCAAATCAAAGATAATGAATTTTAAAATAATAAAATTGATAAAATTGATAAAATTATAAATTTTATGTTAAAAGATATAAAGTATAAAATAAAAAATATCGTGCTTAGTTTTATTATTATTTTTTAATGTAATATAGAGTGTTTGATACAATTCCACATAATAGAAATATTAATTCTACAATAAATAAACAAAAACTTATAGTATAGTTTTGTAAAATAATTTGATTCAAATATAAAATGTAAAATCTTAATTATAAAATCATAATTCTAAATTCCACTAGTGAAGTCTTTTGTCGAAACAACGAGTGCAAATGGTAATAATTTTAGAGGATAAAGTTCATCATAAAATAATAATTACTCTAAATTCCTCCAAATTTCATTTATTTGTCAATTTTTTAATTGTTAGTGAAATAGTGTGAGGGTGAGAAAATACAAAATTAAGCTCAATATATGTTTCTCTCATATATGAGAGAGGAAAAATTCAGCCTAATTATCTATATTCCACTAAATTTAATTCCAATAATTCATATTCTATTTATTCACTTGTGTGTTACCATTTACACACTACGTTTTTAGTCAACAAATAACGGTTCGAACCTGAGTGCCATGTTGTTTATTTGATACCATGTTTTAGGTATTGTGATATAAATGTATTTATTTACAACAAAATTAACCAAAATATGTTTAATGAGAATCATTTTCAAAATAGTAAGGGAACTAAATTTGATTTCTTAAAAATTGTTAAAAAATAAAATATAAATTTACATTTTAAAAGATCATATCTTTAAAAGGAGATTTTATCTCGAGATTATTTGGATATCAAATCGCATTCTTCCAAAAATGCAAGTAAAAACCCCAATGAAACATAATTTTAGTTTACCCTAATTCATGTTTCTAGTCAGAAATCAATAGATAATGATGATTAACTTTGACCTTCCAATCGATCTGGAATCGAAAATAATCGCTTGAGTTCCAAAAAGGTCTCGAGAAAAATGGCAAACTACATGTACATTATGGTACACTTTAATCAAAGATCTACTCGCCGAGAAACACTTGTCTCAAGCCGGAAGAGAGTTGATATTATTATTGAATACTAATGTTTATTAAACTAAGATCAATCTCCATAGAATTCATCCATCCATAAAGTTTGGAGGTAAACTAAGCAGTATAAAAGATTCAAAATATTAACAAATATCTGAAATCTTTTACAGCCACAATTTGATATTGTACACAATGAAGAAAAACGAAATGCTCGTGGTTTGCAACCCTCGTAACAGTGAAATTAGGTATGTCAAACCCATAAAATGTTACATGAGTTGTGATTTATATGCTCATGTTACATGAGTTGCTGCCTTGGTATCCAAGAGCATATAAATCACAACTCATGTAACATTTTCTAGGTTTGACATACCTGGTTTCACTGTTATGAGGGTTGCAAATTACAAGCATTTCGTTTTCCTTCATTGTGCACAATATCAAACCGTGACAGTATAAGATTTCACATATTTGTAAATATTTTGATTTTTAGGCTATTTAGTTTACCTTCAAACTCCATGGATGGATAAATTCTATGGAGATTGATCTTAGTTGAATAAACACTAGTATTCAACAATAAGATCAACTCTCTTCTGCTTGAGCCATGTGTTTCTCGGCAAGCAGATCCTTAAGTAAAGCGTATTGTAGTGTACATGTAGTTTGCCGCTCAAGACCTTTTTGGAACCCCAACGAGTATTTTTTTTATTCCAGATCGAGTGGAAGTTCGGAGTTCATCATTGTTTTCTATTGATTTATGATTGTGAACAAAAATCAGAGCAAACAAAAACTGTGTTTTATTGGGGCTTTTATTTGCATTTTCGGAAGAATGCAGATTCGATATCCAAATGATCTTTAAGATAAAATCTCTCTTTAAAGATAAGATCTTTTTTTGGTCTAAGAGATCTCTTAAAATGTAAATTGTAATCCTTTCAAATTTTAAAAAAAAATCAAATTTAATTTCCTTACCTTTTTGAAAATGATTTTCATTAAACTTCTTTTTTGGTTAATTTTGTTGTAAATAACATTTAATATCACAATACCTGAAACATGGTATCAAATAAACAACATGAAACTCAGGTTCCAACCGGTATTTGCTGACTAAAAATGTATGGTATAAATGATAACACACAAGTGGATAAATAAATAAAAATGAGTAGAATTAATATAGTAGAATAGTGATAGTTATGCTGAATTTTCCCTTTCTCCTATGTAAAAAAAAAAACAAATTTCAGCTTGATCTTAAATTTTTACCCTCATTCATTCTACTAACAATTAAAAAGTTGACAAATAAATGAAATTTAGAAGAATTTAGAGTAGTTATCATTTACGATGAATTTTAGGACTCTAAAAGTATTACCATTTGCACTCTTAGTTTCGTAAAAACTTTCACATTGTAGAATTGAGAACTTTGATTTTAGTATAACAAAATTTACCGGTCTAACATTATGTCCCACCGTTTTTTTTTACGGCAAACATTTTAGATTGATGGGCCTAAATTGGGCTAGTACAAGGGAAAATACAGTCCGTAGAATAGAAATAAGCTTAAAGCGATTGTACACATGTAAAAAATTAAACGGTCAAGTTTTGCGGATTGTACACATGTATACACGTATCAAATGGCTTATAATAAGATCCACGCGTCGAAAATCTGAGCTCGGCGACATGCAAAACGCTGAATTCGCTATAGAACAATTCTAAGGACTGGTGAAATCGCTTCCTCCGTTACATCTGCTTTCTCTTGCTGATACTTCCACTAAACACACCATCGAATCGCCACATATATTTTCAAGTTCTCTGCAATCAAATTCCACCACCGCTGAGATTAGAAGCACTTCATATATGGAGGAATCCTAAATGATGAACTCAAGAGACGCGAAGAGGTGTAAGCCAGCCTGTTCAATTAGATCGGTCGTCCAATGGCTGAAAACACTAAGTGATTTGGGGATGAGAGAGAGGCAAACAGCATCCTGGCGAAATATCTCTAGAGGAAGAGATCAAGAAATCCAGAATAGCTCCGAAAGAACGATCGACAAAAGTCATGAAAAAAATCAGATAAAAGTCCGAATTTATTCCGCACACAAACGAGCACACAAAATAAATTGAAGTGGTTTTCACCGCAAAACTAAAAAAACTAAGCTATCAAAATTAAACCGACCAACGGACTGATAAAGCGATGTTGGTCAGAAATCAAGATTGGTGAGAAAACGCTTTAGAGAAACGTAAGAGAAAAGGTCTGAAAAAGAAAACGAATTTAGACGTTTTTTTTGCTACCTTTGTTTAATTCACATCACGGCCTAATTCATTTCATTATATTTAGAGAGTGTCCATTTTATTATATACAATATTGATGGGTCTGTTCGTTAGTGGAATGGATGGTTCACATTTCATTACAGCTTCACAGCGGGAAACAAATTAAGACTTTTTCGAAGCACACAATTAACCAGTGTTTTAAAACGCGGCTGCGTAGCTGTCTAGACGGCTGCATAATTGCCGATCAGGTAACTTTCGCTACGATTTTGTCCAAATCCGACAAATTACGCGGTCACCGATTTTATCCCGCCTAAATTGATTAGGTGCTAAAAAATCGGATCTATAAGCGAATTTTTAACAATAAACTTTGATCAGACTTTAACCCAATAACTATACGTCTGGGCCCTTTACTAAAAAGCCCAGTTGTTTAAATGTATTACTCTTGAAGCAAACAATTATATTTATAGCAACAATTTTAGGAACACTCTTCCTCCTTCCGATGTGGGATAACTTTTTTCTTAATTTTTTATTTTTATTTTTGGTCAACAACTGTCTTCTTAATTAAAAAGCATTGCTAATGGGACAAGAGACTTTAACGCTATTCGGCCCAAAAAGTCCAACGAAACCTGTTGAACCAACATCCAAACTCTTAAAACATTTTTCTTTACAATTTTTTTCATTAGGCTTTCTATAAAATGCACTTTTATCTTTCTTAATTTTAAAAAAAGAATATCGTTTTAATATTACCAGAATTAGATAGCATACTATTTCAATATATTTTTAAAACTAACAGATTATTTTCACATATCTTTATGATTTGAAATGTTTTTTTAATTTTGTTACTTGAACTATTTTTAATTAGTTGTGAATTAAAACAAATAGAAAATTGTCTATGGAACTACTGTACAACATAGTTCTTTGTGAATTTTGAACAAAATCTAAATATAAAATGTTATAATTTATATTTTATAAATTTTGTACATTTGATTGTACTATTGATATACAAAATTAAAAAGTTACATGTTTTTAACACAAAATAGTCCAAAAATTCCACTCCGCGTAAATCCCGCTTAATCCCTGATTTTCGTTCTAGGCGCTAGGCCCAACCCGACCGTTCGACTAGCGCCTAGCGCGTATTCGGACACTGCAATTAACAATATCAATAGAGTTCACACTTATTATTATTTTATACTAGGTATGTATCCGCGCTACTCTTCGGATTTATTGTAAATATTTTTTTCTAAATGTGTAATTCTAAAATAGTTTTTATTATTATTTTTTGTTGTTGTATAGTTAATGTTGAATGATTATAATTTATGCGAACCAGAGAATGAATTACTTTGATATTTGGCGAGAAATTTTTTTGGATAAGTAAAACATTAAGAAGAAAAGATTAACCCAATATTTTTATTACGTTTTATTTTATTAATATAAAATAAAAGAACTTTCTATTGATCTATTGGGACATTCCACTTTTTCTTACTTTTATATACTCAATTTCTCTCAATTTATGTCATTTTTGGTTGTCTGTTTGGTTTTCTTTTTCTATTTGGTTTATGTTTTAATTATACTATGTTTTGTTTGTGTATTTTTTGTATTTTTGTTTGCTATTGTTTTCTGTGATGGTTGAAGCAAATAAGATTCTTTAATTATTTAAAAGTGTAACATATTTGGCTGTCAAAAATGAAAACTATTATATACTTATTGAATAAAAAAACATGTGAGCTTGGTTTATATCGTATTTATGTAATAGTATTTCTGATATTGATGTTCACTTACTTGTTTTGTGTATAATCAAATATGGTATTTAGAGGTATGCATTATTTTGTTATTGAGCTTATAGTCGCAACATCTAAGATTTTTCAAAATAGAATATTGTTGATGATGTGGAAGCGAATAATTTTTATGCATTATATTTTTAATATGTTTAAAATGTGTCATAGATGGTAATAGAAACTCAATTTTCTGTGTATGCATTTTTATATATTTTTGGATTGATGTTGGGTCTAGGATAATTGAGTGTTTCCTGTCTTTAATGGTAAAGATATGACAAAAATTAGTTGCATATATATCCCATATAAATAGTCGTTTAATTGTACATCTGTAAGAAATGACTACATTTAAAAAAAAGCTATACTTATGTGTTATTTTTATGCATTTTTGTGTAATAGTTTCTTTGAAGATGTGTAAATGTTTAGTTCTAAATTTGTTAGAAACTTATCATTTATCGATTTTATCTTCGATAAATATATATAATTATATAGGTTATGTCCATCAATCATAAATATCATTATGATATTCTAAATAATAAACTTGGGTGTAGCCCTGTATATCTCCTAGTAAATAATAAAGAGAAGTTCAACACAATAATAAAAGCATTTGCTAATGGTTTCACAACATTCAGTTGTGATGATCTGAATTAAACAAATTGCACTTTCTAATGCCCATCCCCAATTTCACTTGTATATGGCGTGCTCTCTTGTCTCATCTGAAAACCTTCTATCAGTTTCGAATTCTGTCTCTTTTACATGTTTATGATGCCTTCTCCTTTGCACTGCTCCATCATCCCCACTTGAAATTCCCATCGATGTCGTTTATGTTGCCTTCTCTTTCTACTCTTCCCACTATCTTCCGAGTCATTGGAGGAGGCTGAATTTATGTTGTGTCTGTGATATTTCTCAAGTCTTTTTCTTCTTCTCTCTTCCTCGCTATCACTTAAAGTAACCACCTCATTGTGCCTCTGGTGTTGTGCATGTCTTTTTCTTGAATCTTTGTCATTGTCATCTTCAAAAGTCTATCTTGAGCTATGGGACTTGTGCCTCCGATGGTACCTTGTCTTCCGATATCTTCCACTTCATCATGTGGAGTCAATTGGTAGCTAAGATTCTGATGCCGGAAAACATAAATCCTCGAAAGAAAGGGATTAGAAATCTCAAGCAAAAGCGTAATGACTCTCACCTCGAAGAACCTCAGATTGTCCTTCTGAACAATGGCACATTCATGCATTTTGTATAGCTCACAATAATCTGGTGGCTACCAAGAGAAGGGGCATTCAATCAAAGGAATAAATACCGAGAAAAATACTATAAATTCAGATTCAAATCTCATAAACCCTATTTATCATGCTATTGACAATATCTAATCTTAGTCTTATCAACAAAAACAACCAGATTTACAAGTCATGATACATTGAACAGACACCTAAATATGAGACAGAATAACCCAATCTTTCTTACACCCTTGCTTAAATTCAAGTATTCGGTTATCCCTCACAATCATGAACATATATCGAACCATAAAAGACAAAAGAAGAAGCAGAGAATCTTAAAGTTTGATACATATAATTGTCCAGTTCATCGACTCAATCATCAACCGTAACAAATTGTCCAACGCCACGATCTGTGGAAGAATAAATAAGCAAACCCCAAGTGATATTTAAGTTAATATATCTAACAGACACACGATAAAAACATTATTTGAGGCAATTTCAAGGAAAGTCTAACAGCAAGTAAGAGACGAATATGTACCTCGTGACTATACTGGATACACTTCACCATAACTAGCATCTATATTTGTCGGCACTGACTAAAGCCACCACCTTCGTCTCACTATCTCTCTCTTTTCTTTCTCTGAGATATGCGATGATGATGTTTAAGAAGATATGACTTACTTCAACTAGAAACTATGATGTTTTCTCTGAGCTGTTCTCTGTTGGAATCGCAGAAGGAACATATTATTTGTGTTGTTTCTTGGTAACCATCTAAGAAACATAAGGCCAAAAATTGTTGTCTGTTAAATTTTTTTTTATGACATTCAGATATGATCCAACTTTCTGAAAACTCACTACACCCGCTTTTGCATAACTCTATTGTTTTCCTTCTCCACCACAACACATCGGTCTTCACTTCCCTGCTCTTTTAAAACATTCATCACTTGTATATGTTCATAAAACCAGAAAGTACTGGCTCCAAGTAAGAATCCATCATTACACCATTTAATAGAATTTACAGGTCTTTACTGTGATGAAATTCGCAATTCGAAAAATCAGATATAGAGATTTGAAACTGAAAAACTTACTTGGCTTCTAATTCGAAAACATGTTTCAATCAGATCAGTCGACCCATGTCATATTGAATTGCCTCTCTTCTGTAACAATCTACGCTATTACACAAAAAAACTTTCCTTAAACCATTTACATACATTTTGGGCTCAGATGCCTAAGTTAATTCGTTTGATAATTATACATTGATGCAGATAGATAAAAGAAGAACCTGAAGGTCAATGGTCATGGAGGATGGTCTTCTCTGATCTCCATTTAATTCATCACATCCCATACATGAAAACTTATTGTCGATCTACCAAGGCTTCAGGTATTGCCGCTTCCAAAGGGATTTGACAATTGAGATTCGATTCTTAAGCGGCTTAGGGATTGTAATTGGGTCGTAAAATTTGTAAATCCCAAATAAATACGCATAAACAAAATGAAGAAGACATTTGTGAAAGATGATGTGTAAAAATTTATTGACATGTACAAATAAAATGTTTTTATTGGATGTTTAAGTTTTTCATTAATTGAGTTGACAACCTCACATGCCTTAAAAAGGCTGATGTGTCAACACCAAGAGAGACACAAGCTCTATTAATGGGTTGATTTAGATTTGTTTAATAATTAAAATTTAGTTTAGAAAAAAAAATTAAAACCAATGAAAGAAACACATCTCATACATATGTTTCTTATGGAAGTTCTAAGAACATCTACATTGATTTTTCTGATGACAAACCCCATATTTAGTAAAATAATATTATACTTGATATTATTAGAGAAACTATGGATATGATTTCTCATAAAAAAATCCAGTGTAGATATTCTAAAATGTTCTAAAATGTTCTTATTTGAAAAACTCACTGCACTATATCTTCTCTCATTTTATTACTCTTCATTATTTTAATCTTGAAAAATTCATTGCTCTTATTGTTTGTGTAAATAATCAGATCCTAATCAAATAATAAATCAATGAAAAAAAAAATCAAAAAGCCTCTTAGCGCGCCACTGTTGATGATCTGGTATGAAACCAGATTTGCTGACCATCTGTGTAATCCTTAAGCCCTTCTTCTTTAATCGATGAGATCATGTTCCTTACGTGTTAGAGGAGGGTTTAACACCCTTCATTATTTACTCGGCCCATGAAAACATTCGGTCCATTTTGTCTCTTGAAGTCCAGACATGACAGTCCACGATCTAGAGGTCCACGGCCTAAACTTCTGCAACCTAGCGGTCCACGACTTAGACGTCCACGACATGGACGTCTACGACCTGGACGTTTATGACCTGGCTATCCATAACCTGGACATCTACGAGCTGAACGTCTACGATCTGGACGTCCACGACCTTGACGTCTACAAACTAGACGTCTACGACCTGGACGTCCACAGCCTGGACGTCCACAGCCTGGACGTCTACGAGCTGGACGTCTATAACCTGGCTATCCACAACCTGGACGTCTACGAGCTGGACGTCTACGACCTGACAGTCCAAGATCTAGACGTCTACAACCTGGACGTCTACGAC
Source organism: Orychophragmus violaceus (assembly GCA_030180135.1). Lineage (NCBI taxonomy): Eukaryota > Viridiplantae > Streptophyta > Magnoliopsida > Brassicales > Brassicaceae > Orychophragmus > Orychophragmus violaceus. Next base: position 95,542,378 of record CM058232.1, read on the forward strand.
CTGGACGTCCATGATCTGAAAGTCCACGACCTGTACGTCTACGACCTGGACGTCCACGACCTAGATGTCTACGACCTCGCGGTCCACGAATTGGAAGTCTACGACCTAGCAACCCACAAACTACACAATCTAGAAAGTCTCGAGCTCGCAGTCATAAAATGTCCCATCTCAGAGCTAAGTCATCATCATTGCCGACCGGAGATGCCATCGAAGGAAGGGAAAAGTCGCCAACATCCCATCCCACAACTAAGTCATCATTTCTGCCGACCGGAGTGTTGGGGAAAACACGGAAGGCGACAACGGCGCAGCGGAATATAGTTTACCGCACTTGTGTGAGTCTGTGAGAAAAATATCTAATCAGGCAGAAATAAGCAAAAACGAAATGAGACGACAAAACAATTTTTATGTGGAAAACCTCCTCGATGTGAGAAGGAAAAACCACGGGACCGTAGTCCATTCCAAATCTACTATATGAAATAGTTTTGAGTACAACCACGTCCTCTCTGTTTCACAGAACAACACTAGAGAGTAAGGCTCAACAAAGAGCAATCTCCAACACAAAGAATCAACAAGAGAACTATACAAAGCTCAGAAATATGTAGCCTCAAATGACCTCACGTTCTCTAAGATTCCGGTCACCATTTCCAATCTCCACCGTATAAATCTTAGATAAAAAAGTCAAGAACACCTCTGCAAAATTTCAGCTCACTAAGAGAAGATATCACCGTTGGATTTTCCAAACACCCAACACTGGTCTCAGTCGATTCAAAACAGAACATCTCCACTAAAACTTTGATCTACAACAAACCAACCGTTGAAATTCAAAACTCACCGTTGAATCTGAAGCCACTGAGTCATGAAGCTTTTTCCCAAGTTTTAACCAGATCAGAACAGATTTGATAGCCCGATCGAAGCCCTGATTCAGCTTGACGAAACCTGTTTTTCTTCTTCTCTTCTCCCTCTTCTCTCTCTCTCTCTCTTCTTCACTTTTTTTTCTTTTCTGTCGACAGTCCAGAACAAAAGCCACCAATCACACTATATGGCAAATATAAAAATATATTTACATATAATAATATTTCCTCCAATAGGAGGATACTGACAAACTCCCCCTCTGACTATGTGGAGGAAATAACCATACCGGCTATCTCTCGGCAAATTTCAAGCTTCCATCTCGGCAATGAATTAGTCATCATATCAGCTCCATTATCATCCGTATGAACTTTCACAAGATCCACTTCCTTAGAAGCAACCACATCACATATCCCATGATACCTCTTGTTGATGTGTTTCGAGCGCGAATGAAACGTCGAGTTCTTCCCTAGACAAATTGCGCTTTGACTATCACAAAGCAGCTCATACTTTTCTTTCCTGAAACCGATCTCATCAAGAAAATTCTTCATCCACAACAACTCCTTACAAGCTTCCGTTGCGGCTATAAACTCAGCTTCAGTGGTAGAAAGTGCAACACACTTTTGTAACCTTGATTGCCATGCCACAGCTCCTCCTGCAAATGTTGCCAAGTAACCCGAAGTAGACTTACTGGAATCAACATCCCCAGCCATATCAGAATCTGTGTAACACACCAGCAATGGCTTATCACCTCCTAAGGTAAGCTTCAAACTAGAAGTCCCTCGAATATATCTCAAAATCCACTTCACAGCATTCCAATGTACCCTTCCAGGTTTCGAAAGAAAACGACTAACTGTTTCAACTATATGAGCTATATCTGGTCGTATACAAACCATAGCATACATCAAGCTACCAACTGCAGAAGCATATGGAACCCTCGCCATGTCTTCCTTTTCTGCATCTGTGCTCGGACTTTGTTGACCGATTAATCTAAAGTGTGTAGCAAGAGGAGTGTTTACAACTTTAGACTTGTCCATGTGAAACCTTTGAAGTACTTTCTCAATATACTTCTCCTGAGACAAGTGAATCAGCTTTTCACCTCTATCTCGAACAATTCTTATACCAAGAATCTGCTTCGCTGGACCCAAATCTTTCATGGCAAAGGACTTGCTAAGCTGCTTTTTCAACTCTTGAATTCTGCTCAAGTTCCTGCCCACAATCAGCATGTCGTCAACATACATCAACAAGATGATAACATCATCATCACCAAACGCATGCACAAACACACAATGATCTGAAGTAGTCTTGATAGGTCAAGAATTATCCCTATTCTACTGCAAGTGCACAAATATGCGAATGTAGTACTTAGGGTATCGAATCCACAAGGACTCAAGGTCACACGATAGACTATAGGTTGTCAAGTTAAGCTAAATCAATTCGAGAAAGCAGTAAACAAAAAGCAAGTAAACAAGAAGGTGTTTTCAATAAGAAGAAAGGCGCCAGACTTAAGAAGTTCTAGGGAATTAAGCGATGCTAGACACTTAACTAACATGATTCAGATTAAACACAGGTTCAAGAACTAGAAACACAATGCTAAACAATCCATCTCTCGCTGAGATTATTTCTATATCTAGCAACCTAGCGATGCACACCTCTTTGTGATCCTAGAGTTCTAAACAAGCATTAAGAACAAGTTCTATCGGTTCACAATTCTCCTAAACCAAATCTCTTTGTATCTAGTCATATTGCTCACACTAAGTTTATTCAGATTATAACTCACACTCTCGCGCTATTGTCAATTATCTCAGATCTAGACCCTAGGTGATCAGTCCAGAATTCAGTATTAAGCACAACTTAGGTGATAAACAAACAGATGGTGAATCCTATTGAATCAATTATCAAACAAGCATAAAACCCTTATGAGAATTCCTAAATCTAACTAGGTTACTACTCAGACATATTATCAATCAAACAATACATCATTGAATAGAAAACCAAAGATTGAATAGATAAAAGTAAAAGGGTTCGAAATCCTTCTCTCAAGGTTACAAGTAGCAAGAATCAGCCCTTAGCCAAAATCTCTCAATCTCCAAAGCAAGAACAAGTAAGAACTTGAACAAAAGATTGCATAATGAGTGTGCTCTCAAAAACCTAATTAAAAACCACTAAACACATTTTGGGGCTAAATTAGAATTAGGGAAACTTCTGGGCAATTCTGCAATTCTTCAAAACATGTATTCAATTCCCAGTCGCTCTTAGTGTCGACCGACATCAAGGTTAGTGTCGGTCGACATCCAGTCGTGGCCGAGACACCAACTTCATCTCATTGCACAAATCACCAGAAACATCCTATAATTCCATCTTTTGCTCCAAACGCAAGCCTACCTGTAGAAGACTCAATAGACTCTAAAAACCAGGTTTAAGACTCAATATATACAACTATATCATGGTTGAAAACCTATAAAAACCATGATATATCAAGTATCCTTATAACCATGCTCCCCCATAACCGACTTAAACTTCATGTACCACTGCCTCGGTGCTTGCTTCAATCCATAAAGGCTTTTCTTCAAGCGACAAACTTTAGCACACAAAAAAAACCACTGAAAACTTTCCTGCAGAGCTCAAAACCACAATGTACTTCCCCCACACTTAGTAACTGTCCCAAGTAAACTCCACAATCAGATTAGGACATTCAAGTTCACCACACTAGCCTCTGTATACAATTAAGTGCGGTCTCACAGAGGGAGTATCGAATCAAAGGACACATGGACTCAACCCATTCAGTGTTTGACCACCAAACTGTCGGTTTCTGGTTTCTTTCTTTTCCCTTTCTCCCTTAGCACTGATTTTTCCCCACTGGGTATCATTTTATTTTTTTCTATCAGTGCTCTTCCCTTTTTATTGGGGTTTAACTTTGGATCTTTCCATGGATACACATGAGGTAATAGGGGTCTCTACCACTCCCGTGACCACTTTGAAGCTACTAGCTTATCCTCAGTTTTTATCTCTTTTTTTTTTTTACTTTCAAGGGAGGGGAAATCAGAAACCATACTTTAGACAGGATCACAGGCTGTGCCAAACACATTAGAGGAATCCGACCCAAAGATTACCAAGCCCCTAAGTGAGAAATTAAAGTCAAGATTAGAAGTGAGACTAGTGGTGGATCCTTTGAATACCTGGTTAGATATGGGTGTCCTTGGTAAGTTGATATGTGTGGTGTTTTCTAATAGTCATAGAGCTCCTGAAAGTCTATCCATTGGTCACTTAGTTCCTGTTCTAGCGATAAATTTCCTCAAAAATCCATAGTTTCATACTGATTTTGACTCAATAAAACAATTTGAAAACAAGTGAAAACAAAGGACTGACTCTTAAGAAAACAAAAAAAAATGTCAGTAGCCACCTCCCCCACACTTAGACTGCACTGTCCCCAGTGCAATTGTAGTATGAGATCGGTATACTTCAAACTGGAACCAAAGAATTTTTGAGCTGAAAATACGAACCTGATCACGGCCGATGTCGACCGACACTAATCTTAGTGTCGCTCGACTTCGAGCTCGTAGTACCATACACATATTTTTAAATGTGTCAGTGGTTAAGATCATGAGTTAGCACTCAATTCCTCACCTGTTAGCTGGGTTAAGTCACTTAAGATCACATCAAAAAGAGCAATAAAGATGCAATAAACTCAAATAGTCATGGTTCCAAGCAAACAAGACTGAAAAACTGACTCAAAAGAAACATAAAAATGACTCAAGAAAAGGAAAAAGAAAAACAAACGCAGAATCAGCAGCAAGTGTCTAGAAGACTGGAGAGTCTCCATCGTCCATCTCATCAAAGTCAGCAGCCACCTCTACCTCCTCATCCTCGGAGCTGAAGTGCTCAGGAGCTTGCGCAGGTGCGCGACGTCGTGGCTGCGGGTGGTGCACACACTGAGACTGATGGCAGGACATCTTGTGAACCTTCTTCCAGATTCCTTTAAGTACAGCTGCTGCCCACTTCTGAAACTGCGGTGGTGGCATGTCTTCTGATGGTCCTGGAAGCTCGGGAAACTCATATGTGTCATCAGCAGGGACAGCCTCATGCTCAGCAGTAGAGGCAGCAGCTCCAGAAGATGTGCATCGAAGCTTGGTAGCACGGCGCGGAACAACTCGGCAAAGCTCCACACTGGGCTGAAAAGAGAGCGATAGAGGATCATCCGTGATAGCTGTAAACTCGGTCGCTGGGAGGCGAAATAAGCGCTCGACGTCAGATGTATCCGTGAAGTGCCACAATAACTGTCTCCCACTGGTGTCTCCCTTGATCGAGTGCATGCTCTTCAAATGCTGAAAGTCCATCTTGGACTTTGTGGTGCATATAGACATCTGACTCCTGTCAATCTGAAAGTGGTCAAAAATAGGAGTGAGCAGACTACCAACAGACTCTGTCTTTGTTGCTTTTCCACTGAATGCTCGTGTCTTGAGATCTTCCAGATGATGGGCAAAAACAGCTCCCATGTTTACATCAGCCACTAAACGATCATCCTGATACACACTCTCATCAATAATGTCTCCAATCCCAAAATACAGTAGCAGGAGCTCAGCTATCTGCATCATTCCCGACCCCATCTTGCACAAGATCGTGTTGGCAAATAGACGGACAAGATATCTCAAGACTGGGTGACGCACCGCAGACTGTCGAGTGATCGGAGAGTCATAAATACCATTACCAAAATGCTCCCAAAACACTTGTACATCGGTCCACCTCTCGGGCAAGTTTACGCGCTCCTTTTTCCGGTTAAATGAGTAGATGTCACACAATTCAGGGATAGAAATCCTGTACCTCACCCCGTTAGCCATGAACGTCAACATTCATTCAGAAGCCTTTTTCACCACTTCGTTAGTGTAGTACACTTGGACTGTCGCCATGAACTGTCTGACTAACTCCGGGTACAGATCATAATACTTGGTACAGATGGTACCCAGGCCTATCACCCTCAGGATGTGCAGGATGTCTGATCTGATCTTCAGCTTGTTCATAGTGGTTGTACAAGCGATCTGTGTGGGCAGGAGATCAACGCCACACAAAGAGTTGTAGAACCGGGAGTCATAGTCATCCCACTGCTCCGAGATTGGCCTGTAGATACAAGCAGTGGTCTTAGACTCTGTCGCAGGATCGTTCACGAAGCATGTGAGCTCAAACTTAGTTATTTCCGTTCTTGGCCAAGGCGATCTGAGCTGCGGGTTTGAACTTGTCGCTCCAGTGCATCTCCTAGGTCATTTTCCGCGGTTCAGAGAGGGATCCATCTGCAAGACAGTAAACGAACAGTGAAAAGAATGAAGCTCAAACACATCAAAATTTCAAAGTCATAATCTCATCCAATTGAGCATAGACAATCATCCACAATACTCATAGCAATCATATTCCATCACAAACTCATCCTAGATATCAATAAATTAATCAAAAATCGAAGCTTTCTACCTATGAACACGAACTGAAAAATGGAGATTTAGAGCCATACCTTCGCAGATCGATTAAATGGATACTAGAAATGGATAGAGCACGGAAAAAGTGGAATAGAGCTTTGAATCGTTGAAAACGGTGAAGAAATGAGATTTGTGGCGATTTGGGAAAATTCTCGGCGAGAGAGACAAATGAGGAAGACGACTCGGGTCTCGGGTTTTAAGAAAACTTACCTTTAATTTCATTGATGTCGACCAACATCAAGCTGGATGTCGGCCGACACTTACATGTTTTAACCAAATCGACCTCGGTCGATTATCGTCCGTGCTCGAAATCTTTCTCGAGTCCAATGTCGACCGACATCCAAGTGGAAGTCGACCGACACTGACTAAACAATGCTACATATTCTGCATAACTTGACACAAAAACTCCAAAAACAAAAGAAATCAAAATGCAAAACCAAAAATCCTAATATTTACAACTTACTAGTGGGTTGTCTCCCACTCAGCGCTTGTTTTAAGTCATTAGCTTGACTTGGATGGGAGATTAGACTCCCGGTGGTTTCGACAGAGGCTGTGAGTGCCTCTGCGAAAGTCTCCTCATCCATGGTGGAGAGTAAGCAGTGTCAGCATGAGCTCGTCTAAGGAACGAGGGATTAGGATCAGAGTTAAACTTGGGTACATCAGAATGTTTCCCTGCAGTCATAGCAGTGAAGTTAGTAGGTTTGGGTTTAGGAGATGCGTACCTTTGCTTGGGTGGAGCTCTGATGTGTGGAGCTTTCTGCTTATGAGCAGTTGCAAGCTATGAAGATGCTAGAGTGGAATCTCGAGAAACCACCATCTTCCTTTCTCCAGTATCAGACACGGAAGTCTCACTAATCTGAGTTTCTTGCTCCGACTCAATGCTAAAGGTTTGACCATCAATCTTGGGCATGCACAGCATATCCATCTCAAAGTGTAGAGGCTCATCTCCCACGTGGAGATCGATCATACCATTCCTCACATCGATCTTTGCTCCTGTTTTGGCTAAGAAAGGTCTTCCCAATATCAGAGGATCATCCGGGTCACTATCGTACCTTAGTACTACAAAGTCTGTTGGAACTAAATAGTTTCCAACTCTGACTGGGACATCCTCAAGAACTCCTTCCGGAACCCTTCTTGACTGATCAGCTAGGACCAGAGAGATCCTAGTGTTTGAAAAATCTGTCATCCCCAGTCTCTCTGCCACATAGTATGGCATGAGATTAGCCGCTCCTAAATCACACAAGGAATGCTTAAAGCCATTCTCAAAGATATAACAACTCAACACAAACACACCAGGATCTGATAGCTTCTTGGGGACCTGATTAAGTAACACGTCACCGACTTGTTTAGGAAGCACTACTACCCATTCCTTCAATACCTCGTCCATAGGCAGCATCATCTCTATGTATATCTGTATACATGGATGATAGGGTGAAGTGTCAGCTTGTGAATCTTCTTTCAACTTCTTATCCATCACTTCCAGTTGTTTAGCTTCATCAAGCTCTTGTTGAGACTTCACAGATACGTTAGGGAAAGGTACAAGAGGCTCATGGTCTGTTTCTTCAGCAATAGCACAAGATGTTGGCAAATCTGGCTCTTCACGCTCTTGATGTCGACCGACGTTGAACTGATGTCGGTCGACATTGACTGATTCACCCTTAATGTCGACTCCAAAATCGGTTAAGGTCGATTTCCATTCGTCATGAGCACTTGAAATCCCTGTGAAAAGTGGATGTCGACCGACATCAAAGTCGATGTCGACCGACACTGGGATTTCAGTCTCGGGTTTTTCACTATCCTCGACGAGTTCAGCAGTCTTAATCTCAAAATTCTCTCCTTGACTTGACCCATCATCAATCTGAACTGACCAAGCATTGATGTGGGTGTCTATGACATTCTTTCCCTTGACTGAACTTGAAATTTGGTGCACTTGTGTGTCCAGCTGCTTCATGTGAGTACTCAAAGACTCAAACTTCCCATTCAGATCTTCATACACAACATCAAGCTTCTTGTTGAAATCCACAATGGTCTTTGTCTGACCTTCCAGCAACTGTTCCATCATAGCTTCCAGCTTACTCTCACGAGCATTGGTAGCAGGAGGTGTCTGATATGAAGATGATCCATAGGTCCTCTGATAGGAGTTTTTCTGCTGAAAAGGCTTCTGGTAACCAGCATTCTGACCATATCCAGAAGAGTTTTGATTGCTTGTGAAAGCACTCTTCTGTCCACCATTTAAGAAATTGTTGTTCTGCTGATTTCCAAACCTGTATTCTTGGAATCCAGAACCACTGATGTAGTTCACATCTTCTTCAGTGCAACCTTCTTCAGCCTCAAACACTTCAACTTCCTGAGCAAAGTGAACAGCTTTCTTACCAGTCAACAAGCTGTGAACACTATCCAGCTGCTTCTTAATCTCAGAAATCTGCATATGATCTATCTTTCCACCAGATTCTTTCCTCCTCTGATATGCAGTCTTAATGCTGTTGCTACTCACCAAGTTCTCAATCAACACTCTAGCCTGCTTGGGAGTCTTTGTGTTGAAGTTACCATTGCTGGTAGCATCCAACGCAGACTGGTACCAGAGATCCACACCTCTGAAGAAAATGTCCAACAGCTGAACTTCAGAGAATCCATGATGAGGACAATCTCTTTGGTACATCTTAAACCTTACCCAAGCTGATTTAAGTGGCTTTGTAGGTCCCTGAGTGAATGTCAGAAGATCTTGTCTGAGCTGATCTGAGCGAGCATCATCATAGAAGTGTCGCAGGAACTCTCTCTTCATGCCATCCCAAGTAGTCAACTTCCCAGGTGGAAGTTGCTTCAGCCAAGCAGCAGCCTCTCCAGCGAGAAAATATGGGAAAAGCTTCAGATAAAGGAATTCATTATCCACCCCGTTGGACTTCATTCCAGTGATGAAGGCTTCAAAATCCTCAATATGGTCCATGGGTTGCTCATGTGGGAGACCATGGAAGGGGTGCTTTTTCAGCATAGAGTAATAGACAGTCTTGATCTCAAAGTCATTCCTCTAAAAAGGTGGAGGAACAATTGCTGACCGGTTAGCATAAAACTCATCGGGATGGTTGTAGTCAGCAAGAGTCCTCTCAGCATTGACCATCTGCCTCTGACCTTGAGGTTGTTCAGGTTCAGGTTCAGGGATCACTCGTCCCTCAGCATCAATCCTTTACCTCTGATCATTGTAGGTGTTGTTCTGTTGGTCTCTCAGAACTCCTTCAGCATCTGGTCTCAAAATCAAACGATTGTTCATCAATCTTGTTCTTTGACCCTTTCTGTTCGTTCTCTCTAGTTTAGCAAGCTCCTCAAGTCCGAGGTTAAAAAGTTCTTCGCTCTGTTTGCTTCGGGTATTTCGACTAGGCATACATAGACTTCAAAACACTGTTTTGAGGTCGATGTCAAGAGACACTGAATGCGTCTGTCAATTCCTGCAGCAAAACAAAAACAAGCCAAACCGAGAAAAATCAGTAACAAATAAAATAAAACGACTTAGACTAAACTCTAACACAAAATCTATCGGCGAACTCAGTTGAGTCCCCGGCAACGGCGCCAAAAACATGATAGGTCAAGAATTATCCCTATTCTACTGCAAGTGCTTAGATATGCGAATGTAGTACTTAGGGTATCGAATGCACAAGGACTCACGGTCACACGATAGACTATAGGTTGTCAAGTTAAGCTAAATCAATTCGAGAAAGCAGTAAACAAAAAGTAAGTAAACAGGAAGGTGTTTTCAATAAGAAGAAAGGCGCTAGACTTAGGAAGTTCTCGGGAATTAAGCGATGCTAGACACTTAACTAACATGATTCAGATTAAACACATGTTCAAGAAATAGAAACACAATGCTAAACAATCCAACTCTCGCTGAGATTATTTCTATATCTAGCAGCCTAGCGATCCAAATCTCTTTGTGATCCTAGATTTCTAAACAAGCATTAAGAACATGTTCTATCGGTTCACAATTCTCCTAAACCAAATCTCTTTGTATCTAGTCAAATTGCTCACACTAAGTTTATTCAGATTATAACTCACACTCTCGCGCTATTGTCAATTATCTCAGATCTAAACCCTAGGTGATCAGTCCAGAATTCAGTATTAAGCACAACTTAGGTGGATAAAAAACAGATGGTGAATCCTATTAAATCAATTATCAAACAAGCATAAAACCCTTATAAGAATTCCTAAATCTAACTAGGTTGCTACTCAGACATATTATCAATCAAACAATACATCATTGAATAGAAAACCAAAGATTGAATAGATAAAAGTAAAGGGGTTCGAAATCCTTCTCTCAAGGTTACAAGTAGCAAGAATCAGCCATTAGCCAAAATCTCTCAATCTCCAAAGCAAGAACAAGTAAGAACAAGAACAAAAGAATGCATAATGAGTCTGCTCTCAAAAACCTAATTAAAAACCACTAAACGCGTTTTGGGGCTAAATTAGAATTAGGGAAATTTCTGGGCAATTCTGCAATTCTTCAAAACATGTCTTCAATTCTCAGTCGCTCTCAGTGTCGACCGACATCAAGGTTAGTGTCAGTCGACATCCAGTCGTGGCCGAGACACCAACTTCAGCTCGTTGCACAAATCACCAGAAACATCCTATAATTCCATCTTTTGCTCCAAACGCAAGCCTACCTGTAAAAGACTCAATAGACTCTAAAAACCAGGTTAAAGACTCAATATATACAACTATATCATGGTTGAAAACCTATAAAAACCATGATATATCAAGTCTCCTTATAACCATGCTCCCCCCATAACCGACTTAAACTTCATGTACCACTGCCTCGGTGCTTGCTTCAATCCGTAAAGGCTTTTCTTCAAGCGACAAACTAACTCCTCTTTGTCCTTTTTCACAAAGCCTTCTGGTTGTACCATGTAAATCTCCTCCTCCAAATCACCATGAAGGAAAGCCGTCTTTACATCCATCTGCTCAACCTCTAGATCAAGACTCTCTGCCAATCCAAGTACAACCCGAATGGATGACATCGTCACAACAGGAGACAAAATTTCATCATAATCAATCCCCTTCTTTTGGCTGAATCCTTTCACAACCAATCTAGCCTTGTATCGAGGTAGAAAACTGTTATCTTCATGATTAATCCTATACACCCACTTATTAAGCAACGCCTTTTTACCCTTAGGCGTCTTCACTAACTCATATGTGTCGTTCTCATCAAAAGAACCCATCTCCTCTCCCATGGCTTCTAACCATTTATCTTTGTGTTCATCCTCCAAATCTTCACCAAAGCCTTCTCGTTCTCCCCCATCAGTAAGTAACACATACTCACTAGGTTTATACCTTGTCGACGGCGTTGGAACTCTCTCGGATCTTCTAACAACAGGTAGGTTCTCGGTAGTTGGTGTCTCACCATGATCGTCACCATGATCACCAATACCGTCATCATCATGTGCGGGAGCATCATCTACACCAGGTGTATCAACATGAACCTCACCCTCTTTCTGACCGTTGACTGATGTAGAAGGAAAAACCGCCGAATCAGTCAAACTTTCATTTCTCTAAGCTGGTTTTTCGGACTTCTCAATGTCCTTAATCGTCTGATCTTCCATGAACACAACATCTCTGCTCCTTATGAGCTTCTTCTCAACGGGATCATAAAATCTGTATCCAAACTCATCCTGACCATAATCAATGAACACACATTGTCTTGACTTCATCTCAAGCTTCGACCTTTCGTCTTTAGGAATGTGCACGAACGCCTTACACCCAGAGACCCTTAAATGACCGTCAGAAACATCCTTACCGGTCCAAACTCTCTCTGGAATGTCACCATCCAATGGATCACTTGGTGAAAAATTCAGAACATGAACAACTAAACTCAAAGCTTCACCCCAGAAAGTCATCGGTAGAAACCCTCATCATCAAGTCTTCCCGTAGAAATCAGATTCAACCGAATATCTGGGACATGCTTAACTCCCTTAAGCAGAAGTCTTGTACCAAGACTAGTCTCCAAGCAAATATCACCAATGCCAACAACCTGAGCCAAACCATCATTACTCATCTTCACCGAACCATAACTACCTTGAGTATATGTAGTGAACAAATCCCGCTGCGATGTAGCATGAGTAGTAGCTCCACTATCAACAACCCAACTGGTGTCCTGGCATGCAACATTAATGGCATCACCCTCAAGAAGAATAATAAACTGGTCCTCGGAGACAGACACCCGATCTTCACCATCTCCTTGATGATTTCCTTGCTTGCTGTCCTTTTTCAACTTCCAGCAATCTTTCTTCATGTGCCCTTTCTTATGACAGTAGTGGCACTCCAAATTCGCAAATTTGTTAGATTTGCTTCTGCTCCTGTTCTTCTCCTTCTTGGGCTCACGATATGAACTCCTCCCCCTTGACTCAGTAACCATAACATCTGAACGTGAGGAACTAGGATTTGACTGCCTTCTCGTTTCCTCATTCAAGACACTGTTCTTCACTAAGTCGATCGAAATAGCACCATTCACTGCGGAGTTACAAAGAGTTATCGTGAACACTTCCCAAGAATCTTGTAATGTACCAAGAAGCCACAAACCGTGAATCTCATCTTCAAAATGAATACCCATGTCAGACAGCTTGTTGTTGATTAATCCCCGAAACGCATTCAAGTGATCCGTCATCGGAGTACCATCCTGATACCTCAACTCAATCAACTTCTTGGTCATGAACATCTTATTATCCCCGGTCTTCCGAGCATACAACTGCTCTAGCTTCAACCACATAGAACAAGCATTAGTCTCTGTTTCAACATGATGCAGAACATTATCATCTATCCATTGCCTTATCGAACCACAGACTTGTCGATGCAGCAACTTCCACTCATCATCCGTTTTCTCATCGGGTTTCTTCTCCTGAAAAACCGGTACATGGTATTCTTTCACGAAAATCAAATCTTCCATCTTGCCTTTCCATGTATGATAATTAACACCATTCAAACTAATCATTCTGCCCATATTTTCCATCTCTCACACAAGCAAAACCACTCTGTTGGGGAAAACACGGAACGCGACAATGGCGCATCGGAATATAGTTTCTCGCACTTGTGTGAGCCTGTGAGAAAAATATCTAATTAGGCAGAAATAAGCAAAAACGAAATGAGATGACACCACAATTTTTACGTGGAAAACCTCCTCGATGTGAGAAGGAAAAACCACGGGACCGTAGTTCACTCCAAATCCACTATATGAAATAGTTTTGAGTACAACCATGTCCTCTCTGTTCCACAGAACAACACCAAAGAGTAAGGCTCAACAAATAGCAATCTCCAACACAAAGAATCAACAGGAGAGCTATAGAAAGCTCAGAAATATGCAGCGTCAAACGACCTCATGTTCCCTAAGATTCTGGTCACCATTTCCAATCTCCACCGTACAACTCTTAGATAAATAAGTCAAGAACACCTCTGCAAAATTTCAGCTCAAGAATAGAAGATATCACCGTTGGAATTTCCAAACACCCAACACTGGTCTCAGCCGCTTCAAAACAGAACAGCTCCACTAAAACTCCGATCTACAACAAACCAACCGTTGAAATTCAAAACCCACCGTTGAATCTGAAGATCACTGAGTCATGAAGCTTTTCCCCAATGTTCAGCCAGAACAGAACAGATTTTGATAGCCCGATCGAAGCCCTGAATCAGCTTGACGAAACCTTTTTCTTCTTCTCTTCTCCCTCTTCTCTCTCTCTCTCTTCTTCACTTTTTTTTCTTTTCTGTCGACACTCTAGAACAAAAGCCACCAATCACACTATATGGCAAATATAAAAATATATATACATATAATAATATTTCCTCCAATAGGAGGATACTGACACAGAGATGCCATCGAAAGAATGGAAAGGTTGCCACGTCCCATCTCACACCTCAGCCATCATTTCTGCCGACCTAAACTGCCATCGAAAGAAGGGAAATGTCTCCACGTACACAATAACGTCTCATCTTACAGACCGGAGTCATCGCTGCCGACATCAAATCGTCATTACGAAACAAGTATCTATGTAATCTCCTATAAATATTCGGATCAGTTTGAGAGAGAAGGACATGGAATCCTCCCCCAACTTGAACATTCGTCGAACTCATTTTATAAAATAGAGATCTCCGATCTCTCACTTCACAATCTCACCTCTTAATCACCTCTTAATCTCTATCTCAACACTCTATATTTGTTTGGTATTTTACAAATTGAACCTTCTCTCCAAGCCGATCTCAGTCGCGAGCTCGTCACACAGACAAACATTGACCACACAGATCTGGAGAGATTCGTCGAGATCTGAAATGACCTTCGCGAAGACATAAAAGATGAGCTCATCAAATTCCTCCGACAAAACGTATCGACTTTCACATGGTCCACCGCTGACATGCCAGGGATAGATCCGACCGTCGCTAATCACGAGCTGAACAATAACCCAACCTACAAACCAATTAAACAGAAAGGCGGAAGCTTGGGCCAGAACGTGCAAAAGCCGTAAACGACGAGGTGGAGCATTTAGCAGCCGTAGGCTCAATCACTGAGGTGAGATATACAGAATGGCTAGAAAACCCGGTGGTCGTTAAGAAGAAGAGTGGAAAGTGGAGGGTATGCATGGATTTCACCAACCTCAACAAAGCGTGCCCAAAGGATAGCTTATCGTTGCCTTATATCGATCGGCTTGTGGAAGCCACCGCTGGGAACGAGCTCCTATCTTTCATGGATGCATTCTCCGGATATAATAAAATTGTGATGAATCCGGAAGACTGAGAAAAGACAGCGTTTATAACCGACATAGGAACTTATTGCTACAAAGTTATGCCTTTCGGGTTAAAGAACGCTGGAGTGACGTACCAAAGTCTTGTCAACCGAATGTTTGCTGACAAGTGGGAAGAATGATGGAAGTATATGGTGTAGGATTATATGTGTGTTCATGGTTCAATTAACAGATTGCAACCTAGCACATATAACTCAGATCTAGGTTCTTGCAGAACGAATCACAAAACCAAACCTTATCATTACCTTTCAGATTGCAGCGGATTGATGGATGGTAATGATGAGATCAGCTAGAACAGATCAGATGCCTGTTCCTCCTTCAGTATCCACACTCTTACAAGCCGGGATGGTTGCTAGACCAAAGCAATGGATTGATCAGAGAGAGAAGAGAGACGGCTCAGGTTTTAGGTCGCAGACTGTTAGAGTCGAAATTATAAGACGACTCATATAAATATCGACTCTGTCATAAACCTAAACCGATGTCTCGGTTTCGCAACTGTGTCGACCGACACATACACTTGTGTCGATCGACACAAGTCATTTGTCTCGATATGGGCCCAAGTGATTAAACTAACGGCCCAACTCTCTGCACAAATACAGTAAATGCCTTGCATCTTACCGTATTCATTCCATGTTAACTTTCCCGTTAGCTATGGTGTGTGACCCTTTGGGATCATACAATACTGGTAATAAGTCCTAAACTTATAGATCAAGAGCGGACTCTAGCAAGTCATCATGATCACCCAGTATTTATGACTTATGTCTGATCTCGACATTTATCATACTTTCTAGAGATAGTACGGTAGATTTCAGGACATTCCCAACAATCTCCCACTTGTACTGGAATCCTACAAAGGACATTCCCAACAATCTTCCGATTGTACTGGAATCCTACATTCCCTAGTCCTTTTGTCTTAATATCTCGATCTGGCATAAGGCAAGATGCGTGTCATCCTTATATAGCCAGACCATGTTTATCGGACCAGATTTGATGCTGACAATGCAAACGACTTGGGCAAGTCCGTTTGGGAATGGCCATTCTCTTACCAGCTATCAAATCTCCGATTGGCCTAGAGATATTACCTCCGTTAAACGGCAGGGACAAATCCCATCTTGTTCCATCACTATGAACTACACAATTCATAATACACCCAACCAAGGTCCGTATAGCTCCCAGTTACGAAACAGCGTTAGACAATGATCAAAGCGCATTACTCCATGTGTAGCCACATGCATGCGAACTCAGGTCTAAGGACTATACTCTATAGTCGTATATGAGAACCTCTTATGACACAGACAATAATATCTTGTAGAGTTCTCATCAGCGGGCCATGTCCGGTCATATGTTCCCCTACATATACCTATGTGTCGACTTTGATGCCGCGCATCTATGACCCCTCGAAACTTGGTCATAAGTCTCAACACAATCTAGTCTCAAGTGGTTGTTGGTGTTCCAATTCAACAACCTTCGACTATGGACATTATGATTTATGTCATTTCGTTAAATATGGGGTTTCAGGATCAAGTCAACTCATGTACTTCGATGACCCATATATAATGACATGAATCATTTTGGAACGATTATTTTATATCACAGTTAAAAATAATCCAGAAATAAAATTTCATTAACATTTAAAATGTTTACATGAACCAGTCAAAATAACTAAAACAAAAGCCCTCACAACTCCCACTCAAAAAGAGATTACAATTGAATATCTCTAATTCCTACAGCAGCAGTATGCAACTCGTGCTTAGGTCTCGGGAGTGGCTTTGTCAACGGGTCAGCCACGTTCTCATCAGTGGGAACTCTGCTGACCATCACTTCGCCTCTATTCACTATATCACGAATCAGGTGATACCTTCTCATAATGTGTTTGGATTTCTGATGATGTCTCGGTTCCTTGGCTTGAGCAATTGCACCATTGTTGTCACAATACAGTGCCAAAGGCTCAGTGGAATTAGGGAATACACCGAGTTCAATCAAGAAGTTCCTAATCCAAACTCCTTCCTTCGCAGCTTCTGAAGCAGCGATGTATTCAGCTTCAGTTGTGGAATCTGCTACGGTGCTCTGCTTGGAACTCTTCCAACTTACTGCACCGCCATTCAGACAGAAGATGTAGCCAGACTGTGACCGGAAATCATCCTTATCTGTCTGAAAACTTGCATCCGTGAATCCACTGATTTCAAGCACTTCACTTCCTCCGTAAACCAAGAACTTATCCTTAGTATTCCTCAAATACTTCAGGATATTCTTTACGGCAATCCAATGACTCTCACCTGGATTAGACTGGTACCTACTCGTCATGCTTAGTGCATAAGCAACATCAGGACGAGTACAGATCATGGCATACATGATAGATCCTATAGCCGAAGCATAAGGAATCCTACTCATGCGCTTAAGCTCATCAGGTGTCTTAGGACACTGATCCTTGCTTAGTGAAGCACCATGTATCATTGGCGTGAACCCCTTCTTGGATTTATCCATTCCGAATCGATGCAGGACTTTATCTATATAAGCATCTTGACAAAGTCCAATCAGCTTTTTAGATCTGTCTCTAAAGATTCGGATTCCAAGAACATACGCGGCTTCACCCATGTCCTTCATGGAAAAACAACTTCCCAGCCAGTCTTTAACAGACTTCAGCATTGGAATATCATTTCCAAGAAGCAATATGTCATCGACATATAGGATAAGAAACGCCACTTTGCTCCCACTAGTTTTCTTATACACACATTGTTCCTCTTGGTTTCTGATGAAGTCAAAGTTCTTTATTGCTTCATCAAAACGAAGATTCCAACTCCTCGATGCTTGCTTCAATCCATAAATGGATTTGTGAAGCTTGCATACTTTCCCAGCATTCTTAGGATCAATGTAACCGTCAGGTTGTGTCATATACACATCCTCCTCCAAGATTCCATTCAGGAAGGCGGTTTTCACATCCATCTGCCAAATCTCATAATCTTAATAAGCGGCAGTTGCTAGGAGAATCCGAATTGATTTCATCATTGCCACTGGTGAATAGGTTTCATCATAGTCTATACCATGAATTTGCTTGAAACCTTTTGCCACCAACCTGGCTTTGTAAATCTGGACATTTCCATCCACGTCTATCTTCTTCTTGAAGATCCATTTACACTCGATGGCTTTTGCACCAGCAGGTAAATCAACCAGTGAAAACACTCGGTTAGCAGACATGGAGTCCATCTCGGATTCTGTGGCTTCACGCCACTTTAAGGAGTCAGGGCCCATCATGGCTTCTGCAAAGTTCGAGGGTTCATCACCGTCAATGATCAAAAGATCATGGCAATTAGTCACAAGGAATCCCTGATATCTATCAGGTTCCTGACGGATCCTTCCGGATCTTCGAACTTCAGGTACTGCAGGTTCAGGTTCTATCACAACTTCATGTAATTCATCCTGCTGTTCTTCCTCATTAGGTTGAACAGGTTCCTGTCCTTCTTGAATTTCATCAAGTTGTACCTTACTCCCACTATCTTTTCTAGAGAGAAACTCCCTTTCAAGAAAAGTACAATCCCGAGCAACAAAGATTTTGTTCTCGGATCGCAGATAGAAGTAATAAGCCTTGGTATCCCTAGGATAACCAATGAAGTAGCATTTGTCAGATTTTGGTGTAAGCTTGTCTGAGATTAATCTTTTGACATAGGCTTCACAACCCCAAATTCTGAGAAAAGACATTGCTGGAGCTTTTCCAGTCCATATCTCATATGGTGTCTTTGCTACTGCCTTTGATGGCACTCTGTTCAGTGTGAATGTTGCGGTGAGCAAAGCATATCCCCAAAGGGATATAGGAAGGTCTGTGTGACTCATCATGGATCGGACCATATCTAACAATGTCCGATTCCTTCTCTCAGACACACCATTCCACTGTGGTGTTCCAGGAGGTGTGAGTTGGGAGATAATCCCACACTCACTCAGATGATCACGAAATTCCTGGCTCAAGTATTCTCCTCCTCGGTCCGACCGAAGAGCTTTAATACTTTTACCAAGCTGGTTCTGTACTTCATTCTGGAATTCTTTGAACTTTTCAAAGGTTTCCGACTTATGTTTCATCAAGTAGACATATCCATATCTACTGAAATCATCAGTGAATGTAATGAAGTACTGAAAGTTTCCTCTAGCACTTGTGGACATTGGGCCACACACGTCAGTATGTATCAGGCCCAATAGTTCACTGGCCCTTTCTTTGGGTTTATTGAAAGGCGCCCTTGTCATTTTGCCCATTAGGCAAGATTCGCATTTCTCACAAGACTCAAAGTCAAATGAGCCCAAGAGTCCATTTGAATGGAGCCTCTTGACGCGTTTCTCACTAATGTGCCCCAAACGACAATGCCAGAGAAACGTTTCATTTTCTTCGTTAGATTTGAACCGTTTTGTGTTTATGTTATATACTGGAGCAGATTGATCCAGCATGTACAGCCCATTTATAAGAGGGGCACAGCCATAGAACATATCATTGAGATTAAAGGAACACAATTTATTCTTAATAGAAAAATCAAATCCTTGCAAATCCAACAATGAAACTGAAATGATATTTCTGCTTATAGCAGGTACAAAATAACAATTCTCAAGTTCTAAAATCAATCCAGAAGGTAAAGACAACGAATAAGTGCCAACGGCCAGTGCTGGAACCTTCGCTCCATTGCCAACCCGCAACTCTACTTGCCCTTGCTTCAACCTTCTACTGTTGCTGAGCGCCTGCATATTAGTACAAATATGAGCCCCACATCCAGTATCTAATACCCAAGTGGTATTATCAGAAGTAGTAGTATTTACTTCAATAACAAAAATACCTGAAGATTTAGTCTCGAAGGACTTCTTCTTCTTCAGACTTTCCTGGTATTTCTTACAGTCCCTGCGGTAATGCCCTGCCTCTTTGCAAAAGTGGCAGATGTCAGAAGGCCCAGCTTTGGACACGGGCTTGGGCTTGGCGTTTTCATTGCCAACTACTTTGCCCTTTCCCTTGTCTGCAGCGGATTTCTTGAAACCCTTGCCCTTCTGCACCATGAGTACAGACGACTCCTTGGTTTTCTTCAGATTCGGTTCTGCAGTCTTGAGCATACCATGTAGCTCAGGCAACGTCTTTATCAACCCATGCATATTATAGTTCAAAATGAACTGGTCATATGCAGGAGTAAGAGACTGCAGAACGATATCACAAGCAAGCTCTTGGCTTATAGGACAGTCGAGCCTCGTCAAATGATCGAGATAACCCATCATTTTCAGAACATGAGGACTCACTGCTGCATCCTTAGCCATTTTACAGTCCAAGAGATTCTTAACAGTTTGGAATCTCTCTGTACGAGCCTGCTCCTGAAACAACGCTTTCAGATTTGCCATCAGCTCCATGGGACAAGTCAGGCCTTCCCACTGCATCTGCAGTTCGGGAGCCATTGTCGCCAACATCAGGCAAATCACGTCATTAGCATCTGAAGAATGCGTATCCCAAGCATTCTTCACAGCTTGTGCGGCATTATTCGCAGGTCTAGGAGAGAGAGCTCTTTCAAGGACATAAGCCTTCTTCTCCTGCCTGAGCACAAGTCTCAGGTTCCTGGACCAGTTCAGGAAGTTTGATCCGTTCAGTTTGTCCTTCTCAAGGGCAGACCGGATCGAGAAAGTGTTTTGTGTTGTTGTGCTTGACATAGCTGAAAATATGAGACAATAAAGATATAGTTATTAAGTTCATAAAAGAGCAATCTTAACAGCTTATAAGAAAACTCGCATTGTATTCAAAATTTCTTTGTTTTAACCTCATAAGAATACAATGATTCCGAGACCCATGTTTAGCTAAATCCAAAGTGGGCCACTGGCCGTCACCCAGAATTAGCTATACTTGGTAAGCATACACACAGCTAGTTATAACCAATAACTCTCGGTTGTGAATTGGACCCGAGGCCCAAATTCACCAGATGTCTCAAGGCCCGGGACTCCCGATGGCCCAGTCAAGGAAACTATTCTCTTACAGCCAAATAATCATCAATGTCTGGGACTCCCAATGACATCGATAAATCATATACCGTTTTACTTACGCGAAAACAGACACCTCACACTGTAAGCCATGTCTATAATCAAATAAGCGTTAAACGGCTGACAAGATTGGAAAGACATCCAAGCTTGATATTGTTTTTGAGGATTTTTAAGTTTTATTTCCAAAAATAGAAGATTACTATTTTGGGAAACTTTCTTATTTTAGAAACTTTCTAAATTTAGTAACTTACTAAAAATAGAAATTTCTAATTTAAATATTTCATTAAATATTTTGGGTTGGGTTGGGTCACAAACTTTCTTCTCTCTCTCTCTCTTCTTCACTTTTTTTTCTTTTCTGTCGACACTCTAGAACAAAAGCCACCAATCACACTATATGGCAAATATAAAAATATATATACATATAATAATATTTCCTCCAATAGGAGGATACTGACACGGAGATGCCATCGAAAGAATGGAAAGGTTGCCACGTCCCATCTCACACCTCAGCCATCATTTCTGCCGACCTAAACTGCCATCGAAAGAAGGGAAATGTCTCCACGTACACAATAACGTCTCATCTTACAGACCGGAGTCATCGCTGCCGACATCAAATCGTCATTACGAAACAAGTATCTATGTAATCTCCTATAAATATTCGGATCAGTTTGAGAGAGAAGGACATGGAATCCTCCCCCAACTTGAACATTCGTCGAACTCATTTTATAAAATAGAGATCTCCGATCTCTCACTTCACAATCTCACCTCTTAATCACCTCTTAATCTCTATCTCAACACTCTATATTTGTTTGGTATTTTACAAATTGAACCTTCTCTCCAAGCCGATCTCAGTCGCGAGCTCGTCACACAGACAAACATTGACCACACAGATCTGGAGAGATTCGTCGAGATCTGAAATGACCTTCGCGAAGACATAAAAGATGAGCTCATCAAATTCCTCCGACAAAACGTATCGACTTTCACATGGTCCACCGCTGACATGCCAGGGATAGATCCGACCGTCGCTAATCACGAGCTGAACAATAACCCAACCTACAAACCAATTAAACAGAAAGGCGGAAGCTTGGGCCAGAACGTGCAAAAGCCGTAAACGACGAGGTGGAGCATTTAGCAGCCGTAGGCTCAATCACTGAGGTGAGATATACAGAATGGCTAGAAAACCCGGTGGTCGTTAAGAAGAAGAGTGGAAAGTGGAGGGTATGCATGGATTTCACCAACCTCAACAAAGCGTGCCCAAAGGATAGCTTATCGTTGCCTTATATCGATCGGCTTGTGGAAGCCACCGCTGGGAACGAGCTCCTATCTTTCATGGATGCATTCTCCGGATATAATAAAATTGTGATGAATCCGGAAGACTGAGAAAAGACAGCGTTTATAACCGACATAGGAACTTATTGCTACAAAGTTATGCCTTTCGGGTTAAAGAACGCTGGAGTGACGTACCAAAGTCTTGTCAACCGAATGTTTGCTGACAAGTGGGAAGAATGATGGAAGTATATGGTGTAGGATTATATGTGTGTTCATGGTTCAATTAACAGATTGCAACCTAGCACATATAACTCAGATCTAGGTTCTTGCAGAACGAATCACAAAACCAAACCTTATCATTACCTTTCAGATTGCAGCGGATTGATGGATGGTAATGATGAGATCAGCTAGAACAGATCAGATGCCTGTTCCTCCTTCAGTATCCACACTCTTACAAGCCGGGATGGTTGCTAGACCAAAGCAATGGATTGATCAGAGAGAGAAGAGAGACGGCTCAGGTTTTAGGTCGCAGACTGTTAGAGTCGAAATTATAAGACGACTCATATAAATATCGACTCTGTCATAAACCTAAACCGATGTCTCGGTTTCGCAACTGTGTCGACCGACACATACACTTGTGTCGATCGACACAAGTCATTTGTCTCGATATGGGCCCAAGTGATTAAACTAACGGCCCAACTCTCTGCACAAATACAGTAAATGCCTTGCATCTTACCGTATTCATTCCATGTTAACTTTTCCGTTAGCTATGGTGTGTGACCCTTTGGGATCATACAATACTGGTAATAAGTCCTAAACTTATAGATCAAGAGCGGACTCTAGCAAGTCATCATGATCACCCAGTATTTATGACTTATGTCTGATCTCGACATTTATCATACTTTCTAGAGATAGTACGGTAGATTTCAGGACATTCCCAACAATCTCCCACTTGTACTGGAATCCTACAAAGGACATTCCCAACAATCTTCCGATTGTACTGGAATCCTACATTCCCTAGTCCTTTTGTCTTAATATCTCGATCTGGCATAAGGCAAGATGCGTGTCATCCTTATATAGCCAGACCATGTTTATCGGACCAGATTTGATGCTGACAATGCAAACGACTTGGGCAAGTCCGTTTGGGAATGGCCATTCTCTTACCAGCTATCAAATCTCCGATTGGCCTAGAGATATTACCTCCGTTAAACGGCAGGGACAAATCCCATCTTGTTCCATCACTATGAACTACACAATTCATAATACACCCAACCAAGGTCCGTATAGCTCCCAGTTACGAAACAGCGTTTGACAATGATCAAAGCGCATTACTCCATGTGTAGCCACATGCATGCGAACTCAGGTCTAAGGACTATACTCTATAGTCGTATATGAGAACCTCTTATGACACAGACAATAATATCTTGTAGAGTTCTCATCAGCGGGCCATGTCCGGTCATATGTTCCCCTACATATACCTATGTGTCGACTTTGATGCCGCGCATCTATGACCCCTCGAAACTTGGTCATAAGTCTCAACACAATCTAGTCTCAAGTGGTTGTTGGTGTTCCAATTCAACAACCTTCGACTATGGACATTATGATTTATGTCATTTCGTTAAATATGGGGTTTCAGGATCAAGTCAACTCATGTACTTCGATGACCCATATATAATGACATGAATCATTTTGGAACGATTATTTTATATCACAGTTAAAAATAATCCAGAAATAAAATTTCATTAACATTTAAAATGTTTACATGAACCAGTCAAAATAACTAAAACAAAAGCCCTCACAACTCCCACTCAAAAAGAGATTACAATTGAATATCTCTAATTCCTACAGCAGCAGTATGCAACTCGTGCTTAGGTCTCGGGAGTGGCTTTGTCAACGGGTCAGCCACGTTCTCATCAGTGGGAACTCTGCTGACCATCACTTCGCCTCTATTCACTATATCACGAATCAGGTGATACCTTCTCATAATGTGTTTGGATTTCTGATGATGTCTCGGTTCCTTGGCTTGAGCAATTGCACCATTGTTGTCACAATACAGTGCCAAAGGCTCAGTGGAATTAGGGAATACACCGAGTTCAATCAAGAAGTTCCTAATCCAAACTCCTTCCTTCGCAGCTTCTGAAGCAGCGATGTATTCAGCTTCAGTTGTGGAATCTGCTACGGTGCTCTGCTTGGAACTCTTCCAACTTACTGCACCGCCATTCAGACAGAAGATGTAGCCAGACTGTGACCGGAAATCATCCTTATCTGTCTGAAAACTTGCATCCGTGAATCCACTGATTTCAAGCACTTCACTTCCTCCGTAAACCAAGAACTTATCCTTAGTATTCCTCAAATACTTCAGGATATTCTTTACGGCAATCCAATGACTCTCACCTGGATTAGACTAGTACCTACTCGTCATGCTTAGTGCATAAGCAACATCAGGACGAGTACAGATCATGGCATACATGATAGATCCTATAGCCGAAGCATAAGGAATCCTACTCATGCGCTTAAGCTCATCAGGTGTCTTAGGACACTGATCCTTGCTTAGTGAAGCACCATGTATCATTGGCGTGAACCCCTTCTTGGATTTATCCATTCCGAATCGATGCAGGACTTTATCTATATAAGCATCTTGACAAAGTCCAATCAGCTTTTTAGATCTGTCTCTAAAGATTCGGATTCCAAGAACATACGCGGCTTCACCCATGTCCTTCATGGAAAAACAACTTCCCAGCCAGTCTTTAACAGACTTCAGCATTGGAATATCATTTCCAAGAAGCAATATGTCATCGACATATAGGATAAGAAACGCCACTTTGCTCCCACTAGTTTTCTTATACACACATTGTTCCTCTTGGTTTCTGATGAAGTCAAAGTTCTTTATTGCTTCATCAAAACGAAGATTCCAACTCCTCGATGCTTGCTTCAATCCATAAATGGATTTGTGAAGCTTGCATACTTTCCCAGCATTCTTAGGATCAATGTAACCGTCAGGTTGTGTCATATACACATCCTCCTCCAAGATTCCATTCAGGAAGGCGGTTTTCACATCCATCTGCCAAATCTCATAATCTTAATAAGCGGCAGTTGCTAGGAGAATCCGAATTGATTTCATCATTGTCACTGGTGAATAGGTTTCATCATAGTCTATACCATGAATTTGCTTGAAACCTTTTGCCACCAACCTGGCTTTGTAAATCTGGACATTTCCATCCACGTCTATCTTCTTCTTGAAGATCCATTTACACTCGATGGCTTTTGCACCAGCAGGTAAATCAACCAGTGAAAGCACTCGGTTAGCAGACATGGAGTCCATCTCGGATTCTGTGGCTTCACGCCACTTTAAGGAGTCAGGGCCCATCATGGCTTCTGCAGAGTTCGAGGGTTCATCACCGTCAATGATCAAAAGATCATGGCAATTAGTCACAAGGAATCCCTGATATCTATCAGGTTCCTGACGGATCCTTCCGGATCTTCGAACTTCAGGTACTGCAGGTTCAGGTTCTATCACAACTTCATGTAATTCATCCTGCTGTTCTTCCTCATTAGGTTGAACAGGTTCCTGTCCTTCTTGAATTTCATCAAGTTGTACCTTACTCCCACTATCTTTTCTAGAGAGAAACTCCCTTTCAAGAAAAGTACAATCCCGAGCAACAAAGATTTTGTTCTCGGATCGCAGATAGAAGTAATAAGCCTTGGTATCCCTAGGATAACCAATGAAGTAGCATTTGTCAGATTTTGGTGTAAGCTTGTCTGAGATTAATCTTTTGACATAGGCTTCACAACCCCAAATTCTGAGAAAAGACATTGCTGGAGCTTTTCCAGTCCATATCTCATATGGTGTCTTTGCTACTGCCTTTGATGGCACTCTGTTCAGTGTGAACGTTGCGGTGAGCAAAGCATATCCCCAAAGGGATATAGGAAGGTCTGTGTGACTCATCATGGATCGGACCATATCTAACAATGTCCGATTCCTTCTCTCAGACACACCATTCCACTGTGGTGTTCCAGGAGGTGTGAGTTGGGAGATAATCCCACACTCACTCAGATGATCACGAAATTCCTGGCTCAAGTATTCTCCTCCTCGGTCCGACCGAAGAGCTTTAATACTTTTACCAAGCTGGTTCTGTACTTCATTCTGGAATTCTTTGAACTTTTCAAAGGTTTCCGACTTATGTTTCATCAAGTAGACATATCCATATCTACTGAAATCATCAGTGAATGTAATGAAGTACTGAAAGTTTCCTCTAGCACTTGTGGACATTGGGCCACACACGTCAGTATGTATCAGGCCCAATAGTTCACTGGCCCTTTCTGTGGGTTTATTGAAAGGCGCCCTTGTCATTTTGCCCATTAGGCAAGATTCGCATTGCTCACAAGACTCAAAGTCAAATGAGCCCAAGAGTCCATTTGAATGGAGCCTCTTGACGCGTTTCTCACTAATGTGCCCCAAACGACAATGCCAGAGAAACGTTTCATTTTCTTCGTTAGATTTGAACCGTTTTGTATTTATGTTATATACTGGAGCAGATTGATCCAGCATGTACAGCCCATTTATAAGAGGGGCACAGCCATAGAACATATCATTGAGATTAAAGGAACACAATTTATTCTTAATAGAAAAATCAAATCCTTGCAAATCCAACAATGAAACTGAAATGATATTTCTGCTTATAGCAGGTACAAAATAACAATTCTCAAGTTCTAAAATCAATCCAGAAGGTAAAGACAACAAATAAGTGCCAACGGCCAGTGCTGGAACCTTCGCTCCATTGCCAACCCGCAACTCTACTTGCCCTTGCTTCAACCTTCTACTGTTGCTGAGCGCCTGCATATTAGTACAAATATGAGCCCCACATCCAGTATCTAATACCCAAGTGGTATTATCAGAAGTAGTAGTATTTACTTCAATAACAAAAATACCTGAAGATTTAGTCTCGAAGGACTTCTTCTTCTTCAGACTTTCCTGGTATTTCTTACAGTCCCTGCGGTAATGCCCTGCCTCTTTGCAAAAGTGGCAGATGTCAGAAGGCCCAGCTTTGGACACGGGCTTGGGCTTGGCGTTTTCATTGCCAACTACTTTGCCCTTTCCCTTGTCTGCAGCGGATTTCTTGAAACCCTTGCCCTTCTGCACCATGAGTACAGACGACTCCTTGGTTTTCTTCAGATTCGGTTCTGCAGTCTTGAGCATACCATGTAGCTCAGGCAACGTCTTTATCAACCCATGCATATTATAGTTCAAAATGAACTGGTCATATGCAGGAGTAAGAGACTGCAGAACGATATCACAAGCAAGCTCTTGGCTTATAGGACAGTCGAGCCTCGTCAAATGATCGAGATAACCCATCATTTTCAGAACATGAGGACTCACTGCTGCATCCTTAGCCATTTTACAGTCCAAGAGATTCTTAACAGTTTGGAATCTCTCTGTACGAGCCTGCTCCTGAAACAACGCTTTCAGATTTGCCATCAGCTCCATGGGACAAGTCAGGCCTTCCCACTGCATCTGCAGTTCGGGAGCCATTGTCGCCAACATCAGGCAAATCACGTCATTAGCATCTGAAGAATGCGTATCCCAAGCATTCTTCACAGCTTGTGCGGCATTATTCGCAGGTCTAGGAGAGAGAGCTCTTTCAAGGACATAAGCCTTCTTCTCCTGCCTGAGCACAAGTCTCAGGTTCCTGGACCAGTTCAGGAAGTTTGATCCGTTCAGTTTGTCCTTCTCAAGGGCAGACCGGATCGAGAAAGTGTTTTGTGTTGTTGTGCTTGACATAGCTGAAAATATGAGACAATAAAGATAGAGTTATTAAGTTCATAAAAGAGCAATCTTAACAGCTTATAAGAAAACTCGCATTGTATTCAAAATTTCTTTGTTTTAACCTCATAAGAATACAATGATTCCGAGACCCATGTTTAGCTAAATCCAAAGTGGGCCACTGGCCGTCACCCAGAATTAGCTATACTTGGTAAGCATACACACAGCTAGTTATAACCAATAACTCTCGGTTGTGAATTGGACCCGAGGCCCAAATTCACCAGATGTCTCAAGGCCCGGGACTCCCGATGGCCCAGTCAAGGAAACCAATCTCTTACAGCCAAATAATCATCAATGTCTGGGACTCCCAATGACATCGATAAATCATATACCGTTTTACTTACGCGAAAACAGACACCTCACACTGTAAGCCATGTCTATAATCAAATAAGCGTTAAACGGCTGACAAGATTGGAAAGACATCCAAGCTTGATATTGTTTTTGAGGATTTTTAAGTTTTATTTCCAAAAATAGAAGATTACTATTTTGGGAAACTTTCTTATTTTAGAAACTTTCTAAATTTAGTAACTTACTAAAAATAGAAATTTCTAATTTAAATATTTCATTAAATATTTTGGGTTGGGTCACAAATTATAGGCCCAATTCTTGGCCCAAGACCATAGAATTCTAGTTGGCCCAATAATTTGACATAACCGATCCGGTTTATTAATTCTGGTCCAAGACCAAATTAACTATCAAAACCATCGGTTATTTACTAAACCAGACCAGCTCTAAATTATTTGGTCCAACCAAATCAAACTTAGACCAGCCTTTGGTTTAGGTTAAAATTCAAATTTTATGAATTTAAATCCGGTTTAACCAGAAATAAAATTATTTCCAGCAAACCGCGATTTGGGTTAACCGCTTGAACCACCAATTAAATTGAATCGGTTCAGTTAAATCCAAAACCGGGAAGAAACACCTAGTGTTTTAGCCAATTTGATTTAACTTGCGGTTTTAGGATAAAGTAGACAATGAACCACAATCGGATTGATCGGTTCATTGTCTCGGTTTAGGGAAAGATGAACCACGAAGCTCGGCTGAACCGATTGGCTACTCGCGGATCATCTGCATCGCCTTCGTATCGATCGATATGAGTCTTTCATGTCGATCGATACTAGCGAGTATCAGCTCGGGTCAATCGGGTCATCAGGACCGCGAGATGTCAATCGGATCGATCGATATCGACCGATACCTCGCTCCCTCGTCGATCGACACGGGCGACCAGATCGCACACCAATGGCTTTCAATCGGATTGATGCGATCTAATTCTTAGGTTTTCATGTTTTCTGATCAAATTTCTTAACCAAATTCGATTTTAAACAGTAAGAACAACCTAAATCAGATTCATAAAGCAAAAACCAATAACCTAGGCTCTGATACCACTGTAGGATTATATGTGTGTTCATGGTTCAATTAACAGATTGCAACCTAGCACATATAACTCAGATCTAGGTTCTTGCAGAACGAATCACAAAACCAAACCTTATCATTACCTTTTAGATTGCAGCGGATTGATGGATGGTAATGATGAGATCAGCTAGAACAGATCAGATGCCTGTTCCTCCTTCAGTATCCACACTCTTACAAGCCGGGATGGTTGCTAGACCAAAGCAATGGATTGATCAGAGAGAGAAGAGAGACGGCTCAGGTTTTAGGTCGCAGACTGTTAGAGTCGAAATTATAAGACGACTCATATAAATATCGACTCTGTCATAAACCTAAACCGATGTCTCGGTTTCGCAACTGTGTCGACCGACACATACACTTGTGTCGATCGACACAAGTCATTTGTCTCGATATGGGCCCAAGTGATTAAACTAACGGCCCAACTCTCTGCACAAATACAGTAAATGCCTTGCATCTTACCGTATTCATTCCATGTTAACTTTCCCGTTAGCTATGGTGTGTGACCCTTTGGGATCATACAATACTGGTAATAAGTCCTAAACTTATAGATCAAGAGCGGACTCTAGCAAGTCATCATGATCACCCAGTATTTATGACTTATGTCTGATCTCGACATTTATCATACTTTCTAGAGATAGTACGGTAGATTTCAGGACATTCCCAACATATGGTATGAAGCTGAACCCAACCAAATGCTCTTTCGGCGTCACATCAGGAGAATTTTTAGACTGCATCGTCACCAAACGCGGCATCAAAGCAAATCCCAAGCAGATCACTGCTGTCATTGACCTCCCTTCTCCAAAAAACACACGCGAAGTCCAAAGACTGACAGGTCGAATAGCTGCTCTTAACCGCTTCATCTCGCGATCAACGGACAAATGTCTCCCATTTTACCAACTTCTACGCGGAAACAAGAGGTTCGAGTGGGGCGACAGTTGTGAAGAAGGTGTTCCAGCAACTCAAAACCTATTTGACCACCTCGCATGTCCTGGCCAAACCAGAGGATGGTGAGACTCTCTTTCTATACATAGCAGTCTCTAGCTCGACGGTTAGGGGAGTTCTGGTCAGAGAAGATAGGGGCGATTAAAAACCAATCTTCTATATCAGCAAGTCTTTGGATGGTGCTGAGAGCAGATACCCAACCTTGGAGAAACTAGCAATCGCTGTCGTGGTGTCAGCCCAAAAATTGCGCCCATACTTCCAATCACATTCCATTACTATTCTCACAAGCCAGCCGCTAAGGACGGTCCTCCACAGCCCTAGCCACTTCGGTAGAATGGCGAAGTGGGCGGTAGAACTAAGTGAATACGATATTGACTTTAAGGGTCGCCTAAGCGCAAAGTCTCAGGTCTTGGCCGACTTCCTTATTGAGTTGGCTCCCGATCTACAAGGTAATAACTCCTCTACCTATGAGAAATGGAACCTGTTTGCAGATGGATCATCGTCAAGGCATGGTTCAGGGATTGGCATCAAACTAGAATCCCCAGCGAATGAAATCCTAGAGCAATCTTTCCGGCTCGCCTTCCAAGCCACGAACAACGAAGCCGAGTATGAAGCTCTTATAGCAAGGCTGCGACTAGCAAAAGAGTTCGGAGCCAAGAAGATACATACCTTTTGTGATTCACAGCTCGTGGCTAACCAATTCAACGGAGAGTATGAAGCATGGATGCCTACCTGAAACTGGTCCATAAGTTGGTCCATCCAGCCGTCCAACCCTGAGCTAAACGATACAATGATTATAAATCAACTGGACCAAATAGAGGAGCAACGAGACCATGCTCTACTCAAGATCCAAAACTATCAACAACTCGCTACTCGATACTACAATAAAAAGGTTAAAGGGAGCCACTTTACCCAAGGCGATCTTTTACTACGCAAGGTATTCGAAAACATCAAAGAACCCAGAGCGGGTAAGCTAGGCGCCAACTGGGATGGTCCTTATATAATCTCGAAGGTTGTAAAACCAGGAGTGTACGAGCTGACAACAATGAGCGGTGAAGCCATCCCACGCTCCTGGAATTCAAGGAGCCTCAAGCGCTACTACTACTAGCGGCCCGATCTACTTTTGTATTTCTAATAACGAACTACGACTGGCTTGATACCTCTACTAAGAGGGTACGTAGGCAGCCTCTCACGATGGCCCATCTATAATCTAATAAAATAAAAAAGGAGATCTCCCCGAGCTCCATGAGTCCTCGAGCTTGACTAAGTTTTCACTAAGTGGAAGAACGTGGGTTGCCTAGCTTTTCACGAGCTCCGATCCATAAAACACACAAGGAGATAAGTGTTTAAACGCACTCCATTAAGTGAAAACTCCGTAAATCTAAGGAGCCTAAAAAGCTTTTACGAACAAGGGAGTAAAAGCCGAGTTCCGACTCGCTCCACAAAAGCACAGATACAATAAGTGTTTAAGCCGAACTCACTACTCTCACCAAACACACACTTTCACTAAGTGTCAAGCCGAGCTATCGCCTCGCATTAGAAAACTAACCCAAAATCCAAAAAAAGCCAAAGTTTTACAACGCCAAGCTTGATCTTGCAACATTATTAATATCACCAAAAAAAAAGATTCATAGAGTTCACGAAAATCCAGGTATAAAATATATATTTATATATATATTCCCGCTCAAACGCCTTTAGCCTCATAATCCCGATCTGAGCTCGCCTCCTCCATGCCGAATTTCGCTTCTTCATGCCCCGAGCTGTCTCTCCATCGTCCGACATGAGATTCTCTACGCCCGACCCAAGCTGGCCTTTCTAACCCCCGACCAGAGCTGAAGCCTTCCGCGGACCCGAGCTGCTTCTCCACAGCGGACCGAGCTGCTTCTCCACGGTGCCGAGCTGCAGTGTAGCCTACAAACCTGACCTGAAGCCTCCGCAAACCCGACCTGAGCTGAAGCCTCCCGCGGACCCGAGCTGGAGCTTCTCTACCGTGAACCGATCTGCTTCTCCACGGCACTGACCTGTAGCTCCGTTTTCCCCGTCCGAGTTAATACTACGTCCACGGCACCAAGCTAACGATTCTCCTCTAAACCCGAGCTGAGATTCTCCGTGCGTACCCGACTGTAAGCTGAGCCGCGTTCCCGACTTGAGGTTTCTCCGCCAGTTCGAGCTACAACTTCTTTCAGTCCCGAGTTGACGTTCCAAAATCCTGAGCTGGAACGTCGTTAACGTCATAGTCTGAGCTAGCTCATCTCCACGGACCGAGCTAGGTCATCTCTACGGGCTGGAGATCACCCTGTTGCTAGTTCTTGCATCCCGTTTGCACAAGGGACAGAAATTTCTCCATGAGGTTAACCATAAGTCAACACACACCACATGAAACTCTGAAAACACAAACACATAATCATTACTTGGTTCTAACACAGACTCATTACTTGGTTCTAACATATACTCACTGTTGCGGCAAGGTAAGAGTCTGAGCTTGTCTCCAACATTTTAGTCTTCCAGGCAAACTGACTCCTTTAGGGCGAGCTAACATTCCCAAGATCCCGAGCTGAAGATTCTGACTCGTCCGAGTGCCACTCCATAGCCTTAAGCTGGAGTCTCTTCCGGTTCGCTGAGTTGAAGCTCCACAGATTTTTCAAAACCTCGATCTCAAGCTTGGTCATAAGTCTCGTCGAGCTTAGAAGTTCAAAACCTCGAGCTCAAGCTTTACGAGCTTGAACGTTTAGAGATTTATGAGCTTGACCATTTAAAGCTTTGTGAGTTTGAACGTTTAAAGCTTTTACGAGCTTGAACGTTTAAAGCCTTACGAACTCTCCAAACTGAGCCTCGCCAGGCCCGGGCTAAACCGCCTAGGTTTCCCAAACTTAAACATTGAAAGCTCTATAATTCATCCGAACTTCTTGGGCTAATAGCATTATAAAACACTCGAGCAGATCTTCCCAAGCACTCATTAATTAATATTTCACGAACTGGAATGTTTCTCCTCATTTACTATAAAACTCTCTCTCTCTCTCTCTCTCTCTCTCTCTCTCTCTCTCTCTCTCTCTCTCTCTCTCTCTCTCTCTCTCTCTCTCTCTCTCTCTCTCTCTCTCTCTCTCTCTCTCTCTCTCTCTCTCTCCTCCACGCTGGTTTGATATTCTTTTGACCCGAGCTAAACAACTCCTCCAAAGTGAAGTTCAATGCAATCGTCCGGAACTCCATACATCGAACTGAGGGGGACTTACTGTTAGAGGAGGATTTAACACCTTTCCTTATTTACTCGGCCCATGAAAACATTCGGCCAACAGTCCATGATCTAGAGGTCCACGGCTTAGACGTATCCAACCTAGCGGTCCACGACCTAAACGTCCACGATCTGAAAGTCCACGACTTGGATGTCTACGACTTGGACATCCACAACCTGGACGTCTACGAGCTGGACTTCTATGACCTGGCTATCCACAACCTGGACGTCTACGAGTTGGACGTCTACGACCTGATAGTCCATGGACGTCCACGACCTAGACGTCTACAAATTGGACGTCTACGACCTGAACGTACACAACCTGGACGTCTACTGATACGATCAGGTTTTAATCCCTAGATCTACACTGCAAGTGCACAGACGTGAACCCGTAGTATATAGGGTATCAAATCCACAGAGACTGTAGATTCTTGCGATAGATTGTAGAACGTCGAATTAAGCTAGGTAAAGCAGTATGAAAGCAGTAAATCAAGCAATAAAGTAAATAGATCGGTTTGTAAACAAGAAGGCAAAGCGTCAGGTCAAGGGAGTTCTCAGAAAATCAGGAACACAGGCTAATCAATCAATCAGGATATAATTAAGAACTGTTCTAGAACTAGAATCACAGAATTATAACAGACCAACTTTCGTTGCGAATATTATCTATGTCTAACAACCTAGCAAGCCAACTTTCGTTGTGAATCCTAAAGTTCTAAACAAGCATTAATCTCAAGTTCTTTCGTTCACAATTCTCCTAAGCCAAATTTCTTTGCGAATAGTCAAATTGCTCATCTAAGTTCTTTCTAGTTAATTAATCAACTTTCGTTGCAGAAATCAACCTAACATCAATAATCTAAGTGGCCAATTCAGATCAAGCATTAAGAACAACCCTAGATGAAAGACTAACATATATGAATCCCTACATATTGATCAACCTATAATTCCATGAAATCCCTTGTGAGAATCTCTAAACCTAACAGGTAAACTACTCAGACATGATCAATGAAACAGAAATCAAATGAATAGAAAACCAAATATCATAAAAGAGAAACAAAGAATATGAGTTCCAAATCTCTCTCTCTCTCTGAATAAAAATAAAACTTAAGTCTGAAAGCGTAGCCTAAACAAGTGGCTAAAAACCCTAATATAATGATCTAAACTCGACTGAGACCTTTTTGCAAATCTGGGAAGTTTCTGGGCAAAAACTGTAATTTCAGGATTTTTGTGCGCAGAACCCTGAAATCACCTTGCATCGATCGATGCACATACTGCATCGACCATTGCAAGGCGATTTTGCAGCCAATGAACTCTGTGAGATCTCAAAATAGTGCAGAATTGACCCAAATGCTTCCAAAACGTCCAATTAGGCTCCAAATGTCCTTAAACCTGTAAAACAACTGAAAAGACTCCAAAACATATAGAAAGACTCGATAACAAAGACATATACCATGATCAAAGTCCTAAAAACCATGATATATCAACTCCCCCACACTTAGCTTTTGCTTGCCCTCAAGCAAACAGAAAACCAAGATCAGGAGAAGAAGTTTGAAAACTTCAGAAACTCGTTTCATCGTAAAAGCACCACACTCAGATTCCCCTTAGTAAGCCACATGAAAATGAATCTGCAAATATCAAGACCAACATGTACTTCCCCCACACTTATCAACTATCCTGAGTAAACTCCACAATCACATTCAAAGCATTCAAATTCACCATACTGACTTCTATAAGCTATTAAGTGCGGTCTCACCTATGTGGTATTGATCAAAGAACTCATGGATTCTTACTCTGTTAGCATCTGACCACTCAAATGTTGCTTCTGGTTCCTTTCTTCTCTTTTTCCTTTCTTAGCACTGATTTTTCCCCATTGGGTATCATTTTATTTTTTCTATTAGTGCTCTTCCCTTACTGGGGAATACTTTGGACATGTTTCCATGGATGCACAGGAGGTAATAGGAGTCTCTACCACTCCCGCGACCACTTCGAAGCTACTAGCTTATCCTCAGTTTATCTCTTTCTTTTTTTACTTTCAAGGAAGGAGAGAAGGGAACTATAATCAGACAGGTTTACAAGCTGTGCCAGAAACAACTGAGGAATCCGACTCAAAGTATACCAAGCCCATAGGTGTGAAAATTAAGCCAAGTTAAAGGTGAAGTCAGGTAATGGATTCTCTGAATACCTGAAGTGATATGAGTGTCCTCAGTAGGCTGGTCTGTGTTGGGTTTTCTAATAGTCATAGATCATTTGCAACTCATCCAATGGTCACTTAAGTTCCTGCAAGTGTGGTAATCTCCTCAAAAAGTCCTTGTTTCCTACTCAATTTGACTCAATAAAACAGATTTTTGACTGACTCTAAGAAAACAGAAAGCGTGCGTCAGTAGCTACCTCCCCCACACTTGAAACACTCTGTCCCCAGTGGTGTCAAGCCTAGGCTCGGTGAGAAAGAAAAACGGAAAGAAAACAAACCGAAAAAGGGTCAGATCACTTACCCGTCGTCGGCCTGTGTCGATCGATGCCACTAGGGTGTCGATCGATGCAAGTCGATTATGCTCACAGTTAAGTAGATAACCAGTGTCTGAACGGTAATTGAATCGGCAAACCGTAAATCGCATTAGTATCGACCGATGCACTATGTGTGTCGATCGATGCAGTGCGATTCTGCCTGTTTCTCACGCCTTTGAACACACAAAAACAGAAAATCAAAAACACCAAATCAAAACGAAAAATGAAAACAAAAATGAACCTAACAGTGGGTTGCCTCCCACTCAGCGCTTGTTTAAAGTCAATAGCTTGACTGTGGTGAGGGGATCAGACTTATGGGGGATTCAACAGAGACTTGGAGTGTCTTTGTGAATGTCTCTTCATCCAAGGTGGCGTATAAGCATTGTGAGCATAAGATCGCCCAAGGAAAGAGTGATCAGAACCAGGGCGGGAGCGAAGCGTGGGTGGGATACTGCGTTTTCCTGCATTCACAGCTGATGGATTAGGAGATTTAAGTTTAGAGGATCCATACCTTTGCTTCGGTGGATGGGAGGGGTCTGGAGCTTTCTGCTTAAGAGCAGTTGCAGGATCTGAAGATATTAGAGCATGTTCAGAATGAACGGCCATCTTCTCTTCTCCAACAGGAATCTCTGGTTCCACTTCCACACTGAAGCTCTGTCCATCAATGGTAGATTTCTGCAGCTTGTCCATCTTGAACCGCAATGGATCATCTCCCAGGTGGAGATCAATCAGTCCATGTCTCACATTAATCACAGCTCCAACAGTAGCTAAGAAAGGTCTATCAAGTAACAAAGGATCATCTGGCTCAATGTTATACTTCAGCACTACAAAGTCCGTTGGAATCAAGTAGTTTCCAATTCTGACAGGAACATCCTCAAGAACTCCTTCCGGATACCTTTTTGATCGATCAGCTAGGATAAGAGAGATCCTAGTAGGCTGGAATTCCATCATTCCCAATCTCCCAGCCACAGAGTATAGCATGAGATTCACACAAGATCCTAAGTCACACAGAGAATGCTTGAATCTGTCCTTAGAGATGGAACAGTCGAGCACAAAGGCCCCTGGGTCTGGTATCTTCTCTGTAATCTGAATCAGCTTCTTTTCCATCACTTTCATGCAGTTAGCCACTTCTAGCTCCTGTTTAGACAGTTTAGGAGCCTTAGGATATGGCACAGAGGGCTTATAGACTCGTTCTAAGACTGTTTCAGGTTTTTGGTCCCGTCTTCGATTTGTGTCGATCGATGCAAGAGATGTGTCGATCGACACAAGGCGATTATGTTCAATTTCATCAGACGTATCGGGCATGCATCGATCGACATCGAGTGTGTGTCGATCGATGCTTATCTCAGACAGACAGAATTCATGAAGAAAATCCGAGATGATACTCTCTTCTTCTCCTAGCAAGTCAATCTCATCTCCTGTGATCACAGCATTAACGTATTGCTTCTGTTCAGCTTTCCCAGCTTCATTTTGCCTTTGTATTGCTCCAGCTGTTTGTTGAACTTGGACATCTAGCTTCTGTGAGATCCGGGATTCACACTAAGAATTTGTATTCGCGGGTTTGGACTTTTGGATATAGAAATGGTATAGTTTCCTATGAATCAAAGACTTTATTGAGATTGATCGTCGAGATAGAACAAACACAGTCGAGAAGAGAGTACAAAGTATAAAATCGAGCTATCTAATCGAAGTTTTCTTAGCCTAGGTTGGAATATCTTTAATGGGTCGCCACTTCTCTTCTTAAATAGTCTCGACTCTGATCCCCTCGTCTCGATATTTCGGCCTCGTCATTGTAACGATCTCCGAGATTTATGCGGATCAGTTGAACTGGCGAAGACCGAGTTGCTCTATCTCCACGTCATCTTCTGCCGAGCTCGAGCTCGATCGTCTCCGGCTTCGGCATCGTCTGGGCCTTGCCAGGGTGTTTGTTTCGCTTGGGCCCATCGAAGGAGTCGGCTCTTTTGTCTGTCTTTGATTCTGGAATGGGCTCGTAATTATGGGCCTCTGTCTTGTCTGTTAATGGGCCGTATTTCCTAGAGGGAAATCCAGTACCAACAATAGCCCCCCAGCCCATCGAATTCGAGAAGTCGAGGTTAATGGGCGGTGGACGTTCTTGGGAAGAGGCGCGTGCCTTGGATGTGAAAAATCCAATGATTATTTTCTTCCCATCCGTGGATTTTATATCCTCGGTTGAGATCGCACGGGACCGAAGGATCACAACTGCCTCGATCTTTTTTCGTGATTATTTACAAATTTCGAATCGAGCGGTTGGGATTGTGGGATACCAAAAATCCCACGGATCTCGAGCACGAGGTAGTTTAAAAGGGGAAGTTACCTAGCACGATTCCCATTACTGCTCACACTGCGAATCATCAAGGTAACTTCTTCTCCTCCATTATATCCTCTTCTTGCCTCTCGCTCATATTTTCTTTTTCGTTGTTTCGAGATTTTCTCTCTTTGGAGATTTCGTTTTCTCTCTTTCCTTGAAAGAAATTATCGATATTCCAAACTACCATGGTTCGAAAGAGTACAGCCAGGGCTAGTCCTACTGTGGCGGCTGGTCCGGTTGGTCCTCATCCACCGTCCAGTTTGACTGTTGACCAAATACGGAAGTTGCGGGCGAAGTGCCAGATTCCGTCGGAGGTGGAGATACTTATCCCATCGTCGGATATGTCCCCGGAAACTGTCGTCGAAGGCCATTGTTGCGCTTCTTATACCTATTTCGATAAATGGGGATTGTTTTTTCCAATCCCTCGCATTATCTCATGGGTTTTAGCTCAGCTCCAACTGGCCTTTCACCAGATGACTCCGAATTTCGTTCGGTATGTCGTCGGGCTCGGGGTCAGAGCCGTCGAGGAAGGCATCGATTTTGGAGTCGAGGAGTTGATGAGGGTTTGTTCGGTAAAACATAACACTCGTTTTCCCGGAACCTACTACCTCTCTCCTCGCCATGGGAAGATCCTTGATGAGATCCCGACGAGGGATGTGTGGAAGAGTAAATAATTCTACTTCAGGATCAATCATCACTCGGTCGAGGATTTTGATTACTCGGTTATCCCGACAAGATGGGCGGCTAACGTTGGTTAGCTTATAGGGTTTACTAGTTTCTCTAGTTGCCGCGGTGTCCTTTATTGATATCGAGCTGTTTGCTAATGACCTTTTTGGTTTCATTGCAGAGGCTCCTGAGTCATTACCTTTGGACCCGACTACATCGAGTTTGATAGCTCGCCTACGGAGATGGGATATCCGTTGGTGTAACTTCACGGATCAGCGAATCCGAGCTGCTTTAGGTCCTGCTGCTCGACAACCTCTTCTATACCAACCTCGTCTTTTGCGAGATGAATCACACCTCCCTCACCAGCCTGCTTCGACTCGAATCGTTCAGGCTCCGCTTCGGATTATCGAGCGGACCGGAGAGAGTAAGTGTTCCGGTTAGTCTTTCTGGGGGTCATCGCGCAATATGCCCTTCGTTTGCTGGGCTGACCCGAATCTGTTTCGTTTGCAGATCGACCTGTTTCGGACGATAGTTCTACTGCAAGCACCCCTTCTCTTGAAAAGATGTCGCGAAGAAAATGAAGGCTGGCGACTTGAGCAACGCCCTCCTTTTTGCCATGGACGAGGGGCCTCCTCCTCCTCCTTCGATCCCTCCTCCTAACCCTGTTCGGGTTTCTCCCGTGGTCGCAGGGTCCGGAGAGGCAAATGTGGGGGCGGAGGATTTACCTCCTATTCCGGCCAGCGAGGAACCGGTTCGGGCCCCATCTGAAGAGCCTGCCTTGCGCAACTCTCGGTCGAATGGTTCGAGAGGGTCGAACGGCCGGAGCCGAGGCGGTCCTCCTCCGGCGGCGAAGCGTCGAAGGACTGACGCAGAGGTGAGCTCGAGAAGATCGGGACAGAGTGTTAAGGCGAGGCCTGCTTCTTCTGGGTCCTCGGGGTCTTTCAACTGGCGCTTTAGGCACCAGAAGGAATGCCCGATTGCGGACGACCCGACGGGTGTCGCCTATCTGCTAAGGCATTTTAAGCCGGCGGGTGTTCAGCTCCCGGCTGTTGGGGATATGGCTCTTGGTGATACTTATACTGAGATGATGGCAGCTTATGGGAAGGTAATGGTTTCTTCCCATCGTTTTGTTTCGTGCTTAACTTTCTTCACACACCCCCTCTTTGGTGTAGGCCTTGGAGGCTGCGAACAGGTTTGCGGCTAGGGCCGAGCGCGAGCTGCGAGAGATACCGCAGGTGAGCGAGCTTGACACCGTTAAGAAAATGGTCAGCGACCTGAAAGCGCAGCTTCAGGGGGCCTTGGCTCGGGAAGAGGAGCTAAGGAAGAAAGCGGGCGACCTGGATGGGCAATTACAGGGTGATCTGGCTCGGGTTTTGGTTGCGGAGGAGGCGAGCCGAACGGCCATTGAGACAGGTCATGTTGCGGACGTGCGGGCTGCGAAATGCCAGGCTGATATGGATAAGGTTCTCGCCGACCGAGAGTTTGATGTTAAGGTGGCAGCCCATGAGGCGAAGAAAGGGTTAAACGGCGAATATCTCAAGATTCTCGAGGGGATCGCAACGAAAGAGAGTCGGAGGAAGGTCACCGTGAGCGCTGAGATGAGGCTCCAGGAGGCCTTGGCTAATATCGCGCTTATCGCCGAGTTCGCCTCTGGCGAACTGGACCTGACCAAGGAGGTGATGGACTTGGCCGAGAAGAAGAGATTGGCCACGGAGGAGATGAACGCTGCGGCGGTGTCGGACTTCAGTATCAGCAAGCTTAATTTGCCGGTGATGTCGGACGACTCCGTGATCCTTGCGCGCCCCCTAAGCCAGGCGGCTACTCGTCTTGATCAGTATGGGTCGAACCTCCCGACCGGGGTTAATTCGCGAGTTAGCGATGAGATCGAGGGTCAACTCGAGGAGGACAGGATGACCGATGGTCAGACAGGGGATCAAGACGAGGCTTCCTCTCCTTCCAAGCAGTTCTAGTCCTTTTCATCTGTTTCCGCCCGAGAGGGCTTTTAATTTCTTTTTCAGACTTTGGTTACCCAAGGGGGCTTTTTGTTCGAACTCGAGGACATCATGTCCTTTACTGTTTTTTTTTATGAACGGCTTTTTAAATCTTTCATGCCTTAGCATAGATTTCATTGTTTTTATGCCTTAACATAAAATTTGAGCCATTGTGGCGGTTCGAACCTCTCTAGAGGAACCGAACAGATAACTTGTCGTGTTGCCTTAGAAGGTTCGTTGCGAACTTTTAAGTCAGTTGCATTTGAGCTCGAGCTCTTTGCCAAGAATGGTTTGGGGCGCGACTACTTCGTAATGTAAGATTCAGGCTTAATCGCTGAATCGAAAAGAGAAGTATTAAGTATGGAAACGAATCGTAGTAAACTTACAAAGATCCGATTTGGAGTGTGTGTAGAGGTTGCATGCTTGAGTAGCCGCCTTGTCCTCGTAATTTTGCTTGAGGGGTGGGGGCAGCCCCCCGATTCTTTTAATCCGTATAAGGTTTAGAAGAATTGTTTTTTTTTTTTTGGAGAGATCATTCTGGATCTCTTTCTTTGGGACGATCATTTCAGTTCGTTCGAAGCGGGAGGACCGTTCTAGGTCGCTTGTTTTTGGGACGATCATTTCAGTTCGTTCGAAGCGGGAGGACCGTTCTAGGTCGCTTGTTTTTGGGACGATCATTTCAGTTCGTTCGAAGCGGGAGGACCGTTCTAGGTCGCTTTGTTTGAAGGGATAATTTCATATCACTTTGATTTTGGGGGAGACCGTCTGAGGTCTCTTGGAAAGGATAATTTCATATCGCTTGATTTTAGGAGAGATAATTTCATATCGCTTTAGCTTTTGGAGAGGCCGTTTCAGGTCGCTCGGAAGGGATACTTTCATATCGCCTTGATTTAGAAGAGATAATTTCATATCTTTCGTTTCGGAAGAGATAATTTCATATCTTTCGTTTTGGGAATGTTATGACAAGGTATTTCGCGATGATTCTAACTTTTACGACAGAAAGAAGCCTTGGATTAAGGGGCTAATTTTGATTTCACAAAGATAAGTCGGTGTAACTTCGTCAGAAGCTGTTGAGCTCGGCGTGAGCTTTGTTTTTGGGGGGCGGCTGCGCTCGAAGTCGAGCTGCCTACGTACCCTTTTTAAGGGGATCAAGCCATTTCGTAATTCGATTATGTTGATGTACTCCTAGTGGATGTACGTACTCCTAGGTTGATGATGTTCCAAGGTCGTAGTTCGGGCTTCTGGGTTTCTACCGACTTGAGTCGGTAGACCCCGTCCTTTACGACGTCGGTGACCTGGTAAGGACCTTCCCACTTCGCTCCTAATTTTCCAGCGTGTTCTTCTTTTTTATGGTCGAACACTTTCCGCAAGACGAGCTCTCCTACTTGAAACCTTCGAGTTTTGATTCGGGAATCATAGTAGCGAGCTGCGGCTTGTTGGTAATTCTGGAGTCGAGCTAATGCGAGGTTCCTTCTTTCGTCGACGAGGTCGAGCTCGTCAGTTATCATCTTGTTATTGAGTTCCTCTTGTCGTGGGCATTCTTCCTTGCGAATGCTTGACACGAGAATTTC
Source organism: Orychophragmus violaceus (assembly GCA_030180135.1). Taxonomy (NCBI): domain Eukaryota; kingdom Viridiplantae; phylum Streptophyta; class Magnoliopsida; order Brassicales; family Brassicaceae; genus Orychophragmus; species Orychophragmus violaceus. Next base: position 95,585,175 of record CM058232.1, read on the forward strand.
AGCTGGTACTACCGCCTCGATCCCGTAAGCCAGCGAGAAGGGAGTCTCGCCAGTGGATTTGCGGGGGGTAGTCCGAAAGGCCCAGAGTACGGCTGGGAGTTCGTCACTCCAGGTTGTTTTGCACTCGTTGAGCCTTTTCTTGAGACCGTTCATAATCGCTTTGTTAGCTGCTTCTGCTAGCCCGTTCCCTTGAGGGTAACGTGGCGTTGAATAAGTCAGCTTTATGTTCCAAGTTCTGCAGAACTCTTTGAACGTGTTTGATATGAACTGAGATCCGTTATCGGTGACGATCTCGTGGGGTAGTCCATGTCGGCAAACGATGTTTCGCCAGACGAACTCCTTAACGTGAACGTCCTTAATTTTCTGGTACGACTCTGCTTCAATCCACTTGGTGAAGTAGTCCGTCATCACCAGCAGGTGTGTGGATTTCTTTTTGCCAGATGCGATCAGCGGTCCCACGATGTCCATTCTCCATCGCATGAATGGGTATGGTGATGAGATAGAGGAGAGTTTCTCCGACGCTTGGTGGATAATTGGGGCATGCTTTTGGAATTTATCGCACTTGTTGGAGAAAGATTCGCATTCGGTGGCCATTTTCGGCCAATAGTAGCCTTGCCTTTTGATTTGAACGGCCAATGCTCATCCTCCGGAATGGCTTCCGCATGATCCGTCATGTGTTTGTGTAATCACGGTTAGGGCTTGCTTTTTGTCAAAGCATTTTAGGTAAGGTCCGGAGAGGCTCCTTTTAAAGAGCTCTCCTTGTGTGACACAGTACCTTGCACTCTGTGTTTTAAGTTTCCGCGCCTCCCATTTGCCGTTGGGAACTTCGCCGTTTGTGATGTATCGAATGATCGGAGTTCTCCAATCTTCGTCGTTGTTAGGCTCAGGTCCCTGACTAGTGGATGCGGTTTGAATTGGTCCGTCGGGGACATTCGCGACGTATATGGTGTTTCTAGGATCGAGATCATCATCAATCTCGATGATGTCGCTACTAGTGTCTCTGGGACACTCTTTGTGTTTGACATCGTCCTTTATAGCGGGCCCGTCCTCTTTCAAGGACAGAGCTTTGAGAGTTATGTCGATGCTTGGTTTTTCTATCCCTTCGACTGGTATGATCCTTTTGAGGTTAGGATCTGATGTCGATGCTAATGCGGCTAGCGCATCGGCTGCGGTGTTTTCACCTCGTGGGATTCGTGTTAGATCGAAGAATTCGATCTGTTCGGCCAATGTATGGACTACCCGTAGGTATGCTTCCATTCGTTCGTCTTTGGCCTCGTAGTCGCCATGATATTGGCTCGTGACTAGTTGGGAATCGCTGAAGGCGTTTACTTCCCGGGCTCCTATTGCTATCGCGAGTCTGAGCCCGGCTATTAACGCTTCATATTCAGCCTCGTTATACGATGCGTCGAAGCCCAATCTAAACGATTGTTCTAGTACTTCACCCGTTGGGGAGACTAATTTCACTCCGACTCCGGACCCTTGTCTTGAGGAAGCTCCATCGACGTAGAGTTTCCATCTTTGGGCCGAAGTCGGGTCGAGTTCTATAGTCGGAGGGAGCTCGATTATGAAATCTGCCAGTACTTGTGCTTTTAGGCATGTTCGAGCTTTGTATTCAATGTCGTACTCGCTAAGTTCGATAGCCCATTTGACCAATCGACCTGATTGGCTTGGACTGTGAAGAATGGTTCTCAGTGGCTGAGAGGTCATCACTATGATCGAGTGCAATTGAAAGTACGGTCGGAGTTTCCGAGCCGATGTTACTAGCGCTAAGGCGAGTTTTTCCATGGCGGGTTATCTGGTTTCAGCGTCGATCAAGGTCTTACTGATGTAATACACCGGCCGTTGTTCGTTTTGTTCCTCGCGAACCAGGACTCCACTTACTGCTGCCGTCAAGACAGCTAGGTAGAGGTAAAGGGGTTCTCCTTCTACTGGTTTCGCCAGTATGGGTGGTTCGCTTAAGTAAGCTTTGAGCTGAGTGAATGCCTCTTCGCACTTTTCGTCCCAGAGGAACTTTTTGTTTGCTTTTAGCAAGTGATAGAAGGGTAGACATTTATCAGTCGACCTTGAGATGAAGCGATTCAGAGCAGTTATTTTGCCGGTTAGGCGCTGGACTTCTCGCGTTGTTCTGGGAGATTTAATCTCTATGAACGTTGCGATCTGTTTGGGGTTCGCTTCGATCCCTCTTTCGGTCACCAAGTAACCGAGGAACTCTCCTGAAGGGACCCCGAAGGTACATTTAGCTGGGTTGAGTTTCATCCCATACTTATTAAGAATGGTAAAGCATTCTTTTAGTTGGGGGATGTGATCCTCGTACCTGGAAGATTTTACCAGCATATCATCGATGTAGACTTCCATGGTTTTGCCAAGGAGTCCTGAAAACATCTTGTTGACAAGGCGCTGGTAAGGTGCTCCCGCGTTTTTTAGTCCGAAGGGCATGGCTTTGTAGCAGTACGTGCCTCGATCAGTTATGAACGAAGTATTTTCTTGGTCTTCAGGGTTCATCAATATTTGATTGTACCCTGAGAACGCGTCCATAAAGGATAGCAGCTGATGTCCAGCGGTGGCCTCGACCAGTCGGTCGATGTGCGGGAGTGGGAAGCTGTCCTTTGGACATGCTTTGTTGAGATCCGTGAAGTCTACACAGACCCTCCACTTTTCGTTCTTTTTCTTAACCACCACGGGGTTCGCGAGCCAGTCGGGGTACTTGACCTCTCTGATTGATCCGATTTTCAATAACCGATCGACCTCGTCATTGACGGCTTTGGCCCGCTCAGGACCTAGTTTTTGATGCTTTTGTCTTACCGGTTTGTAGGTTGGGTCGACACTCAGCTCGTGTCTGGTTACGTCGATATTGATCCCTTTCATGTCTGCTGAAGACCAGGCGAAGGAGTCAACGTTATTTTTGAGAAAAGAGACCAGTTCGTTCTTAACTGGCTCTGATAGGTCGATTCCGATGCCAACGAGTCTTTCGGGATGAGCCTCGTCTATGCAGACCTGAGTCGTGAGGTCCTTTGGGGGTCCTATTTGACTAGGGTCGTTCGACCTTTTGGTCTGCATGGTGGCGAGCTCCTCCTCTTTCTGTAATTTCTATGCAGGGGATTTCTCGATCTGCTTGTATCCGTTCATGTAGCAATGACAGGAAATCTTTTGACTTCCGTAAATGGTTTTGATCCCTTTGGGAGTCGGGAACTTTACGCATTGGTGGTAGGTCGATGGTACAGCTTTCATGTCGTATATCCATGGTTGACCTAGGATTGCGTTATAGGGAGCTGGCCGATCTACTATGAGGAACTCCGTCATTCTCCGAACTCCTCCAGCAATTACTGGGGCAAAGACAGAGCCCATCGAGTATGTCGTCTCGCCAGCGAAACCTACTAGTGGTGTCTTTTCTTCCACAATCTCGGAGTCGTTGAAGTCCATCTTTTTGAACGTGTCGTAAAAGAGGACATCTACCGAACTTCCTGTGTCAATCATTATCCTTGAGAGTTCGACATCTCCCACTACTAGACAAACGAGGAGGGCGTCGTCGTGTGGTTTGTCGAGATTACTTGTCTCGCTCTCGTAGAAAATGATTTCGTGGTCTGGACCCAACATTGGGGTTTTCCCCCCTCTGTCGGTCTCGACTCTTCTTTGAAGAGCTTTGATCGAATTGACCGAGTCGCGGCAAAGCTTGGAGCCACCGAAGATGAAGTCGATTCGTTTAGGGGGTATAGCCCGTACACCCCCCCCCCCCCCCCCCCCCCCCCCCGCAGAGACGAGGGAGAATGATTCTTGAGCGTAAACTTTTGGCAGGAGCCGGAGGCGGGGATAGCGCCGAACCTCCCAGAGTGCCGCTCAGGTTAAGCTCGCCGAGGATGAACTCGACTCGCTTCCGCGACCCTTGAGGGAGTGTTTCGGTAGATTCCGGCTCTTTTGACCATTCCCGTTTGTTTTGAGAGTGCTTTTTGGAGTTCGACTCCTTGGTCTGTTTGTTTTCCTTTTTGTCGGACAGAGTTTCCTCCTCGACTTCGGAGTCTTTTTTGCTTCCGGACTCTTGTTTTTGAGCCTCTGCTTTAACTCGAGTATAGCAATCCTCGGTCGAGTGTCCTCTTTTATTGTGGAAATCACAGAATTTTTCCTTGTCGAACTCGAATTTCTTCGAGCTCTTTGGGCTCTCGACCGCGTTGACGTTCCCTCATTTACGGGAATCCTTTTTCGAGTTCGAATTCTGCGAGCCCGACGGTTTCCTTTCTTTCCGGTGTTTTTCCCTGAGGGCCGTGGTTTCTTCCTCGAGGCGAGCAAAGGCCGATGCGCGATGGAGGGCGTCATCGAGCGTTTGAGGTTCGCGGACTGTTATTTCCTCGCAGAATATGGTTGAGAACCATAGTCCCCGTCTTAACGCTTCTATAGCTACCTCGTCTTGTGGGTTCGCGATTTTGGATTTTATTTCCTTAAATCGGTCGATGTACGAGCAAAGTGTTTCGTCGGGTTTTTGAGAGACGCCAAATAGGGCTGCCTCGGTAGTCTTTTCCTCGATGAAAACGGAGTATTGCTTGAGGAAAGCCGTCATGAACTGGGTGAAGTTGTCAATGGACCTTTCTTCCAGTCCGGCAAACTATTCTAGGGCAGAGCCTGATAGGTTTTCTGCGAAGAGCCTGCAGAAGGCTGGCTCCCTCTCCTCATCGGTTAGGTACACCCTTTCCATCGCTAGTCGGAGTGCCCTGATGTGGGCTTTCGGGTCTGATTTCCCAGAGAATTCTGGAAACTTAGTTTTCTTGATCTCTCGGATCCTTGCAAACGCAATCCGGTCTGTGAACGGCGTTTGTTGTGTTTCTTCGATCACTCGATCGATGTCAGGAGCCGCGCTCGTCGCCATGTGAACTTTAGAGCTCAGACTGTTGAACTGAGCTTTAGCCTGCTCAATGTATTGTCTAAGCATATCGTGTTCATCGCCCTCTGCGGGTGCGAACTGAACTTGTGCCTGACCTGATGTTTGTTCCGGAAAAATAGGGTCAAGGATATCGGTCGTTGGGATCGACCTCGTCTGATCAACCTGAGGCGTTCGGAACTGAACTGAGTTTGATCCGTTAAGGAGTCCCGAGCTCGAGGCGAAGGCAGAACCTCCTAGTTGCCTCGGTCGGATGTTGGAATCACTCGGGAAAGGTGGTGGCCCGGGTAATGGTCGGTTTCTTGATCCGGTTGGGTCTGTGACCATTGAACTCGAACCAAATGGGGTCGGTATCGCGATAGGGGTCATTGTAGGGCGGAAGCCGCTATTTGACGTTTTACCGAAATTTCTCGACGTTCCCGGAGGAGTTACTACCTGGGAGAAGTCCAAGCGGGTACACGGTGGAGGACTTATGGGAGTTCGCGTTGGTCTGCCCCCTTGGCTTCGACTGGCGAGCTGCGCTGCCAGAGAACGGTTCGCGATCTCTTGGGCCCTTGCGCTTGCCTCGTTGTTTCTCGTTCGATCTACCAACAGGCTTAACATCGAACGGAACTCGGTAAGATCGCTTGGCCCTTGTCTCTGTGGAGCAGAAGGTAGTGGCGAATTGGGTCTGATTACTCCAGATCCCCCTCCTGGGGTGGGTATTGAGTCATTTCTCATCCACACCCAGTTTCTGCTTGGATCATTAGTTCCTGACAAAACATTTGTCGGAGTCTGGCTCGTCGCGATTGTTTGAGCAACGGAGCCGGCTGGTGCCGAGGTCGTGGAGACTGAGGCAGAGCTCGTCAACACGCCGTCGGTCTGACCCATGTTTCTTACCCCGGTAGTGTTCTGAGGAACGTTATCGACCGTTTGAGGGCGGTCAACTGGTGGTGTGGCGCTGGGAGAGCCAGTTTGGTCGGGATTCATCTCGATCTATCGGATCTAGGATCTGATTCTTAAGATAGGAAAGGCTATAGAATGTCCCCACAGTCGGCGCCAAATGTGAGATCCGGGATTCACACCAAGAATTTGTATTCGTGGGTTTGGACTTTTGGATATAGAAATGGTATAGTTTCCTATGAATCAAAGACTTTATTGAGATTGATCGTCGAGATAGAACAAACACAGTCGAGAAGAGAGTACAAAGTATAAAATCGAGCTATCTAATCGAAGTGTTCTTAGCCTAGGATGGAATATCTTTAATGGGTCGCCACTTCTCTTCTTAAATAGTCTCGACACTGATCCCCTCGTCCCGATATTTCGGCCTCGTCATCGTAACGATCTCCGAGATTTATGCGGATCAGTTGAACTGGCGAAGACCGAGTTGCTCTATCTCCACGTCATCTTCTGCCGAGCTCGAGCTCGATCGTCTCCGGCTTCGGCATCGTCTGGGCCTTGCCAGGGCGTTTGTTTCGCTTGGGCCCATCGAAGGAGTCAGCTTTTTTGTCTGTCTTTGATTCTGGAATGGGCTCGTAATTATGGGCCTCTGTCTTGTCTGTTAATGGGCCGGATTTCCTAGAGGGAAATCCAGTACCAACAACTTCTTCACATGTGTGCTCAAAGTTCAAACTTCCCATTCAGATCTTCATACAATGCATCTATCTTTGAGTTGAAGGACACAGTGATCTGTTGTTGTCCCTCAAGAAATTGCTCCATCATGGCTTCCAATCTGCTCTTATGTGTAGGTGCAGGCGGTGCTTGGTAAGAAGAAACACCATAGTTCCTCGAGAAGGAGTTACTCTGTTGCTGGAAGGGTTTCTGAAAAGCAGATTCTTGATTGTAGAATCCAGTCCCTCCAACGTAGTTGATAGCTTCTTGCCCATACTTTCCAAGTAGAAGACTATGCAAAGAGCCAACTTTGTTCTTCAGCCCAGCTATCTGCGAGCTGTCAATCCCTGAGCTGAAAAAACCATTCCGATACATCCTCCTTACGGATCTCTCAGTCTTTTAGTGATTCCGCGAAATGTGTCGATCGATGCAGGAAGAGCGCCGATCGATGCAATGCGAAGACGATGTCGATCGACACACATGACCGTGTCGATCGATGCAGTGCGATGTTGGAATTGTGTCCAGTAATCTCGGTACTGTCTCTAGAAAGTAAGAGTATGTCAATGATCAGACATAAGTCATATAATACTGGGGGTCATGATGGCTTGCTAGAGTCCGCTCATGATCTATAAGTCTTGGACTTATTGCCTTTATTATATGATCACATATGGGTCACACGCCTAAGCTAACAGGAAAATGTGTAGGAACGGCTTAGCAGGAGTACGGTAAAAGTGCCAGGCATTTGTCGTACTTAGAGAGAGATTGATGGGTCTGATTAAATCCAAGGGATTTAATCAGATTGGTATTTGGGCCCAAAAGCCCAAAAGGAAATAGACAAGTTTTATAATTAAAACTTAAGTCTGATTTTCCTTCTAACCCTAGCCTCTCTGCGATTTCTCTCTCTCTGCGCCTCCCACAGTTTGGTCTAGCAGCCTCTCTTCCTGCTTGGTGTGCGTGTGTGAACCTCTGGAGGAGTTATCACTTGGTGGCTCTCTGATCTCTGACCATACCTTCTCTTTCCGCTGCATAAACAGGTATAAGGTGAGATCAATAAAGTTTCTATTCAAGAGAACCTAGATCTGCATGTTTAGGAACTGTTGAATCTGAGAATTGAATCTGGAATTAAAACCAAAACATCCGTCAGTGGTATCAGAGCTGTTGGTTCTGGTTTTTCTTGTTTAGATTCAAGTTTAGGATTGTTTAAAAGGTGTTTTTGAATCAATCTACTGATAAGAGCAAAACACTTAAGAAACAAGAATTGAAACCTAAACAAACTATTGAAAAATCGCATGACCAAGCTATATTGATTTGGTATGCGTCGGTTTGATGATGCACGGACCGATCGCTTTGCGGATCGAGTCGCGTGATCATCTGATCGCGGCAAGCTGGACCGGACGACCGAGCGGATCGGATCAACGCGATCACGATCGCTTCATGCATCGTCCCAGCGAGTCCAGCCTGCTGTCCCGATCGACCGTGAGGCGCAGCAACGCATGAATCGCCTCATGCGTTCGATCGCGAGAGATGGGCCGATCGATCGGATCGATCGCATCTCGTCCCGATCGTCGCCTCGCGTCCCGATCACTCGTCCGGCCATTGTCCCGAGCGTCCCGATGGATCGTCCCGTCCGCTGCCGTCTCGATCTCGGATCGTTTGAGTACGGCTTGCGACTGGGCATGGTGATCGTGGAGCTAGGTCACAACCATGATTGGTTCGTGACCAATTCGGTTCGGTTCGGTTTAAAATTTTATTAAAATTAAACGTCACGGTTTAATAAACAGATTTAATAATTTTATTAAGTTCTGGTTAAACCGGGATAAGAAATCCAAAGTCGAAATATTGGATTTTGTGCCTAAACCAGGATTTTCTAATTTGATTTGGTTGGACCAAATAAATTGAGAAAATCCGGTTTAGTAAATAACCGGTTGACAATTGTGGTCATCGTAGTAATTAAAATTTGGTTAGACCAATTTTAATGAACCAGACCGGTTATGTCATTTAATTGGGCAATTGGGTTATGTCTTGGACATGAACCAATTCTTGGGCCTCGGGCTAAGAAGTTAAAACAATTGGGCCAATTATTTGAGTCTTTCTTCAGATTTGATTTAAAATTTATTTTATAAAATTATAAATCGGTTTTAAATTAAAGTTTCCGAAATTTTGAAATTAGAAAGTTTCTTAAAATAGAAGTTTCTAGATTTGCATGTTTTGGATTTTAAGAAATTTCTAAAGTTAGAAAGTTTCCGGTTTTAGAAAGTTTCCAATTTTAGAAAGTTTCCAAAATAGTAGGTTTCCAAAAATGGAAAGTTTCCCAAAATAGTAATCTTCTATTTTGGGATGAAATTTTAATAAACCTACGAACCTCAAATAATATCAAGCGTTGGATGTCTTGCCCAGGCTATGTCAGCTGTCGAAGCCCATTCAATTGTATTCATGGCCTTACAGTGTGAGGGTGTCTACTTTTGCGTGGATAAGACGGTTTGTGATTCATAAATGTCATTGGGAGTCCCAGACATTAATGATTACATGACTGTATAGTCTGGTTTTCTTGACTAGGCCATCGGGAGTCCCGGGCCTTGAGACATCAGAGTGGATTGGGCCTCGGGCCCAGATTCACAACCAAGAGTTATATCACGGATATAATTAGCCGACAAAGGGCTTACCGATATAAGCTAAGGTTGGGTGACGGCCAGTGGCCCACTTTGATCTTAGTTATATGTGGATCTTGGAATCATTATATTCTATTGAGGGTAACTTATGTTATTGAATATAATGCGTGATTAATCATATTAAGTATAATACAAGATTAATCATATTGAACATATTAACTAATAACCTTTTTATCTATATATTTCAGCTATGACTACTACAAGCACACAAAACACATTCTCAATCCGGTCTGTTCTCGAGAAGGAGAAGCTGACTGGAACGAACTTCCTGACGTGGTCAAGGAACTTGAGGCTGGTCCTCAAGCAGGAGAAGAAGGATTATGTCCTTCGTGATCCCCTCCCCGAGAGGCCTCCTGCCAATGCCGCCAGGACTCTGCATAATGCTTGGGAAAAGCATTCGTCAGATGAAAATGATGTCTATTGCCTGATGTTGGCGACAATGACTGCTGAGCTGCAAATGCAGTTCGAGAGTGTATTGTCACCCATCGAGATAATGGCAAGCCTGAAATCGCTTTTTCAGGAGCAAGCAAGGACTGAGAGGTTTCAGACAGTTAAGAACCTCTTGGACTGTAAGTTGGCTGCAAATGCGGCAGTGAGTCCTCATGTCTTGAAGATGATGGGTTATCTCGATCATCTTCAGAAACTCGACTGCCCTATCAGCCAGGAACTTGCCTGCGACATCATTCTGCAGTCATTACCTGCAAGCTATGATCAGTTCATTCTGAACTTTAACATGCATGGCTTGAGTAAGACATTGCCTGAGCTTCACGGAATGCTCAAGACTGCAGAGCCCAACTTGAGGAAAACCGCCAAGGACCCCAATGTGCTTATGGTGCAAAAGGGCAAGGGGTTTAAGAAATCCTCTGCTAAGGATAAGGGAAAGGCCAAGGCTGTCCAAGTCGCGGACAAGGACACGCCAAAGCCCAAGCCCAAGTCCAAGGCTGGGCCAACTGACATATGCAGGTTCTGTAAAGAACCAGGGCATTGGAGGAGAGAATGTAAGAAATTCCAAGAAGGTCTAAAGGAATTGAAGAAGAAGACTCTCGAGACTTCTTCGACAGGTATTTTTGTTATAGAAGTTAATACAACTACTTCTGATAATACCTCATGGGTTATGGATACTGGTTGTGGGGCTCATATTTGTACTAATATGTAGGCACTCAGCAACAGTAGAAGGCTGAAGCAAGGACAAGTGGAGCTACGAGTTGGGAATGGAGCGAAAGTTCCAGCACTAGCTGTAGGCACATACTTGTTGTCTTTACCTTCGGGATTGGTTTTAGAACTCAATAATTGTTATTTTGTACCTGCTATAAGCAGGAATATTATTTCAATTTCTTTGTTGGATTTGGAAGGTTATGATTTTTCAGTTAAGAATAAATTATGTTCCTTCAATCACAACAATTTGTTCTATGGTTGTGCCCCTCTTACGAATGGGCTTTACATACTTGATCAATCCGCGCCAATTTATAACATTAATACCAAACGGTTCAAACCTAATGAGGAGAACCAAACGTTTCTATGGCATTGTCGTTTAGGGCACATCAGCGAGAAACGCATCAAGAGGCTCCATTCAAATGGACTTCTTGGCTCATTTGACTTTGAGTCATGTGAGAAATGCGAATCCTGCATGATGGGCAAAATGACACGGGCCCCCTTTAATAAACCTAACGAGAGGGCCAGTGACTTATTGGGCCTGATACACACTGACGTGTGTGGCCCAATGTCCACAAATGCAAGAGGAAACTATCAGTACTTCATTACCTTCACTGATGATTTCAGTAGGTATGGATATGTTTATATAATGAAACATAAGTCTGAATCTTTTGAGAAGTTCAGAGAATTCCAAAATGAAGTACAGAACCAACTTGGCAAAAGCATTAAGGCTCTTCGGTCCGACCGAGGAGGAGAATACTTAAGCCAAGAATTCAGTGATCATCTAAGAGAGTGTGGGATCGTATCCCAACTCACTCCTCCCCGAACACCTCAATGGAATGGTGTGTCTGAGAGGAGAAATCGGACCTTATTGGATATGGTTCGATCTATGATGAGTCACACAGACCTACCAATATCCCTTTGGGGATATGCTCTGCTAACAGCAGTGTTCACTCTAAATAGAGCGCCATCGAAAGCAGTAGCAAAGACACCATATGAATTATGGACTGGAGTGGCTCCAGTGTTGTCTTATCTTAGAATTTGGGGTTGTGAAGCCTATGTCAAGAGATTAATCTCAGACAAGCTTACACCAAAGTCTGATAAATGCTACTTTATTGGTTATCCGAAGGAAACCAAGGCTTATTACTTCTATCTACGTTCCGAGAACAAGATCTTTGTTGCCCGGGATTGTAACTTTCTTGAGAGGGAGTTTCTCTCTAAGAAAGACAGTGGGAGTAAGGTACTACTTGAAGAAATTCAAGATGAACAGGATACTGCTCAACCTAATGAGGAAGAGCAGCAGGAGGACCTACAAGAAATTGTAGAGCCTGAACCTGTAGTACCTGAAGTTCGAAGATCCGGGAGGATCCGTCACGAACCCGAGAGATATCAAGGATTCCTCGTGACTAACTGTCATGATCTTCTGATCATTGATGGTGATGAACCATCGAACTTCAATCAAGCCATGATGGGCCCAGATTCCTCTAAGTGGCGTAAGGCCACTGATTCCGAAATGGACTCCATGTCGGTCAACCAAGTGTTTTCGTTGGTTGACTTACCCGCTGGTGTAAAAGCCATCGAGTGCAAATGGATCTTCAAAAAGAAGATTGACGTGGATGGAAATGTCCAGATTTATAAAGCCAGGTTGGTGGCAAAAGGTTTCAGACAAGTTCACGGTGTGGATTACGATGAAACCTATTCCCCAGTGGCTATGATGAAATCTATTCGGATTCTACTAGCAACTGCAGCTTTTCATGATTATGAAATTTGACAGATGGACGTGAAAACCGCCTTCCTGAATGGTATTCTGGAAGAGGATGTGTATATGACACAACCTGACGGTTACATAGATCCAAAGAATGCTAGGAAAGTATGCAAGCTTCATAAATCCATTTATGGATTAAAGCAAGCATCGAGGAGCTGGAATCTTCGTTTTGATGAAGCGATCAAGCAATTTGACTTCATCAGAAACGAAGAAGAACAATGCGTGTATAAGAAAACTAGTGGGAGCAAGATAGTATTTCTTATTCTGTATGTTGATGACATACTGCTTCTCGGAAACGACGTTCCAATGCTGAAGTCGGTAAAGGACTGGCTTGGAAGTTGTTTTTCCATGAAAGACATGGGTGAAGCCGCATACGTTCTTGGAATCAGGATCTACCGGGATAGATCTAGAAGGCTGATAGGCTTGTGTCAAGACTCATACATTGACAAAGTCCTACAAAGATTCAGCATGAAAGATTCCAAGAAGGGCTTCACGCCAATGGTACATGGCACAACGCTAAGCAAGAAGCAGAGCCCTACGACGGCTGCTGAGCTTGAGCGCATGAAGAATATTCCTTATGCATCTGCAATAAGATCTGTCATGTATGCCATGATCTGTACTCGTCCTGATGTTGCTTATGCATTGAGCATGACGAGTAGATACCAGTCAAATCCAGGTGAAAACCATTGGATTGCCGTCAAGAATATCCTGAAGTATCTAATACATACTAAGGATAAGTTCTTGGTATACGGTGGAAGTGATGTGCTTAAAGTCAGTGGATTCACGGACGCAAGTTTCCAGACAGACCAAGATGATTTCCGGTCACAGTCCGGTTATATCTTTTGTCTGAATGGCGGTGCAATCAGTTGGAGAAGCTCCAAGCAAGACACCGTTGCTGATTCCACTACAGAAGCTGAATATATCGCCGCCTCAGAAGCAGCGAAGGAAGCTGTTTGGATACGAAAGTTCATTGTTGAACTAGGTGTGATACCAGATGCGGCTGAGCCTCTGGCACTGTTTTGTGATAACAATGGTGCTATAGCTCAGGCAAAGGAACCAAGATCACACCAGAAATCCAAGCATGTTCTAAGAAGATTTCACTTGATACGTGACATCATAAATAGAAAGGAAGTCAAGATCAGCCGAGTTCAGACAGATGATAACGTCGCTGATCCGTTGACAAAGCCACTCCCAAGGCCTAAGCTCGAGTATCTGACTGAAGCTGTAGGCATTAGAAACATTGAAATGTAATCTAAATTTGAGTGGGAGTTTTGGGGCTTTATTTAGTTATTTGATATGTTCTTGTAAAACATTTTATGTTTAATGAAATTATTATTTCAAGATTATTTTAACTGTGATGAAATAATCGTTCCAAAGTGATATAAACCATTTTATAGGTCATCGAAGTAAGTGACTTGATCTTGAGTCATCAAAGTCATTTAGCTTGGTCATGAGACCCTATATTTGATAGATGGCTTATATCATTCAGTCCCTAGTCGAAGGTTGTTGAAATTGGAACACCAACAACCGTGTGAGACTAGATTGGTATGTGACTTATGACAAAGTCTCAGTGTGTCATAGATGCGCGGCATCAAAGTCAGTACATAGGTGTATGTGGGGTACATACGACCGGACTAGACCCGCTTATAAGAACTCTTCAGGATATTTATATCTGTGTCATAAGAGATTCTTACTACGACTATAGAGTATAGTCCTTAGACCTGAGTTCGCATGCATGTGACTGCACATGAACTGATGCGCTTTGATCATTGTCTAACACTGTCGTTATGCGATAGCTATAAGGACCTTGTTTGGGTGTATTACGAAATGAGTAGTTTACAGTGATGGAACAAGACGGGATTTGTCCCTCCAATATAAATGGAGTGAATATCTCTAGGCCAATCGGAGATTTGAATACTGGAAAATGCATGGCCATGCTCAAACGGACTGTCCCGAGTCGTTTGGATTGTCAGTATCAAATCAGAGTCCGATGAACAAGATTAGGCTTTATAAGGATGACACTAATCTTGCCTTATGACTAATCGAGATATTGAGACAAAAGGATTATGAATACAGAGATTCCAGTACAAGTGGGAGATTGTTGGAATTGTGTCCAGTAATCTCGGTACTGTCTCTAGAAAGTAAGAGTATGTCAATGATCAGACATAAGTCATATAATACTGGGGGTCATGATGGCTTGCTAGAGTCCGCTCATGATTTATAAGTCTTGGACTTATTGCCTTTATTATATGATCCCATATGGGTCACACGCCTAAGCTAACAGGAAAATGTGTAGGAACGGCTTAGCAGGAGTACGGTAAAAGTGCCAGGCATTTGTCGTACTTAGAGAGAGATTGATGGGTCTGATTAAATCCAAGGGATTTAATCAGATTGGTATTTGGGCCCAAAAGCCCAAAAGGAAATAGACAAGTTTTATAATTAAAACTTAAGTCTGATTTTCCTTCTAACCCTAGCCTCTCTGCGATTTCTCTCTCTCTGCGCCTCCCACAGTTTGGTCTAGCAGCCTCTCTTCCTGCTTGGTGTGCGTGTGTGAACCTCTGGAGGAGTTATCACTTGGTGGCTCTCTGATCTCTGACCATACCTTCTCTTTCCGCTGCATAAACAGGTATAAGGTGAGATCAATAAAGTTTCTATTCAAGAGAACCTAGATCTGCATGTTTAGGAACTGTTGAATCTGAGAATTGAATCTGGAATTAAAACCAAAACATCTGTCATGCGATTCTAGGCGTACCTGAAACGCAAGAAACAGAAAAATTCAGTAACCAAAAACAAAAACGAAAAAACCTAGTCTAAACCCTAAGTTCAAATCTATCGAAGACTCAAAAGAGTCTCCGGCAACGGCGCCAAAAACTTGATACGATCAGGTTTTAATCCCTAGATCTACACTGCAAGTGCACATACGTGAACCAGTAGTATATAGGGTATCAAATCCACAGAGACTCTAGATTCTTGCGATAGATTGTAGAACGTCGAATTAAGTTAGGTAAAGCAGTATGAAAGCAGTAAATCAAGCAATAAAGTAAATAGATCGGTTTGTAAATAAGAAGGCAAAGCGTCAGGTCATGGGAGTTCTCAGGAAATCAGGAACACAGGCTAATCAATCAATCGGGATCTAATTAAGAACTGTTCTAGAACTAGAATCACAGAATTATAACAGACCAACTTTCGTTGCGAATATTATCTATGTCTAGCAACCTAGCAAGCCAACTTTCGTTGCGAATCCTAAAGTTCTAAACAAGCATTAATCTCAAGTTCTTTTGTTCACAATTCTCCTAAGCCAGATTTCTTTGCGAATAGCCAAATTGCTCATCTAAGTTCTTTCTAGTTAATTAATCAACTTTCGTTGCAAAAATCAACCTAACATCAATAATCTAAGTGGCCAATTCAGATCAAGCATTAAGAACAACCCTAGATGAAGGACTAACAGATATGAATCCCTACAAATTGATCAACCTATAATTCCATGAAATCCCTTGTGAGAATTCCTAAACCTAACAGGTAAACTACTCATACATGATCAATGAAACATAAATAATAATGAATAGAAAACCAAATATCATAAAAGAGAAATAAAGAATATGAGTTCCAAATCTCTCTCTCTCTCTGAATTAAAATAAAACTTAAGTCTGAAAGCGTAGCCTAAACAAGTGGCTAAAAACCCTAATATAATGATCTAAACTCGACTGGGACCTTTTTGCAAATCTGAGAAGTTTCTGGGCAAAAACTGTAATTTCAGGATTTTTGTGCGCAGAACCCTGAAATCACCTTGCATCGATCGATGCACATACTGCATCGACCATTGCAAGGCGATTTCGCAGCCAGTGAACTCTGTGAGATCTCAAAATAGTGCAGAATTGAACCAAATGCTTCCAAAACGTCCAATTAGGCTCCAAATGTCCTTAAACCTGTAAAACACATGAAAAGACTCCAAAAGACATAGAAAGACTCGATAACAAAGACATATACCATGGTCAAAAGTCCTAAAAACCATGATATAACATCTACGAGTTGGACGTCTATGACCTGGCTATCCACAACTTGGACATCTACGAGCTGGACGTCTACGACCTGACAGTCCAAGATCTGGACGTCCACGACCTAGACGTCTACAACTTGGACGTCTACGACCTGGACGTCCATGATCTGAAAGTCCACAACCTGGACGTCCACAACCTGGAAGTCTACAACTAGGCCTGGGCATTCGGGTCCTCGGGTCGGGTTCGGGTCGGGTCTGTGTCGGGTCCGGGTCCGTCGGGTAGAAGAAATGAAGGACCCATTTAAGGACCTGCTAATTTCGGATCGGGTTCGGGTCGGTTCCTGCCGGTTCCGGGTCGGGTCTTAGGGTAGCTTACCTGCCATTACCCGTTCTTATTCGGATATTAATCGGGTCAGGTTCGGTTTCAGGTTCGAACAGGTTTGAACAGGTTCATATACAGGTTCGGAACAGGTTCAAACAGGTTCGGAATAGGTTCGGACAGGTTCGGAAAATGTTAGAAACAGGTACGAAACAGGTTCAGAACAGGTTCGGAACAGGTTGGTTACAGGTTCGGAACAGGTTATTAAAATATTTATTATATATAAATACATATATATTATTAATATATATATATATTTATGCATGTTTATATGGGTACCCGAAAAACCTGCAGGTTAATACCCGGATCCGAACCTGAACCCACGGATCTTCAACAGCTAGACCCAACAGGTTCAAATGTCTAAACCAGGTTCTAACCTGAACCTGTCTTATTCGGGTCGGTTCCGGGTCGGGTCCTCGGGTCCGGGTAAAAATGCCCAGGCCTATCTACAACCCAGGGGTCCACGACCTGGACGTCTACGACCTGGCAACCCACAAACTCCACAATCTAGAAAGTCTTGAGCTTGCAGTCATCAAATGTCCCATCTCACAGCTAAGTCATCATTACTGCCGACCGGAGATGCCATCGAAGGAAGGAAAAAGTCGCCAACGTCCCATCCCACATCTAAGTCATCATTTCTGCCGACCAGAGATGCCATCGAAAGAAGAGAAAGGTCGCCACGTCCCATCTCACAGCTCAGCCATCATTTCTGCCGACCTAAGCTGCCATTGAAAGAAGGGAAAGGTCGCCACGTACACGATAACATCTCATCCTACAGACCGGAGTCATCGCTGCCGAGATCAAATCATCATTACGAACCAAGTATCTATGTAATCTCCTATAAATATTCCGATCAGTTTGAGAGTGAAGGACATGGAATCCTCCCCCAACTTGACCACTCGTCGAACTCATTTTATAAAACAGAGATCTCCGATCTCTCACTTCACAATCTCACCTCTTAATCACCTCTTAATCTCTATCTCAACACTCTATATTTGTTTGGTCTTTTACACATCCAACATTACGGGTTTTTCAATGAACCGAAGAATTGATTGCATATTCTGTGGTTGAGTTCCAAGTCTCCTTGAATTCTTTTCTCTCTATATTGTATGAATTGTTTCTTGAAAAGTGTATTTGAGGAGATATTTTTTGTGGAGTTGAGAAGCGGACTAGAAGCCAGGTTCAGAATCTTGTCCCAATTGTCGTGAAAGATTGCATGAGCAATCCACGCATCAGCTGCTCCCATATGCTAACCGTGAAAATGCATCCAAAGAAAAGATGTTGTTTTGATTCCATATGACCAATGCAAATAATGCAAGTTGCATTAACCTCCTGTTCCAAGATAAGAGGCTATTTCTGATCACCAGTTTGTTTAACATTTATAATCCAGAGAATAAAAGAGTATCGAGGAGTATTGTGGCGAAACCATATCACTTTATTCCATGGACATTGCGGATGAGATTTTCAGATTAGTTTCAAGTCGCTTTTGAGAAAAATACATTTTTGTATTTTAGTCACCCTACACATGTACACTATTCGTCCTGCATTTTTTCTACCATATCTAAAACTACCCATACATAATATTAAGATGGGAACTACCCATCAATACTATTAATAAAATTAGACTGATTGGAAAACTAACATTTAGGTCATGTGTTATTTACAATTTTTGCCACTAGAGATTTAATGGTAGTTTTAACTATCACTAGATTTTGACCCGCACTTAAGTGCGGGTTTAATTTTCTTTACAAATTTTACTTTTTATTCATTTTGTTAATAGTAGTTTAGATTTTTAATTATGTAATCTAATTTTCATTATAATTGTTTAACCAACATTATAAACAGTGAGTTAGCAATTTAGTTTTTTTTTTTAAATGAATTATGTGTTATTTGGAGGAGATATATCGTAAGGATTAAGAGATTAAAATAACGATTTCGCATTATATATTTTAATCTGCGTTGTATCGTAAGATCATAGTTTGGAAAAATATATATATATGTGAAAACAACTATTGTAAAAGTTATGTGGTATATGTTTAATTGTTATTTTATTTATCTAAAATATTATTTTATAAAATACATGTTGTAGTCGTATATATAATTTGCAAATTTGATGGAACTATCCGTTAAAAACTTCATTCAAACATAAAGCATAATTTGACGCTTCAAATATTTGAATAATATAAGTATGAAATCATTTTATTATTTTATTAATTTTAAAATATATCAGCTGAAATTATTTACTATATGCGAATTTTTTTTAGAAAATTTATAATTGAGATTGGCTAATTAAATTTTCAACCCGTTTAATTAATTAAATATTTGTCAGTTTGATGGAAAAACCTGCTAAAAAGTACAATCGTAAAAACATCAATCGTAATATGTGTATATATATATATATATTTGAAACAAAATAAAAAGATATTAAAATATATTTCAAATATTTGAATAATATAAGTATGAAATCATTTTAATATTTTATTAATTTTAAAATATATCAGCTGAAATTATTTACTATATGCGAATTTTTTTTTTTTTTTTTTTTTTTTTTTTTTTTTTTTTTTATAGAAAATTTATAATCGAGATTGGTTAATTAATTTTTCAACCCGTTTAATTAATTAAATATTTTTCAGTTTGATGGAAAAACCTGCTAAAAAGTACAATCGTAAAAACATCAATCGTAATATGTGTATATATATATATATATATATATATATATATTTTTGAAACAAAATAAAAAAGATATTAAAATATATTATAAATATATTTTGAATTAAATCATAAATTAAGATCATAAATTAGAGAATCTTAATTTATATATAATAGTTGATGTATAAATTATTCATTATATTTATCAATTAATTTGTTTTGATTTTAATTAATTAGGAAAGTGGGACCTATTATATTTTGGTTGTTTGGTTACATGTTTAATAATTGTCTTGTTTGGAAACATGGATTGTAGAGATAATGTTATATTCCCTAATTACCCTTAATGAAGGTTACAAATCCTAATAATATTAAGGGCAAATTTCAGGAACAACATTTATGTACCATGGACAAACTCCAATTTTTTAATAGTATTGATTAAGGGTAAATTAGCATTTATAAAAAATGTACATGTGAAGCAACCGTGGTCTAGTGGTCAAGTGGTTAATGCTTTACACCGGCAGGTATTTAGTTCGAATCCCCGAAGGCGCAGTTTTACAAGATTAATGGAGGCAAGCTTATAAGGAAGTTTTCAGGAGCAGGTGGAGCCGTTGATCGTGACCATTGATGGATTCTCGTAGAACGGAGGTAGTATTATCTGTTAAATTGTCCTTGTAATAGTTCTCATAATCTGTATCAGCGTTAAAAAAAAAAAAATGTACATATACTAAAATAGTACATAATATCCTGTGGAGCAAAGCTTTAAATCGCAGATTCAGCAATTTTAAATCCTGAACGTTCAAATTAAATTGTTTTATTAGAACCGTCCATTTTGATTCGATATGCCCATTAAACGAAAGATATTGATTCCTAAAATGATCAATATAATTAAAGATAATAAACGACATTTTAGGAATATAAAACCAATTTGTTATCAAAAGATCGTGAAATCCATGGTTTGCGAAACGGTGAGAAAAGCTTTAGGTTTTGCAGAGTGGGTTTCCTTCAGGAGACAATATTGAGATCGGCGAAGCGACGATGGATCTACGAGTTTAGTTTTCGTGGAATTTGAAAGGGATACATGATTTGCGCTGATTATTGTCGGTGGGTTTATTCACTCAAAAAGGGTTTTAGTAGACGGAGAAGAGATCTGGTGGTGAAGCAGTCTTCGAGAATTAGAACTTGGTTTTTGTTATTCTTTGTTTGAATCTCTTGTGGGTTTCCTCAAAAGTTGCAGTTATGTATGTTTATTATGCTTTGTTTTACACGATTTGGGTTTTAAGATTAGATTTTTGATTTTGTTTTTCGTTTCTTCTTCCTTAATTGGTTTGTGTTTTTGGTTTCAGATTCTGGAGAGAAGGATAGAAGAGATGGAAGAGACGATTTAAAAAAGCCATGAAAAGCTTGGAAAAGGGTTGCTTCTGAATGCTTTTGAGTTATTATATTTCAACAGTTTACCACTTTGGGTTCTTAATGTTGCTTCTTCTTCTTCTTCCTTTGTTTTGTTTCTTTGCTGATTTAGTTTATCACTTGTGTTGGTTATGAGCAATTGAGCATACTTGAGTCCAATCATTATTTCAGGTAATTTCAGTTGAGCAAATATATTTCAAGCTTAAACAGTGAATTCAAATTGCATTTGCTTAGCGTCTATGGGTTTCTATTTATGACATTTTTCAGGCGAAGCTGGACTATGCAACATCAGGGAAAAATACCAATAGCCTAAGTTTTCCTTCTAAACTATCTCTTTTCCTATCTCTCTAGCTCGCTATGTTTGTGGGTAGTAAGGAACTTTAAAGGTGAAGTCTTAGTGCATAGTAGACGAGCATTAAAAGGTTCTTTTCCTACCAAATTGCAACGATGTGATCGATGCATTGCATAAACCTAAAGAATGGCCAGCTTGGAAATGATATATGGTGGATCTACTTGATAAAGTGAAGAATGAACCCGATTGGTTTTTGGTCAAAGAGAAGCCATAATGTAATATTGGCGCTTTTCGCTAACAATGGTAAAAGAAGGACGGATAAATTCATTTGTTGCTACAGGTTATCTGCACTGGCTATCTACATTGGTTGAAGGAAATTTTCTACAATGATCAGAGATATCGATGTTTTTGATTGGATGTTGTTGGTTTTGTTTTTGACTTTGTAGAAACATTTATCTTTATACGTAAAAAATGAGAGGTTTTTATGTCAAAATAAATACCTTTTGCGTCTTTTTTTTTCAACATACATTTTTATGTCAAATAATATGCAATGTTGAATTGGTCTGGTTATATATTTAGATTGTTACATTCTTTCGACTTTTGACTTTAGAGAATTATTGTAAGACATGTAAACAATTCTTGAGAAATATGGCCTCAAAAAATGACGATTGCTATTGGAGTTGCTCGAAGATTATAGTTTTTGCACATTGTTGTAATTAAATTTAAAATTTTATAATCGTTCTTTAAAATTAATTATGAATTAAAAATTCAATATATCTTAAAAATACATATACACACAATGAAATACAAAGTAGAACACAAAATTAATAAGAAAAATTATCTAAAGTTAAAAAGAATGTATTTAAACATCTAAAATCAAAAACCTATAAAATGATTTATTTATAATATAATTAAATTCAAAAAATGGTAAGAATGTTTAACTTTGAAATAAAATAAAAAATCTAAAAAACATAACTACATCCATATACAAAAAAACTGTTTTAAACATAAATTCATAGTTTCATAAATAGTAGAAAATTAATAAATCCAAAACAAAATAAAATCATTGTAGTTAGAGCTGTAAAATCTGAACACAAACAAAAAGGCCAAATATACAAAATAATTAAATCGCTACAAATTGTAAAAAATTTAATCAAAAATATATATTTATAAAACAATATAAATTAATTTGTTTCAATTATAAAAATATTTAAAAAGATTTATGTTCATCGGAAGACAAAATAAAAAGAAGAATTGACCAAATTTTATTATAGAAATACTAAAATAAACTTAAACTAATCCAAAAATGTTAAATGAACGGATTATCATATTTTAGTTACACTTTCATCTATATAATATACATAAAACCTTTGCATTTTGACCAGTATAAAACTGGTTGAAAATAGATTAACCAATTTCGATTGTCTATATTATTAAAAATTATTCAATATTTATAGTATTCGTGTATATGATGTGTTAGATTACGGTTGATGTTTTACGATCGCTTTTTGAAGGGTTATCATATTTTTAAAATATTTAGATCACTATAAGATGAGTTGAAAATAGATTGTTTGTTTATATTATAAAATATTTATAAAAAAATTGTTCGATAAAAAAATATTAAACAAATGAATTAACCAATTTTAATTATAAAAACATTGAAATAAACTTCAACCAATGCAATTTTTTTAAATGAATAGATATCATGTTTTGACTTTTATAAATTTGTAATTATATTTATATAAATTTATAATTTTAATTACTAAAATATTAAAAACAAAATAATTTTTATATATGAGCATATGATCTTTTACAAAATAAATATAAATTTTAAATCAACATAGTACATACTATACTTTTATATAACATGACTTTTATAATTACTGTTTTATTTAAAATACTATAAAATTATTTTCAAAAAAAATTATTTAATACGTTCCTGCATTGAACACATAATCATAATAATATTCAGAAACTAAAAATTATATTGAATAACTAACAAATCAGAATTACAAAAAATGATTCAGAAAGTTATTTAAAATATATATATATATATATCTGCGTTTCTTTAACGCGGATCAAAATCTAGTTTTCACAATTAAAACTCAAAAAGTACACAGTTTACTAACTCACCATATTATTATGTAACCAAGATACTGACCAATAACAATATATATATATATATATATATATATATATATATATATATATATATATATATATATATATATATATATATATTCGCGCTTTTTTAACGCGGATCAAAATCTAGTTTTCACAATTAAAACTCAAAAAGTACACATTTTGCTAACTAACCATATTATTATGTAACCAAGATACTGACCAATAATAATGTGATGGTATATCATATATGTGGATTGTGGAAATAAAATCGTAGGCGTGTAAGTAGGGTAAACAGACAAATGCGTAGAGGAAGGTTGCGCGCATAATTAAGTGCACATGAGCGTCTGAGAGGATCGATAGCTGAAAGTCACACAAAATTTCGATCTTAAAGTACAAACTATACTTTCTTCTTCACCCACTGAAAAGGCTCTCGCTTTATACATTTATAATATGGTTGGGTGCGACTCTAAATTATCTAAAATCTATAAAGTAACTAACTTTTTGGTGATTTCAGCAGAATGTCGCATTATTTGGGTTTAGCTGGCTAGCTAGTTGTCATATAAAAAACCATATATTCAAAGATCTTATGTTATTTTTATAGTTTAATAATGTTTACAATAACGGTCCAGTATGATATATGCCCCGTTGTCTTCTAATGAAAGTGATAAAATAAACAATCATATATAGAGCCAACAATAAGAAACAAGTATAATGTATATAGGTATTGATCATCAAAAGCGACCAGCGACATGTTTTGAAATTTATAGTGACCTAATTTATGTGTAAATTTTTTATTTTTTAAAAAGACGCACTACAAAAAAAGTCTTCATTCATAGCAGATTACTATAGCTCATTTTACTGAACTGCTATTGTAGATGTTTTAGAAATTTTCAAACTCTATAATAGCATTGGATAAACGCTATAATAGAGTTTCCATAAGTGGGAATATAAATTTTGCTGAACCGCCGAACCCTTGATGAAAATTGAGTGTCTTGAACAACCTAGCTATTTTTCCCTCTTCTATTTCATTTTCCCTTTTTCATTTTCCCTCTCCAGTTTCATTTTCCCACTTAAACACAAAATCATCTCACACAAAATCTCTTGCTCTAATTTTTTCCCCAATCACTTTAGCCAGAATTTTTTTGTCCCCTCTCTTGCTAAGGAAAAAAATCCTAGACAAAAAAAAATTCAATCCTCTTGTCTCTCTCTCTAACGCTAAAGGAATTGTTTTCATTTTCACTCTTTCAATTCAATTGCAAAAACTCTTAGTGGAACAGATTCACAGATCAAATCGAATTGTTTTCATTTTGATAATCTGATCTTGCCTCCTCTCGTCTCAGACGCGGAGGATTCGTCGCGGTTACACTGACGTCAGAGCTTCATCGTCGGAGCCTTCGTGATATCGCACCGTTCTCAATCTGAAATCGAAGACGAAGCAACCATAGCCAGTCTCCGTGAGGATTTGGGCAGAGGAGGAGCCGCCGGAGCTTCGCCGCTCTCTTCTCCGTCTCCGTCACACTCTTCCATGTCTCCGTCACTAGATCCAGTGATGCGGCGGTGGTGGTCTGAGCAGAGGCAGCGGAGGCTTCAGATCCGATTATCAACACCGGAGATAAAAAGCGGTATGTGACCTAGAATCTCGCCTGGGCAAGACACAAGTGATTATATCTCTTGAACCCTCTTCTCTCGTCGTATTCGTATATGATGTCACCATTTGGATTGAGTAGAAATGTGCAAGCTTTTCTTATCCGTCATACCAAGTTTATGAAAGTAACTTGTGCCTAATTGTTTTTGGACGAGAGTGGACTACTTAGCTGAGTTACGAATGATTATCTATCCTAGATATCTTTTGCATGAAAGAATGGTTTTGATGCCCTGAGGATGAAGAATGTAAACCTGAGACTGGTAAATCTGTTATTGTTGTTGCAGCGTCTCTTGCTGACAGTACCCCTCCTTTAGAGGACAAAGAGTAGCTTTATCTTATTGTTGTTGGTAACTACAGAAGTGGGAATTACTCAAAAAGCAGACAGCTTGTGGAGACAAAATTTCAAAGGGTAAGCTAACTCGTAAGGCTTGAAACACATGATATGAAAGTTCTCTGGACCTTTGTAACAAAATCCTAAATCAGTACCTTTGTTGTATGTAGATATTACTGGAGAGGCACTAGAGGAATTCAGAAGTGAGGTACAAGCCTTTCTTTCTCTGGAAATTCTTGTACCCTTTCAAGTTTTGAACATTAACCACTAAGTGACTCATTCGTAACATTTTATTTAATTATGTGCAAGGTCAGGATGACGAGAAGGCTCAGACACCCTAACATTGTTCTCTTCATGGGAGCTGTAACCCGCCCACCAAATCTCTCAATTGTTACTGAATATCTTCCTAGGTATTACTATGATGCTTTCATGAATCAGTTGTTTTAACGCTATTATGATTACCATATCTTTAATGATAACTATCCATGTCCCACCCATTATTGAGCAGAGTTGGGACTATTCAGTCTGTTTTCTGTGTATACTTTCCTTGGATGCTTACTGTACAGCTTTTCCCAAATCTGAAGAAAAATTTGCTTGTGCAGAGGTAGCTTGTATAGATTAATCCACAGGCCTAATAACCAATTAGATGAGTGAAAGCGTCTGAGAATGGCTCTTGATGTTGTATTATTACTCGTTCCTTGGAACTGCGTTATGCAGTAACTGAATGGTCAGGAGGTCTATACGTGTCTCCAACTATAGCTGGGAGTAGGCCTAGTTCTTTGGTTGCTGGTGCTTGGGCTGCAATGATGTCTCTCAGCGAAGAAGGTTTCACAATATTTATCTCAAGCTTCTGGTTACTAGAGTGTGTTGGAGCTTTAAATGGTTGGTTATGTTTGCCTATGTTGTTTCACAGGCTACAAAACACAAGCAAGATAAGCATCAAAGAGACTAAAAGAAGGGTTTACATTAGATATCTTTGAAGTTAATGACATCATGTCTTCAAAAGTTTGGCATTTGAATGCACTACAGAGACACAAAAGGTAATCTGAAAAACAAAAATTTATTGCTCCTTATACATTTTTTTTTCTAATGGATCAGATCAATTATTCAAGCTATAATCATGCAAGACGAAGAAGGTGTTGTCACAGCGCTATACATTCCGAGAAAATGGTATATCTTCTTCTTTACATTATACCAGTCTCTTTTGATCAATCTTAATTAATTAATAAGCTGGTTCGTAATCATCTCAATGCTCGAATTAGTCTTCCATAGTTCCACAATTGTGTTCTCAAAGTGTGTGATTTTGTTTTTGTTTATTGACGTTTTTATTGAATGAAACGTCATTTACAGGGAGATGCAGACAATGGCATGAACAAGCTTTGGCACAACAAGAAGATCAAAGGGGTATGTTCCTGCCATCACCACATAGCGATGAAGGGGATCAAGTAAAGAGTGTCTTTAATGGCGGACATTGTTGGCTCAAAGGTAATAACAGAGGAAGAGCTAGATTCACACCTTAGAGCTTAGAGCTAGATAGAATCTTTGGGAGCTCATTATAGTTTTACATTGTTTAAGACTTAGCGACATTTTACGATGTTAATATGTGTAACTATGTAAGACTTGTTTTTGATTAATGTAATATTATTGTTATGTATTTTGATGATTCATGAGATAAAAATTATGTAAATCAAATCATAAATAATTTGCAAAACAAAATTCAAATAAAAAATTATATATATATATAATATATTTTAATTAAATATATTTATATAGCGATAAAAATCTGCTACAATATTAAATAAAATAGCACTAAATATGTGCTATTAGAAAATATATTAAGCAAATGCTATAATAGAACGAAGGTATGATAGCATGTTAAAAACGCTATCGTATGGGTGACACCTATTATAGCTGCGGATGACATAGCATTTATGAAAACGCTATGTATGACATACGATAGCATAATTTTCGCGCTGACAATGTACATATTTGTTGTAGTGACGTACTTGTTTTTGTTTAACGCCAACGTCTTAAATTTATATGTAGTTTGTTGATTTTGTACCAACCAAATTGATACATTGCTTAGAACCGAACCTATGCCAATCCCAGTTTACAACCCTTTTCTAAACAAATACAGTTTAAAAAGACACAAATAAACAATACGAACGAATGGGAGAGTAGATTGATAGATATAAAAGAAAGCAAAACAAAAGAACTCGTCTTTGCAAAGCGAGTTACATGCGTAATTGCTACCAAGTTACAATCCAAAAGAAATCATAAAAACAAAAAAATTACAAATGAAGAGGTTACTTACCACCCCACCTAAAAACAATAATTTCTAAACTCACCCTGAAATGTCCCAAGTGTTCTAAAAGGTCCACAAAGAAAACAACCATATGTACATTAGAGCTGGCATCTTTGTTGAAATCATTCCAAGCTCTGTCACAAACATCCAAGAAACTGACAGCAATATCTCACCTTACTACTCACTACACTACACTACACACACATACACTCATCATTCTACCTTTTTCCTATTACCACTCATAAAGACAAATAAAAAAAGTGAAAAATTATGCTGACACTCCTCTCATTCTATATAATTCTTCATTTTTTTATAAATAAAAACAAATTTATAATTTAAAAACTCGAGAGAATGACTGACATTCTCATCTGACACAACATTACTGAATCAGATGGATACTTTATATCAGACTTCTATGGCATTTTCTTCATCATCTAGACCTTTTCTTGTTGTTTCTTGCATCTCAAGCAACCCAGTCACTTCCTGACCTTAATACAAACAAACAAAATGAGTCTTCTTTAAAACAATTTTTTTACTTCAATTGGGTTTAAGAAGGCTTCGTGGAAAAGAAAACAGAGATGGACTATGTACCTGTACTGTATGATTTGTTCTGTTCATGCCACCATATGCACATAGTGAACTCAAACTCAAACTCAAAACCTCATGTCTTCATTTTCTCTTACGCGAATAAGATCGATATTCTTGAGGTCACGTAGATGTTGCAGAATCTCATGGAGAAGATGTACACCTTTGTCCCCTTTTTTCAATGAACCAACACAATGTCTCAAGAACTCTCTATCTGCCTCTAGAGCTTCTAGTCTCTCGTATAGCTCATCCACTTCTTCTTCCACCGTTACAATCTCATCACCTTTCTCCGATTCATCAACCCCGTTTTCATAGTGATTTCCATTTTCCATCTCTCCATCAACTGCATCAAACAGCGGTAGTAGTCTCTTTGACTTGAGGACTACTCTATGCTTCCCGTTTGTCAAATGTCCGTTTCCATTACTCTCAAACGTTTTAACTTCCTCTTCATCATTCAGAGCTGTGAGTTTCTCTTCAAGAAACTTCAATCTCCCAAGAATCGAAAGTCTCTCTCCTTCATAATCATCTAAACACTCATCCAGACGAAGCACAACATCAACTGGCGTGTTTTCAATCTCATTCTCTCTATATTTGTAATCTGAAACTCCTTCAACGTTCTTGTGCTGTAACTCTCCGTTGTTCTCATCTGAATCCCCATTGTTTCTATACGAATCAACGGAGGAATCTCTCATTCTCCTCATCATCATTCCCATTTTCTCTTTAGCTTCATACTCCTCCAATCTCTTTCTTAACACTTCTATCTCCTTCTCGAGCTCTGCGTTCTCCTTCTCTCGTTTCACAATGAGCTCATTCAACAGCTGCAAGGCTTCTTGGTCGAACTCAGATTGCTCCTCCATCATCCTCTGATACTGCAATGCCTCCATCTGCATTGCGGACTTCTCCTCATGCAACCTATTGATCATCGCCATTGTTTCATTGGCTGCAGTCGCAGACGCGCTCCTCTCTTCCTCCAGCTCCTCATATACGGCACTGAGAGCCTTTCGCTCTTCTTCTAACTCCGACTTCAGCTTGTCCACGGTGAGTAATCCTTCAGGAAATTCCATATTCTCAAGGGTGGGTTCTGTTCCGGATCCTCTTCGATCTAGGTGAAACATTGCGTTATGTAGACCGTGCAAGCCTGAAGTTTCAAGAAGCAGCTCTTCGTTGGCATTTAAAACGGGTCTCCTGCTTTCAATATCTACTGTTCTGAACT
The DNA here is from genome assembly GCA_030180135.1 of Orychophragmus violaceus. NCBI lineage: Eukaryota > Viridiplantae > Streptophyta > Magnoliopsida > Brassicales > Brassicaceae > Orychophragmus > Orychophragmus violaceus. Next base: position 95,614,145 of record CM058232.1, read on the forward strand.
CCAATGTATCATTCCCTGTGGAAGAAGTAACAAATATGTTGAAAATGTTAATTAAAAAATCAAGAATGTATTCAAGATTCGTACAAAAATTGTTTGAAAATGTTAATTAAAAAATCAAGAATATGTTTAAAATGTTAATTTAAAAAACAAGAATGCATTCAAAATACGGTGGTTGAAGTAAATTACCATGATCGTTGTGGTCAGGAATGAGTTCGTGGGATTGGATATCTCCGATTTGCTCGTGATCAGGAATCTCTGTCCCGATTGAAACCTCTGCGTCTGTTTCCTCGTCGTTCTGCATTTGCTGTACATCATCATCTGTCGAGGAAGCTGCAATGTATTAGTACAAAATCATCAAACTCAAAGACTAATTAGGAAAAATAGAGTTGGAACAGTTGTAAGAATTTCAAACAAAGCACCTTGACTCGTCCCAACGTCGTCTGGTTTCGATTCATCCGGCGAGGGAAAAGTGGAGATTTCGTCGGAGAACAATCCGCTGTCTTTCTCCGCCGCCACGAAATCAGGTTCAGCGCCGAAATCTAGTATAAAATCTCCGTTAACGTCGGAAATCTCTCTGACTTCCTCGCTCGGTTTGTAGAATTCTTCGACAGGAATCAAATGGCAGTCCTGGTCGTCAATGTAGAACTCGAGGTTTTTCAGCGGCGAAGGTTTTTCATCCATTGGCGCCTGAGCAACTTCTTCGGCCTCCATAGCCAGATCCACTTTTTTTTCTTCTTTATTTTCCATTGTAATAACTTCTTTGTTACAATCAAAGCTTGATAAATAGCAAGAAAATTCCTCATCATCATCATCAGCATCATTCGTAGAATCGCTGCTAACTTCATCTTCTTCCTTCTCCTCTGTTTCTTCCTCCCTTGTGAAGCTTCGTTCCTGAGAATCGATCAAATGCACGTTTTCTTCTTCTTCTTCATCTAAGACGAAGATAGATCGGGACTGTTGGAGAAAAATCTGGCCATTGTGAATTTGAACATCATCTTCGATCGGATTCGTGGTATGACTATAACCTATATCCACCAAATCAGGCTCCATCGGAGCGAAAAAATCCTTGGGGAATTCATCAAACGAGAAGCGAGCTTCAATCGAACCCTTAGATTCAAGAGGTTTCGAGTCTACTCTAGAAAACTCGAAAGCGTGATCATCGCAGAGAAGATCTCTGTGGGAAGAAGATTTACCGGAGGCGTCGAAGAATCGATCGAGTCTGGAGCAGAAGAGACAAGGACGCTTGAGACCGAAGTAATCAGCGAATCTGAGGATGAAATAAGAGAAGAGAGAGTTGAGAAGAATGAAGAAGATGAGAGACCACTCGAGGAAAGCGTAGACGAGAACGAGTGTGATTCGGTTGGTTTTACGATGGATCAAGGTTGCGAATCTGTTGGCCGCCATGGACGAAGAAGAAGAAAGAGTAAGATCAGATTTTGTGCAAATATTTACAGAGAGAGAGAATGTGAAAGAGACGAAAGGTGTGTGGGACGTTATTGTGGGAGAAAGACTTGTCAGCTTTAAGTAAGTTTAGCCGCTGAGTCGGACCGACCTTAGATTTATTTATTTAATAAGTTTCGTAAGTCCAATTAGTTGAATTTTAATTTGACAAGCAAGAAAAATGCATATATTTCCCCCCAAAATGGAAAATATAAAAAGATTTAAAGTTAAGAGAGAAAAAGTTTAGGTTAGGCGAAGGATTAATATCATATTTATTATATACTAAAACAAAGGTTATTAAGTATATATAATGTAAAAGATGTTTCTGATATTTCGTTTTATTTTATTCTATAAACAAAATTACTCATTGAAATGTTATTGATTTATGGTTGACCAAGACATTAAGGAATTTTAACACCATGTTTTGAATTTAGTCTACAGTTTTTATTTCAGATTGCAGTTACAATTTGTATTTTCGACAAAATAATATATTAATATTATAAAAAAATTACATGATTCATATATAACAGTTAAATCAAATATAAGAAATTGAAATAATTTTGGTGAGAAAGTAAAAAGTAACCAAGTTTTCTTTTTTTTTTTTTTTTTTTTGCCTGCCAAATATTTTATTGATTGGAATCTTGAATTACAAGTGTTTTTAAGAAAGATGGACATGTATGATACAATTCAAATGGAACAGTAGAGAAAACAGCTTTACGCGCTAAACAATCGGCCACCTTATTTGCTTCTCTGGTTCGAAATTCAAATGCAACATTCTGATACATCGTACTCCAAGCCGAGATCGTATTGGTGTAGTGTTGTTGTTTTAAGTTGATGGTCTGTGGGCTCTGGAGAATTTTGAAAAGAGCTTGGTTGTCTCCTTCGAATATAATGTTATCATATCCAAGAGCATAACATGCTTGTAGAGCCCAAATGAGGGCTGAGCTTTCACTTTCCAAGGCAGAATGTCGGCCTTGATATTTTCCGTAAGCTGCTTCCAGAATAGTACTTGTATGGTTCCGTAAGACCCATCCTAACCCAGCTTCCATAGACTCTGATTTGAAAGTTGAGTCGAAATTGCATTTGAGCCATCCTCGGGGAGGGGCCGACCAGAGACTCCTCTGATGTCCTCGTCCTACAGACGATGATGCTTGAGAATCCATCGAGATGTGAAGCCATTCGCGATGATCTTCAGATGCTTTTGTATACACCTCCAATTCTGAATAGTTCCTATGATTAAAGATAAGGTCATTCCTACTTTTCCAAAGGCGCCAGAGTATCCAGATGGGTAGTGTTCTTCTATCCGTACTAAATTGAGTATTCCTGGCCAGTTGGAGTAATCCCAAAATCTTAGATTCAAAGGAGCTATTTTGATTTATCATATCGTCATGATAAAATCCTGATATGCGCCAAGTAGCTTGGGCATAAAGGCATGTGAAGAAAAGATGGTCGGATGATTCATCGGCAAGACCACAACGCGGACAAGTTGCGTCTGAGATGATGTGACGATATTTGAGGTGTTCCCGGACAGGTAAAGCTCGTGATGTTGTTCGCCAAAGGAAATGTTTAAACTTAGGGACAGTATCAGAGGACCATATAGCTTTGGTTAGTAGAGGGTTTTGAGCAAGAACAGGGAGATTTTCTGCACCGGTGGAGAGTGTATTGACAATGAAGTGATAGCCGGACTTAACCGTATAACAACCGTCAGTAGTATATGGCCATATAAAAGAGTCAGCAGCACAATATGGAGGTGTGTAAATCTTCTTGATGATCGCATGATCATTAACATCGATTAGTTCATTCAACTCGAAGTCATTCCATTGATGTGTTTCAGGATCAAGTAGAATTGATACTTTGAGTTCAGGATTGGTATATGGTAGGAGCCGTGGACCTCGGGGTGGACTAGTAGGAAGCCACTTATCTGAGAGTTTTGTTGTTGTTCCAGACCCAATACAATGTTGTAATCCCTGGAGGAGTAACTCGCGTCCGAAACATAGAGATTGCCAACCATAAGAGCTTGTTTTGCCCACTTTTGCATCTAAAAAAGAGGAAGATCGAAAGTAGCAATTTTTCAGAACCCGATAAACTAATGATTCAGGCCGTTGTTGTATCTTCCAAACTTGATTGGCAAGTAAAGCCTGATTAAAAAGATGTAGGTCACGAAATCCTAGACCACCTTTATCTTTTGAGAAGCTCATCTTCTTCCAAGATGTCCAAGCCATCCGACGTTTCCCCTGTCTTGTTCCCCACCAGAACTGTGATAATAACCTGTCTATATCGGCACATATCTCTTTTGGGAGTTTAAAACAGTTCATGGAGTATACAGGCATAGCCATACCCACAGTTTTGATCAGTATCTCTTTCCCAGCAGGGGAAAGAAATTTATTTTGCCATCCAGAAGTTCTTGCTTCAACTGCTTCGATAATATACTTAAAAAGATCCTTCTTACGCCGTCCAAACTGTTCCGGGAGACCTAAATATTTACCACCGCCTCCTTGGTTAGGAATCTGGAGTACATCCATAATTCTATCCCGAGTATCGGCAAAAACCCGAGCTCCAAAAGTAATGGTTGATTTCGCAAAATTTACCATCTGTCCGGAAGCTTTTTCATATTGTGTGAATATTGATTGTAAGTTTTGGCTGTTTCTGACATCCGACTTTACAAAAAAGAGTGAGTCATCCGCAAAGAGAAGGTGCGAGACTGGAGGTCCACCTATACGGAGTCTCAAAGGAGTAATAGATCTATCCGCTTCTGCTTTAGCCATAAGGGAGCTTAAGACGTCCGAGCATAGAATATATAAATACGGAGATAAAGGATCGCCTTGTCGAATACCCCGTGTAGCATTGAAATGTCCATATGGGCTACCATTGATAAGGACTGAGAAAGAAACTGTGGAGACACAAGTCATTATCCACTTAACCCAAACCTCTGAAAACCCTTTCCTGAGCATAACTTCCTCTAAGAATTTCCATTCTATTCTATCATATGCCTTACTAATATCTGTCTTAACCGCCATATATGATTTAGCACAACGTGAACGAGTTTTGAGAGAATGAAATACCTCATGTGCAATTAAAACATTGTCCGTTATCTGACGACCAGAGATGAAAGCAGCTTGTTGTTCGGAAACAATTTGAGGAAGTACTACTTTAAGACGGCTTGAGAGGATCTTAGTGATGACCTTATAAAGGACATTACATAGAGCTATCGGACGAAGGTCCTTTAACGTCTTAAGTTGTTGTGGTTTTGGTATGAGACATAGATTTGTATGGTTTAACCCCTGGGGCATACGGGACGTACTAAAAAACTGTTGTACTTCTGCCGTTACGTCGTTACCAACAATGTCCCAATATTCTTGAAAGAATTTTGCCGTGAGACCATCAGGTCCAGCTGATTTAGACGCTCCTATTGAAAATATTGCTTTGCGGACTTCATCAGTCGTTATATCTCGGATCAGAAGTTCATTCATCTCTGTCGATACTACATTTTCCACACACGAGAGAGTTTCAGCAAGACCAGTGGGGTTAGATGATGTAAATAAATCAGAGTAATAACGCTCTGCCTCTTTCCCAATCTCCACATCACCAATAAGATCATGTCCGTTGTCATCTTTCAAAGTAGTGATCTTATTACGGGCCCTTCGATTTTTTGTTGTGGCAATGAAGAAACCAGTGTGTCGATCTCCTTTTTTAATCCATTGTACCCTGCTTTTAGTAAGCCAATACTGTTCTTCGGATTGGTATGCTTGTAACAATTGACGTCGAAGTGAAGCGATAGATTCAGCGGAGACATTTACGTCTGAATGTGCTTTGTCTATCTCAGAGATTAACTCCTTAATAGTTGTCGCCGAATTAGTTCCAGAGGCACGTTTCCAAACAGAAAGATGATGTCGGCAATTCCTTATACGAGACGTGATTGGAACATCCATACCGTGAAAATCTGAGGACCAGCCTGCTTCAACAACACGTCTAGTACCTTGTAAATCACACAATCTGCTATCGAACCGAAACTGTTTTTTGCCATGTTCTAACCGTTGTCGAATGTGAATTATAGCAGGACGATGATCAGATTCAATCATTTCTAAGTAAGTGACTCGTGATGCTGGAAATATAGAGCGCCATTCATCATTACCTAGAGCACGGTCAAGCCAACTTTCAACTTGATAATTTCTACGTTTACCACACCATGTCATGTTAGAACCAGAGAAAGGAAGGTCTGTTACTTGACAATGGCGAACCATGTTCCTGAAATCAACTAAGCTCCAATTCTCTCTTACTCGTCCACCAACTTTTTCATGTGGGTGTAGAATTTCATTAAAGTCACCACACATTAACCATGGGCCATTTCGATTTGTAGCTATACGTTCTAATCTTTCCCAAAGAATATGCCTTAACTCTCGAATGGGATGCCCATAAACACAAGAATAGTAAAATGAAATTCCATTATTCATAATAATCTTGCAATCAATCATTCTTTCATCACAGGAGATGAAATCGACATCAATATCCTTTTTCCACATTAAAGCTATACCACCACCTATGCCTAGTGGGGAAACACATTTAACATGATCATAATCTAAATCAGCAGCCACATCTCTTACAACATCATCAGGGTTCTTCGTCTCGATCAGAAAGAGTATGTCCGGGGAAAAAGTTGCCTTAATCCCTTTGAGGCGTCGAACTACCAGGGACCCTTTCAACCCTCGGCAGTTCCAAAAGGCTGTATTCATGGCGCCTCCGGTGGTTTCTGGCCCACCGTACCTTCCCTGTTGATGTGTTGATTGTGATTTGCATTCCCGTTTACAAAACTTGGAGCAGACCGCGAACCGTTATCCTTAGACCTTGCACGCCAAACCCAGTTCCTTGCTTCGCAAGTATCCACTTGAATACGTCTCCGTCGCGTGAAAGCAGTCTCATCCAGATCGTCAATCACAGACGTGTTTTTGGAATCTTTGTAAACACTGGCAATCTCAGAAGTCGGGTCACTTACTTCCATTTTACGTTTCTTTGATGCAGTTTCCGGTGAGGAGGCTTGTCCCATATGTGAGTCATGTGGTAAATTAGGGACAGAGCCATCACGCTCCATGTTATTCTCGTCATGGTCTTCGTTATTCGCATCATCATCGTCTTCGTCTTGGTCATCATCATGTGGAGGAAGTGTGTTTGATGGAGTAATAGATGGACAGAAGGCAACATCATGATCCATCATTCCGCAGTTGGAACAGAACCCTCTGAGCCGTTCGTAATTCAACTTAACGATAGCAGTCTGGTCTCCAAATTTGAAAACCCTTTGAAATCTTAGAGGAACGGATGTGTCCACTGTAAGACGTACACGGACATAATCAACCAAATGGCCTCCTTCTCCAGTGAAATCTGTTTCTACAAATTGTCCTAGAACAGATCCAATATGAGCCACCATTCCCGGCGTTAGAAACTGAAGGGGGATACCACGCAATTGTACCCAAAAGGTTAAGAAACGGAGATCATCATCAGATTGAGTCACAGACCATCGTTGAGCAATTATCATCCATTCATTGAATGACCAAGGGCCTCTCTTAAGGATAGAGGCGAGCGTGTCTTCAGACTTGAATACAAATTGAACTTTATTATTCTCCACTATTCTTCCATGAACTTCATCACCAACACCCCATAAGCGAGGCATTGAAGCCATTAGAGCCCTCAGGTTCTGTTTTCGCTTATTCAATGGCTTCACCATGATCGAGAAACGATTCTCTTCTAAAGCGGCATTACAAAGATCAATCGGTAAGGAGATAATAGGATCCTCCACACCAATCGTAATCTCTTGAAGTTGTCGCCTAACTTTGTCCGCCATTAGTAACAGAAACAGAGGAAATTTGTCTGAATAGTTTTGATCAACACTGACCAGACAAAGGAAGACTTGGGTCTTAAATAGGGAATACGGATCTGTTACACGCGGAGTAACCGCTTGACGGTTATTGACTCCCGACAACGCTGCCGTTGACCGACAGAGAACACTCTCCGGTGAAGTGGAGAGACACGAACTAAAGTATGTGTTGTTTGGCGAAATCGCCTTTTGAATCGCACTGTTAGAGAGAGAGAAACTCATTTTTTTTAGGTTTAAAACTATTAGTAACCAAGTTTTCTTTGCTGAAGTTTATAGGTTAATATAAATACTTTGTTATGTCCTTTATTTACATATTTTCATTATTTATCACATTAGTGATAAAACTCCAAGTATTATTTATAAACAAAATTGAATTGTTGTTAGTAATAGATCTGAACCTTGTTTTTTGGTTGATGCATTTGTGAAGATTCTCTTTTGGTTTCCCATAACACAAGTTTCGAGAAAAAAACCTCCTCACAAGTGATTGTCAAACATCTTGTTTTCAATGCAAAGTGACTTCTCCGATGATCGAATCTAACGGGATGAACAACATCGCATATCCCATTTGAACAAATCCGTTTGAGTTTAGAATTCAATGCAATGTTGCAAAAATAGAAGAAGTTCCAAGGTGGTTTAGGGATTTTAACATATCTGGACAACCATCCACAACTAGAGGTTTTATTCAATGGACCCAAACCGATTAGATTTACTCGAAGAAAATAGAGATCAAACATTTTTTAAAAATGTGAAATCTGATGCAAAAAAATATTGTGATATATAAGAAAAATATATATTATTTTTATTTTTAATTTAATAGACAACAAATAAAGAACACACACTAAAATCGGTCGCCCTAGTTTTTTCTCTGGCGAGCTTCCCAAAGCGCTGCATACCTTTGTCTTCAGCTCTTCTCCGGCGGCCGGCGATCGGCGCCACTGCCTCCGAGAGAAGTCTCGTCGTCTCTAGTAGGTCCGTGTCTCTCCCTCGACCAGCCCTCTTCGGCGTTCCTCCGATGTGTCGTGTACCTGCCTCCACTACCATTGTCGTCGTCCTATAGCGTCGTTGGTCGTCGTCATCTGTCTCTGAGTCCGTCAGTGTTTGTCATCCTTCTCCACTGCTTTGTGGTGGTTGATTCCGGTGGGCGAGCAGTCTCCTCTGGTTTGCCTCTCCGGTTTGAAGATTCTGGCGGTGTGGTTTCTTGGCTTGGTCTCCTTCGGCGAGGCGTGGTCTAAGGTCTCCCTCCTCTGGTTCTGGGTCTTATTATCCGAGGTTGTTGCTGCTCAAGGCTTCGTCCGTTATCGATGGTAATTTTGCGGTAGTAAAGTATAACGATTGGAGTTTGCTGAATGGGTCTTGGATTTGTCTGGTTAGTTTTGGTTTAGTTTATTTCTGGTTCTTCGGCTAATAGGGTAAATTGGAAATCTGGTTTTGGCTTTAGTTTCTCCTCTTAGATCTTTGTGGTTAACTTGGTTTCGTTTAGAGTGTTTTTCAATCCGGTGTTTATTTTCTAGATATTTTGTTGGGTTGTTTAGACTTCATTGTAGATTTGGTTTCGTGTAGGGCTTCTTTCTAGGGTTAATTAGACGTTTATAAATGCGTCTTTACTGCATCCGAGAGAGGTTTCGTAGAACTTTCTTAGGTTCTATCTTGTCGGATTAGGAAGTCTTGTTTCTGGGTTATGAGTTGGTGAGAGAGTGTCTCTCTGGGAGTCTTCAGGTTGTTGTCATTGTCGCTTGGTGAGCCGCGAGCTACGGCGATTTGTCTCGCTCTTCCTTCTTTTGCGGTTGCCACTATTTCCAAGGTCGAGTTGCTATTGTTTACTATTTGTTTCTTAGATTTATGTTTCCTTTAGTTGTAGGATTTAGCAACCCTTGATGGGTTTATGTTCCTTGTTCTGTGGACTGTGGTTGCCTGTTGATTGGGCTTTGGTTGCCTGTTGTTTGGGCTCTAGTTTCCTATGATTAGGACTTGTATTAAACTCCTGTTTTCAGATCTTTGAATATAATCACATCAGATGACAAAAAGGCAACAAATAAAGAACGAAAAAGTACGACTGATAGAAGGCGCTTTTCCCAAGATGCTCTGGTTTTTTTCTCCTCTTCTGCGCTCCGGCCGTCGTCCTTGGTGTGGCCTTTGAATCTAGTCTCTGCTGTGGTGGCGCGAGTATGTGGCTGCGTCGTCCGGTTTCGAGTTCGTCTGTGGTCCTTACCGTCTTTTTGCCGTGAGGTTTATGGTTTGCTAGAGAAAGCTTTGTCCAGTCAGATCCGGTGGTGTTGCCGTCGCGTCGGCGGATTTGTGTGGTGCTGATGATGATTTGTCTCGGGTGTATCTGCTTGTGGCTTGTCATATCTGGTGTGGTATTATCTTCTTACCCTGGTTCTTGTCGTTGCAGGCTTGGATTGACTATCTTTGGTCTAAATAATCGATTTAGGACAATTTGTTTTTTTTTTTTTGTTTCTTAGATCGTTAGGCATCCTAGCTTTATTAGTATTTGCAAGTTCCTTTTGGGATCTAGGTCTTCAGTTTCTCCCATGGTGGTCGGGGTCTGTGTGTTGTTGGCTTGCTCGTTTGTTTCGAGTGGTCTGGATGCTATGTCTCAACTTCTTTACCTCTCAGCCAGTTATGGGCTCGTGCTTTGTTGGGTAGTCTGGCATGTGTTTGTTCATCTTCTGCTTCTCGTGGTATTGTCTCTATGTCTCCAGAGAGCGCGTTTTCTATCTTCTACTTTTTTTGGTTTAGTTCCTATGGTTTCTTTTTTATCTTCTGCCCGCGGGCAAGGGTTCTCCGGCTCTAACTGCAGGATTTGGAGATGCGGTTCTTTTCGCATTTTGTCGAGGTTGTTCGAATGGTAACAAGCGTCGCTCCTTCGACTTTCTCGGGTTGTCTGCATATGATTTCTCGTGGCTCCTGCTGCGTTTTAGCAATATAATGTGAGCCGGTGAATTTTCACTAATAAAGTTCGACTTTAGATGCTACTATTCTCTTCTCTCTTGATTCATGGTGGACAATGCTACTTGGATGTCTTGTTAGCTTTAATCTCGTTTTTTTTTTGTAGATTCTAATTGTTGTTTGGGATACTCTTTATGTTTTTACTTTGTCTCCGAGGATTACTCATTTGTCTTCGGGAGCTATCAGTTTTGCTCGCCGACTTTTTTTAATATTATATATATTAAACCGACTTGGTTCGGCAGATAACTGTGAGATCTGAGATTCACACTAAGAATTTGTATTCGTGGATTTGGACTTTAGGATATAGAAATGGTATAGATTTCCTATGAATCAAAGACTTTATTGAGATTGATCATCGAGATAGAACAAACACAGTCGAAAAGAGAGTACAAAGAGAGTTGATCGAGCTATCTAGTCGAAGTGTTCTTAGCTAGGGTATGTCTTGAATGAATCACCACTTCTCCTTTAAATAATCTCGACTTTGATCTCCTAGTTCCGATATTTCGGCCTCGCCATCGTAACGATCTCCGAGATTTGTGCGGATCAGTTGAACTGACGAAGACCGGGTTGCTCTATCTCCACGTCGTCTCCTGCCGAGCTCGAGCTCGATTGCTTCCTACTTCGGCATTGCTTGGGCCTTGTCAAGAAGTCAATCGTATAGGCCCAACAGAGAATAACGGTGGATCTCTCTCTGTCTTGATATTGAAACGGGCTCATAATGATGGGCCTTTGTTTTATTTGTTAATGGGCCGTATTTCCTAGAGGGAAATCCAGTACCAACAATAGCCCCCCAGCCCATTGATTTCGAGAAGTCAAGGTTAATGGGCGGTTGACGTTCTCGGGAAGAGGCATGCGCCTCGGGTGTGATAAACCTAATGATTGCTTTCGCTCCACCCGTTGATCTTGTTTTGATCCAACGATCAGGAGTGGGCGCGTGGGTCGAACTGGACTGCTTTTTAGTGTTGGGAATGTCCTGAAATCTATTGTACTATCTCTAGAAAGTATGATAAATGTCGAGATCAGACATAAGTCATAAATACTGGGTGATCATGATGGTTTGCTAGAGTCCGATCTTGATCTATAAGTTTAGGACTTATTACCAGTATTGTATGATCCCAAAGGGTCACACACCATAGCTAACGGGAAAGTTAAGATGGAATTAATACGGTAAGATGCAGTGGCATTTACTGTATTTGTACAGAGAGTTGGGCAGACAACAAATGGGCTTTTGTCTGATTTGTGTCTTGGGCCCAAAAGTCTAATGGACCATTAGTTTAATTAATTAAACTTGGGCCCATTAGTGAGTTAATATGATTGCAACAAGGGTTTTAGAAACCCTAAGCCATTTTGGCGATTTGTGGGTGTGGCCGCAGGGCCTCTCCCTCTCCAATCTCTCTCTCTGTTGATCATCCATCCGGTCTAGCAGCCATCCGTGCTTGTAAGCGTGTGGATACCGAGGAGGAACATGTATTCATCTGTTCGTTGATCTCGACATTACAATCATTCCGCTGCAAAAGGTAATGTCCAGGTTTGTGTTTATGATTCATTTACAAGAACCTAGATCCTTGATTAAATATGTGTTAGGTTGCAATCTGAGAATTGAACCATGGAAAACACTATAATCCTTCAGTGGTATCAGAGCCTAGGTCATTAGTTTCTTGTAATTTGGATCTTGTTGTATGAATCGATTTGCTTTTTGAATTCATTTGGAATCGATTGTTGAGTTTTGTTAAAAGTCAAAATCGATTTGTTTTGTTTTGTTAACGAGCAAGAATCGATTGATTAATGTTTGTTTAATCATTAGAATCGATTTGTATAAGGTTGATTATTAATGTGTAGAATCATGACTTTGTCCTTTAGTGAAGTCATAATCGCTTGTTGTCTTTCATTAATAATCGATAACTCAAGTGAATCGTTTGTTCAATTGAAAAATCATTTGATAATTATCGATTTTGTCATGTTATCATGATTGTTTAGAATCACTGTTGTCACGATCGTTTGACTTTGCTCAAATCAATTATTGAAGTTAGGTTAAATTATTCGCTTGTTGTTGATTGGTTTAATGTAACGAAAAGCGAATTGAAAAAGCCAATTGTTTGACTTTGCCTTGTTTTGTAATCATGATCGTAAAGCGATTGGAAAAGTCATATTCGATTGTTAATTTAATTGTTGAAATCGGTTTTGTCCTCTTGTTGAAATTCGATTATTGAATTGGTCTATGGTAAAGGACAAAACTGAATCGCATGTTGATTTTGGGAAATCGTGATGATCGTTTGTTTAATAATTAAACAATGCCATGTGGGATTACCCACTGTAGCGTGGTTCAGGAAATCGTGATGTTCAATCATAAGTTTAACAAACAAAATCGCTTGTGGAATTTGTTATATAATCATAAGTGATTCGTTTGTGGTTCGTTTTTCCCAAACCCACGACAATGAACCGATCAAACCGATTGTGGTTCATTGTCTGCTTTAGCCATAACCGCAAGTTAGGTCAAAATTGGCTAAAACACTAGGTGTTTCTTTCCGATTTTGGACTTAACTGAACCGATCCAATTTAATTGGTGGTTCAAGCGGTTAACCCAAATCGCGGTTTGCTGGAAATTATTTAATACAATTGGTATTATTTAATTTCTGGTTAAACCGGATTGAAATTCATAAAATTGAATTTTAACCTAAACCGAAGGCTGGTCTAAGTTTGATTTGGTTGGACCAAATAATTTAGAGCTGGTCTGGTTTAGTAAATAACCGATGGTTTTGATAGTTAATTTGGTCTTGGACCAGAATTAATAAACCGACTCGGTTATGTCAAATTATTGGGCCAATTGGAATTCTATGGTCTTGGGCCAAGAATTGGGCCTATAATTTGTGACCCAATCCCAAAATATTTATAAAATATTAAATTAGAAATTTCTATTTTTAGTATGTTTCTAAATTTAGAAAGTTTTTAAAACAAGTAAGTTTCCCAAAATAGTAATCTTCTATTTTTGGAAATAAAACTTAAAATCCTCAAAACCAATATCAAGCTTGGATGTCTTTCCAATCTTGTCAGCTACTTAACGCTTATTCGATTACAGATATGGCTTACAGTGTGAGGTGTCTGTTTTCGCGTAAGTAAAGTAGTATATAGTCACTAATTTCATTGGGAGTCCCAGACTTTAGTGATTATTTGGCTGTAAGAGATTGGTTTCCTTGACTGGGTCATCGGGAGTCCCGGGCCTTGAGACATCTGGTGAATTGGGCCTTGGGCTCAATTCACAACCGAGAGTTATATGGTTATAACTAGCTGTGTGTATGCTTACCAAGTAAAGCTAATTCTGGGTGACGGCCAGTGGCCCACTTTGGAATTAGCTGAACATGGGTCTCGGAATCATTGCATTCTTATGAGGTTGAACAAGGAAATTTTGAATGCAATGCGAGTTTTCTTATAAGTTATTAAGATTACTCTTTTATGAACTAAATAACTAAAACTCTTTTTATCTCCAAATTTCAGCTATGACGAGCACAAACAATCAAAACACTTTCTCGATCCGGTCTGTCCTTGAGATGGACAAACTGAACGGATCAAATTTCTTGACTTGGTCGCGGAACCTGAGGCTAGTCCTCAGGCAGGAGAGAAAGGACTATGTCCTTGAGAAAGCTCTCCCCGTGAGGATCGGGTCCAATGCCTCTCATGCAGTATATGATGCTTGGAATAAGCATTATAATGATGCGGTAGATGTGCGTGGTCTGATATTGGCTACCATGGACTCAGATTTGCTGAAGCAATATGAGAACATGGAGTCGCCAATAGAGATGATCAGCAGCCTGAAATTGAAATTTCAGGAGCAGGTAAGAGTGGAGAGATACCAGTTGGTTAAATCTCTCACTAGCTGCAAGCTACCAAATGATCATCCAGTAAGTCCTCATGTCAGTAAAATGGTGGGTTACGTTGATAACCTGAGGAAACTGGATTATCCAGTTAGCCAAGAATTGGCAACTGAGATCATTCTGCAGTCACTGCCGTCAAGCTATGATAAGTTCAGAAGGAACTATATCAAGAAAGGCTTAACGAAGACGTTGACTGAACTGCATGATATGCTCAAGACAGTTGAGCCAAACGTGAAGAGTACCCTGTACAATCTCATGAATGAGAAGGGTAGGTTTACTAAACCTAATGCTGACAAGGGTGAAGACAAAGTTGTCCAGATTTTGAATCATGGCAAGCGCGTGTCTTCTGAGCCCGAGTCAGATACCTCTTACGTTGATAAGTGCTGCTACTGTGAAGAGACTGGGCATTGGAAGAGAGATTGCATTAAATTCATGGAAGATAATGAGGAGTTGAAGTCGATGTATGAGACTACTTCCTCAGGTATTCATGTTATTACTTCAAGTTATACCTTATAGGTATTGAATACTGGTTGTGGCACTGATATTTGTTATAATATGCAGAGCCTGAGCAACAGTAGAATGTTGAAGGAAGGGCAAGTGGAACTGCGTGTCTGGAAGGAGCTATGGATGCTGCCTCAGCCTTAGGGTTTTCACTTGTAGATGCCTTTGAGGCTTGGTTTTGTATTAATAATTGCTACAATGTACCTGCTTTAAGCAGAGTTGTCTTTCATTTTCTTGTAAAGAATTTGAATGTTTTTCATTTTGATAAAGACAAGTTTTGTTCTTTTGATCTTAATGAAATGTTAATTGTAGCACCCTATTCAAGGAATGGGTTTTATATCTTAAACCAAAGAGTGCCTAAATGTAACATAAATACCGAATTGGTTTAAATCTGATGAATTAAACCTGATTTTTCTTGGCATAAATGTTTTGGTCAAAGAGTAAGTCAGATTCAGAAACCCCATAGTTATGGACTTTTGGGCTCATTTGAATGAATATCTTATGAGACTTGAATTCTGCTTACTGGACCAAAAGACAATGGGCCCATCTTAGCCGAGCTAAAGAAAGGCCCAAAGGCTTATTGGACATTGAACATACTCATGTATGTGGTCCGATGAGCAGTAATGCCAGAGAAAATTTCCTGTACTTCATTGTCTCTACTGATTACTTCAGTGAGTGTGACTGTGTTCATTTGATGAGACACAAGTCGGAATTATTTGATATGATCGAAAGAATCCAGAATGAGGTATAGAATCTGAGTGACAAAAGTATTGAGACTCTGGATTAGATCACGAGTGAAAATACTTAAGTCATTGATGGTGTGATCATCTGAATGAGTGTGAAGTCGCTTCACAGCTCATTTCTCCTGAAAACCTTGAGGTGTTTCTGTGAGAAAGTATCAGATCTTATTAGAAATGATTAAAGATGAGTCACACGAATCTTCCATGATATTCTTTAAGAATAACGCTCTAGAAATATCTAAGTTTACGCTGAAATAGTTCCACCAATATCAGTTGAAAGACACCACGTAAATGTGGATTGGAAATGATCCAAATTCGTCTTTACTGAGTATTTGTAGTTGTGCTACTTCGCTGGTTGTCCTAGGGAAACCAAGGCTTGTTACTTTTACGTCCATTCTGTTTTCTAAGAAGGGAAGTTACTTTCCAAGAAGAACAGTGGGAGTAAAAGTGTAACTCGAAGAAATTCGAGAAATACAGGAAGCTGCTCAACCTGTTGAGGAAGAGCAGCGGATGGATTTACAGATTTCTGTAGAATCTACACCTGTAGAGCCTGAAGTTCGCAGATCTGAATGAATCAGTCACTAATCCGAGAGTGATTTCTCGTCATTAGTTGAACCTGATGATCATTGAAAGTTGCCATGATCTGATGATCATTGAAAGTGACGAACCTGCGAAATTCACAAAAGCGAAAGTGAGCCCGGACTCCGAAAAATTACACTATGTGTAAGTTAGCTTCATTGATCCATTCATGGATGGAAGCAAACATATCGGAGTTAGAATCTTCGTTCTGTTGAAGTAGTCAAGGTTTTGACTTGAACAGGAACGAAGTGGAACTGTGCGTTTACTAAAAGATAAGTGGGAGCAATGTTGCATTTCTCATATTGTATGTCGATAACATACTGATTCTCGGAAATAACGTCCCAATGCTGCAGTCGGTAAAGGACTGGCTTGGGAGTTGGTTTTATGATTGACATGGGTAAAGCCACGTAGTTCTTGGATTTTGGATCTAAAGATAGAGATCCAAAAGAGCTGGTATGACAAAGTCAGGATTCTTATATTGACAAAGTCCTACACGTTTTAAGCATTCCAAGAAGGGTTTTATGCCAATGTCACATGGCATTACGTTAAGCAAGAAACAGTGTCCTACGATAACTGCTGAGCTTGAATGCATGGATGAGATTCCATATGCGTCGGCAATTGGATCTATCATGTATGCCATGACATGTGCTTGTTTTGATGTTGCTTTAATGTTAAGCAAGACAAGTAAAGACCAGTCAAATCCAGCAAAGAATCACTGGATTGCCGTAAAGAATATCCTAAAGTATTTGAGGAATACTAAGGATAAATTCTTGATTTACGGAGAAAGTGAGGTGCTACAAGTCGATAGAGTCTGAAAGGCAAGTTTCCAATAGACAAAGATAATTCCCGGTCACAGTCCGGCTATATCTTGTGTCTGACTGGCGGTGCAAGGCACTGTTGCTGACTCCATGACTTAAGCTGAACATTTCGCAGCTTGAGAAGCGGCGAAAGAGGTTGTTTGGAAAGAAGAGTTCATCACTGAACTTGATGTGATTCCCAGCATAGATGAGACTAGCTGCACATCAGAAGTCCAAACACCTTGAGGGTAGGTATAACCTATTCCGTGAGATAAATGACAGAGGTGTTAAGTAGATCAGCAAGTTTCAACGAATGAGAACGTTGCTAATCTATTAACGAAGCCACTCCTTAGACCTAAGCACGAGTCGCGGACTGTAGCTGTAGGATAAGTGAAATTAAGATGTAGTCTTAATTTCAGTGGGAGTTTGTAAAGGGCTTTATTTAGTTGTTTTGAAAGGTTCATGAAAACATAATATTTTATGTTTATGAAATTTATGATTTCTGGATTATTTTAACTGTGATATAAATAATCGTTCCAAAATGATTCATGTCATTATATATGGGCCATCGAAGTACATGAGTAGACTTGATCCTGAAACCCCATATTTAACGAAATGACATAAATCATAGTGTCCATAGTCGAAGGTTGTTGAAATTGGAACACCAACAACCACTTGAGACTAGATTGTGTTGAGACTTATGACCAAGTTTCGACGGGTCATAGAAGCGCGGCATCAAAGTCGACACATAGGTATATGTAGGGGAGCATATGACCGGACATGGCCCGCTGATGAGAACTCTACAAGATATTAATATCTGTGTCATAAGAGGTTCTCATATACGACTATAGAGTATAGTCCTTAGACCTGAGTTCGCATGCATGTGGCTGCACATGGATTGATGCACTTTGATCATTGTCTAACGCTGTTTCGTAACTGGGAGCTATAAGGACCTTGGTTGGGTGTATTATGAAGCGTGTAGTTCATAGTGATGGAACAAGATGGGATTTGTCCCTGCCGTTTAACGGAGGTAATATCTCTAGGCCAATCGGAGACTTGATAGCTGGTAAGAGAGTGGCCACTCCCAAACGGACTTGCCCAAGTCGTTTGCATTGTCAGTATCAAATCTGGTCCGATGAACATGGTCTGGCTATATAAGGATGACACGCATCTTGCCTTATGCCAGATCGAGATATTGAGACAAAAGGACTAGAGAATGTAGGATTCCAGTACAAGTGGGAGATTGTTGGGAATGTCCTGAAATCTACTGTACTATCTCTAGAAAGTATGATAAATGTCGAGATCAGACATAAGTCATAAATACTGGGTGATCATGATGGCTTGCTAGAGTCCGCTCTTGATCTATAAGTTTAGGACTTATTACCAGTATTGTATGATCCCAAAGGGTCACACACCATAGCTAACGGGAAAGTTAAGATGGAATTAATACGGTAAGATGCAGTGGCATTTACTGTATTTGTACAGAGAGTTGGGCAGACAACAAATGGGCTTTTGTCTGATTTGTGTCTTGGGCCCAAAAGTCTAATGGACCATTAGTTTAATTAATTAAACTTGGGCCCATTAGTGAGTTAATATGATTGCAACAAGGGTTTTAGAAACCCTAAGCCATTTTGGCGATTTGTGGGTGTGGCCGCAGGGCCTCTCCCTCTCCAATCTCTCTCTCTGTTGATCATCCATCCGGTCTAGCAGCCATCCGTGCTTGTAAGCGTGTGGATACCGAGGAGGAACAGGTATTCATCTGTTCGTTGATCTCGACATTACAATCATTCCGCTGCAAAAGGTAATGTCCAGGTTTGTGTTTATGATTCATTTACAAGAACCTAGATCCTTGATTAAATATGTGTTAGGTTGCAATCTGAGAATTGAACCATGGAAAACACTATAATCCTTCATTTAGCGCGTCGTCAGTCGTGGCGTGTGTTTGTTTGAGAACTTCATCTCCTACCGTGGATCTGGTCGATCACCAACGGCTAAGATTCGAGGGTCGCGAAGAGTCTTTTCAGGCTCGTTCTTTTGCTGATGTGACCTAATCATCGTGCATTCGTAGCCGTTGATCTTAGGGAAAGCGAGGAGTCCAAACCATCTCGATTTTCTCGTAATTATTACGAATTCGGAATCGTACGGTTAAGATTTTGCACGATTCCCACTATAATTTTCTCATATTTGCCGAGGGTGGTTTCTCTCCTTCACACTTTCGCTTCTTCTTTTTCCTTGCTCTGGTTTTTCTTTTATCGTCGGAGAAGTTTCCTTCTAAAACCCTTTGCTTCCTTTATTCCGATACACCGCTTCATATGGCTCTCAGAGACGCGACAGGAGCTAGCACGAGTATAGTGGCGGGATTGTTTTGTCCGCATCTGACCTCTCTCTTAACCGAGAATCATATTCGCCTGTTGCGAACGCAGTGTCGGATTCCTCTGGAGGTAGAGATAGTCGTTCCGTCGCTGGTAATCTCGCCGGAGACAATCGTGGAAGGCTACTGCTGTGCCTCCTACACATACTTCGAGAAGTGTGGGCTTTTCTTCCCCATTCCTCGCCTGGTTTCCTTGGTACTGGCCCAGTTCCAGCTGGCGTTCCATCAGATGACGCCGAACTTCGTCCGACACGTTATCGGACTCGGAGTCAGGGCCGCGGAAGAGGGAATTGAGTTTGGGCCCGAGGAGCTTATGCGAGTTTGCTCGGTAAAGCAAAATACACGCTTCCCTGGTGTTGGGATTATGTCCTGAAATCATATTGTACTAACTCTAAAGATAGTTGTATTGTCGAGATCGGACAATTCATGTGATACTAGGTAGTCATAATGTTTTGCTAGAAACCGCTTATGACAAATGAGTTGTAACTCATTTCCAGTATCGTGTGAACCTACATGGTCACACACCTAAGCAAGTTGGACATACTTCGTATGGGATTGACCATTGGCATATGGTCTGATCGATGTGTATTAGATACACATCGAATTGAGTTTCAAAGGGGTGTATCGATCGACACCATTGGGTGCGTTGGTCGATACAGGACGTGTGTCGATCGACACCAATGAGTGTGTCGGTCGACATAATGGCGAAACCGAAACTGATGTTTCGGTTCACCTCGAGGTCAATATATAAACTCGTTTTATGTATCTCGACCAAGTGAGTGATCGTGAGCGCCGCCCAGAGTGTTTTCTCAGAGAGAAAACACAGAAACCTCAGAGAAACTCAGTTCCCAAGGAGATCCGAGTCCCGGTACTAGCATCCCGGCGGATTCCAGCTTGTGTGCGTGTGGACTATCAGTAGAGGCGCAACATCTGAGGCGCTGGAGATCTTGTTTATCTGACCCTATTCCGCTGCCAGGTTCCAGGTAAACACGAGATCTGATTCATGATTCAATTAACTAGACCCTAGATCCTAGGCTATCTGGAACTCGCGAGAATTCTGAATCTGGTAGAATTGGCTCCAAGTTCCATCAGTGGTATCAGAGCCTTAGGGTTTTATCATTGAATCGAGCCTGTTAAACGAATTTGATGATTTAGATTCGCAAACTAGGTTGTTTGAATTAGAACAGGTGAGATCGATTTAATCGATCTGCGATCGATTTAATCGATCTGCGATTCTGTGTTTTCGCACAGTGTCGATCGACACACTGGGTGTGTCGGTTGACATAAGGTGGCGAAATCTACAGATTCGGCGGCTAGGGTTTTTCGCGAAGAAAAAACCGAAAGCCTTCTGTGTCGATCGACACAAGTTGTGCATCGGTCGACACAGAACAAATTCGGTCGAGTATCGATCGACACAGGTTAGTGTCGGTCGACACAGACCAAGCGAATGGTTAATCGGTTCAATTGGATTGGACCAGTTATCATTCTTGGTTAAGTCCGAATTGATCGGTTTAAATTGGATGAATTGGTTTAATTGGATTAAACTGATTATCTCAATTAGCATAAACCGATGGGTAAAATCAGTTTGATTGGATAAGTCGGTTCAATTGAATTAGACTGGTTATCGCAATCAGTTAAAACTGGTTTATACGGTTTAAATTGGATAAATTGGTCGTGCCAATTGGATTGAACTAATTATACCAATTAGTATAAACCGATGGTTAAGATCAGTTTGATCAGATAAGTCGGTTCAATTGGATTGGACCGGTTATCAAAACTATCTTCGGTTTAGGTCCATGTCGACCGTCACACATGGGTTGTGTCGATCGACATGACCGGTTCGATGAACCGGGTTAATTGAATTAACCGGTTATTGAAGTTCGGTTTTGTTTGGTAGTGTCGATCGACAGACATAGTCTGCGTCGATCGACACAGTATTCGAAATTCTGGTTATTGAACCTTGAATTTGCAGAAACCAAACTAGACTTAAACATTGATCAAAGATTAGCTTCAATGTGGTCAACTGTCAAGACTCGTTTCGTTGTCTGATGGTCTAGCCAAGAGCTTGGTGTCCACAATTACGTGAGTAAGACAAGTAGTAATGTTGATGGACTTGCAGTGCTAAAACATCAACAATTACATGACCTAAGAGATTGATTTGCTAAACTTTTGGGTTTAGTTTCCTCAACTAAATATCAAGTGACCTTGATGTCTTGTCCAATCTTGTCTACTGTCAAGACTTGTTTCGTTTGTTGGATAGTCTTGGAGTCCTTGGTATCCACTGCTACATGAGTAAGACAGGTGATCATTGATAGACTTGCAGTGCGACTGTCAATGATCACTAGACTGAAGAGATTGGTTTACTTGACTGAGCCATCAGAAGTTCTGGGCTCAGAGACATCAGAGTGGATAAGGCATAGTTTGTCTCATCCACAACCAAGAGTTGTACTGGGTACAATTAGCAATGATTTGCTTACCTAGATAACTAAAGTTTGGGTGATGGCGAGTCGTCCACTCAGATTTTGGAAATGTATGGATCTTGGATCATTATATTCATAGAGGAAACATTGTTTGAATATAATGCGAGTTTTCTTATTAAAATAAGATTTCTCATCATATACATAACTAAATCTTTGTTTTTATTGGATTTCAGCTTATGTCTATGACTACTTTCTCGTTGCCATCCGTCCTTGAGAAGGACAAGTTAAATGGATCCAACTTCCTGGATTGGTATCGGAATCTGAGATTCATTCTCAAGCAGGAGAGCAAGGACTATGTCCTTGAAAAGGCTCTTCCAGAAAGGCTTGGGTCCAATCGCTCGCACGCAGCATATAATGCTTGGAATAAGCATTATATTGATGTGGTAGATGTGCGTGGTCTGATGTTGGCTACCATGAACTCAGACTTGAAAAGTCAATACGAGAACATGGAGTCGCCAATAGAGATGATCACCAGCCTGAAACTGAAGTTTCAGGATCTGGCACGAGTTGAGAGATTCCAGATGGTGAAGTCTCTCACTGAGTGCAAGCTACCAAAGGATGCTCCAGTAAGTCCTCATGTCATTAAACTGATGGGTTACATTGATAACCTGAGGAAACTGGAATGTCCTGTCAGCTTAGAGTTGGCCACTGACATCATTCTGCAGTCACTGCCGTCTAGTTGTGATAAGTTTATCAAAAGCTATATCAAGAATAACTTGGCGAAGACGTTGACTGAGCTGCATGGCATGCTCAAAACAGTAGAGCAAGACATCATAAAGGGTAAAAGATTTGAGAAATCTTGTGTTGGCAAGGGTAGAGGCAGGGCCGTCCAGATTTGGAATCAGGATAAGCCTGTGTCATCTAATAAGCCCAAGTCAGGCCCGTCTGATGTTAGAAAATGCTTCTACTGCGATGAGTCGGGGCATTGGAAGAGAGATTACATTAAATTCTTGGAAGATTCACAAGAGATGAAGGAGATGTATGGTACTTCTTCTTCAGGTATTGTGTTATTAATTCAAGTTCTATGTAAGTATTGGATACTAGTTGTGGTACGGATATTTTTGAAATAAGCAGGACCTAAGCGACAGTAGAACATTGAAGAAAGGACAAGTGGAACTGCGTGTCTGGTTGAAGCAATGGTTGCTACATGAGCCGTAGAGATTCTCCACTTGTAGGAGCCTTTCATACTTGGTTTTAGAAATTAAGTAATTGCTACTATCTATCTGCCTTGTGCAGAAATGTCTTTCATCTTCTTGTAAAGAATTTGGATGTTTTTCATTTTGATAAAAGACAAATTTTTGTCCTTTTGATCTTAATGAAATATCATATGGTAGCACCCCGTTTGGAATGGATTTTGTAACTTAAACCATCATAAGTTTAAACATAACACAAATAATAAAGGTTTAAGTCTGATGACTCAAACTCGACTTTTCTTTGGCATAGTCGTTTAACCACAAAGAGTGAACCGGATTCAGAATTTCCATAGATTTGGACTCATTTGATTATTGATCATTTGAGATATGAATTCTGTTCACTGGACCAAATGACTAAGGCCCTTTTAGCAGAGCTAAAAGAAACGGGCCAAAGGCTTGTTGGGCCTTACACATACTGATGTATGCGGACCAACGAGCATTAGTGCCAAAGGAAATTTTCTGTACTTCATTACCGTATTGATGGTATCAATAAGGTGTGGCTGTGCTCATTTGATGAGACACGAGCATGAATCCCCTGAGGAGTTCCAAGATGAAGTGTAGAACCGATTTGACAGAAGTATTGAGATCCTCGATTGAATCGCGGAAGAAAATACTTAAGTCATGAATTGGGTGATCATCTGAAAGAATAAATCGGATCTTATTGGATATGCTCCGATTAATGATGAATCACAGGAATCTTCCATAAACTATTTAAGAACACGTCCTAAAACGTCTGTCTTTGCGCAGAAAAGGTTTCTATTAGAATCAGTGAAAAACACCACATTGGATGTGGACTGAGTGATTTCCAAATTGGTTTTTCTGATTAATTGGGATTGCAAGGTTTGTGTAAGACAATAGTCAACAAACAAACTTGAACCCAAATATGATAAGTTCTACCTCGCTGGTTGTCCTAGGGAAACCAAGACTTAATACTTTTGTTGTCCAGAACTGTGTCTTTTAAGAAAGATCATACTTTCAAAAGGAACAGTGGGAGTAAAAGTACACGTCGAAGAAATTCGATAAACACAGGAGGCTGCTCAACCTGTTGAGGGAAAGCAGCGGTGAGATCTACAAAGTGCTGTAGGATCTACACTTGTGGAGCCTGAAATTCGCAGATCCGAAAGGATCCGTCACTAACTCGAGAGTGATTTATCGTAACCAAATGTCGTGATCTACTGATCATTGAAAAGTGACGAACATGCGAAATTCAAAGAAGCGATGGTGAGCCCCAACTCCGAAAATTGGCTGGGCATGAATGTTAGCTTCATCGATCCAATTCTGGATTGAAGCAAGCATCTTGGAGTTGGAATCAATATTCTGATAAAGTAGTCAAAGGTTTTGATTTGATCAGAAAGAAAAGAAACCATGCGTTTACAAGAAGACTAGTGGGAGCGTAATGGCAATTCTCACACAGTATGTAGTTGACATACTTGAATCTCATAAGTGACGTTCCGACGCTAAAGTCTTGTCAAGATTTGGGTCGGGAGTCAAATTTAATGATAGACATGGGAGTAGCCGCATGAATTCTTGGAATAAGAATCTATTGATATAGATTGAGTAGGCTAAATGAATCGTGTCAAAATCCTTATGTTGATAAGGTATTGGACAGTTCCAATATGCGAGATTCCAAGAATGACTTCATACCAAATGTCTTATGGCAATAATCTGAGCAAGATGAAGTGTCTTGGACACTGGCTGAGCTAGTAACAATATTAGCAAGAAGAAGTGTTTCTGAACACTGTCTGAACTAATATTAATGAGTGTGAGTTCTAATGCTGCTGCAATAGAATCCATCATGAATGCCATATTTTGCGCTCGTCTAGATGCAACTTAAGCATAAAGCATGACGAGAAAATACCAATATGTTCCGGTAACAGTCACCATGATCGGTTTATAGAAATATCACTAGTGTTTGATGGAACACTAAGGATAGGTTCGTGGTGAACTGATAAAGTGACGAACCAGTTGAAAGTGGTTAGACGGACAAAGACGAATCCCAGTTCCCACATGGTAATGTCTCTTTGTCTGAATACTCGGTGCTGACTGTTGGAAAGGTTCCAAGCAGTGGACCGTAGAATAGTGCTTTTATCTGAATAGCTATGTGGTTTGTTGAAATTGTTTCAAACAATGACACCGCAGTTTCTCCCATAACCTAAGCACGAAATTTATTCTGTTGCTGTAGGTATAAGATATCTAAAGAGATGATCTTGATTCTAGTGGGAGTAATTTTAGTTATGTCGTAATCTTTACATAGACATGCTATGGTAGTGTTTATGTAAGTTAAACTGACATCGGGTTTATTTAATTATTGGATAATTAAATAATGGTCCCAAAGTACTTTATGGTCATCATATAGGTCATCAAGTTGAGGACTTGATCATGAAACCCTATAAGTAAGAGATGACATAAATTATGATTGTCCCTAGTCGAGGTTGTTGAAGTGGGGCACCAATAACCGCGCGAGACTAGTATGCGAGGTGGCTGTTGGACTAAGTTTCATGGAGTAAATGATATGATTATCGCAGTCAGTCACATAGATATATGTTGATAAACATATGATCGGACATGACCCGCTAATGAGAACTCCACAGGATAGTTATATCAGTGTTATGGGAGGTTCTCATTACGACTATGGAGTATAGTCCTTAGACCTGAGTTCATCATGCTTTTTAGCATATGAATTGGTGCGTGTTGACCTTGTCAAACGTCGTTCCGTAACTGGCGGCTATGACGGCATTGCTTGTGCGTATCATGAAGTATGTGTAGAAACAGGGATGGAACAAGATGGGATTTGTCCCTCCTGTAACAACGGGAGATAAATATCTCAGGGCCCATCGAAGATTTGATACTGAGAAAATGCATGGCCGTGCTCAAACGAGGTGATTGTCAGTCGTTTGTTTTATCAGTATAGATCAGGAATTCGATGAACATGATGTTGGCTATAATAAGGATGACACGGTCTCTTGCCTTATGCCAAATCGAGATATAGAGACGAAGGGATTATAGGAATAGGTGATTCCAGTACAAGTGGGAGATTGTTGGGATTATGTCCTGAAATCATATTGTACTAACTCTAAAGATAGTTGTATTGTCGAGATCGGACAATTCATGTGATACTGGGTAGTCATAATGTTTTGCTAGACACCGCTTATGACAAATGAGTTGTAACTCATTTCCAGTATCGTGTGAACCTACAGGGTCACACACCTAAGCAAGTTGGACATACTTCGTATGGGATTGACCATTGGCATATGGTCTGATCGATGTGTATTAGATACACATCGAATTGAGTTTCAAAGGGGTGTATCGATCGACACCATTGGGTGCGTCGGTCGATACAGGACGTGTGTCGATCGACACCAATGAGTGTGTCGGTCGACATAATGGCGAAACTGAAACTGATGTTTCAGTTCACCTCGAGGTCAATATATAAACTCGTTTTATGTATCTCGACCAAGTGAGTGATCGTGAGCGCCGCCCAGAGTGTTTTCTCAGAGAGAAAACACAGAAACCTCAGAGAAACTCAGTTCCCAAGGAGATCCGAGTCCCGGTACTAGCATCCCGGCAGATTCCAGCTTGTGTGCGTGTGGACTATCAGTAGAGGCGCAGCATCTGAGGCGCTGGAGATCTTGTTTATCTGACCCTATTCCGCTGCCAGGTTCCAGGTAAACACGAGATCTGATCCATGATTCAATTAACTAGACCCTAGATCCTAGGCTATCTGGAACTCGCGAGAATTCTGAATCTGGTAGAATTGGCTCCAAGTTCCATCACCGGGGACATACTATCTTTCTCCCTGTTTCGGGCGTATCCTCGATGACGTCCCGACTAAGGACGTGTGGAAAGACCGATACTTTTTCTTCAGGATAACTCATGGTCGGGGAATTCGACTATTCAGTCATTCCTTCTCGGTGGTCTTCCGGTGTAGGTAAGGTTCAAATTTCCGATGTTCGGTTCCTTTTATTGTTAGGTTGCTTCTTACCCTCCTTTTTTATCTTACAGACGCTCCCGAGTCACTTGCCACCAACCCAATCACTGAGGCTTTGATAGCCAGGTTGAGGGGAGGCACTATCAATTGGGGAAGCTTTTCGGTAGAGCGCGTGCAAGCTGCTCTGCGGGTCGATCCTGGGCGGGCTCTATCGGATCGTCCACAGGTTCTTCCAAACCTGCCACGTCCTCCCGCGCCTTCCCAAACTCCTCCGACCCCAGTCATTCAGCCTCCGCTTCGTATTGCCGAGTGGACGGCAGAAAGTAAGTTGTTCGGTCGCGAAGTCCGGTTTGTGTCATTGCAATCTGTCTGACTTGCTCTTCTTTTATTTTGTAGCTCTACCTCTCCCAGAAGGTAGTTCGACTGCTGGCGCCCTTCCTCGTGAGAGAGTGTCTCGTAGGGTAAGTAGCCGCAGGAACGGGAAAGACCCGGTCGAACTGGTCGATAGGATCGAGGCGCCCGGTTTGATTAATGCTATCCTCTTCGCCCTTGGCTAGGCCCCTCCTCCTCCTCCGGCTTGTACTCCTCCTCCTGCTCAGACCCCACTTCTTCCAGTTACGGGCCCGGAGGAAACGATCGCGGAGGTCGCCGGCGTGACTCTCCCCTTGATCAAACAAGAGGCGGTTTTGCCCCAGTCTGGGGGGGGGGGGGGGGGGGGGGGGGGCGCTTTACGCGATCCTTACCCGGATTTATCCGGGGGGACAGGTCGTCAGAGCCGAGGGGGGTCTCTTCCTCCTTCGCCGAAGCGTCGCAGAGTAGACGCGGGAAGGAGTCCGGAAGGGTCGGACCAGGAAGAGTGTTCGGTTGTAGACGATCCAGAAGGTGTGGTTCGTCTGCTGAGGCGTGTTAGGCCCGCGGGCTCCCAACTCCCGGCTACCAGAGAGATGATCCTCGGTTGTGCGTATTCCGAGATGATGGTTGTTGTCGGGAAGGTGAGACGTTTTGTTTCGGCTCCCTTTTCTTTTGAAGTGCTAATTTTTTGTATTATATATTTATATATTTTTTGCTGATTCGGCGTTCTTTGCAGGCTCTGGAGGCCGTGAATATGTATGTGGTCCGGTCCGAGAACGAGGTAGTGGAAGCTCAAACCTACGAACTTGCGTTTGCTCGTGAGGCGGCCACCCAGATGAACACCGAACTTCAAGAAGCCCTGGCTAGGGAGGAGCGTTTTAAGAGGAAGGTCGCGGATCACGCTGCTGCGGAGGCCAGGATCGCGCACCTCGAAAAGAGGGAGGAGGAGCTATCTCGTCAGCTTGGCCTTGCTGAAGCTCGAGTCCGGTCGGTCAAAGAATCGAACCGAGCCGCGCTTCGTAGGGCCCGGAAGGAGCTCAACAACCACTACCTTGTGGTTCTGGCCGGAATCAAAGAGAAATCCGAGAAGAGGAAGATCGAGACCAGTGCTGAAATCCGTCTTCAAGAGACTTTGGCCAACATTGAGCTTATCGCCGAGATTGCAGCGGGGGAGGTGGACATGACTCAGGAGGTTCTCAAGTTGGCTGAGAGGAAGCGACTCGCCACGGCGGAGATGGAGGCCGTGGCAGTCTCCGATTTCAGCATCGGCAAGCTTGTCTTGCCAGCACTTTTGGAGGATTCTGTGGCTATGGCTTATCCTTCGCTCGTTCCTCCGACTGAGACCGATCCGAGGGTGCTTGACGAGGTTGAATCTCGGCCGAGAAAGGGGAGAGGAGATGAGGCGGAGGTCCATGACGGAAACTCCTCTTATTCCGCGTTTTGAGCAGCTTATCGTTGTTGCTGCCCGAGAGGGTTTTTAATTTCTTTTCCAGGCTCTGTTTCCCAAGGGGGCGTTTTTTTGTCTTTTCTGTTTGCCCTTAGTGGGCTTTTTCCAACATCGAGGACGTTAAGTCCTTGTTTTGTTTATGAGTTGCTTTTGGAATCTTTCATGCCTTAGCATAGATTTTACTGTTTAACGCCTTAGCGTAAGATCGATCGTTAATGGCAGCTCGAACCTCTTCAGAGAGGTCGAGCAAATAACTTGTCTTGTATTGCCTTAGGGAGTACAATCGAACTTCTAGGTCGACTGTACTTGAGCTCGAGCTCTTCGCCAAGAGTTGTCCAAGGTACAACTCTTTCGTGAAATTCGAGCTTAACGCTGAATTGAAGCGAGAATTGCTAAGTATAAGAACGAATCAAAGTAGACTTACAAAGATCCGTTTTGAGTGTGCGCGGAGGTCGTTTTGCGATTGTCTCGACCTCGTTGTTTTTTGCTTAAAGGGAGGGGGTAGCTCCCCAATTCTTCTAATCTATGTAAGGTTAAAAGAATTTTGCGATGTTTGATGGACCGTTTCAGGTCACTTGTTTGGGACGACCATTTCAGCTCGTTCGGCTTGGAGGGACCATTTCGGGGTCGCTTTGTTTTTGGGACGAGCATTTCAGTTCGTTCTGTTTGGAGGGACCATTTCGGGTCGCTTTGTTTTCGGGACGAGCATTTCATTTCGTTCAGTTTGGAGGGACCATTCGGGTCGCTTATTTTCGGGATGATCATTTCAGGTCGTTCAATTTTGGGGTGATTGTTTCAGTTCGCTTGATTTTGGGGCGAGCATTTCAGTTCGCTCGTATCACTTTATTTTAGGAGAGGCCATTTCAGGTCGCTGAGAAGGGATAATTTCATATCACTTGTCTTTTGAAGAGATAATTTCATATCACTTTAGCTTTTGAAGAAATAATTTCATATCGCTTTGCAGAATGTAATGGCGAAATATTTCGCGACGACTCTTAACTTTTACAATCGGAAAGAGACATTGATAGGGAGACTTATTTTGATTTCACAAAGATAAGCTATTACGACTCCGTTTGAAGTTATCGAGCTCGGTAAGGGCTATGTGTTGGGGGGGGGGGGGGCTGCGCTCGAAGTCGAGCTGCCTACGTACCCTTTTAAGGGGATCAAGCCATTTCGTAGTTCGATTATGTTGATGTACTCTTAGTGAAAGTACTTTTTGAGGTTGATGATGTTCCAAGGTCGTAGTTCAGGCTTCTGGGTTTCTACCGACTTGAGTCGGTAGACCCCGTCCTTCACAACATCAGTGACCTGGTAAGGACCTTCCCACTTTGCTCCTATCTTTCCAGCGTGTTATTCCTTTTTATGGTCGAACACTTTCCGTAAGACGAGCTCGCCTACTTGAAACCTTCGATTTTTAATTCTGGAATCATAGTAGCGAGCTGCAGCTTGTTGGTAGTTCTGGATTCGAGCTAGTGCGAGGTTCCTCCTTTCGTCGACAAGATCGAGCTCGTCCGTTATCATGTTGTTGTTAAGTTTCTCTTGTCGTGGGCACTCATTGAGTCTTTTCTTAAGGTTGTTCATGATTGCTTTATTATCTGCCTCTGCCAGTTCGTTTCCTTGAGGATAACAGGGCGTTGAGTACGTCAGCTTTATGTTCCAGGTTCTACAGAACTCCTTGAACACGTTTGATATGAATTGTGATCCATTATCGGTGACGATCTCATGGGGTAGTCCATGTCGGCACAAGATGTTTCGCCAGACGAACTCCTTAACGTGAACGTCTTTGATCTTTTGGTATAACTCTGCTTCGATCCACTTAGTGAAGTAGTCTGTCATTACCAATAGGTGTGTACCTTTCTTTTTGCCGGATGGGACTAAAGGTCCCACGATGTCCATTCCCCATCGCATGAATGGGTATGGTGATGAGATAGAGGAGAGTTTCTCCGATGCTTGATGGATAATCGGGGCATGCTTTTGGCATTTGTCACATTTGCTGGAAAAAGATTCGCATTCGGTGGCCATTGTTGGCCAGAAATAGCCTTGCCTTTTGATTCATACGGCCAGGGCTCGTCCTCCGGAATGGCTTCCGCATGATCCGTCGTGGGCCTGCGTGATCACAGCTAGAGATTGCTTTTTATCGAGGCATTTGACGTAAGGTCCAGAGAGACTTCTCTTGAAGAGCTCTCCTTGCGTGACGCAGTACCTCGCACTCTGTGTCTTGAGTTTCCGCGCCTCCCATTTTTCGGTGGGGACTTCGCCATTTGTAATGTATCGAATGATCGGGGTTCTCCAATATTCGTCATCATTAGGCTCAGGTCCTCTACTAGTGGATGCAGCTTGGATTGGTCCATCGGGGACGTTCGCGACGTACACGGCGCTTCTTGGATCGAGATCATCATCAATCTCGATGATGTCGCGACTGGTGTCCTTGGGACGTTCCTTGTGTTCGACCCCGTCTTTTGTGGTGGGCTCGTCCTCCCTCAAGGATAGAGCTTTTAGGGCTATGTCGATACTTGGTTTTTCGATCCCCTCGACTGGTATGATCCTTTTGAGGTTAGGGTCCGATGTCGACGCCAGAGCGGCCAGGGCATCGGCTGCGGTGTTTTCCCCTCGCGGGATCCGTGTTAGATCAAAGAATTCGATCTGTTCG
Source organism: Orychophragmus violaceus (assembly GCA_030180135.1). Lineage (NCBI taxonomy): Eukaryota > Viridiplantae > Streptophyta > Magnoliopsida > Brassicales > Brassicaceae > Orychophragmus > Orychophragmus violaceus. The sequence goes on from CM058232.1 coordinate 95,645,306, forward strand.
GTGAGCGCATGGACTACCTGTAGGTATGCTTCCATGCGTTCGTCTTTAGCCTCGTAGTCGCCATGATATTGTTGGGATTATGTCCTGAAATCACATTGTACTCACTCTAGAGATAGTTGTATTGTCGAGATCGGACAATTCATATGATACTGGGTAGTCATAATGTTTTGCTAGAAACCGCTTATGACAAATGAGTTGTAACTCATTTCCAGTATCGTGTGAACCTACAGGGTCACACACCTAAGCAAGTTGGACATACTTCGTATGAGATTGATCATTGGCATATGGTCTGGTCGATGTGTATTGGATACACATCGAATATGAGTTTCAAAAGGGTGTATCGATCGACACCATTCGGTGCGTCGGTCATTACAAGACGTGTGTCGATCGACACCAATGGGTGTGTCGGTCGACACAATGGCGAAACCAAAACTGATGTTTCGGTTGACCTCGAGGTCAATATATAAACGTGTTTTATGTATTTCGACCTGAGGTTGAACAGTGGGAGCCGCCCCAGACTGTTTTCTAATTGAGAAAACACAGAAACCTCATAGAAACGAGGTTCCCAGGAGATCCGAGCCCCGGTACTAGCATCCCGGCGGATTCCAGCTTGTGTGCGTGTGGACTATCAGTAGAGGCGCATCATCTGAGGCGCTCCAGAGATCTCGTTTACCTGACCCTATTCCGCTGCCAGAACAAGGTAAACACGAGATCAGATCCTTGATTCAATTAACTAGACCCTAGATCCTAGGCTATCTGGAACTCGCGAGGATTCTGAATACGGTAGAATTGGCTCCAAGTTCCTTCAGTGGTATCAGAGCCATAGGGTTTAACCATTGAATCTAAAGCATAGAATTCGAATTAAGTTGTATTTGAATTAGTTAATGCTTTGTAGTTTTCGTTTTGATAATCTCAATCTCGGATTTGTTAATTATCGAAAACGAAGAACTGTGTTTTCGCACAGCATCGATCGATGCACTGGGTGTGTCGATCGTTGCAACGCGAAAACGACATAACTGATTTAGGGTTTTTGCACAGCATCGATCGGTGCACTGGGTGCATCGATCGATGCAGCGCGAAAATGCAAAAGCAATTGTGTTTTCGCATAGTGTCGATCGATGCACTGCGAATTCGCCTAATTAAAGAATGGGTTTCGATTTAGAAATCGCACTGTGTCGATCGACACACTGGGTACATCGATCGACACAGGCTGTGAGAAAGGATAGATCAGTTCAATTGGATTGAACCGGTTATCTCGCATGGTTATGTCGGTTTAATTCGATCAAAATTCCCTGATACCTAACTGTATCGATCTGCACAGGTTTAGTGTTGGTCGGCACAGGCCTTGCGATTAGTTAATCGGTCCAATTGGGTTGAACTGATTATCATGCTTGGTAAAGGTAGGTCAGATCGGTTTAGATTGGATGAATTGATTCAATTGGATTGAATTAGTTATCTCAATTGGAATAAACCGATTATTGAAATACGGTTTTGTTTGGTGATGTCGATCGACAGACTGAGTCTGCGTCGATCGACACAGTGCTCGAAATTCTGGTGATTGAACCTTGAATATACCGAAACCAAACTCGACCTAAACCTTGATCAAAGCTTGGCTTCAATATGGTCAACTGTCAAGACTCATCCCATTGTGTGATGGTCTAGCCAAGAGCTTGGTGTCCACAATTACGTGAGTAAGGCAGGTAGTTATGTTGATGGATTTGCAGTGCTAAAACATCAACAATTACATGAACTAAGATATTGATTTGCTAAACTTTTAGGTTTAGTTTCCTCAACCAAATATCAAGTAACCTTGATGTCTTGTTCAATCTTGTCTACTGTCAAGACTCGTGTCGTTTGTTGGATAATCTTGGAGTCCTTAGTATCCACTGCAACATGAGTAAGGCTGATGATCATTGACAGACTTGCAGTGCGACTGTCAATAATCATAAGACAGAAAAGATTGGTTATACTTGAATGGGCCATCAGAAGTTCTGGGCCCGGAGACATCAGAGTGGATTAGACATAGTTTGTCTCATCCACAACCAAGAGTTGTACTGAGTACAATTAGCAATGATTTGCTTACCTAGATAACTAAAGTTTGGGTAATGGCGAGTCGCCCACTCAGATTTTAGTGAAGTATGGATCTTGGATCATTATATTCATAGAGGAAACATTGTTTGAATATAAATTGAGTTTTCTTATTAGATAAGATTTCTCACCATATACATAACTAAATCTTTGTTTTTCTTGGATTTCAGCTTATGTCTATGAATACTTTCTCGTTGCGATCCGTCCTTGAGAAGGACATGTTAAATGGATCCAACTTCCTGGATTGGTATCGGAATCTGTGATTCATTCTCAAGCAGGAGAGCAAGGACTATGTCCTTGAAAAGGCTCTTCCAGAAAGGCTTGGGACCAATCGCTCACATGCAGCATATAATGCTTGAAAGGCTTGATAACCTGAGGAAACTGGAATGTCCTGTCAGCTTAGAGTTGGCCACTGACATCATTTTGCAGTCACTGCCGTCAAGCTATGATAAGTTTATTAAGAACTATATCAAGAAAGGCTTGACGAAGACGTTGACTCAGCTGCATGGCATGCTCAAAACAGCAGAGCAAGACATCATAAAGGGTAAAAGATTTGAGAAATCTTGTGTTGGCAAGGGTAGAGGCAGGGCCGTCCTGATTTGGAATCAGGATAAGCATGCGTCATCTTATAAGCCCAACTCAGGCCCATCTGGTGTTAGAAAATGCTTCTACTGCGATGAGTCAGGGCATTGGAAAAGAGATTGCATTAAATTCTTGGAAGATTCACAAGAGATGAAGGAGATGTATGGTACTTCTTCTTCAGGTATTGTGTTATTAATTCAAGTTCTACGTTAGTATTGGATACTAGTTGTGGTACTGATATTTTAGAAATATGCAGGACCTAAGCAACAGTAGAACATTGAAGAAAGGACAAGTGGAACTGCGTGTCTGGTATGAAGCAATGGTTGCTGCATGAGCCGTAGAGATTCTCCACTTGTAGGAGCCTTTCATACTTGGTTTTAGAAATTAAGTAATTGATACTATGTATATGCTTTGTGCAGAAATGTCTTTCATTTTCTTGTAAAGAATTTGGATGTTTTTCATTTTGATAAAAGACAAGTTTTGTTCTTTAGATCTTAATGAAATATAATATGGTAGCACCCCGTTTAGAATGAGTTTATATCTTAAACCAGCGAAAGTTAGAATATAACACTAATACTAAAAGTTTAAGTCTGATGACTCGAACTTGACTTTTCCTTGGCATAGTCATTTGACCATACAAAGTGAAGCGGATTCAGAAGTTCCATAGTTTTGGACTCATTTGATTATTAATCATTTGAGATATGAATTCTGCTCACTAGGCCAAATGACTAAGGCCCCTTTTAGCAGAGCTAAAGGATACGGGCCAGAGGCTTATTGGACCATACGCATACTGATGTATGCGGTCCGATGAGCATTAATGCAAAAGGAAATCTTCTGTACTTCATTACCTTATTGATGGCATCAATAAGTATGGCTGTGTTCATTTGATGAGGCACGAGCAGGAATCCCTTGAGGAATTCCAAGATGAAGTGTAGAACCAATTTGATAGAAGTATTGAGATCCTCGATTAAATCGCGGAGGAAAATACTTAAGTCAAGAATTGGGTGATCATCTGACAGAATGAATCGGATTTTATTAGATATGCTCTGATTAATGATGAGTCACAGGAATCTTCCATAATCATTTAAGAATACGTTATAAAATGTCTATGTTTACGCTGAATAAGTTTCTGTCAGAATCAGTGAAAAACACCACATTGGATGTGGACTGGGTAATTTCCAAATTTGTTTTTCTGATTAATTGGGATTGCAAGGTTTGTGTAAGACATTAGTCAACAAACAAACTTGAACCCATATTTGATAAGTTCTACCTCGCTGGTTGTCCTAAGGAAACCAAGGCTTGCTACTTTTGCAACCAATCCGAGGACAAAGTATTGTTGTTCGGAACTGTGTCTTTAGAGAAAGATCGTCCTTTCAAAGGAACAGTGGGAGTAAAAGTACACATCGAAGAAATTCGATAAACACAGGAGGCTGCTCAACCTGTTGAGGGAAAGCAGCGGTGAGATCTACAAAGTACTGTAGGATCTGCACATGTGGAGCCTGAGATTCACAGATCCGAAAGGATTCGTCACTAACTCGAGAGTGATTTCTCGTAACCAATTGTCGTGATCTGTTGATCATTGAAAAGTGACGAGCATGCGAAATTCGAAGAAGCGATGGAGAACCCCAACTCCAAAAATTGGCTGGGTATGCATGTTAGCTTCACCGATCCATTTCTGGATTGAAGCAAACATCTTGGAGTTGGAATCAACACTCTGATAATGTGGTCAAAAGTTTTGACTTGATCAGAAAGAAAAAGAAACCATGCGTTTACAAGAAGACTAGTGGGAGCGTAATTGCAACTCTCACACTGTATGTAGACAACATACTTAATCTCATAAACGACGTTCCGACGCTAAAGCCTTGTCAAGATTTGGGTCGGAAGTCAAGTCAAACGATGGACATGGGAGAATGCCGTAAAAGTTCTTGGAATAAGGATCCCTTGGAATGGATCAGAAAGGCTAATTGGATCGTGTCAAAATCCTTATGCTAATAAGGTATTGGACAGTTCCAATATGCATGATTCCAAGAATGGCTTCATACCAAAGGTCTTATGGCAATAATCTTAGCAAGATGAAGTGTTTTGGACACTAGCTGAGCTATTATTAATGAGTATGATTGCTAATGCTGATGCAATAGAATCCATCATGAATGCCATGTTTTGCGCTCGTCTAGATGCAGCTTACGCATAAAGCATGACGAGAAAATACCAATATGTTCCGGTAATAGTCACTGAACAGTTACCAGAAACATCCCAAGTGTTTGAGAAACACTCAGGATGAATTCGTGGTGAACTGATAAAGTGACGAACCAGTTGAAAGTAGTTAGACGGACAAAGACGATTCCCGGCTCCCACCTGGTCATGTCTCTTTGTCTGAATAGCGGTGCTATCTGTTGGAAAGGCTCCAAGCAGTGGACCGTAGAATAGTGCTTTTATCTGAATGGCGGTGTGGTTTGTTGAAATTGTTTCAAGCAAAACACCGCAGTCAATCCCACAACCTAAGCACGGAATTTATTCTGAGTGCTGTAGGTATAAGATATCTGAAGAGATGATCTTGATTCTAGTGGGAGTAATTCTAGTTATGTTGTAATCTTTACATAGACATGCCATGGTAGTGTTTATGTAAGTCAAACTGACATCGGTATTATTTAATTATTGGATAATTAAATAATGGTCCCAAAGTACTTTATGGTCATCATATAGGTCATCAAGTTGAGGACTTGATCTTGAAACCCTATAAGTAAAAGATGACAAAATTATGATTGTCCCTAGTCGAGGTTATTGAAGTGGGGCACCAATAACCGCGTGAGACTAGTATGTGAGGTGACTGCTGGACTAAGTTTCATGGAGTCAATGATATGATTATCACAGTCAATCACATAGACATATGTTGGTGAACATATGATCGGACATGACCCGCTAATGAGAACTCCACAGGATAGTTATATCAGTGTCATGGGAGGTTCTCATTACGACTATAGAGTATAGTCCTTAGACCTGAGTTCATCATACTTTCTAGCATATGAATTGGTGCATGGTGACCTTGTCAAACGTCGTTCCGTAACTGGCGGCTATAATGGCATTGCTTATGCGTATCATGAAGTATGTGTAGAAACAGGGATGGAACAAGATGGAATTTGTCCCTCCTAGAACGGGAGATAAATATCTCAGGGCCCATCGAAGATTTGATACTGAGAAAATGCATGGCCGTTCTCAAACGAGGTGATTGTCAGTCGTTTGTTTTATCAGTATAGATCAGAAAATCGATGAACATGATGTTGGCTATAATAAGGATGACACAGTCTCTTGCCTTATGCCATATCGATATATAGAGACGAAGGGATTGTAGGAATAGGTGATTCCAGTACAAGTGGGAGATTGTTGGGATTATGTCCTGAAATCACATTGTACTCACTCTAGAGATAGTTGTATTGTCGAGATCGGACAATTCATATGATACTGGGTAGTCATAATGTTTTGCTAGAAACCGCTTATGACAAATGAGTTGTAACTCATTTCCAGTATCGTGTGAACCTACAGGGTCACACACCTAAGCAAGTTGGACATACTTCGTATGAGATTGATCATTGGCATATGGTCTGGTCGATGTGTATTGGATACACATCGAATATGAGTTTCAAAAGGGTGTATCGATCGACACCATTCGGTGTGTCGGTCGATACAAGACGTGTGTCGATCACCAATGGGTGTGTCGGTCGACACAATGGCGAAACCGAAACTGATGTTTCGGTTCACCTCGAGGTCAATATATAAACGTGTTTTATGTATTTCGACCTGAGGTTGAACAGTGGGAGACGCCCCAGACAGTTTTCTAATTGAGAAAACACAGAAACCTCATAGAAACGAGGTTCCCAGGAGATCCGAGCCCCGGTACTAGCATCCCGGCGGATTCCAGCTTGTGTGCGTGTGGACTATCAGTAGAGGCGCAGCATCTGAGGCGCTCCAGAGATCTCGTTTACCTGACCCTATTCCGCTGCCAGAACAAGGTAAACACGAGATCAGATCCTTGATTCAATTAACTAGACCCTAGATCCTAGGCTATCTGGAACTCGCGAGGATTCTGAATACGGTAGAATTTGCTCCAAGTTCCTTCAGATATTGACTCGTGACCAATTGGGAATCGCTGAAGACGTCTACTTCTCGGGCTCCTATCGCTATTGCTAGTCTGAGCCCGGCTATTAACGCTTCGTATTCTGCTTCGTTATTCGATGCGGCGAAGCCTAGTCTGAAAGACTGTTCCAATACTTCACTATTGGGGGAGACCGGTTTTACTCCGACTCCGGATCCTTGCCTCGAGGAAGCTCCGTCGACGTAGAGTTTCCATTTCTTGGCGGAGGTCGGGTCGAGTTCTATGGTCGGGGGGAGCTCGATTGTGAAATCTGCCAGCACTTGCGCTTTTAGACACGTCCGAGCTTTATATTCTATATCATACTTGCTGAGTTCGATAGCCCATTTGACCAGTCGAACTGACTGGCTTGGACTATGAAGAATGGTTCTCAATGGATGAGAGGTCATTACTATAATTGAGTGCGATTGGAAGTATGGTCGGAGTTTCCGCGCCGATGTGACTAGCGCTAAAGCAAGTTTTTCCATGGCGGGGTACCTGGTTTCAGCATCGATTAAGGTTTTATTGATGTAGTACACTGATATACCATGGATTTTAGGGATTTTAACCATGGTATATGTCTTTGTTATCAAGTCTTTCTATGTGTTTTGGAGTCTTTTCAGGTGTTTTACAGGTTTAAGAACATCTGGAGCCTAATTGGACGTTTTGGGAGCATTTGCAGCAATTCTGCACTATTTAGAGACTTCACAGAGTTCACTGGCTGCGTTTTCGCAGTGCAACGGTCGTTGCAGTTCTGCAGTGGTCGACGCAGTAGGTAGCCGCAGTTCTGCACCCAAAAATCTGCATTTTAGAGAAATTACAGTTTTTTCCCAGAAACTTCCCAGACTTGCAAAAAGGCCCCCAGACGTGTTTTAGACTATATATTAGGGTTTTTAGCCACTTGTTTAGGCGACGCTTTTCTTAAGTCTTATTTTATTTTCAGAGAGAGAGTTAGGGGTTGATCCTGATCTCGAAAGAGAGAGGATTTTGAACCCCAGTTCTTTATTTGATTTTATAATATTTGGTTTTCTATTCATGATGTCTTCTGTTTCGATGAACATGTCTGAGTAGATTACCTGTTAGGTTTAGAGATTCTCATTAGGGATTTCATGGAATTATAGGTTAATAAATCTGTAGGGATTCATATCTGTTAGTTCTTCATCTAGGATTGTTCTTATTGCTTGATATGAATTAGCTACCCAGATTTATGATGTTAGGTTGATTGATGCAACGACAGTTGGTTAATTAGCTAGAAAGAACCTAGATGAGTAATTTAATTACTCGCAAAGGAATTTGGTTTAATTAGATTGTGAACATATCGAACTTGGAATTAAAGCTGGTTTAATCTGTTAGTAATTGCAAAGGAATTTGGATTCCTGCACTTAGACTTAGAGAATTCTCGCAACGACAGTTGGTTAATTCTATATCTGTGTTTGAGTTCTAGAATAGCTCTTAATTAGATCCCGATTGATTGATTGTCTGTGTTCCTGATTTCCTGAGAACTCCCTAGACTTAACGCTTCGCTTCCTTACTCACAACTCGCTTGATTTACTTTCTGCTGTCTGATTTACTGCTTTCTCATCATATTTGCTTTCTCCTAGTTTAATCTCTTTAGTTCTAATTCTATCGTTGACCGGAGTCCCTGTGGATTCGATACCCTAGGTACTACAACTACATCACTGTGCACTTGCAATTAGAATAGGGTTAAAACTAGACCTATCAAGTTTTTGGCGCCGTTGCCGGGGACTCTTTTGAGTCTTCGATAGATTTGAACTTAGGGTTTAGACTAGGTTTTTCGTTTTTCTTTTTTGTTACTAATTTTTTTTCTTTTTCTGTTTTTGCGTTTCAGGTACGCCTGTAATCGCCATGCAACGATCGACACGGTCCTGTGTGTCGATCATCACATCTTCGAACTTGCATCGATCGACGCTCCCTTTGCATCGATCGACACAAGGCGAAATCAGAGATACCGAGAGCTTGAGCACTTAACAGGTTTCAGTCTAATGGAGCCTGTGATTCTGATTCACGGTAAAGACGGCGTTTTACGAGACCAAAAGGGTCATATATGCAAACTGGATGGGGAAGGAAACCCCATCATACCATATGCATTGGTGGAACATATAGCTGAGAGAGACAAAATTGAATCTACCCACAGCATCCTACTTAGGAAGGGACAAATCCGAGCTGATGCAACAGCTGGGGAGTTTGCAGAGGTGAATTATATAGCTGGAGCTGATTATTATGAACAGATGTATGGAAATCAGCAAAGACAAAGTTTTAGTTATGCTCCGAGATCGGGAGATTATGGTTATTCATCACACCAAACACCTCCTGCACCCACACATAAGAGCAGATTTGAAGTTATGATGGAGCAGTTGTTGGAATAATGTCCAGTAATCTCTGTACTGTCTCTAGAAAGTAAGAGTATGTCAATGATCAGACATAAGTCATATAATACTGGGGGTCATGATGGCTTGCTAGAGTCCGCTCATGATCTATAAGTCTTGGACTTATTGCCTTTATTATATGATCTCATATGGGTCACACGCCTAAGCTAACAGGAAACTATGAAGGAACGGTTCAGCAGATGTACGGTAAAAGTGCTAGGCATTTACTGTGCTTGGAAAGATAGAAGGGCCTGATTAAATCCAAGGGATTTGATCAGACTGAGAATTGGGCCCAAAAGCCCAAAAGGAACTAGGCATAAGTTTTATGATTAAAACTTAACCTAGCCACTTTTTTCCCTAGCTCTTCTGCGCCTCTCTCTCTCTCTCTTTCTGCGCCTCCCACCTCCTTGGTCTAGCAGCCAATTTCCTGAAGTGTGCGTGTGTGAACCTTTGGAGGAGCTGTCTCTTGGCGGTTCTGCTGATCTCTAACCCATACCTCTCCATTCCGCTGCATAACAAGGTATTAGGTGAGATCTTTTATGATTCAGCAAGAGAACCTAGATCCAAGCATGTTTAGTAGGATCAATCACTGAGAAATTGAATCAGGATATACTAAACAATCCTTCAGTGGTATCAGAGCCATTGGTTCTATTAGGATTTCTTGTTTAGAATCATGTTTAGGTTGTTTAGAAGTGTTTGAATCAATCTATGATAAGAAAACACTTAAGAAACAAAAGAATTAAAACCTAAACTAGAAATCGCATGATCCGATCTATATGAATCGGTATGCGTCGGAATGATGATCGCCAAAGGATCACCATGTCCGGATCGTGTGAGGCACGGTGGACCGATCAACCGAGTGGATCGCATGGATCGATCAAACGATCGCATGGATCGACCCGAACCGATCGCGTCCCGTCCCGCTGCCTCTCGTCCGATCACGCATCCCGTCCCGATCACACAACCCGTCACGTCCCGATCGTGTGAGGCTTGCGGCCGTCCCGATCGCGTGATGCAAGCGGCCATCCCGAACGTGATCGTTTCACGTGACCTAATGGTCGGTTCGGTTTGCCTCGTGCCGGTTCGGTTTAGCTTGTGATGGTTCGGTTTAAAAATAATTAAAATCTTAATCGTCACGGTTTAATAATTACAGACTTAATAAAATTTATTAAGATCTGGTTAAACCGTGATAAGAAATCCAAAGTCGTAAAATTGGATTTAGTGCCTAAACCAGTGGTTTTCTAATTTGATTTGGTTGGACCAAATAAATTGAGAAAATCCGGTTTAGTAAATAACCGGTTGACAATTGTGGTCATCGTAGTAATTAATTTTGGTTAGACCAATTTTAATGAACCAGACCGGTTATGTCATTTAATTGGACAATTGGGTTATGTCTTGGACATAGACCAATTCTTGGGCCATGGGCCAAGAAGTTAAAACAATTGGGCCAATTATTTGAGTCTTTTCTTCAGATTTATTTTAAAATTCTTTTAATAATTAAAATTTGATTTTAAAATTAATCAGTTTCCAAAAATCTGAAATTAGAAAGTTTCTTAGAATAGAAGTTTCTAGATTTGCATGTTTTGGATTATAGGAAATTTCTATAGTTAGAAAGTTTCCAATTTTAGGAAGTTTCCAATTTTAGAAAGTTTCCAAAAACAGTAGGTTTCCAAAAATGGAAAGTTTCCAAAATAGTAATCTTCTATTTTGGGAATGAAATTTTAAGAAAACCTATAAACCTCAAATAATATCAAGTGTTGGATGTCTTGTCCAGATTATGTCAGCTGTTGAAGCCCATTCAATCATACACACGGCCTTACAGTGTGAGGGTGTCTATCTTTTGCATGGGTAAGACAGTTTGTGATTCATTGATGTCATTGGGAGTCCCAGACATTAGTGATTACATGACTATATAGTCTGGTTTTCTTGACTAGGCCATCGGGAGTCCCGGGCCTTGAGACATCAGAGTGGATTGGGCCTCGGGCCCAGATTAACAACCAAGAGTTATATCACGGATATAATTAGCCGAGATAGGGCTTACCGATATAAGCTAAGGTTGGGTGACGGCCAGTGGCCCACTTTGATCTTAGTTATATGTGGATCTTGGAATCATTATATTCTATTGAGGGTAACTGATGTTATTGAATATAATGCGAGATTAATCATATTGAACATATTAACTAAAATCCTTTTATCTTATATTTCAGCTATGACTACAACAAGCACACAAAACACATTCTCAATCCGGTCTGTTCTCGATAAGGAGAAGCTGACTGGAACGAACTTCCTGACGTGGTCAAGGAACTTGAGGCTGGTCCTCAAGCAGGAGAAGAAGGAATATGTCCTTCGTGATCCCCTCCCCGAGAGGCCTCCTAACAATGCCGCCAGGAATCTGCATAATGCTTGGGAAAAGCATTCGTCAGATGAAAATGATGTCTATTGCCTGATGTTGGCGACCATGACTTCTGAGCTGCAAATGCAGTTCGAGAGTGTGCTGTCGCCCATCGAGATAATGGCAAGCCTGAAATCGCTTTTTCAGGAGCAGGCAAGGACTGAGAGGTTCCAGACAGTTAAGAACCTCTTGGACTGTAAGATGGCTGCAAATGCGGCAGTGAGTCCTCATGTCTTGAAGATGATGGGTTATCTCGATCATCTTCAGAAACTCGACTGCCCTATCAGCCAGGAACTTGCCTGCGACATCATTCTGCAGTCTTTACCTGCAAGCTATGATCAGTTCATTCTGAACTTCAATATGCATGGCTTGAGTAAGACATTGCCTGAGCTTCACGGAATGCTCAAGACTGCAGAGCCCAACTTGAGGAAAGCCAAGGACCCCAATGTGCTTATGGTGCAAAAGGGCAAGGGCTTTAAGAAATCCTCTGCCAAGGACAAGGGAAAGGCTAAGGCTGTTCAAGTCCCGGACAAGGACACGCCAAAGCCCAAGCCCAAGTCCAAGGCTGGGCCTACTGACATCTGCAGGTTCTGTAAAGAACCGGGGCATTGGAGGAGAGAATGTAAGAAATTCCAGGAAGGTCTAAAGGAATTGAAGAAGAAGACTCTGGAGACTTCTTCATCAGGTATTTTTGTTATAGAAGTTAATACAACTACTTCTGATAATACCTCATGGGTTATGGATACTGGTTGTGGGGCTCATATTTGTACTAATATGCAGGCACTCAGCAACAGTAGGAGGCTGAAGCAAGGACAAGTGGAGCTACGAGTTGGGAATGGAGCGAAAGTTCCTGCACTAGCTGTAGGCACATACTTGTTGTCTTTACCTTCGGGATTGGTTTTAGAACTCAATAATTGTTATTTTGTACCTGCGATAAGCAGAAATATTATTTCAATTTCATTGTTGGATTTGGAAGGTTATGATTTTTCAGTTAAGAATAAATTATGTTCCTTCAATCGCAACAATTTGTTCTATGGTTGTGCCCCTCTTACGAATGGGCTTTACATACTCGATCAATCCGCGCCAATTTATAACATTAATACCAAACGGTTCAAACCTAATGAGGAGAACCGAACGTTTCTATGGCATTGTCGTTTAGGGCACATCAGCGAGAAACGCATTAAGAGGCTCCATACGAATGGACTTCTTGGCTCGTTTGACTTTGAGTCATGTGAGAAATGCGAATCCTGCATGATGGGCAAAATGAAGCGGGCCCCCTTTAATAAACCTAACGAGAGGGCCAGTGACTTATTGGGCCTGATACACACAGATGTGTGTGGCCCAATGTCCACAAATGCAAGAGGAAACTATCAGTACTTCATTACCTTCACTGATGATTTCAGTAGGTATGGATATGTTTATTTAATGAAACATAAGTCTGAATCGTTTGAGAGATTCAGAGAATTCCAAAATGAAGTACAGAACCAACTTGGCAAAAGCATTAAAGCTCTTCGGTCCGACCGAGGAGGAGAATACTTGAGCCAAGAGTTCAGTGATCATCTAAGAGAGTGTGGGATAGTTTCCCAACTCACTCCTCCTGGAACACCTTAATGGAATGGTGTGTCTGAGAGGAGGAATCGGACCTTATTGGATATGGTTCGGTCTATGATGAGTCACACAGACCTTCCAATATCCCTTTGGGGATATGCTCTGCTAACAGCAGTGTTCACTCTAAATAGAGCGCCATCAAAAGCAGTAGCTAAGACACCATATGAATTATGGACTGGGGAAGCTCCAGTGCTGTCTTATCTTAGAATTTGGGGTTGTGAAGCCTATGTCAAGAGATTGATCTCTGACAAGCTTACACCAAAGTCTGATAAATGCTATTTCATTGGTTATCCGAAGGAGACCAAGGCTTATTACTTCTACCTACGTTCCGAGAACAAGATTTTTGTTTCCCGGGATTGTAATTTTCTTGAGAGGGAGTTTCTCTCTAAGAAAAACAGTGGGAGTAAGGTACTGCTTGAAGAAATTCAAGATGAACAGGATACTGCTCAACCTAATGAGGAAGAGCAGCAGGAGGACCTACAAGAAATTGTAGAGCCTGAACCTGTAGTACCTGAAGTTCGAAGATCCGGGAGGATCCGTCACGAACCCGAGAGATATCAAGGATTCCTCGTGACTAACTGTCATGATCTTCTGATCATTGATGGTGATGAACCATCGAACTTCAATCAAGCCATGATGGGCCCAGATTTCTCCAAGTGGCGTAAGGCCACTGATTCCGAAATGGACTCCATGTCGGTCAACCAAGTGTTTTCGTTGGTTGACTTACCCGCTGGTGTAAAAGCCATCGAGTGCAAATGGATCTTCAAGAAGAAGATTGACGTGGATGGAAATGTCCAGATTTATAAAGCCAGGTTGGTGGCAAAAGGTTTCAGACAAGTTCACGGTGTGGATTATGATGAAACCTATTCCCCAGTGGCTATGATGAAATCTATTCGGATTCTACTAGCAACTGCAGCTTTTCATGATTATGAAATTTGGCAGATGGACGTGAAAACCGCCTTCCTGAATGGCATTCTGGAAGAGGATGTGTATATGACACAACCTGACGGTTACATAGATCCAAAGAATGCTGGGAAAGTATGCAAGCTTCATAAATCCATTTATGGATTGAAGCAAGCATCGAGGAGCTGGAATCTTCGTTTTGATGAAGCGATCAAGCAATTTGACTTCATCAGAAACGAAGAAGAACAATGCGTGTATAAGAAAACTAGTGGGAGCAAGATAGTATTTCTTATTCTGTATGTCGATGACATACTACTTCTCGGAAACGACGTACCAATGCTGAGGTCCGTAAAGGACTGGCTTGGAAGTTGTTTTTCCATGAAAGACATGGGTGAAACCGCATACGTTCTTGGAATCCGGATCTACCGAGATAGATCTAAAAGGCTGATAGGCTTGTGTCAAGATTCATACATTGACAAAGTCCTGCATAGATTCAGCATGGCAGATTCCAAGAAGGGCTTCACGCCAATGGTACATGGCACAACGCTAAGCAAGAAGCAGAGCCCTACGAGTGCTGCTGAGCTTGAGCGCATGAAGAATATTCCTTATGCATCTGCAATAGGATCTGTCATGTATGCCATGATCTGTACTCGTCCTGATGTTGCTTATGCATTGAGCATGACGAGTAGATACCAGTCAAATCCAGGTGAAAACCATTGGATTGCCGTCAAGAATATCCTGAAGTATCTAAGACATACTAAGGATAAGTTCTTGGTGTACGGCGGAAGTAATGTGCTTGAAGTCAGTGGATTCACGGACGCAAGTTTCCAGACAGACCAAGATGATTTCCGGTCACAGTCCGGTTATATCTTTTGTCTGAATGGCGGTGCAATCAGTTGGAGAAGCTCCAAGCAGGACACCGTTGCTGATTCCACTACAGAAGCTGAATATATCGCCGCTTCAGAAGCAGCGAAGGAAGCTGTTTGGATACGAAAGTTCATTATTGAACTAGGTGTGATACCAAATGCGGCTGAGCCTCTGGCACTGTTTTGTGATAACAATGGTGCTATTGCTCAGGCAAAGGAACCAAGATCACACCAGAAATCCAAGCATGTACTAAGAAGATTTCACTTGATACGTGACATCATTAATAGAAAGGAAGTCAAGATCAGCCGAGTTCAGACAGATGATAACGTCGCTGATCCATTGACAAAGCCACTCCCAAGACCTAAGCTCGAGTTCCTGACTGAAGCTGTAGGCATTAGAGACATTGAAATGTAATCTAAATTTGAGTGGGAGTTTGAGGGCTTTATTTAGTTATTGATATGTTCTTGTAAAACATTTAAGATGTTTAATAAAAATTGTTTTTCAAGATTATTTTAACTGTGATGAAATAATCGTTCCAAAATGATATGAACCATTTTATAGGTCATCGAAGTAAGTGACTTGATCTTGAGTCATCAAAGTCATTTAGCTTGATCATGAGACCCTATATTTGATAGATGGCTTATATCATCCTGTCCCTAGTCGAAGGTTGTTGAAATTGGAACACCAACAACCGCGCGAGACTAGATTGGTATGTGACTTATGACAAAGTCTCAGGATGTCATAGATGCACGACATCAAAGTCAGTACATAGGTGTATGTTGGGGTACATACGACCGGACAAGACCCGCTTATAAGAACTCTTCAGGATATTTATATCTGTGTCATAAGAGATTCTTACTACAACTATAGAGTATAGTCCCCAGACCTGAGTTCGCATGCATGTGACTGCACATGAACTGATGCGCTTTGATCATTGTCTAATGCTGTCGTTATGCGATAGTTATAAGGACCTTGTTTGGGTGTATTATGAAATGAGTAGTTTACAGTGATGGAACAAGACGGGATTTGTCCCTCCAATATAAATGGAGTGAATATCTCTAGGCCAATCGGAGATTTGAATACTGGAAAATGCATGGCCATGCTCAAACGGACTGTCCCGAGTCGTTTGGATTGTCAGTATCAAATCAGAGTCCGATGAACATGATTAGGCTTTATAAGGATGACACTCATCTTGCCTTATGACTAATCGAGATATTGAGACAAAAGGAATATGAATACAGAGATTCCAGTACAAGTGGGAGATTGTTGGAATAATGTCCAGTAATCTCTGTACTGTCTCTAGAAAGTAAGAGTATGTCAATGATCAGACATAAGTCATATAATACTGGGGGTCATGATGGCTTGCTAGAGTCCGCTCATGATCTATAAGTCTTGGACTTATTGCCTTTATTATATGATCCCATATGGGTCACACGCCTAAGCTAACAGGAAACTATGAAGGAACGGTTCAGCAGATGTACGGTAAAAGTGCTAGGCATTTACTGTGCTTGGAAAGATAGAAGGGCCTGATTAAATCCAAGGGATTTGATCAGACTGAGAATTGGGCCCAAAAGCCCAAAAGGAACTAGGCATAAGTTTTATGATTAAAACTTAACCTAGCCACTTTTTTCCCTAGCTCTTCTGCGCCTCTCTCTCTCTCTTTCTGCGCCTCCCACCTCCTTGGTCTAGCAGCCAATTTCCTGAAGTGTGTGTGTGTGAACCTTTGGAGGAGCTGTCTCTTGGCGGTTCTGCTGATCTCTAACCCATACCTCTCCATTCCGCTGCATAACAATGTATTAGGTGAGATCTTTTATGATTCAGCAAGAGAACCTAGATCCAAGCATGTTTAGTAGGATCAATCACTGAGAAATTGAATCAGGATATACTAAACAATCCTTCAGCAGTGTCTCGAGGGACAACAACAAACCACTGTGTCTTTCAACTCGAAGATTGATACCTTGTACACTGATTTGAATGAGAAGTTTGGGTCCTTAATCTCTCGTATAAGGCTGTTGGATACACAAGTGGATCAGATTTCAAGTTCTGTCAAAGAGAAGAATGCTCAGAATGCTCATGTCAATGACATCTCAGTTCAGGTTGACCATAAGCTGAATCAGGGATCATATCTTGAAGTTAAGGCTATGGAAATTGTGGAAAACAGAGAAGAATCCGAGATTGAGATCCCTGAGTTTGAGAGTTTCGACGGACCAGACTCGACAGAGATTGACATTGATCTCTTGATAAAATCTTTCGGTGTCGATCGACACCCCCTTAGTGTCGGTCGACAAGCAGTCCTGACGGCAATTTCGAGTTCTTACGATGAAAGAAATCGGCCATGGTCGACACTGAAGGTCGACATCAATTCAATGTCGACCGACACCACTTCTGCGTCGGTCGACGCGACAGTCGGACAGATCCAATTTCGCCCAAATCTGATGTTTTTGCTGGGGAAAGGGTCTACAAACCTCCTATACCATTCCCAAGAGTTCCTATAAGATCTAAACATGAGCAGAGTGTAGTCAAGTGCATGGTAGTGGTGGATAAGAAGATGATCTCAACTGATGGTCATTTAAAAAAGAAGCTCAGATTGGTGGAACTACAGTATCTGATAGTAGAGAGAAGAAGATGACGGTTCCTCTTGAACCTGCTCTAACATCTTCAGTACCTGTAACTGCTCATAAGCAGAAAGCTCCAGACATCAGATCTGCACCAAAGGTAAGGTATAAATCACCTAAGATTAAACCTCCTGACCACATTGCTTTGAATGCAGGAAAACGCAGTATCCCAACCAAGTTTCGCTCCCGCCCTTATTCTGTTTACTATTTCCTTGGGAGACCTCATGATCTGACAGCATACACACCACCCTGGATGAAGAGATATTCACAGAGACATTCAAAATCTCTGTTGAAACCGCCATGAATCTAATATCTTCCCATAGTCAAGCTAATGACTCAAAACAAGCGCTGAGTGGGAGGCAACCCACTGTTAGGTTCGTTTTTATTTTCATTTTTCGTTTTGATTTTGGTGTTTTGATTTTTCTGTTTAAGTGTGTTTAGAGGCGTGAGAAACAGGCAGAATCGCCTTGCATCGATCGACACACCTAGTGCATCGGTCGATACAGTCGCGATTTACGGTTTACCGAGTCGATTGTGGTCCAGACATTGGTTATTCACATAACTGCGAGCAGAATTCGCCTTGCATCGATCGACACACATTGTGCATCGATCGACGCAGGGCGACGACATGTAAGTGTTCTGCAATTTTTCGGATTGTTTCAATTTGATTTATTTTCCCGCCGACCCTAAGCTTGACACTACTGGGGACAGTGTGTTTTAAATGTGGGGGAGGAGCTACTGACGCACGCTTTTGTTTTCTTAGAGTCAGTCCGTTTTTCAAAATTTGTTTTATCGAGTCAAAACAGTTTAAGTAAGAAACAATGATTTTTTGAGAAGAGTTAACAATATCTTGCAGGAACTTAAGTAACCATTGGGATGAAGTTGCAGGATCTATCTATGACTATTAGAAAACCCAGACACAGATCAACCTACTGAAGACACCCACATCACTTCAGGTATCAGAGGATCCTTTTACTGACTTCACCTTAATACTGACTTAATTTTCTCACCTAAGGACTTGGTATACCTTGTGTCGGATTCCCTTATTAGTTCTGACACAACCTGTAAACCTGTCCTATTTGGTTCCCTTCTCCCCTTCCATAAAAAAAAGATAATAAACTGAGGATGAGTTAGTAACTCCGAAGTGGTCTTTGGGAGTGGTAGCTACAACTATCATATCTTGTGCATCCATGGAATGTGTCCAAAGTACACCCCTTAATGGGAAGAGCACTGATAAAATAAAATAAAATGATACCCAATGGGAAAAAATCAGAATGCTAGGGAAGGGAAAAGAGAAGAAAGGGACTAAAGAAAGACAATATGGTGGTCTAGAGCTGGCAAGGTAAGAGTCCATGTGCCCATTGATCGATACTCCTTAGGTGAGACCGCACTTAAATACTTGCGGAAGTCAGTAGGGTGAATTTGAATGCGTGAATGTGATTGTGGAGTTTACTTAGGACAGTTGCTAAGTGTGGGGGAAGTATATGTTGGTCTTGATATCTTGCAGGTGATTCTTTCAGTGGATTACTAAGGGGAATCTGAGTGTTGTTGCTTCAAAGATGAAAAGAGTTTCTGAAAGTTTTCAAACCTCTTCACCATGTTTTGGTTCTTTATTTGCTTGAGGGCAAGCAAAAGCAAAGTGTGGGGGAGTTGATATAACATGGATTTTAGGGATTTTAACCATGGTATATGTCTTTGTTATCAAGTCTTTCTATGTGTTTTGGAGTCTTTTCAGGTGTTTTACAAGTTTAAGAACACCTGGAGCCTAATTGGACGTTTTGGGAGCATTTGGAGCAATTCTTCACTATTTAGAGACTTCACAGAGTTCACTGGCTGCGTTTTCGCAGTGCAACGGTCGTTGTAGTTCTGGAGTAGTCGACGCAGTAGGTAGACGCAGTTCTGCACCCAAAAATCTGCATTTTAGAGAAATTACAGTTTTTGCCCAGAAACTTCCCAGACTTGCAAAAAGGCCCCCAGACGTGTTTTATACTATATATTAGGGTTTTTAGCCACTTATTTAAGCGACGCTTTTCTTAAGTCTTATTTTATTTTCAGAGAGAGAGTTAGGGGCTGATCCTGATCTCGAAAGAGAGAGGATTTTGAACCCCAGTTCTTTATTTGATTTTATAATATTTGGTTTTCTATTCATGATGTCTTCTGTTTCGATGAACATGTCTGAGTAGATTACCTGTTAGGTTTAGGGATTCTCATTAGGGATTTCATGGAATTATAGGTTAATAAATCTGTAGGGATTCATATCTGTTAGTTCTTCATCTAGGATTGTTCTTACTGCTTGATCTGAATTAGCTACCCAGATTTATGATGTTAGGTTGATTGATGCAACGACAGTTGGTTAATTAGCTAGAAAGAACCTAGATGAGCAATTTAATTACTCGCAAAGGAATTTGGTTTAATTAGATTGTGAACATATCGAACTTGGAATTAAAGCTGGTTTAATCTGTTAGTAATTGCAAAGGAATTTGGATTGCTGCACTTAGACTTAGAGAATTCTCGCAACGACAGTTGGTTAAGTCTATATATGTGTTTGAGTTCTAGAATAGCTCTTAATTAGATCCCGATTGATTGATTGCCTGTGTTCCTGATTTCCTGAGAACTCCCTAGACTTAATGCTTCGCTTCCTTACTCACAACTCACTTGATTTACTTTCTGCTGTCTGATTTACTGCTTTCTCATCATATTTGTTTTCTCCTAGTTTAATCTCTTTAGTTCTAATCCTATCGTTGACCGGAGTCCCTGTGGATTTGATACCCTAACTACTACAACTACATCACTGTGCACTTGCAGTTAGAATAGGGTTAAAACTAGACCTATCATACACCGGCCGTTGCTCGTTTTGTTCTTCGCGAACCAGGACTCCACTTACTGCTGCCGTGGAAACAGCTAGCTAGAGGTAGAGGGGCTCCCCTTCTACTGGTTTCGCCAGTATAGGTGGTTCGATTAGGTAAAACTTGAGTTGGGTGAATGCTTCTTCGCACTTTTCGTCCCAGAGGAACTTCTTGTTCGCTTTGAGCAAGTGATAGAAGGGTAGACATTTATCAGTCGACCTCGAGATGAAGCGGTTCAAAGCAGCTATTTTGCCAGTCAGGCACTAGACTTCTCGCGTTGTTCTGGGAGATTTCATCTCTATAAATGTTGCGATCTGTTTTGGGTTCGCTTCGATCCCTCTTTCGGTCACTAGGTAACCAAGGACTTCTCCTGAGGGGACCCCGAATGTGCACTTCGCTGGATTGAGTTTCATCCCGTATTTATTGAAAATGATAAAGCATTCTTTTAGCTGGGGGATATGGTCTTCGTACTTGGAAGATTTGACCAGCATATCGTCGATGTAGACTTCCATGGTTTTACCCAGGAGTCCTGAAAACATCTTGTTGACGAGGCGTTGGTAAGTTGCTCCTGCATTTTTCAACCCGAAGGGCATGAATTTGTAGTAGTACGTTCCTCGATCAGTTATGAACGAAGTCTTTTCTTGGTCCTCAGGGTTCATTAGTATTTGGTTATACCCCGAGAAGGCATCCATGAAGGATAGCAGTTGGTGTCCAGCGGTAGCTTCGACCAATCGGTCGATGTGCGGGAGTGGGAAGCTGTCCTTCGGACATGCTTTGTTGAGATCTGTAAAATCTACACAGACTCTCCACTTCCCGTTCTTTATCTTGACCACTACGGGGTTCGCAAGCCAGTCGGGGTACTTGACCTCTCTGATCGATCCGATTTTTAATAACCGATCGATCTCGTCGTTGACGGCTCGAGCTCATTTCGGGCCTAGTTTCCGACGTTTTTTTCCTTACCGGTTTGTAGGTTGGGTCGACATTCAGCTCGTGGCTTGTTACGTCGATGTTGATCCCTTTCATGTCTGCTGAAGACCAGGCAAAGGAGTCTGTTGAGACCAATTCGTTTTTGACTGGTTCTGATAGGTCGATTCCAATGCCAACAAAGTCTTTCGGGGCGAGCATCGTCTATGCAAACTTGGGTCGTGAGGTCCTTTGGGGGTCCTATTTGACTTGGGTCGTTCGACCTTTTGGTCTGTATAGTGGCGAGCTCCTCCTATTTCCGTAATTGCTACGCGGGGGATTTCTCAATCTGCTTATACTCGTTCATATAGCAATGACGGGAAATCTTTTGACTTCCGTAAATGGTTTTTACTCCTTTGGGAGTTGGAAATTTTACGCATTGATGGTAGGTCGATGGTACTGCTTTCATGTCGTATATCCATGGTCGACCTAGAATTGCGTTGTAGGGAGCTGGCCGATCTACTACAACGAACTATGTCATCCTTCGAACTCCTCCAGCTATTACTGGGGCGAATACAGAGCCCATTGAGTATGTTGTTTCGCCAGCGAACCCTACTAGTGGTGTCTTTTCTTCGACGATTTCGGAGTCGTTGAACTCCATCTTTTTGAACGCTTCGTAAAAGAGGACATCCACCAAACTCCCTGTGTCGATCATTATCCTCGAGAGTTCGACGTCTCCCACTACTAGACAGACGAGGAGAGCGTCGTCGTGTGGTTTGTCGAGATTACTTGTCTGGCTCTCGTGGAAAGTGATTTCGTGGTCTGGACCTAACATTGGGATTTTCCCCCCTTTGTCGGTCTCGACTCTTCTTTTAAGAGCTTTGATTGAATTGACCGAGTCTCGGCAAAGCTTGGAGCCACCGAAGATGAAGTCGATTCGTTTAGGGGGTATAGCCCGTACACACCCCCCCCCCCCCCCCCCCCCCCCGCAGAGACGAGGGGGATTGATTCGTGAGCGTAAACTCTTACACGGAGCTGGAGGTGGAGATAGTGCCGAGCCTCCCGGGGTACCGCACAGGCTGCGTTTTCCGAGAATGACCACGACTCGCTTTCGCGATCCCTGGGGGAGGGTTTCGGGAGATTCCGGCTCCTTAGACCGCTCTCGTTTGTTTTGAGAAGTCTTCTTGGTGTTTGACTCTCTGGTCTGTTTATTTTCCTTTTTTCAGATGGAGTTTCCTCCTCGACTTCTGACTCTTGTTTGTTTTCGGACTCTCGCTTTTGAGCCTCGGATTTAGCTCGAGTGTAGCACTCTTCAGTCGAATGTCCTCTTTTGTTATGAAAATCACAGAATTTTTCCTTGTCGAACTCAAATTTCTTCGAGCTCTTCGGGCTCTCGACTGCATTAACGTTTCCGGAATTACGGGAATCCTTTTTTTAGTTCGAGTTCTGCGAGCCCGACGGGTTCTTTTCTTTTTGATGCTTTTCTCTGAGGGCCGTAGTTTTGTCCTCGAGGCGAGCAAAGGCCGATGCACGATGAAGGGCGTCATCGAGTGTTTGAGGTTTGCGGACCGTTATTTCCTTGCGGAATCTGGTCGAAAACCATAGTCCACGTCTCAATGCTTCTTTAGCTACTTCGTCTCGCGGGTTTGCGATTTTGGATTTTATTTCCTTAAATCGGTCGATGTACGAGCGAAGTGGCTCGTCGGGTTTCTGGGAGACGCTAAATAGAGCTGCCTCAGTAGTATTTTCTTCGATAAAGACGGAATATTGTTTGAGGAAAGCCGTCATGAACTGGGTGAAGTTGTCAATGGACCTTTCCTCCAGTCCGGCAAACCATTCTAGGGCGGAGCCTGATAGGTTTTCGGCGAAGAGCCTGCAGAAATCTGACTCTCTCTCCTCGTCGGTAAGGTATACCCTTGCCATTGCCAGTCGGAATGCTCTGATATAGGCTTTCGGATCCGATTTTCGAGAGAACTCCAGAAAATTTATTTTCTTTATTTCTCGGATTCGTGCAAAGGCGATACGGTCTATGAACGGCGTTTGTCACGTTTCTTCGATCACTCGATCGATGTCGGGCGCCTCGCTTGTTGCCATGTGAACTTTGGAGCTCAGACTGACGAACTGGGCCTTAGCTTGTTCAATATACTGTCTAAGCATATCGTGTTCATCGCCTGTCGTAGGCGCGAACTGCGCTTGTGCTTGATTGGACGTTTGTCCTGGGAAAACGGGGTCGAGAAGATCGATTGTTGGAAACGATCCCGTTTGGTCGACCTGCGGCGTTCGGAACTGTACCGTATTTGATCCGTTAGGAAGTCCCGAGCTCAAGGCGAAAGCGGAGCCTCCTAGTTGCCTCGGCCGGATATTCGAGTTATTCGGGAAAGGTGGTAGCCCGGGTAATGGTCGGTTTCCCGATCCGGTTGGATCTGTGACCATTGAATTCGAACTGAATGGAGTCGGAGTCGCGATAGGCGTCATTATAGGGCGGAAGCCGCTACTTGAAGTATTAGCAAAATTTCCCGACGCTCCCGGGGGAGTTACTACCTGGGAGAAGTCCAAGCGTGTACACGGTGGAGGACTTATGGGGGTTCGTGGATCATGTGTTGATCTACCCCATGGTTTTGGCTGGCGAGCTCTTCAAGACGGGCGTTAATGCGCCTTTCCTGTTCATCGAGCTGCGCGGCTAGAGAGCGGTTCGCGATCTCTTGGGCCCGTGCGCTTGCCTCGTTGTTTCTCGTTCGGTTTACCAACAGACTTAACATCGAACGGATTTCAGCGAGGTCATCTGGGCCGTGTCGCTGTGGAGCAGAAGGTAATGGCGAATTAGGTCTGGTTGTTCCAGATCCACCTCCTGAAGCAGGGGCGGAAATGGAATCATTCCTCATCCACACCCAGTTTCTGCTCGGATCATTAGTTCCTGACAAAACATTTGTTGGAGTCTGGCTCGTCGCGACTGTTTGAGCGACTGGGCCGGTTGGTGCCGAAGTCGTGGAGACTGAGGCAGAGCTCGTCAAAACGCCATCGGTCTGACCCATGATTCTTACCTCGGTGGTGTTCTGTGGAACGTTGTCAACCGTTTGAGGGTGGTCGACTGGTGGTGTGGCGCTGGGAGAGCCAGATTGGTCGGGATTCATCTCGATCTATCGGATCTAGGATCTGATTCTTAAGACAGGAAAAATTATAGATGGTCCCCACAGTCGGCGCCAAATGTGAGATCTGAGATTCACACTAAGAATTTGTATTCGTGGATTTGGACTTTAGGATATAGAAATGGTGTAGATTTCCTATGAATCAAAGACTTTATTGAGATTGATCGTCGAGATAGAAGAAACACAGTCGAAAAGAGAGTACAAAGAGAGTTGATCGAGCTCTCTAGTCGAAGTGTTCTTAGCTAGGGTTGGAATGTCTTGAATGAATCGCTACTTCTCCTTTAAATACTCTCGACTTTGATCTCCTTGTTCCGATATTTTGGCCTCGCCATCGTAACGATCTCCGAGATTTGTGCGGATCAGTTGAACTGACGAAGACCGGGTTGCTCTATCTCCACGTCGTCTCCTGTCGAGCTCGAGCTCGATTGCTTCCTACTTCGGCATTGCTTGGACCTTGTCAAGAAGTCAATCGTATACGCCCAACAGAGAATAACGGTGGATCTCTCTATGTCTTGATATTGAAGCGGGCTCATAATGATGGGTCTTTGTTTTATTTGTTAATAGGCCGGATTTTCTAGAGGGAAATCCAGTACCAACAATAACCGAGAATTACAATGCAATCAGACCAGGAGTAAAATAAAGTAAACCAAAAGGACATTAACAAAATCCCAACCGGGATTGAAACCCGGTTAGGGCACGCGTTTTCTTGAGGATCCTTTCCCAGTCTCTTCCTTCGCCGCTGACGGGTTTGAGACGGGAAAATTTGCGGCGAACCACCGAACTCCTCCCCAGGACGCCGGGGACCCGACCCCAATATTGAAGTGGAGATCATTATTGAGATGAAGACTTGATATGGCTCAGCTCATATTTGAATGCATATGACCGTTGGAAGAAACTACAAAGAGGCGCCACTTTGTTGCCTTACCCGGATGGAGAATCTCTTTCCTAAAGGGGATATTCATCTTTCCATGTTTGTATAGCTGGTTTTATTACTTACCCTAGTTGTATTCTCTTATATATATGCTCTGTAAATCCTGTTGATGAATATACAAGAGAGTTACTCTTCTCTAGTAGCCGCAAACCTCCCTCTCTCTCTCTCTCTAAGTCGCTAAGAACCCTAATCGGGTCTCCTAGCTTCTCTCATCATTTTCTCTTCATTCTCTCTTCAATCTAAACAATACTCTCAGTCTAAACTCATATTCTTACATGGTATCAGAGCCATAAGCTCCTATACATATTCAATTCCGCATAAACTCTGATTTTTTTCTAGTTCTTGTTCATCTTCTCTGAAACTTGTTCTTAAAGAGATCCGACTGTTGTTCTTGAGAGTAATAAAACTTTCAAGCATTCCTCCTCGTTTTTTTTTCTTTCTCTAGTGTGTGTTCTCTGTGAGTTGAGAACCTGTTTATTCAGAAGTATTCCTTGAAAACTCCCTCCTTGCATCAAATCTGTTTTAGCAATGGAGAACTCAAGGGTAATCATTCCTGTGACTCTCAAAGGTACCAACTACATTGTTTGGGCCAGGATGGTGAAGTCTGCTCTTGGAGGCAGAGGTTTATGGAAGTACATCATGAGGAGCACAGCTCCAGAGAAAGTGATGAAGGCAAAAGAAGGTAAAGAAGATGTTGAGCATGAGGACACATCTGAAGCTGATGAAGAAGCGTGGGTTCAAGGGGATCAACATGTCCTCTCCATACTTCAAAGCTCACTGGACCAACATCTCTTGGAGGCTTACTCCTACTGTGTGACTTCAAAGCAGCTATGGGACACCATTGAGAAGGTTTATGGAAACAAAACAAATCTCACCCGAGTCTTTGAAGTTAAGCTAGCCATTAACAACCTCCAGCAAGAAGATATGGAGTTTAAGGCTCACTTTGGCAAGTTTAGCTCACTGTGGTCAGAGCTGGAGATGTTAAGGCCACCAAGCAGTGACCCTTTGGTGTTACAAGAAAGGAGAGAGCAAGATAAAGTCTTTGCTCTTCTGCTCACCTTGAACTCATCCTACAATGGGATGATTAAGCACATCCTGAGGGCAGACACTCTACCTGATATTGATGATGTGTGTGGACAGATTCAAAAAGAGCAAGGTTCATTTGGGTTGTTCAAAGGGAAAGGAGAGTTGGTAATCGCCAATAAAAGTGTGTTTCATGCTGAGGAAAGGCAGAACCATGGAGGTGACAAGAGAGGAGTCTTGATGTGTGATTTTTGCAAGAAGAGTGGGCACTTGAAGGATAGATGCTGGTGCCTTCACCCTAACCTCAGGCCATCATCCCACAACAACCGGTTCAAAGATCAAAGGGAAAACTACTCATATGGTGCAGCTGGACCAGGTTCTTCTTCAATGCAGCAATGTGATGAAGGGAGAGCAATGCTGGTCCATCAAGCACCAGCTGTGACTGCTCAGAATGATGTGGTAAGGAGGTCAGACCTTGAGGCTCTCATTAAAGCTCTCAAGGAGAACTCTGGTATGATCCTTGGCACTTCACTCTTTGCTTCAAACAAACTGAAACCTTTGATCATTGATTCAGGAGCCTCTCATCATATGATAAGTGATTCTAGGTTGATAAATAGTGTTGAACCTGCCTTAGGAAGTGTAGTAATTGCAAATGGCGATAAGATTCCAATACAAGGCATAAGAAATCTGAAACTATTTGACAAAGAATCTAAAGCTTTTTATATGCCTAGTTTCACCTCCAACTTAGTCTCTGTTAAAAGAATAGCCACTGATTTAAATTGTAATGTTGTTTTTAGTCCTAATGATGTGGTGTTTCAGGATATTAAGACAAGTAAGTTGATTGGGAAAGGTGTGACAAAGGATGAGCTCTATATGGTTGAAGACACCAACCCTCCTTCTGAATTATCTACTGTTTTATCTACTGCTTTATCTACTTGTGTTGGTGTGGATGATTCTATTTGGCATGCTAGACTAGGACATCCACACTCTAGGGCTTTAGGACTATTATTACCTACTGTTTCTTTTAAGAATGATGAGTGTGAGGCTTGTATTCTTGGAAAACATTGCAAATCTGTTTTTTCAGTTTCTAAAACCACTTATGAAAGTTGCTTTGATCTTGTTTATTCTGATGTGTGGACTGCTCCTTGTATGTCTAGAGAAAATCATAAGTACTTTGTCACCTTCATTGATGAAAAATCTAAATATACTTGGATAACATTGATGCAAACTAAGGATAGAGTGTTAGATGCTTTTATGAACTTTCAAAGTCATGTTACTAACCATTTCAATGCTAAGATCAAAATTTTTAGATCAGACAATGGTGGTGAGTACACTAGTAATGCCTTCAAGCAACACTTGTCCAAGCATGGGATTCTTCATCAAACAAGCTGTCCATACACTCCACAACAAAATGGAGTGGCTGAGAGGAAGAACAGACATCTGATGGAAGTGGCAAGATCCATGATGTTCTACAAGAATGTGCCTAAGAGGTTTTGGGGAGATGCAGTCATGACTGCTTGTTACTTGATTAACAGAACTCCCACAAAAGTTATCAAGGATCAATCTCCATTTCAGGTATTAAACAAAACAAATCCATTAGTTGATCACTTACGTGTGTTTGGGTGTCTTTGCTTTGTGTTAATACCAGGAGAACAAAGGGATAAGTTGGATGCTAAGAGCACCAAAGCCATGTTCATTGGATATTCTACAACACAGAAAGGATACAAGTGTTATGTGCCTGAAACAAGGAAGGTGTTGATTTCAAGAGATGTAAAATTTATGGAGACAAGAGGCTTCTATGATGAAAGGAATTGGGATAGTTTGAAGGACCTTCCAACATCTCAATCAGACCGGGCTGAGAACTTGAGAAGAATTATGGAAAGCCTTGGAATTGGTATACCTTCCCAACCGGCTGCAACAAGCCCTGCTCCTACAGTACCAGTAGTGACTTCAGAAGCTCCACAAGAATCAGTCCATCTTGATCCTGAGGGGGACACTCAAGAATCAGCTCCAGAACCGCAAGAATCTGATTCATCTACACATGATCAAGCTGAGACTGAGGAGCATGAAGAACATGAGGTAGAACCTGAGGAGATGGAACATCACAATGAAGAAGTTGAACAGGAACAGCCGGTCCAGGTCCAGGTAAATGAGCAACAAGTTCAGGTGTTAAGAAGGAGTACAAGGGAGAAAAAGGATCCATCAGAATGGAAGAAGACTAGAGTTTACTTCAACAGCAATGCAGTAGCTCATCCCACTCAAGCAGTTTGCAATTTAGCTTATGTACCTTTGGAACATCAGGTGTTCATTGGGAAGTTGGATCAAGAAGTTGTACCAACAACCTATGAAGAGGCCAAAGGAGATAAGAGATGGATGCAGGCTGTTGATGAAGAGACCAAAGCTATGGAGAACAATGAGACTTGGTATGAAGCTGATCTTCCTAAGGGCAAGAAGGCAGTGACTTCTAAGTGGTTTTTCACTATCAAGTATCAAAGCAATGGAGAGATTGAAAGGTACAAAGCAAGGCTGGTTGCAAGAGGCTTCACTCAAACCTATGGAAAGGACTACTTGGATACCTTTGCACCAGTAGCTAAGCTTCACACAGTTAGGATCATCTTGTCACTAGCAACAAACCTTGGTTGGGAACTTTGGCAAATGGATGTCAAGAATGCATTCCTTCAAGGAGAGCTTGAAGATGAGGTATACATGAGACCACCTTCTGGTCTTGAAAGCATTGTGAAACCAGGGAAGGTGCTAAGGCTCAAGAAGGCGATCTATGGACTCAAGCAATCACCTAGAGCTTGGTACCACAAGTTGAGCTCAACCCTTATGCAAAAAGGATTCAAGAGATCGGAGGGAGACCATACCTTGTTTACTCTTCAAGATCAGGAAGGTATCATTGTCATCCTTGTTTATGTTGATGACATTATCATTTCAGGGAGTAACAAGTCAGGTATTCAAGAGACCAAAGCTTATCTTAAATCTGTGTTTGATATTAAGGATCTTGGTACTCTAAAGTACTTCCTTGGGATAGAAGTTTGTCGGTCTGATGAAGGACTCTTCTTATCTCAAAGGAAGTACACACTTGATTTATTGTCTGAAGCAGGAAAGATTGGATCAAGACCAGCTAAGACACCACTGGAGGAAGGCTACAAAGTCATAAGAGAGGGGGAGCTTGAAGACAGACCATTTGAGGACATCACTCAATACAGAAGACTTGTCGGTAAGCTAATCTATTTAACTATAACCAGACCTGACTTGTGCTTTGCTGTGAACCAGATAAGCCAATATATGCAAGCACCAAAGGTGCATCATTGGGACATGGTTCAGAGGATACTCAGATATCTAAGTGGTACTTCCGGGCAAGGCATTTGGATGGGCTGCAATCAAAGCACAGAGATAGTTGGGTATTGTGATGCTGATTGGGCAGGAGATAGAGTGGACAGGAGGTCCACTACAGGATATTGTACCTTCATTGGAGGAAACCTTGTTACTTGGAAGAGCAAGAAACAGAAGATAGTGTCATGTTCTAGTGTTGAAGCAGAGTATAGAGCAATGAGGAAGCTAGCAACAGAATTGGCATGGATCAAAGGCCTTCTTGTGGATTTGGGGATTGAGACTTCAAAGCCAATCACTATGCATTGTGACAACCAAGCTGCTATTCACATTGCATCAAACTCAGTTTTCCATGAGAGGACCAAGCATATAGAAGTGGATTGTCACAAGGTGAGACAGATGATTGAACAAGGAGTGGTGTTACCATGCTTTACAAGGAGTGAAGAACAACTAGCTGATGTGTTTACTAAGGCAGCAAGCTTGAAGGTGTGTGAGTCCATTCATCCAAAGCTGGGACTCATGGACCTTCCAGAATCCCCTAAGGCTATGGAGTCTATACTCTTTTTCCCTTCATGAAGTTTTATCCCATGTGGCTTTCTTCATGGAGGTTTTTAATGAGGTAGATCTCCAAGGACATTCCAAGCTTGATTCAACTCTTGAATTCAAGCTTGAGGGGGAGTATTGAAGTGGAGATCATTATTGAGATGAAGACTTGATATGGCTCAGCTCATATTTGAATGCATATGACCGTTGGAAGAAACTACAAAGAGGCGCCACTTTGTTGCCTTACCCGGATGGAGAATCTCTTTCCTAAAGGGGATATTCATCTTTCCATGTTTGTATAGCTGATTTTATTACTTACCCTAGTTGTATTCTCTTATATATATGCTCTGTAAATCCTGTTGATGAATATACAAGAGAGTTACTCTTCTCTAGTAGCCGCAAACCTCCCTCTCTCTCTCTCTAAGTCGCTAAGAACCCTAATCGGGTCTCCTAGCTTCTCTCATCATTTTCTCTTCATTCTCTCTTCAATCTAAACAATACTCTCAGTCTAAACTCATATTCTTACACCCAACGCCCAAGTCAAAGCCCGGAGGAGCCTGATCCCCTTCTCCCGCCTCTCGACGAATCTGGCGCCTAACCTGTAGAAACCCACGGACTGAACCGACGAACCTCCGAAGAATCGAAGATCCCTGACCGCCACCCTTGCCGGAGCCCTCTCACTGTTCAGACTCCGGCAAGGGTGGCGGTCAGGGATCTTCGATTCTACCAACGCAGCCAACCATATATCCGTTAAAGTTAATATAATTAATCAGTGTAAAAAATAGAGAAAACAGTTATATCTTATAGTTATAATTTGTTTTGGGATTTTGTAATGTATTGTAAATAAATCCATATAGTTAACCGTTTATTTTATACGGTAGATCATCATTTGCATTCTATTTTATAAAATAGTTTATTAAAATTATAAAATAAACAATAAACTAGGTTAACTTTTTAATAAAGCGTATATATTTTTTTTGCATATAAACACCATAAAAATATTGAAACTACAAACCGTCGCCTCCCTCCTCTCTCTGCGATGAACACAACTACAACTTCTTTCCAGTGATACTCCGGCCGACGTCGGTCGTACTCTTTTTTTTTTTTTTTTAGTTCAATCTAATAAGACAGTGGTAAGGGAAGAGAATTGAATGGCTATAGCCATCGCTTTGTCGCTCAATTTCTATTCTCTCCGCCGCGTATATCGTCCCCTTGTTCAAGTGAAGAAACAATGGCCATGGTTACTACCAAAGGATGCATCTATCTTCGATTCTTGTTGGAATTAGGATCATCTCCTAGTTTTTGTTTCCAATTCATCTTCGTCTTCTTCTCCATCTTCAAGTTATCCGATTGATGCTCTTACGGCAGAGGCTTGCGTCGATTCTGAGCTCGATCACTGTAAGAAAGTACTGATTTCATTGTACTACATGAAAAAGACAGATCCGAGAGCGGTTATTACAATCTCCATTGACGACCATATGTATCGTCATCAAGCAATGACTTTGAAGATGTGTGTCATCGATCTCTCTTTCCCGAAGAGGATATTTCCGACCATAATCTGGGCACAGTCCATGAATTTCTATGTCAGCTTCATTCCTTATTCCAACGACTTTTGTTGTTTCATCATTGAACCATGTCTCTTTCACTATGATTGGATTTGGGATCCAGGGCGAAGTGATGATTATGCGACAATGTTTTGGTCAGAAATGGTGCTTCAACGCATCTGTATATATGAAGGAAAATGGAAGAGATACCGAATTTGTGAAGATTTCTGATCCAAGTATATATGATCTAATACTTGTGTATAATTTGCATATCATTGATGTGTCGTCAGCAATTTTGGATGAAGACATCAAAACCGAAGATATCAAGGCTACAATAATGGTTGGGTTGATAAAATATTTTGTCATATCCAAATCAGATAAAAGTGGGGTTAAGCGACTATGGCATGTTTTATAGAGTCAAAGAAGACATGATTCAGAAATATTCCCGACAACAATTCAGTCAAACCCTTTAGTCAAAGTAATGCGAAAAGCATTTTGGAGTTTCATCAACAAAATGATAGCCAACAAAATGTTTATGAAGAAGGGATTATTTAACAGATTATATCTGTTAGCATAAGATTTCTGATAGGAAAGTACGGTGATTCTCTACTTTTTGATCGAAATTGTTTTCAATTTTATTTCCGTAAACGGTTGGATGACAATGTTCTTGTATTGTATGATGTACATTTTTATGATATCTATATATATTTATTTGCCGGGAAAACAAATATTGAAATATTATAAATTATTAATAATTGACACTAACAAGAAGATATCAAATACTTTGTAATATATAAGAGGTGAGTTGATTTGTCAAGCAACTGATTATTTTTTATGATTAAACATTGCTCGTGACGCAATCATACTGTTGAATTTTATTTTTAGTTTTTATTTTGGCAACGAATTTTATTTTAGTTTTGTTTAGCTTTTCAGCAAAAGAAATAGGACTAAGTAAAAATATGTAAAAGAAATAAATATGCCTTGCCACGTGGTTTATATGACCCCGCCACTCCGCCTTTAGCTTTGAATACAGGAAAACTGTGGGCCACCCCATGGCCGAGATGCGCATAGTGGACCCACTTTGATTACTCCGGATTTCAGATATTCAAAAGTGCTGGGCATTTCGGTTAAATTTAAGATTCGGTTCAATTTCATTTCATTCGAGATTAATAAAATGTTAACCAAATCCAAGTAAAATTATATTAATCCGGGTTGTCATTAATTTGGTTTCGTTTGCTTTGATTTAATTTGTTTTACTGTATTTCGGTCAGTTTCAATTTGGTTATAAAAAACAAATCAACTAGAATTGATATTATTAAACAACATGAAAAATATAAAGTTCTTACTGAAAAATTAAAAGTAAAATGTGGAAGTTAAAAAGCATGGGTAAAAGTCACAATATTATTTATATAATTAATAAAATAAATATATCAACTCAATTATGTATAGAATATGGTTTAGTTTATATAGATTTAAGTTTACTTAATTCGATTTGATTTTTTCTCCACCCTTAATTCAATCAGTCAGATTTCACGAAGACACGGACCATACAAAATCATTCAACAATTTAAGAGTCTTTATTCGGCAAAGCTAAGGGTGAAATGACTCCATGTAAAGGTTATCCACCAGATCAATCTTGGGTACCAAACTTTGCTTTAGTTTCCTTTTATTTATTATTATTATTTTTTAGTCGGCAGTTTCCTTTTATTTAACACTTTCATTTGACCAAAATAAAATAGGCCCCTGAAGAAAAGAAAAAGAAAAGGAGGACAAGACATGAGGCCACTTTTACGAGTTACAAGTTACAACTTATAAGAGTCTAAGAGCATGTACATTAGTGGTTTTTAGCAAAAGTTCTTAAGTAAAAAATAATTATATTGTGGATATCATCAGAAGTTTTTAGCAAAAGTTCTTAGTTAAGATCTTTTAAGAGCCAAGTTCTTAATTGTTCACGCCACGTGGCGGCATATAATTGGTTCTTTTATTTTTTATTTTTTATTTTTATTTTTTAATTCTTTCCCATTTGCAAAAAAAAAAAAATATTATTAAAAACAGTTAAGAACCTCCAAAAGGGGTTCACTGATGTACATGGTCTAAGACCAAGAGGCGTTTACTAAGTCGGATGTATTATTTTTTTTTGTCGGCTAAGATTTCATTAAGGACTCAAAACGGCCCAAAGTCAGGTGAATTTACATATCCATATCAATAACAATAACAAGTTTGATAGAAATTATACTCAACTTAATCGACCCAATTTATTGACACGATTATGGAAAGAAAATACCACATTGCACCACGTGTAGCAACATGAGTTACTAAATGACACGAATGATGCTTGGAGAGAGTACGACCGCTGCAGCAACTATTGCCAGATTTGTACTTCCACCGACCAAGTTCCTTAAGAAATCTCTATAACAATCACTGTTGCCGCATCATTAAACGAAGAAAGCTTCGCCTTGGGACCTAGAAAAGTCTGCTAGAAGATCGACATATCGACGAAGAAATTACTTCTTCCTGCAACCAAGAATCAAGCTACAACGAAGCGAGAGCATCAAAGGTTACTTGCTAAGGTCAACAACCGGAAAGCAAAACCAGTTTGGAAAGGACCAAACATGAAATTTATTCGCCAATTGAGGAAAGATATCAACAAAGTGCCAAAGAAAAAACCCAAGATAGTTTTGGGAACAAAAATCCGGAAAAAACCAGAAAATTTAGAATCAGAGTAAA
Organism: Orychophragmus violaceus; assembly: GCA_030180135.1. Classification (NCBI taxonomy): domain Eukaryota; kingdom Viridiplantae; phylum Streptophyta; class Magnoliopsida; order Brassicales; family Brassicaceae; genus Orychophragmus; species Orychophragmus violaceus. Next base: position 95,679,873 of record CM058232.1, read on the forward strand.
TCCGAAACAAGAAATCTCAGAGTTTATTAAGACAAACCACACAACAAAACAAAAAATATTTACACCCAGGCCACCATCACGACTGAGGAATCCCGTGAACGGTGGCTGGAGACGGATCAAGTGAAGATAAGCGAGACTTGTTTAGAGAGAAGTGAGAGCTTTTCTAGAGACAGAGAGAGAGGTGGTGATAGTTGAATTTCTTATTTTGTTGATTGAATTGTCTGATGCCGAGGTATTCATATCATATAGGTTTAAGAGGATTTTTAAAATTTAATATTAGATTTTTCATACGCGTGTAATTTTATAATTTATAATTTAATTATCATATTTTACTGTTTAATTTTAACTTATTAAAAATAAAATTAAAAATGCATATTTTATATTTTTCTATTTACCCTTTAAATTATATAATAAATTTCATTATAACAAAATAAATTGTTTGATTTAGCTTTTACTAAAATATATTGAAAACATGATATTCTATTTAATCTTATTTTAAGACCAAACATTTTGCTATTTTTATGAAAATAAAAATAAATTTCTAAAATATAATAATTAATTTACGTAAAGGACAATAATGTAACTATTTTCTTTCGTTTTATGTTTTTTATTCGTTTGTAACTATGTTATTTCTAGATAGTTTCAAGTTCATACAATCATTAAGCCGAAATTACATTCTTACTACTTTTAAGAATTTCTACTAGTTTTAATCTTTTGTTATATTTTTATTTCTTATCTTTTGTGAATTAATATTAATTTTATTTTTAATGATTTAATTATTTTGACATACTTTATATATCTTTTTTACTTTATTAACAAAAAATCTTAAAATTTGTAAACATATAGTTACATGTTTGTATTTTTGGTAAATTTGTTATTACATTTTTAAAATAATATATTTTATTTGTTTTACTATGAAGTAAATTGATTTATTTTATTATTGTCATGTCACTTCACTTCATTGATTTTTATTAAAAGGTAAATAAATAATCAATATGTAAATCATTATTTCCATATGGCCCAATTTAAGTAACTGTTTGTTTCCAAAAAATGACTTAGATTTGTAAGTTTAATACTTATTAGTATATATATATATATATATATATATTAATATATGATAAATTATTTTAAATGCTATATTATTTTAATTTTTTTTTAAATTTTCTTAATTTTAAAATTTTAGTGTTGAAGAATTTTCCATAATTATTTATTATCTTATTTTTCATAAGTTAATAAATTTTCGATAATTCTAAAAAAACTTCAATTTTCTTATTTTTTTTTTTTGTAAAATCCCCTTAATTTTGAATAATGATGTAAATTATTTTAAAATTTGTAGCCTATCTTAGTTTCACAATTATAGTTTTTTTTTTAAAAAACAATTGTAATTTATTTTAGTTTCAATTTTTTTAATATAACATAATTTTGATAATTATCTTACTATTTTATTTTCCATAAGTTAGTAGAATGTTCTAGAATTTTAAAACAAATTTTATACATAAATATTCAAATTTGTAAACTTTCTTAATTTTAAATGATAAAGTTACCAATAAAATTGTGTTTTTAAAATCTATGTGGACACCTTCCATAATTAATTTATTACCTTATCATTCTAGAAAACAATTATTCATAAATATCAAGATTTACAAAAATTTTAATTTTGAAAGATGAAATGGACGGTTGAAATTGATTTTTTTTTTTAACTCATATGTGACGCTTTCAAATACATTTAGCTTCAACTTTTATTAATAATATGATGTTATTTACTAAAGTATCGATACGGTATACACTAATATAGTGCCGGATATTATAGCTATGGTTTAAGTTTTGGTTTAAAAGGATTTACAGATGATAAATGCATAAAATCTAATCTATTTAAACTAAAGCGCAGTATGGAACTAACCATACCATTAAGGGTTATTTACTTAATATGACATTGGAAATTAAGATTTTATTAATGATAACAATGTAAAACAGTTTATAACTAATTAATTTATAGTATTTATAATATCATTTATTTTTATTTTCTATCATAATCAAGTTTTATAGTTTTTAAACATTAAAAATAATTAATTAAATTCATAATTATTATTAAAATACTGTTACAAATTAATATTATATAAATTTTAACATATAAAAACAAAAATCATATATAAATATAAGTATAATAAGTTATTAAATCAATTCATAATATAATTATATATTTTAATACATAAACTATTTTTATAAACTATAAAATAAATTAGATTAATTATACACAAAACAACACAAATTCATGTTTTTCCACATAACTCAAAATTGAATATTATAAATAAATACTTAAAATAACATTAATTACTAAAAAATAAAATTTTAAAACTAAAATTTTAAAAACTAAATCTATAACTAAGTTTTTAGGGGTATTCCTTCCTATTGGATAAAAAATTTCATTCGATATGAAAAATTGATGGATTACTCTATTATTATTTCATAAATATTTATCCGTATTTATTTAAATTAAATTATTTTATATAAAATCAAATATTGTATACAATCAATGGCACAATATATAATATATTTAATAATTTTGCATTTTGAAATTCACAAATATATTTTTATACAAAATATTAACGTAAATGATATATCTATACAATTAAATAATTTAATACAACATTTATTTATAAATAATAAAAATATTGATAAATATACACATAAATTAACACAAATAAATATATTTCAACTAACAAAAAATAGAAACCAGAAAAATTCAAACATAAGGTTGATAAGTTTTTAATTTAAAATTTATTCAATAAATTAAAATATAAAAATTAATTCAATGTATTTTAACTTTATAAAATTAAAATATAAAATAATTATATATATTACTCAATCATATTGTGAGATTGATTAACATTTATAAAATTATAAGCTTTTAAAGTTTGTTTTATCCAAATGTCTAAAAAAATTTAGACAACTGCAAAGGGGTTCAAAAGATTAATTAGCCCATTTTATTATAAAAACATAAAATAACTAATAGAAGATACATTTAATAACTGGAAGATAGGAAATAAATTAATTTCCAGAGCGGAAGGGAATACTTAACCATTATATAACATGAATTTTCGCAATGTAATGTAGTTGTGATGAAGGAGGGTTGTGGATTAAGGATACATCCACCTGGAACGATCCTTATATATGGATACTTTTTTTTCCGGGCAGGATCTCGGGTAGCCTGGATAAAAGACACTCAACTAAAGCGAAAATCTATATTAATTATAAATTTCAAAAAAACTTCATATAAAGTAAATATAAAAAAAAATTAAGAATATCATCAGTAGAATATAATAAAACTATATATTATATTTATACACAAATAAAATTGTTTCATATCTTAAACTTACAAATTTACAAAACATTATTCAAAAAATAAACTAAACACAAAACTTATGTCTTAAGAAAATTATTATATAATATAATTTAGTAAAATAACTTTGATTTAAATATAAATTTTAGAAACATAATTTTAAAATACTAGAGAAAACTTAATTGACTAAAATTCACAATATTTCAAAAATATTGGGAAAAATAATGAAATCCAAAGTAAAACAAAAAACAAAAATGTTTAGACCATAATATTTTAAATTTTAAATCAAAGCCAAATAAAAGATAATGAATTTTTATTATAATAGAAATTACAATTTTATTTTAAAAGAATATAAAGTTTAAAATAAAAATTATGTGCTAGGTTTGATTATTTATTTTCATGTAAATAAACTATTTGATGCAATTCCACATAACAAATATTAATTCTACAATAAATAATTTTTTTTATAGTATAGTTTGGTAAAATAATTTTGATTCAAATATAAAAATTTGAAATCTTAATTTTGAAATCATAGTTCTAAATTCCACTATGTGAATCTTTTGAAGAAAGTACGAGTGCAAATGGTAATAGTTTTAGAGGACTAAAGTTCAGCATAAACAATATTTACTCTAAATTCCTCTAAACTTCATTTATTTGTCAATTTTTAATTGTTAGTGAAAAATGTGAGGGTGAGAAAATAAAAATTAAGCTGAATATATGTTTATCTCATATAGGAGAGGAAAACAATCAGTGTAACTATCTCTATTCTACTAAATTTAATTCCACTAATTCGTATTTTATTCATCCAGTTGTGTATTACCAGTTACACCCTACGTTTTTGGTCACAAATAATGGTTGAACCTGAGTTTCATGTTGTTTATTTGATACAATGTTTCAGGATTTGTGATATTAAATGTATTTACTTACAACAAAACTAACCAAAATATGTTTAATGAGAATCATTTTCAAAAAAGTAGGGGAATTAAATTTGATTTCTTAAAATTTGTTCAAAATTTACATTTAAAGAGATCTTATCTTTAAAGAGAGATGTTATCTTGAGAGCATTTGGATATCAAATCTGCATTCTTCCAAAATGCAAGTAAAAGCCCCAATGAAACACAGTTTTAGTTTACCCTTATTCATGTTCCTAGCTAGAAATCAATAGATAATGATGATGAAGTCTGATCTTTCACTCGATCTGGAATCAAAAATAATTGCTTGGGTTTCGAAAAGGTCTCGAGAAAAATGGCAAACTACATGTACACTATAGTACACTTTACTCAAAGATCTATTCTAAGAAACACTTGGCTCAAAAAGGAAGAGAGTTGATGTTATTGTTGAATACTAGTGTTTATTCAACTAAAATCAATCTCCATGAAATTCATTCATCCATGGAGTTTGGAGGTAAAGTAAGCAGTCTAAAAGATTCAAAATATTGACAAATATCTGAAATCTTTTACTGTCACAGTTTGATATTATGCACAATGAAGAGAAACAAAATGCTCATGGTTTGCAACCCTTGTAACGGTGAAACTATGGTATGTCAAACACAGAAAATGTTACATGAGTTGTGATTTATATGCTCATGTTACATGACTTGCTGCCTTGGTATCCAAGAGCATATAAATCACAACTCATATGTAGCATTTTCTAGGTTTGACATACCTATTTTCACCGTTATGAGGGTTGCAAACTACAAGCATTTTGATTCCCTTCATTGTGCACAATATCAAACTGTGACAATAAAAAATCTCACATATTTGTAATTATTTTGAATTTTTTAGACTGTTGAGTTTACCTCCAAACTCCATAAATGGATGAATTCTGTGGAGATTGATCTTAGTTGAATAAACACTAGTATTCAACAATAAGATCAACTCTCTTCCTGCTTGAACCATGTGTTTCTCGGCAAGTAGATCTTTGAGTAAAGTGTATGGTTGTGTACATGTAGTTTGCCGCTTGAGACCTTTTCGGAACCCCCAACGAATATTTTTTATTTCAGATCGAGTGGAAGGCCGGAGTTCATCATTATCTATTGGTTTATGATATGAACAGAAATCAGAGCAAACAAAAGCTGTGTTTTATTGGGGCTTTTATTTGCATTTTTGGAAGAATGCAGATTCGATATCCAAATGATCTTAACATAAAATCTCTCTTTAAAGATAAGATCTTTTTTTGGTCAAAGAGATAAGATCTCTTAAAATGTAAATTGTAATCCTTTCAAAAGAAAATCAAATTTTATTTCCCTACCTTTTTGAAAATGATTTTCATTAAACATCTTTTCGTTACTTTTGTTGTAAATAAAATCATTTAATATCATAATACCTGAAACATGGTATCAAATAAACAACATGAAACTAAGGTTCTAACCGGTATTCGCTGACTAAAAATGTAGGGTATAAATGAGAACACACAAGTGGATGAATAAAATAAATTAGTAGAATTAATTTAGTAGAATAGTGATAATTACGCTGAATTTTTCCTTTCTCCTATGTAAACAAGAAAAACAAATTTTAGCTTAATCTTATATTTTTACCCTCATTCATTCTACTAATAATTAAAAAATTGACAAATAAATGAATTTTAGAAGAATTTAGAGTAATTATCGTTTACGATGAATTTTAGGACTCTAAAAGTATTACCATTTGCACTCGTAGTTTCGTAAAAACATTCACATAGTAGAATTGAGAACTATGATTTTAGTGTAACAAAATTCACCGGTCTAACATTATGTGCCACTGTTTTTTTTTTTGGCGACAAATGTTTTAGATTGATGAGCCCAAATTAGGCTAGTACAAGGAAAAATACATTCCCTAAAATAGAAATAAGTTTAAAACGAGATGGGCTTATACATGGCCCAATTTAAACAGTAAACCGGATGTATAAAAACAGTCAAGTTTTGCAGATTGTACAAGTGTATACACGTATCAAATGGCCGAGAAAAAGATCCACGCCTCGAAAATCCGAGCTCGGCCACATGCAAAACGCTGAATTCACCGGAGAGAGATTCTGAGGACGATCCGGGGACTATTGAAACTGCTTCCTCCGTTACAGTTGCTTTCTCCTGCCGATACTTCCACTAAACACACCATCAAATCGCCGCATATATTTTCAAGATTTCTACAACCAAATTCCACCACCGCTGAGATTAGAAGCACTTCATATATGGAGGAATCCTAAAGGATGAACTCTGGAGACGCGAAGAGGTTCATGCTGGCCTGTTCAACTCGATCGGGTGTCCGGTGGCTGAAAGCACTCAATGATTTGGAGATGAGAGAGAGAGAGAGAGTCAAATGGCGTCCTGGCGAAATAGCTCTAGGGTAAGATATCGGGAAATCCAAAATCGCCCCAGAAGAGTGATAAAAAAATGTCGGGAGAAAGACCGGACAAAAGTCCGGATTTGTTCCACACACAAACGAAAATACACTTCCTAGAGAACACACAAAATCGAAGTGGTTTTCACTGGAAAACTAAACAAACTAAGCTATCAAAAATAAACCGACTAACGGACCGAGAAAATGCTAGCACTGTTGGTCGGAAATCGAGATCGGTGAGAAAACGTTTTAGAGAAACGTGAGAGAAAATGTCTAGAGAGAAAAGACGAATTTAGATGTTTTTTTGCCACCGTTTGTTCAAATCACATCAAGACCCAAATTGATTATATTTAGAGCGTGTCCATTGTTATTATATACAATATTGATGGAACAATTTCATTATATTTAGAGCGTGTCCATTTTATTATATACAATATTGATGGGACAATTTCAACATTGTGATGTATTATATTATTTAATTATTACTCTGTTCGTTAGTGGAATGGATGGTTCATATTTCATAACAGATTCACAGGGGCAAACAAATTAAGACTTTTTCGAAGCACATCAATTAGCAATATATATTGAATTGAGCTCGTGGCCTTGCCAAATATAAGACGCGTGTTGACGATGATATAATCACTTTTGGTACAATAAGTATCGAAATAATTAATGTTCAAACGGTCCAATGTATCTACTTAAGCATATGTCGAAACTTGGTTAATATTAAAGAGATATTAACCAGAATACAGTGAGATACATATTAGAAATTTATGCGTTAGGATAATTTTGTGATTCATGTTGAAGATGAAGAGGAGTTTAGCATTCTTGCATAAAAACTTATTTAAAGATTTGGATCTGTTTAAAATAAAAAATTTAGATTAAAACAACAAGATAGATATTAAAGCAAAGAGGAAATAACGCGCATAGAAGACACGCTAAGCAAGAAAATATGCTCAAGAGATTCATGCCGACTAAAAAGAAATTAATCTAGTTTATCTTTTATAAAGTTTATCGTTTTCCCGCCGACCTTATAACCTATTTAAAAACTTAAGGCATGCTGATGTAAACACATATTCAATCAATAAACACTTTTATGCAAATACTTATCTATTAAGAGCTTTCAGTTCCTTCTTCAACGCTTGTTTTCCTCTCGGAAACTTAGCCAAAAACCCAAACATCGTCGTCATCCGCCGAGCTAAATACAAAAATAGAAACCCTAATTAAAACTCTAAGGTTTGTTTTATCTTTAGATAAGCATAATCAAGATCTTACAATTGCTACCGTCTGTGGGGAATTATTCAAAGTATTCATAAAACATCACGCTCAAAGATGACCGATAATGTAGATCCAAAAGCGAATCAGGTGGTCGACGTCGAAAGCAGTGAGCATGACCTTAGCAATCACGAAGATCATGAAACAGGCGATCCTCAAACTAGCAATCAAACTCAGGATCCCAAAACCGATCAAACTCATAAGGAAGGCGATGCTATTCCGCCGACCAACGAAACATCAAAGCAGATTGAAAGCGATTATGTCTATGCGACACTCTTGGAAAAAATCGACGCCCAAAACGAATTTATATGATACTTATCGGGGAAAGTCAGCGAATTGCGCACCGAGCAAGACAAGCGGTAATCAAGGGGAAAGTCTAAGTCATAACGAGTCCCTCAAAGAAAAAAGGACATCGTCACCAGGTAGTACTCCAGATTACAAAACCATCAGGGCGGAGGATCTATCAAGGTAACGACTACCGTCACGAGCTGATGGAGTTAAAAAAAAAACTTAAAGGAGATGAGAATTGAGGTTCATCACATCACACAGTATGCACCAGAGATCAATTTAATAATCTAAGAAACTCAGAGAATGTTGTTCACATCGCACATTACCAATGCACGTTCATCATCCTGGAAAGATAAAACCGCCTTCTTACAATGGCAGCACCGACCCTACAAGTCATCTGACCTCGTTCAAAGCGGCAGCCAAAGCCTGATTCTCGCCAGAAGAGCGAGATATAGGATACTGCCAGCTTTTCGTGGAAATATTGGAAGGATCTGCCCACACTTGGTTCTCACGCCTTCCACCAGAATCAATCGACAATTTCCAGGAATTATCTCGGGACTTCGTCAAATATCAATTCTTATACATGGAGAAATATACAACTCTACCATCTTTGTTATCTCAAGGCCCAACAAAACTTTATGATCTTTCATAGAATGGTTCAAGGGCGTCGTCTCACGAGTATCAGTTTTGGATACCCTCGCCGTCACAACTCTACAAAATGTCGTATAGTATGAAACCCTTTACACCAAGATATTTTTCTCAACAAACCATTCATGCTCGAAGATGCCCTTCAGCGAGTAAACAAATTCATAGACTTGGACGAGCATAAAGCAACTCTAGCTAGAAAGTATGGACCTACTAAGAAAACTGTCAAAAACGAGGATTACCTTGAGCCAAAATAACATTATGAAAAAGATCGAAGTACAAAGATGACCATGGTCGTCGGTAATACTGAGACTCAGTGTCCGCCGTCCAAACCTTTAAATAAGTACATTCATGAAACAAAGAAAAATCGCTGCAGCCATCCTCGTCCTCAGAAAAATGAGCTCCCAATGATATTGCGACTATCACAAAACGACGCCGCATAACACATCAGCATACCATCATCTTAATGAAGGATTGTTCTTACAATTCCATAAAGGCAAGTTCAAAGCTACTATTGACGAGATTATAAGTACCGCGCAACGCGACGATAATGAGCAACAAGACGAGCAGCACAAAGATCGACCATTTAAATGAAGCAAAAAAACGTCATCCTTCAAACACCAATACCAAAAACCTAACCATGACGATCACGATGAAAACGATGAGCACCGGGGGCCATACTGTTAGGATTATGTCCTGAAATCATATTGTACTTACTCTGATAGATAGTTGTATTGTCGAGATCGGACAATTCATGTGATACTAGGTGGTCATAATGTTTTGCTAGAAGCCGCTTATGACTTTATGAGTTGTAACTCATTACTAGTATTATGTGGACCTACAGGGTCACACACCTAAGCAAGTTGGATGTACTTCATAAGGGATTGATCATTGGTAAATGGTCTAGTCAATGTGTATTGGATACACATTGAATATTGTGTTTTAGAGGATGTGTCGATCGACACTAAGCAGTGTGTCGATCGACACTATGAACGGATCGAAATTCTCATTTCGGTTCATGACTTAATTAATCATGGTTTGGTCCAGGGATTAATTAGGTCTTCTCAAGGGGCTATATATATGATGTTAGCCACGAATTTGAGAGAGAAGGTTCATTTTGACAGCCACCTCTTGAAACACAGGAATCCCAAGAAGATCTTTGATCCCGGCACTAGCATCCCGGTGGATTCCAGCTTGTGTGCGTGTGGACTACGGTAGAGGCGCAGCAATTGAGGCGCTAGAGATCTCGTTTATCTGACCATATTCCGCTGCAAATCTCCAGGTAAACACGAGATCATCTGTAAGGATTCAATATACAAACCCTAGATCCTAGGCTTCAGGAACTTGATGCAATTCTGAAACTGTTAGAATTGGCCCAAGTTCCTTCAGTGGTATCAGAGCCTTAGGGTTTTAATCATTGAATCTGAAGCATGTAATTTGAATAATGATTTATTTGAAGAGGTTAATGCTTGCTAGTTTTCGTTTTGATGAAAATAATCTCGGATTTTGTTTCTTATCGAAAACGAAGAACCTGTGTTTTCGCACAGTGTCGATCGACACAAGTTTGTGTCGGTCGACACACCGCGAAAACGATCTTAAAACTTAAGGGTTTTCGCACAGTGTCGATCGACACTAAGTTTGTGTCGGTCGATGCATCGCGAATACGCTTATTAAAATTTGGGTATCGATCTTAGAGATCGCACTGTGTCGATCGACACACTGGGTGCATCGATCGACACAGGCTGTGCGAAAGGATAGATCAGTTCAATTGGATTGAACCGGTTATCTCGCATGGTTAAATTTCCTGATACCCTACTGTGTCGATCGACACAGGATAAGTGTCGGTCAACACAGGCCTTGCGATTGGTTGATCGGTTCAATTGGATTGAACTGGTTATCATGCTTGGTTAAGGTAGATCAGATCGGTTTAAATTGGATGAATTGGTTCAATAGGATTGGACTGGTTATCTCAATTAGTATAAACCGATTTGATTGGATAAGATCAGTTTGATTGGATAAGTCGGTTCAATTGGATTGGACCGGTTATCGCGATTAGTTAAAACTGATTGAATCGGTTCAATTGGATTGACCGGTTATCGGGTTTTGTTAAGGTTGGATGCGAACCGTAATCGTTTGGTTATTGAACCAAATGATTGAGAAACCGAACCAAATGACCTAACCCACTTTTGTTAGAACAATTAAAACTCAATTAAAATTAAAAGTTAAACATGTTCTAAACCCATTGAATACACATTGGATGTGTATTAGATCAAAGCTTAGTTTTCAATATGGTCAACTGTCAAAACTCATTTCGTTTTTGTGATAGTCTTGCCAAGAGCTTGGTGTCCACAATTACATGAGTAAGGCAGGTAGTTGTGTTGATGGTCTTGCAGTGCTTGACATAAACAATTACATGACCTAAGAGATTGATTTACTAACCTTTTAAAGTTCTGTTTCCTCAACTAAATATCAAGTGACCTTGATGTCTTGCCCAATCTTGTCTACTGTCAAGACTCATTTCGTTGTTGGGTAGTCTTGGAGTCCTTGGTATCTACAATTACATGAGTAAGGCAGGTGATCATTGATAGACTTGCAGTGCGACTGTCAATGATCACAAGACTGAAGAGATTGGTTTACTTGACTGGGCTATCAGAAGTTCTGGGCCCAGAGACATCAGAGTGGATGAGACATGGATTGTCTTATCTGCGACCAAGAGTTGTACTGGGTACAATTAGCAATGATTTGCTTACCTAGATAACTGAAGTTTGGGTGATGGCGAGTCGTCCACTCAGATTTTGGTGAAGTATGGGTCTTGTATCATTATATTCATAGAGGAAACATAGTTTGAATATAATGCGAGTTTTCTTATTTAGATAAGATTCCTCATTTCCTGAACTTCATAACTAAAACTTTTCTTTTCTTAGTTTTCAGCCTATGTCTAAAACTACTTTCTCGTTGCGATCCGTCCTTGAGAAGGACAAGTTAAATGGATCAAATTTCCTGGATTGGTATCGGAACTTGAGATTTATTCTCAAGCAAGAGAATAAGGACTATGTCCTTGAGAAAGCTCTCCCCGAGAGGCTTGGGACCAATGCCTCGCATGTAGTATATGATGCTTGGAATAAGCATTATATTGATGTGGTAGATGTGTGTGGTCTGATGTTGGCTACCATGAACTCGGACTTAAAGAGTCAACACGAGAACATGGAGTCGCCAATCGAGATGATCACCAGCCTGAAACTGATGTTTCAGGATCAGGCACGAGTTGAGAGATACCAGATGGTCAAGTCTCTCATTGGGTGCAAGCTACCAAAGGATGCTCCAGTGAGTCCTCATGTCATTAAAATGATGGGTTACATTGATAACCTGGGGAAACTGGATTGTCCTGTTAGCCTAGAGTTGGCTACTGAAATCATCCTGCAGTCACTACCGTCAAGTTATGATAAGTTTATCAAGAGCTATATCAAGAATGGCTTGACGAAGACGTTGACTGAGCTGCATGGCATGCTCAAGACAGCTGAGCAAAACATCATAAAGGGTAAAAGGTTTGAGAAATCTTGTGTAGACAAGGGTGGAGGCAAGGTCGTCCAGATTTGGAATCAGGATAAGCCTGTGTCATCTTATAAGCCCAAGTCTGGCCCATCTGATGTTGATAAGTGCTACTATTGTGAAGAGTTTGGGCATTGGAAGAGAAATTGCATTAAATTCTTGGAAGATTCACAAGAGATGAAGGAGATATACGGAACTTCTTCTTCAGGTATTGTGTTATTACTTCAAGTTCTACGTAGGTATTGGATACTGGTTGTGGTACTGATATTTTTGAAATATGCAGGGCCTAAACAACAGTAGAACGTTGAAGAAAGGACAAGTGGAACTGCGCGCCTGGAATGGAGCAATGGTTGCTGCATTAGCCGTAGAGATCCTCCACTTGTAGGAGCCTTTCAAGCTTGGTTTTTGAATTAAGTAATTGCTGCTATGTACCTGCTTTAAGCAGAGATGTCTTTCATTTTCTTATAAGAATTTGGATGTTTTTCATTTTGATAAAAGACAAGTTTTGCTCTTTTGATCTTGATGAAATATTCTATAGTAGCACCCCCTTTTGAAATGGGTTTTATATCTTAAACCAATGTACGCCTGTAAATAACATAAATACCAAACGGTTTAAGTCTGAAGACCCGAACTCGATTTTTCCTTAGCATAGTCGTTTAAACCACATGGAGTGAAGCGAATTCAGAAGATCCATAGTTATGGACCTTTGGGCTCATTTGATTATAAATCATATGAGATATGAATTCTGCTTACTGGGCCAAATGACTAAGGCTTCTTTAGCAGAGCTAAAGAAAAGGGCCAGAGGCTTATTGGGCCTTGCTCATACTGATGTATGTGGCCCGGTGAGCATTAGTGCCAGAGGAAAACTTCAGTACTTCATTACCTTTATTGATGACTTCAGTAAGTATGGCTGTGTTCATTTGATGAGACACGAGTCGGAATCCTTTGAAATGGTCAAAGGAGTTCCAGAATGAAGTATATAACCGATATGACAGAAGTATTAAAGATCCTCAATTAGATCGCGGAGGAGAATACTTGAGTCAAGAATTGAGTGATCATCTAAGTGAGTGTGAAGTCGTCTCACAGCTCATTTCTCCTGGAAAACCTAAATGGTGTTTCTGAGAGAAAGAATCGGACCTTATTGGATATGCTCCGATTAATGATGAGTCACATGAATCTTCCATTATCCTTTTTGTAATACGCTCTAGAAATGTCTGTATTTACGCCAAATAGTTTTCTATCAGAATCAGTTGAAAGACACCACATTGGATGTGGACTGGGAGTTTTCCAAGTATGTTTTCCTGATTAATTGGGATTGCAAGGTTTATGTAAAGCAGTTGTCAACTGACAAGCTTGAACCCAAATCTGATAAGGGCTGCTTCGCTGGTTGTCCTATGGAAACCAAGGCTTATTACTTTTGCAACCAATCCAAGAAAATTGTGTTTTTAAAATCTATGTGGACGCCTTCCATAATTAATTTATTACCTTATCATTCTAGAAAACAATTATTCATAAATATCAAGATTTACAAAAAATTTAATTTTGAAAGATGAAATGGATGGTTGAAATTGATTTTTTTTTTTAACTCATATGTGACGCTTTCAAATACATTTAGCTTCAACTTTTATTAATAATATGATGTTATTTACTAAAGTATCGATACGGTATACACTAATATAGTGCCGGATATTATAGCTATGGTTTAAGTTTTGGTTTAAAAGGATTTACAGATGATAAATGCATAAAATCTAATCTATTTAAACTAAAGCGCAGTATGGAACTAACCATACCATTAAGGGTTATTTACTTAATATGACATTGGAAATTAAGATTTTATTAATGATAACAATGTAAAACAGTTTATAACTAATTAATTTATAGTATTTATAATATCATTTATTTTTATTTTCTATCATAGTCAAGTTTTATAGTTTTTAAACATTAAAAATAATTAATTAAATTCATAATTATTATTAAAATACTGTTACAAATTAATATTATATAAATTTTAACATATAAAAACAAAAATCATATATAAATATAAGTATAATAAGTTATTAAATCAATTCATAATATAATTATATATTTTAATACATAAACTATTTTTATAAACTATAAAATAAATTAGATTAATTATACACAAAACAACACAAATTCATGTTTTTCCACATAACTCAAAATTGAATATTATAAATAAATACTTAAAATAACATTAATTACTAAAAAATAAAATTTTAAAACTAAAATTTTAAAAACTAAATCTATAACTAAGTTTTTAGGGGTATTCCTTCCTATTGGATAAAAAATTTCATTCGATATGAAAAATTGATGGATTACTCTATTATTATTTCATAAATATTTATCCGTATTTATTTAAATTAAATTATTTTATATAAAATCAAATATTGTATACAATCAATGGCACAATATATAATATATTTAATAATTTTGCATTTTGAAATTCACAAATATATTTTTATACAAAATATTAACGTAAATGATATATCTATACAATTAAATAATTTAATACAACATTTATTTATAAATAATAAAAATATTGATAAATATACACATAAATTAACACAAATAAATATATTTCAACTAACAAAAAATAGAAACCAGAAAAATTCAAACATAAGGTTGATAAGTTTTTAATTTAAAATTTATTCAATAAATTAAAATATAAAAATTAATTCAATGTATTTTAACTTTATAAAATTAAAATATAAAATAATTATATATATTACTCAATCATATTGTGAGATTGATTAACATTTATAAAATTATAAGCTTTTAAAGTTTGTTTTATCCAAATGTCTATAAAAATTTAGACAACTGCAAAGGGGTTCAAAAGATTAATTAGCACATTTGTTTTATAAAAACATAAAATAACTAATAGAAGATACATTTAATAACCGGAAGATAGGAAATAAATTAATTTCCAGAGCGGAAGGGAATACTTAACCATTATATAACATGAATTTTCGCAATGCAATGTAGTTGTGATGAAGGAGGGTTGGGGATTAAGGATACATCCACCTGGAACGATCCTTATATATGGATACTTTTTTTTCCGGGCAGGATCTCGGGTAGCCTGGATAAAAGACACTCGACTAAAGCGGAAATCTATAATAATTATAAATTTCAAAAAAAACTTCATATAAAGTAAATATAAAAAACAATTAAGAATATCATCAGTAGAATATAATAAAACTATATATTATATTTATACACAAATAAAATTGTTTCATATCTTAAACTTACAAATTTACAAAACATTATTCAAAAAATAAACTAAACACAAAACTTATGTCTTAAGAAAATTATTATATAATATAATTTAGTAAAATAACTTTGATTTAAATATAAATTTTAGAAACATAATTTTAAAATACTAGAGAAAACTTAATTGACTAAAATTCACAATATTTCAAAAATATTGGGAAAAATAATGAAATCCAAAGTAAAACAAAAAACAAAAATGTTTAGACCATAATATTTTAAATTTTAAATCAAAGCCAAATAAAAGATAATGAATTTTTATTATAATAGAAATTACAATTTTATTTTAAAAGAATATAAAGTTTAAAATAAAAATTATGTGCTAGGTTTGATTATTTATTTTCATGTAAATAAACTATTTGATGCAATTCCACATAACAAATATTAATTCTACAATAAATAATTTTTTTATAGTATAGTTTGGTAAAATAATTTTGATTCAAATATAAAAATTTGAAATCTTAATTTTGAAATCATAGTTCTAAATTCCACTATGTGAATCTTTTGAAGAAAGTACGAGTGCAAATGGTAATAGTTTTAGAGGACTAAAGTTCAGCATAAACAATATTTACTCTAAATTCCTCTAAACTTCATTTATTTGTCAATTTTTAATTGTTAGTGAAAAATGTGAGGGTGAGAAAATAAAAATTAAGCTGAATATATGTTTATCTCATATAGGAGAGGAAAACAATCAGTGTAACTATCTCTATTCTACTAAATTTAATTCCACTAATTCGTATTTTATTCATCCAGTTGTGTATTACCAGTTACCCCCTACATTTTTGGTCACAAATAATGGTTGAACCTGAGTTTCATGTTGTTTATTTGATACAATGTTTCAGGATTTGTGATATTAAATGTATTTACTTACAACAAAACTAACCAAAATATGTTTAATGAGAATCATTTTCAAAAAAGTAGGGGAATTAAATTTGATTTCTTAAAATTTGTTCAAAATTTACATTTAAAGAGATCTTATCTTTAAAGGGAGATGTTATCTTGAGAGCATTTGGATATCAAATCTGCATTCTTCCAAAATGCAAGTAAAAGCCCCAATGAAACACAGTTTTAGTTTACCCTTATTCATGTTCCTAGCTAGAAATCAATAGATAATGATGATGAAGTCTGATCTTTCACTCGATCTGGAATCAAAAATAATTGCTTGGGTTTCGAAAAGGTCTCGAGAAAAATGGCAAACTACATGTACACTATAGTACACTTTACTCAAAGATCTATTCTAAGAAACACTTGGCTCAAAAAGGAAGAGAGTTGATGTTATTGTTGAATACTAGTGTTTATTCAACTAAAATCAATCTCCATGAAATTCATTCATCCATGGAGTTTGGAGGTAAACTAAGCAGTCTAAAAGATTCAAAATATTGACAAATATCTGAAATCTTTTACTGTCACAGTTTGATATTATGCACAATGAAGAGAAACAAAATGCTCATGGTTTGCAACCCTTGTAACGGTGAAACTATGGTATGTCAAACACAGAAAATGTTACATGAGTTGTGATTTATATGCTCATGTTACATGACTTGCTGCCTTGGTATCCAAGAGCATATAAATCACAACTCATATGTAGCATTTTCTAGGTTTGACATACCTATTTTCACCGTTATGAGGGTTGCAAACTACAAGCATTTTGATTCCCTTCATTGTGCACAATATCAAACTGTGACAATAAAAAATCTCACATATTTGTAATTATTTTGAATTTTTTAGACTGTTGAGTTTACCTCCAAACTCCATAAATGGATGAATTCTGTGGAGATTGATCTTAGTTGAATAAACACTAGTATTCAACAATAAGATCAACTCTCTTCCTGCTTGAACCATGTGTTTCTCGGCAAGTAGATCTTTGAGTAAAGTGTATGGTTGTGTACATGTAGTTTGCCGCTTGAGACCTTTTCGGAACCCCCAACGAATATTTTTTATTTCAGATCGAGTGGAAGGCCGGAGTTCATCATTATCTATTGGTTTATGATATGAACAGAAATCAGAGCAAACAAAAGCTGTGTTTTATTGGGGCTTTTATTTGCATTTTTGGAAGAATGCAGATTCGATATCCAAATGATCTTAACATAAAATCTCTCTTTAAAGATAAGATCTTTTTTTGGTCAAAGAGATAAGATCTCTTAAAATGTAAATTGTAATCCTTTCAAAAGAAAATCAAATTTTATTTCCCTACCTTTTTGAAAATGATTTTCATTAAACATCTTTTCGTTACTTTTGTTGTAAATAAAATCATTTAATATCATAATACCTGAAACATGGTATCAAATAAACAACATGAAACTAAGGTTCTAACCGGTATTCTCTGACTAAAAATGTAGGGTATAAATGAGAACACACAAGTGGATGAATAAAATAAATTAGTAGAATTAATTTAGTAGAATAGTGATAATTACGCTGAATTTTTCCTTTCTCCTATGTAAACAAGAAAAACAAATTTTAGCTTAATCTTATATTTTTACCCTCATTCATTCTACTAATAATTAAAAAATTGACAAATAAATGAATTTTAGAAGAATTTAGAGTAATTATCATTTACGATGAATTTTAGGACTCTAAAAGTATTACCATTTGCACTCGTAGTTTCGTAAAAACATTCACATAGTAGAATTGAGAACTATGATTTTAGTGTAACAAAATTCACCAGTCTAACATTATGTGCCACTGTTTTTTTTTTTTGGCGACAAATGTTTTAGATTGATGAGCCCAAATTAGGCTAGTACAAGGAAAAATACATTCCCTAAAATAGAAATAAGTTTAAAACGAGATGGGCTTATACATGGCCCAATTTAAACAGTAAACCGGATGTATAAAAACAGTCAAGTTTTGCAGATTGTACAAGTGTATACACGTATCAAATGGCCGAGAAAAAGATCCACGCCTCGAAAATCCGAGCTCGGCCACATGCAAAACGCAGAATTCACCGGAGAGAGATTCTGAGGACGATCCGGGGACTATTGAAACTGCATCCTCCGTTACAGTTGCTTTCTCCTGCCGATACTTCCACTAAACACACCATCAAATCGCCGCATATATTTTCAAGATTTCTACAACCAAATTCCACCACCGCTGAGATTAGAAGCACTTCATATATGGAGGAATCCTAAAGGATGAACTCTGGAGACGCGAAGAGGTTCATGCTGGCCTGTTCAACTCGATCGGGTGTCCGGTGGCTGAAAG
This sequence comes from Orychophragmus violaceus, assembly GCA_030180135.1. Taxonomy (NCBI): domain Eukaryota; kingdom Viridiplantae; phylum Streptophyta; class Magnoliopsida; order Brassicales; family Brassicaceae; genus Orychophragmus; species Orychophragmus violaceus. The sequence continues at coordinate 95,698,764 of CM058232.1, forward strand.
CACTCAATGATTTGGAGATGAGAGAGAGAGAGAGAGAGAGAGAGAGAGTCATATGGCGTCCTGGCGAAATAGCTCTAGGGTAAGATATCGGGAAATCCAAAATCGCCCCAGAAGAGTGATCGAAAAAAGAAGGGAGAAAGACCGGACAAAAGTCCGGATTTGTTCCACACACAAACGAAAATACACTTCCTAGAGAACACACAAAATCGAAGTGGTTTTCACTGGAAAACTAAACAAACTAAGCTATCAAAAATAAACCGACTAACGGACCGAGTAAATGCTAGCACTGTTGGTCGGAAATCGAGATCGGTGAGAAAACGTTTTAGAGAAACGTGAGAGAAAATGTCTAGAGAGAAAAGACGAATTTAGATGTTTTTTTTGCCATCGTTTGTTCAAATCACATCAAGACCCAAATTGATTATATTTAGAGCGTGTCCATTGTTATTATATACAATATTGATGGAACAATTTCATTATATTTAGAGCGTGTCCATTTTATTATATACAATATTGATGGGACAATTTCAACATTGTGATGTATTATATTATTTAATTATTACTCTGTTCGTTAGTGGAATGGATGGTTCATATTTCATAACAGATTCACAGGGGCAAACAAATTAAGACTTTTTCGAAGCACATCAATTAGCAATATATATTGAATTGAGCTCGTGGCCTTGCCAAATATAAGACGCGTGTTGACGATGATATAATCACTTTTGGTACAATAAGTATCGAAATAATTAATGTTCAAACGGTCCAATGTATCTACTTAAGCATATGTCGAAACTTGGTTAATATTAAAGAGATATTAACCAGAATACAGTGAGATACATATTAGAAATTTATGCGTTAGGATAATTTTGTGATTCATGTTGAAGATGAAGAGGAGTTTAGCATTCTTGCATAAAAACTTATTTAAAGATTTGGATCGGTTTAAAATAAAAAATTTAGATTAAAACAACAAGATAGATATTAAAGCAAAGAGGAAATAACGCGCATAGAAGACACGCTAAGCAAGAAAATATGCTCAAGAGATTCATGCCGACTAAAAAGAAATTAATCTAGTTTATCTTTTATAAAGTTTATCGTTTTCCCGCCGACCTTATAACCTATTTAAAAACTTAAGGCATGCTGATGTAAACACATATTCAATCAATAAACACTTTTATGCAAATACTTATCTATTAAGAGCTTTCAATTCCTTCTTCAACGCTTGTTTTCCTCTCGGAAACCTAGCCAAAAACCCAAACATCGTCGTCATCCGCCGAGCTAAATACAAAAATAGAAACCCTAATTAAAACTCTAAGGTTTGTTTTATCTTTAGATAAGCATAATCAAGATCTTACAATTGCTACCGTCTGTGGGGAATTATTCAAAGTATTCATAAAACATCACGCTCAAAGATGACCGATAATGTAGATCCAAAAGCGAATCAGGTGGTCGACGTCGAAAGCAGTGAGCATGACCTTAGCAATCACGAAGATCATGAAACAGGCGATCCTCAAACTAGCAATCAAACTCAGGATCCCAAAACCGATCAAACTCATAAGGAAGGCGATGCTATTCCGCCGACCAACGAAACATCAAAGCAGATTGAAAGCGATTATGTCTATGCGACACTCTTGGAAAAAATCGATGCCCAAAACGAATTTATATGATACTTATCGGGGAAAGTCAGAGAATTGCGCACCGAGCAAGACAAGCGGTAATCAAGGGGAAAGTCTAAGTCATAACGAGTCCCTCAAAGAAAAAAGGACATCGTCACCAGGTAGTACTCCAGATTACAAAACCATCAGGGCGGAGGATCTACCAAGGTAACGACTACCGTCACGAGCTGATGGAGTTAAAAAAAAAAAAAAATTAAAGGAGATGAGAATTGAGGTTCATCACATCACACAGTATGCACCAGAGATCAATTTAATAATCTAAGAAACTCAGAGAATGTTGTTCACATCGCACATTACCAATGCACGTTCATCATCCTGGAAAGATAAAACCGCCTTCTTACAATGGCAGCACCGACCCTACAAGTCATCTGACCTCGTTCAAAGCGGCAGCCAAAGCCTGATTCTCGCCAGAAGAGCGAGATATAGGATACTGCCAGCTTTTCGTGGAAATATTGGAAGGATCTGCCCACACTTGGTTCTCACGCCTTCCACCAGAATCAATCGACAATTTCCAGGAATTATCTCGGGACTTCGTCAAATATCAATTCTTATACATGGAGAAATATACAACTCTACCATCTTTGTTATCTCAAGGCCCAACAAAACTTTATGATCTTTCATAGAATGGTTCAAGGGCGTCGTCTCACGAGTATCAGTTTTGGATACCCTCGCCGTCACAACTCTACAAAATGTCGTATAGTATGAAACCCTTTACACCAAGATATTTTTCTCAACAAACCATTCATGCTCGAAGATGCCCTTCAGCGAGTAAACAAATTCATAGACTTGGACGAGCATAAAGCAACTCTAGCTAGAAAGTATGGACCTACTAAGAAAACTGTCAAAAACGAGGATTACCTTGAGCCAAAATAACATTATGAAAAAGATCGAAGTACAAAGATGACCATGGTCGTCGGTAATACTGAGACTCAGTGTCCGCCGTCCAAACCTTTAAATAAGTACATTCATGAAACAAAGAAAATCGCTGCAGCCATCCTCGTCCTCAGAAAAATGAGCTCCCAATGATATTGCGACTATCACAAAACGACGCCGCATAACACATCAGCATACCATAATCTTAATGAAGGATTGTTCTTAAAATTCCATAAAGGCAAGTTCAAAGCTACTATTGACGAGATTATAAGTACCGCGCAACGCGACGATAATGAGCAACAAGACGAGCAGCCCAAAGATCGACCATTTAAATGAGCAAAAAAACATCATCCTTCAAACACCAATACCAAAAACCTAACCATGATGATCACGATGAAAACGATGAGCACCAAGGGCCATACACCGAATCAACATGATTATGGGTGGCTTGATCTCTGTCAAAGACTCTATTGGTCGATCAAGGAGTATGAACGCAAGATAATCGCCGCACAAAGCGCTCCACGACCAATCACTGACGAACCACATGTCATCTTCACCAACAATTGCGAGTTATCATGAATCTTAATCGACACATGTAGTTTTATCGAATTGATATTTAAGGAAACTCTGGAGAAAATGGAGATCAAGGATGACGACATCATAAAACAGTCAAACCAATTACAGGTTTTACGAGTGAAATGACATACACTATCGGGACCATCAAACTACCTGTTTACGTATGCGGAGTTACAAATCTTGTCAAATTTCAAGTCATCTAAAAACAAGTAATCTATAACGTCATTATCGGCACTCATGGGATACATGCCATGAACGTGGTACCGTCGACCTACCATCAATGCTTGAAATTCCTAACGAAAAACAAAATTAAAACGATCAGAGGTAGCCAAAAGACGAGCCGATCATTTTTATAATGGAACATATGTTTAAAGCACCTCATGTATGATCAATGTCAAACACGACAACAAAGGACCAAATAAGAGCTCATTCAACAGTTGGTCATCGACGAATCCAATGCTAGTAAATATGTGGGATCAAAACAATACTCCCAAAAGACATTAAGAAGGAACTTGATTTCCTCCGACAAAAGTCACAAATTTCACTTGGTCAGTCAAAGACATGAGGGTATCAACCCTTCCATCAGAACCCATGAACTCAACTTCGATCCTACGTACAAACTGATCAAACAGAAAGACGTAAACTCGTCCATGAGAGAGAAAAAGCCGTCAACGACAAAGTCGACAAACGCTTGGATGCAATTTCATTTCAAGAAGCCAAATACCCTGATTAGCTGGCCAATCCAATCGTCTTTAAAAAGAAAACGGCAAGTGGACGGTATGTGTCGACTTCATGGACCTCAACAAAGCTTTTCTAAAAGAAAACTTTCCACTGCCGCATAGCTTTGTAGACGCAACAACATGTAATCAGTTACTCTCATTCTTGGATTGCTTCTCAGGCTATATTCAAATACTCATGAATCCTGATGACCATGAAAAAACGGCTTTCATCACAGATTATGGCACATACTGCTACAAGGTCATTGCCATTTGGCCTTAAGAATGCAAGAGTGACATATCAACGTTTGGTGAATCGAATGTTCGCAGTGGAGGGTATGTGTCGACTTCACGGACCTCAACAAAGATTTTTCAAATTACAACTTTCCACTTCTGCACATCAATCGCCTTGTATAAGCAATGACATGTAATCAATTACTCTCATTCTTGGACTCCTTCTCAGGCTATAATCAAGTATTCATGAATCCTGATGTTTGTGAAAAACAACTTTCAACACAGATCATGGCATATATTGATACAAGGTCATGCCCTTTTCCCTAAGAATGCAAGAGTGACATATCAACGTTTTGTGAATCGAATGTTCGCAGACTAACTCGACACATTAATGGAAGTTTACATTGACGACATGCTCATTAAGTCGTCAATTGCTTCCCAGCATGTTGTACATCTCAAAGGGGTATGTACGCCAAGTCAATCACGATGATTGGCCAAGTGGCATGTGGAACTCAGTAAATACGATATCGACTATCGAAATAGGAAAGCTGCGAAATCTCAAGTCTTGTTGGATTTCCTTGTCGAGTTGTCACCAGAAATGAATCTCGACTCTCAAGAAGTTGACAAGAAAATTGGAAATTATTCGTCGACGGTGCATCCTTGAAACGCGGGGCGGGTGTAAGAGTGCAACTTTTATCACCAACTTGAGAAATTTTGGAGCAAACCTTTTGACTTAGATTTACGGCATCCAATAAAAAGGCTGAATATGAGGCTCTACTTGTTGGCCTCAGATTGGCCAAAGAGATCATCATGAAAACTTGCTGGCTCACTGCGACTCTCAGCTTGTTGCAAATAAAGTTAACGGTGAATACGAAGATAAGAACGAATGGATGGAGGCTTACCTCAAAGCATCATGTAGACTCACTAAGACCTTCAAATCCTTGGACATTTTTCACATTCCAGGGAATGACAATGCACCAGCAGGTGCTCTCGCCTCTTTGGCATCAACTCCAAATCCCGAAGTGCGCCGACGAATCTCGGTAGAAACAATCAATGAGCCGAGCATCTCAATACCAGGAAGCGGTCACTAAAATCCCTCAAACGCGGTTCTTGCAATCAATAATCCATACGACGATCCATTAGAACCTGTAGATCTAAACACTGCCTCTGTAAATTCAGACATTGGTCAAAACTATAAGGATTGGTCGAGAGAAGATCCGATTATATCAGACAAAGGGAAAAACGCTCGGGGAAAAATGGGCCGCACGACGACTAAAGGTCAAAAGTGCACGATACACATTGTACAACGACGTCATGTTTAAGTGCACAACCAACAAAGTCCTTCTCTGATGCATGTATGGTAAAGAAATATGCCGTGTTCTCAAGGAAATCCTTTTTGGTGCTTGCAGAAATCACCCAGGCGGCCGAGCTCTCGCTTTCAAAATCAAGTTGAACAGTCACTATTGGCCAACCATGGTCGCCGATTGAGAAATATACGCGACCAAGTGCGATAAATGCCAACGTTACGCGCCGATCATCCATAGACCGACCAATCTGCTCACTACGGCCACATCTGCATACCCCTTTATGTGATGGGCTATTGACATTGTCAGCCCCTTTCCACATTCAAATCAAAGATGATTACTCTTGATCATGATGGATTAATTCACGAAACGGGTAGAGGCTAAGGATTAAGACAAAATCCATTACATACAAGTCCAACATTTTGTCTGGAAGTATGAGACCGAGCCTTACTCCGCTTTCAAAATTATCAGCATCTTTCCATCCGTTATTACAACAAAAAGGTACATGAACGTCATTTCAAACTTGGCGTACACTGGAAAAGTTTATGAAAATATGAAGGAATGGAGGGCTGGAAAGCTCGGCGCACACTAGGAAGGACCATAGAAAGTCATGAAACCCGTAGTGTACAAGATCGAATCAATAAAAGGCAAAGCATTTATGCGATCATGGAATTCATCCAATCTAAGGGAATATCACTTAGCGCTTGCATCATATTGTTTTAAAGTCTTTTTCAAAAACCAGAACGAACTACGACTGACTTGATCCCGTTCAATGGGTATGTAAGCAGCCTTCATCAGCACAATTAGAAAAAAAAGAAGCTCGCTATGCCGAGCTCATTCCTTATCAATCTTCGTATTGAACTAAGAGTGACTTGATTCTTCTCCAGAAGATATGAAAGCAGTCTTCATCCGCACAGTGACAAACGCTTAATAAATTAATCTATTTATTCTTTAAGCCGAATATCCACTTACATTATATGCCGAGTATCAACTTATTTTACACTTTATGCCAAGTATCAATCCATCTTAAAACCTATGTCGAGTATAACTCATCTTAGACTCTATGCCGAGTATAACTCATCTTAGACTCTATGCCGTATTTCGTCCTTTGTTCTCCATAGCAACTGGGGATCAAAAAGCACCAAATTTTTACTTATCTTATACTTTATGTTGAGTATCAATCTATATTAACCTATATGCCAAGTATTAACTTATCTTACACTTTAAGCCAAGCAACTCTATTTTACTGCAATTCGAGCATTGACTCCCGCATTCACAAAAAGCCAAACATTTCCCCTCGCACTCGCTCAAAACTGAGTATCAACGCTCTTGTGCACAACTTGCCTATCAGAGCACATTGCCGGGCATAAGTCTCGCAAGCAAATTCACATAGACAATCGTACTAACGACTTGTCGTAAAACCGAGCTCCTTAATTCGCGAAATTCAAGCAACATACGCCTCGATTATAAGCCAAGCACCTGGTAAGACTCGCATTAAATTAGCATCATGCTCCTTGGCCATGATTCTGGTCTTCTTTACATGATGAGATGCATATCAACTTAAAAATTGAATGCTAAAAAACTCACGGTAAGGAAAATCCGAGATCAGTCTCACACTAAAAAACCGGACACCTACCCGTTTTTTCTTTGAGATGAGCGATGACAAATAAGCCAAACACTCAAGTCTTGCACATTCGTTCCATCCCTAGAACGAAAAATCTGAGTACATATAAGCCTCGCAAAACCGAGGTTAGAAAAAATGTAAGCCCCACGATTAAGCAGTTTATTATACGCCATCCTCCTTGCTAAAATAACTCCACTGGTATCATACACCACAATCACAAATGTTCGGTGTAAACGACCAAGGCAGCCCAATTTAACTAAAAAGACCAAGCCTCTGTAAAAGACCAAGCCTCTTCGACAAGCCGAGCAACTAACAACTAAACTTATAAATACAGCATCTCTGGTAGATGCACAATGACTAACAAAACACCGCTATTACAAGCAGGCAAATGTTTCTTTCACCAAGAGTTGAGTAAATCTAAGGAAAAAAAAAACTATATTTACATCTTGAAAGCTCAACGTCTAAACAAAGGAAAACAAAAATACACTTTTCATATTCAATAAATCAAGTTTCCTTAGCAAGGAAATTTAAAGTACTTCCAATAATAATAAAAAAATATCTCCTAAAAAGGAGAAAAGGTTCGGATAGGATACATAGCAAATACCACCGAAAATATTATAACAAATAACAATATGAGAAAAGCATAAGTTAAAACAACATCCGCTTCCACCTCCAATGTTTTCTCCTTCTTTGTCTGGTCCTCTCCATCAACCTTCTCCGAAAGCTCGGCCGGGACCACGTTCTCGGTATGCACCTGAGTTTGAGTCGAAGGTTCAGTCTGACTCTAGACTATCAATATTCCATGGAAAAAAAATCAGGGAATCGCGAAGGCAAGAAAACAAACGATGTGTGATCGGCGAGAAAACAAACTTCAAATCTTCTCGCTCGAGCACATCAAGCTGGTCAAACTCATGATCTAACTCCTTCTCATCCTTTGTCAGCCGGTCCATCACAGACTGGGGAATGTCAACACCCTCACTGATCACCTTCTTGAGGAAGTTTTTGGTGTCACTAATCTGACCTTACTCAACCTACTTGAATTTAACCATTTCTTGTTCGTCAATGTATTGCCGAAATTTATCAAAATAAGATCGATTTTTTGACCTCATCTCGGCCTCAACACATCCCATTTCCTTTAACAAGCCCGCCACGAGTGTCTCGAAGACATTTTTTCTCTACATGAAACCTCTTCAAGTCAGAAATCGCGACTTTCTGCAAGTCAACCACTTTTTTGCATCAATCGAGCATGGTCTTCTTTCATTTCATCTAAAACCTCCATGAGAGATTCAATTCTCTCTTCCAGTTTATTCAAGAGGGCATTCTTCTTCTTCACTTCATTTTCAGTCTTCCTAATTTTGGAAGCATACTCCAGAATCACCCAATTTGATGCAGCCGAAACCTAAAAACGAAAATGAATCATAAGGCGCTGTTTTAAATAAAAAACAATGCTAAGGAAACTTACTGCGGCTTCGAAATGCTTGAGCTCTACGATCATTTCGGGCTCTGGCAGATCCTTCAAATCCGTAAAATCTCTCGATGAACCCCTTAGGCAAGACAAGAGATCGAAGCAGGCTTTGGGATTATTCAAAAATGGGACCTTTCTCTCGTACATGTACGCAAAATAAATAAAAGGCGGATTCCCTGCCGCTTTTTCCTTATTCTTCATCGTAGCAATACTTGTCTCTTTGGACGGTTATCAGTTTTCTTCTTCCCCATTTCCTCGGCTTTTTTCTTTGTTGGATCTTCAACAACCTTCTTTTTGGAAGGATTATCCTCGTCAGGATTCTTAGTGGCCTTCCTTTTCTTAGACAGAGCCGAAACTAAAGCTGCATTTCCATCAGATTCAATATTCATCTTTTGTTTTTCTTATTTGAAGGGTCGGAACACGGCTTAGCAATGACTGGCAGATCGGCATTGCAACTTTGATCTAAGGGGAGAGCTTCCTCAGGATCTTTCGTTGACGCATCCTGAGCGGCAAACGACGTCTTCACACTCAGATTCCTAGAGTAGTCAATGTTAAGCTTTTTGACATTTCCCATTATGAGTTCTGATGGATGGATGGCCTCAGAAGTATCCCAATAAACTGGAAAAAAAAAGGTTTAGGAACGAAGTAAACAACTAAATGGACGATCTTACATCAAAATCATTACCTTCACTAATTTTGGGACGAGATCGGTTAATACGCTTGCGATCGATCTGGGACCATTTACGGTGGCTGAGAGTCCTTATAACCTCGATGATGGAGAACAAATTATCTGGATGAGGCTTGTAGAATGGATGAAACACTGCAAGAAAACATGAAACAAATAAGCAAGTCTTAAACAACCACGACAAAAAGGTTGGGAACAATGTTACTACCAATGTATGTATTCCAGGTAGACTTAAATTTCCTAAGTGGATATGGGAAAACCAAGGAAGCTATCTCGGCATAAAAGTAACTCCGCTTCCAATGATGAAACTTATTTTGTCTACCAGTAACCACACCCTGATTTAACCTCATCTAGAAACACCCCGGGTTAGTTTTCTTCATGTGACTGATGGAAGTCATTTCTTCGAATGTGCGGACATCTATAGTAATGTCACACTCGAAGTCCAGAACAAAAAGTCCTACCATGTGACGGATTGTCGTCCCTGAAAGTTGGGAAATGGCGATCCATAGCTTGCAACCGTTAAAAAAAGATTCATACAGACATATGTAACCCCGCAGCAGCGTCCAAGGCCGATCAACATAGAAGGGATGATGTAACGGAATATCGGATCATCGCCACACTCCCGAATCATGACGCTGAACGTCTTGTCTTTTGACCAAGTTGGGAAGACGTTGTCATAAAGCTCCCTTGGAACAGCTGACAACTCTTCTTCGACAAACCCATCCACGACGTTATCCTTCTCGGCATCATTCTCATCCTCCTTGTATTCCTTTAAATCATCCCAATTATTATCTCGAGGGTGAGGGATTTCGATTTCAATCCGACCCGAGCTTTCAATAGCACCTTCATATCGAGCTAACTCATGGCAGCGTTTGACTTCCTTCATTATTGTGTAGCTTGGTGATTATTTAGATTAGAAGATGTGTCATAGGATGACAAATTTACAGAATCATTATTGTCTTTAGAAATTGTCACTGTATCATCGAAATTCTTTCTCGGACGATGATGATACCTAGAAATTTTCTTTTTCTATATCCCCAGAACAACGGATCAAAAACATTTCTGCTGAAGAACTAGCAAAGAACTAACCGATTAACGAAAAGCTAAATCTAAAATGCTAAGTAAATAGAGTGAAGTGATGGCGAAAAAGTGATCAGAAAATAAAAAACGGCAGAGAGCAAATAAAATTATGTTTCTCCATTTGAGTAGAAATGAGAAATGAGAAATGAGAGAGAGATTTTATAGAAAAAGAGGTGCAGTACTCGAGAAGACATCATGATTATACCTAGGCGACACTTCGATCTCCGCACCTATAAGACGGTTAAACTGGAATCTTATTAAACTGGAATCTTATTAAACTGGCCGATCTAAACCACTTCATAAACCAACCAATTATTTTCCACATATCGTCGATCCTTGATCAATTAGAATCGCCACATTGGAGGGGGGGGGAGGGCTTATTGTTGGAGATGAGTTTAACACCCCTCTATAAATGCTTATTTAGAGATTTAGTTTGACCCAAAAAGGAAAGTTTTAGGCTAAGACATGAATATAGATAAAAAGGCGGCAAAGAGATAACAGCGTACGTAAAAGATATGCTCAAGAGATTAACACCGACTAAAAAGAAAATATTCTAGTTTATATTTTATGAAGTTTATCGTTTTTAGGTCGATCTTATAACCTATTTAAGAGCTTAAGGTCCGCCGATGTAAATACACATTAAATCAATAAACACTTTTACGTAATAAATATTTGTTTTGGAAAGCTTTCAATATCTGAACGGCACTCCGACGACCTAATTTTTTTTTACCAGTTGTTTTCCTCTCGAAAAGCTAACCAAAAAACTCTAACATCCTCGTTATCTGCCGAACTAAATACATAAAAAATTTTGAATTATTAACTAAAATAAGTTTTTTCTATTTTTAGATAGATAAAATCCAAATCTTAAAATTTCAGTTTCATCAAGCCACAAAATAGTTTCGTGAATGGAAAAGGCCATGTTGTGTGGGCATTGTCCTATATGCCTCTGTTTTGGTAAACAGAGCATCAAAATTGGATGACAGGTCAATCCCACCTCACTGTTTGTCCTAATATTTTTACAACGTCAGTAAAAAGTATTCCCATTTTCTAAAAATGTTTTGAGAATATTCATGATCTCTATAGTTTTCAGATTCTAAGCTAAATACAGGTACGTGCGTTCATACTTCCACATCATCTCTTGATCATTTAGTTGAGTGTATATATTAATGTCAGGGGGAGAATAAACAGGTTTATAATGTCCATGAAGATATGTGAACCGCTCCTAAGCACATATATATTTAATAGAAATCAACATGTGAAACCAATTTAAAACAAAATAGTACTTATTTTAGTTTATGATTAAAAACAAGAAAGAAGTGCGACCTCAATGATTCAACATTCGTCGGCTGAATCAATATCGATAATTTAAAATTTTAAAATGGTGGTGGGGTTTACAGCTTAAGCTTTTAGGTTAAGACTTTTGACATGTGATTTAACTTTCTGCAACAATGATGGCCCTCCAAAATCCCACAAAATAAGAAAATGATTTGGACGCTCACTTAGGATTCTAAAAAACATGAAAATTTAGAATATCTCATTTTTATATAGAATTTGATTAAATGTAAATCAGGAGCGCATCAAGATGTAAAATTTACTGGGTGCATAAAGTATATAAAATAGATTAATAGGTGCAATTAAGATGGTTTCTATTTTATTTAATTTTTTTTTCTTATTTTACCTAACAAAATAATCAAAATTGAAATACTATTCAGTGTATTTTTTTTTTCTCGACTAAAGTGTTTATGCACCTATTCTCTACTCTTTAACTTTGCCATCTATTTAGCTCGTTCAAATTCTTAAAAGCCCCATACAAATTTATTGTCGAAATGATCAAAATTTCTTGGCTACTAAAAATGAAAATAACAAATTTTCCTTTTCGATTATCCATATATTAATGATATTAGGGATCTTTTAAGCAACGTCTTAATAGACAGATATTATTACATAAATGGTATAAAAGGAAATTATTGAAAACAATATATATATATATATATATATATATATATAATTTACAAAGAAGAGTAGAAAGAGTAAAAATGGTTAGAGCAATGATGTTGAAGTAAGAGCAGCTGCAGAGAGGTGGGGATCCAGTGGCCCCGGCTTTTATTCCTTATCAAAAACCATTCTCTAATAATTGTAATTAATGTTGCAATAAATAGGAAAATTTGTAGAAAGAAAATCTAATTGCACAAAATACCCCCACTTTATCAAATTTGGGGTTTCCAATTCCAGAATCTTGAAATTAAATTGTGGAAAACCAAAGCATCAAAGATGTTCTTTTCCCTACTAACTAGTTTTATTTTAGGGTTCAAATAGAACAGGTAAAATACATTTTACTGTTCAGAGGAATAGAATCATGCAAATCTAAAGCCAACTAATTGTGGAAACAAAGCATGCTCTGTGTAGTGGAAGATTCTTGTCTTGTCAGCCGTTTTTAACATCCCTTTAAGATGAGACGTTCAAATGTCACTGTCTGTGTCACTCCTGTGAATAACATAAATGGACAGTTTTGTCTGCATGTCAAAGGATTCGGCTTCCATGAGTTTCCTCACAAGCCTTTGATGCTGTTGAGATTAACACTACTAAATCAAGCTTCTTCTTAGCTCAATCAAAAGTGATATAATTTCTCTTAAGTCGTCAGCTTTAATCTCAGTCTCGGCATTTGTAACATACCACACATACTCATCTAAGGCTCTCTTTATGTAATAAATGAAGATTAGTCCTAGCCCCTGTTCGAAAACGCGGCCGCCTAGCCGCCTAGGCGGCCGCGGAGGCGCTCGACGGTGGTCCAGCGAGGCGAGGAAAGCCAACTCAGTTGAAAAAGTCAATCAACCGCGTTTGACCGAGTAAACCCGCCTAACTGTTAAAATCGGCCGAAAACCGCGTAAAAATTTGAACAAAATAGGCCCATTTGCCTGAAGCCCATAAATCAGATAAGAATTTTGGGCAACAGCATAAAATTTTAACTTTGACCAAGTCATGGGCTTTAAGTCACAAGCCCGCTTGATGTTTGAAAGGTGGAAGAAGTGAGTTTATTTATAGAGAAAATTTTAGACCCTTCCTCTTTACCTAGTCGATGTGGGACATTTACGCAATATGGTATTACACTGCAACGCTCCACATGGTTTTTTTTTTTTGAATTAAACTCTCCACATGGTTGTTGATTCATTAATTAAACCGGATCAAAACATTACAATTGTGAGATTCCATCTACGTACAGGTTCAAATTTATATTTTCATGTCATTTTCTCAATATAAATCTGATAGTACATAATAAAATTGAGTTTAAATTGAATCGATACAAAATTCACAAATAATATATCTTTGTGATTGGAATTTGGAAGTTTTTGTATTTTGAAATAGATGTGAAGTAAAACAATTAGCAAATTGCCTATAAAATCAATTTATAACATATTGTTTAAATGAATTAGGAACATAGTCTAAGTTTAAAATATCACAATATATATATTATACAATTTTAATACATGAAAATATTACAAATTTTATGAACAACTAATAATATATACAATTAATTTTAAATTAAATCGTCTAAAATTCCGCCCCGCGTAAATCCCGTATACTCTCCGATTTTTTCGTTAGGCGCTAGGCCTAACCCCGCCGCCCGACTAGCACCTAGCGAGTTTTCGACCAGAGGTCCTAGCTATAAGCAAGTTGTTGGGCTTTTCAAGCCCATGTTAACTCCCCATTAATATGAATGTATGATAGTCTCTCACTTATTTCTGTCTCTTGCTTACGTTCTTTTATTTTCATCAGATATAAATAAATACACACATATATATATATCACAAACACCAAACATATATAATCTATTTAGTAGTTTACAACACGTTATCAACACGATGCTCTACCGATCCGTTCATTCGCCATCCAACGTTTCTTTGTCCACCGAATTTCCGTCCGACCAATCCCACAAAGTTTTTTATTTTATTATTCACTGCCGAAAAGGTGAGATTTTTAATTATTTAATTTATTTACGAATCAATGAATCTACCGATGTTTATATTTTTTTATGATTATCTCGGGAAGATAGGCGTTTCCTTCCCCGAATTATTCGTTGTGGTGGACTATGTCTCCTCGGATGTTTTTGGAGTGGTAGAAATAAATCCTCCTCCTTGATCATATTTTATGGAGTGGTAGGATAAACCTCCTCTTTGATAATAATTTTACGGAGTGGAAGGTTATGCCCCATCCTTGTATTTTATGATTATTATGCCTTATTAATTAATTTTAAATTATACTTCGAAATTTGGTGCATTAAAATTTATGAAAAATTATTCTAAAATGAATGAGTTAAATCACAATCATTTTATTTGTTGTGTTAATAATATTATCACCATAAAACTAATGTTAATTATATTTTGACCTCATGAATCTAAAATTTATGAATGAAATTTAAAATAAATAAATAAATAAAGAAATATTTGTTTTAACTTTTACCACCAACGGTCATGAAGTAAATTTCAAAATATTTTTTTTTAAATTTTCGAATATTTCTAACGGCTATGAACAGTATTTTTTTTAATCTATAAATACACTTATCATTCACTCATTATTTTCATTCAAATATCTCATCTCTTCATCAAAATGATTCTCATGTTGTTAATTTTATGTTCGGTTGCAATTTTTGCTTCTATTTATGGTATTTTTATTGGAGAATTTACTCTAGAAGAATTTAATACAATTTTTGCATTAATTTTCTATGCTTCGATTTTTCTTATAATCTCTTTCATCATTTATGTTAATGGTTCATCTTAACATACATCATCAAATAAAAGTGTAACGAATATTACTGTTTTTTATAATAATTTTAATTATGAATTCGAAAATTAAAATTATTTAATTCTGAAAATAATAATCGTTATATTCATCAATTAAAATTCATCGATAAATTGTTGATAAAATTAAAATTAAAATTTTGAGTTGAAATTTAATTAATTTGACATTAATAAGTTATTATTTTATCGATACAGTTATCTTGTCAAATCTCGTAAAGCTTGAAATTACTGCCCTCGGTATATCGGGAAAGAATTATGTGACATGGGCAAAAGGTGCAAAAATTCATCTAAAAGGAAATGGTCTTCTCAAAACCATCGATAAGACAGAAACAACAACAGATGAGCAAAAGGCGAAGGCCATGATATTTTTGTTTCATCATATCCACGATGGCTTAAAATCTGAGTACATCATAAAAGAAGATCCTGCGGATCTATGTCAATCCTTGAAAGAAAGGTTCGATCACCAAAGATATGTGATCCTACCAAAAGCCAAACATGAGTGGATACACCTTCGTTTCCAGGATTACAAAAGCGTTAGCGAGTATAATTCCGCCTTATTCGGGATCACCTCAAGGATGGTGTTATGTGGAGAGAACATAACTGATTTGTTGGGAATGTCCTGAAATCTATTTGTACTTACTCTGAGAGAAAGTCGTGTTGTCGAGATGAGACAATCATATGACACTGGGTAGTCATAATGCTTTGCTAGAAGCCACTTATGATCAATGAGTTGAGAACTCATTGCCAGTGTTATATGATCCTACAGGGTCACACACCTAAGCAAACTGGACATTGCATGAGAGGATGATCATTAATGTAATGATCGGGTGAATGCATATTTGATATGCATTCAATATCGACATTTCTGGGCGATGTCGATCGACACACTAAGAGTGTCGGTCGACATAGATTGGCCGTGTCGATCGACACATAGAGTGTGTCGGTCGACACGACTCGCGGATTGACGGATTAAATTGGTTTAATCATTAGTTAATCCCGGGGCGGTTTAAGTCGACATATATAAGATATATGGTCGACCTAAACTCGTTTCCAACCTAATTCACAGCCACCAGAAACAGAAAAGAAACCTCTCTGAGATTAGATCTCAAAAGGCACTAGCATCCCTTCCTGTTCAGCTTGTGTGCGTGTGGATACCAGTAGAGGCGCAGCATCTGAGGCGCTCTAGATCTTGATTACTTGCAAATAACTTCCGCTGCTAATCACCAGGTAATCACTAGATCTGATAGATTCAATTACATGAACCTGTAGATCCTAGGCTCGGAATTCAGACTAGGATTGCCTAATTGGATTAGGAATCTGCTAGAAATTCCTTCATGATTATGATCTCATAGAGAAAACTCTCATCACATTTCATCCCAGAAATGTAGTCATGGACCAACAATATCGGGCTAATAATTACACTCGATACGCGGAATTGATGGAAGCCCTCCTCGTTGCCAAGCAAAATAATCAATTGGTGATGATGAATCACCAGTATCGTCCAGCTAGATCGGCTCTATTCCCTGAAGCGAATGTCGTAGCATCCAACACCAACAATAACTATCGTGGGCGAGGTCGTGGACTCGGCAGAAGCCGTGGTCAAAATTATGGACGATATCATGAACGTGGAAGGAACTTTAACACCGGAAGAAACAATAACTTCCGAGTGAATGAAGGTGGTTTCAACGCCAGGCGAAACAATAATTTCCGAAGTAATGAAGGTGGTTTCAATCCCAGAAGGAACAATTACTTACATATAAATGAAGGTGGTCGCGAAATAAAGAAACCGACCGAAAGCGCTTGTCAAAGATGTGGCATGAAAGGACATTGGGAACGAACATGTCGCACACAAAAACACTTTGTCAATCTATATCAAGCGTCTCAAAAGACCATAGTTAATAATGTCGAAACCAACTTCAACAACAATGAAGCCGTGCCTTCCTTCAGTTGCCTAAATGATGATGCTTCTCTTGATATCGCGGATTAAATGAACCAGTAATGATATAAATTAGTTTAACTTAGTATCATTTTACTTAATTGATGCCAAATAAACCAGTAATGACATCAATTATTTTAAATGATGTTAAACCACATATTTAACATCACTTGTTATTAAGTGATTTAAATTAATATTAGTTGTTTTTTTGACACATTATATTTGATGCAACATGCTCTATTTGTTGTAGTGTTCCTTGTGGATTCCAAAAACTAAAACGGCTATGATCAATGAGACCAAATAAACTGCCAAGGAGACTTAAAATAAATGTTTGCATTTGTATAATATGTTTCTCTTGTGTGTGTGTGAAAGTGTGTTTTTCATTGTAATAAAAATAAAAATAACTTTTATAGATTTATCTTACTTTATTAATACATCTATATGATTATTATGAAACAGAATGTCACAAATCGGAATTCATGATGGAGACATATGTCTGGCATACAGTGCTACAACTCATACAATAATCAGTGATAAAAAGTACTTCTCCTGTCTCAAAATAAAAGACTCCACTGGAAGCGTGAGTACAATTTCTGGTAATGCAAAAATAATAATTGGCTCCGCAAAAGTGAATTTTTCAATGCCAAGGGGAACAAAGTTTGAAATACATGATGCATTATATTCCCCAAAATCTCAACGGAATTTATTAAGTTTTCGAGATATCCGCATAAATGGATTTCATGTTGAGACTATGAGTAAAAACGGTATTGAATATCTTTGCATTACATCGGAGAGGAAACAAGTATTAGAAGAATTAGAAATGTTATCCTCCGGATTATATTGCACAAAAATAAATACAACTGGATCATATGTTACAATAAACCCGAAGCTTGCTAATACATTCAAAGTTTGGAATGAAAGGCTAGGGCATCCTGGTTCAGTCATGATGAGAAAATTGTGCAAAATTCTAATGACCATCCGTTAAAAACGAGAAAATTTTGCAATCGAATGAGCTTTTATGTGATGCATGTTCTCAAGGAAAACTTATAACTCGACCATCACCAACTAAAGTTGGGAATGAATTACCAATATTTTTGGAATGTATACATGGGGATATATGTGGGCCGATTCACCCACCATGCGGACCATTTCGATATTTTATGGTATTAATTGATGCATCAAGTAGATGGTCACATGTGTGTATTTTGACCACAAAAATATGGCTTTCGCAAATTCATTTCCTAAATAGTCAGGTTGAGAGCACAATTTTCTGATTTTACAATAAAGAAAGTAAGGGTTGATAACGCTGGAGAATTCACTTCAGCGACTTTTAATGACTATTGTATGTCATTGGGAATTGATGTTGAACATACGGTTCCGCATGTTCATACACAAAATGGCATGGATGAGTCTTTGATAAAACGGTTGCAACTCATTGCTAGACCATTAATAATGAGAACAAAACTCTCAATTTCAATATGGGGTCATGCTATCTTGCATGCAGCAGCACTGCTCCAGTTAAGACCAAGTGCGTATCATAAGTATTCCATGTTACAATTAGCATTTGGCAGAGAGCCAAATATATCTCATCTCCGTGTTTTTGGATGTGCGGTTTATGTTCCAATAGCTCCACCGCAGAGAACTAAAATGGGGCCACAAAGGAGATTGGGCATATATATTGGGTATACGTCACCAAGTATAATTCGATACATTGAATCGCGAACTGGTGATATGTTTACGGCACGTTTTGCTGATTGTCATTTTAATGAAGATGAATTTTCCCCGCGTTAGGGGGAGGATTAAGAGAATCACCAAAAGATATCACATGGTGTACACAATCTTTGGCTTATCTTGATCCTCCTTCGAATCAACGGGAGATGGAAGTTCAGAAAATTGTGCACTTACAAAATATAGCAAACCAGTTACCAGATGCATTTACATATACAAAGAGAGTGACTAAGTCATACATACCCGCTGCAAATGCTCCATCTCGAATTGAAATTCCAAAAGAACAAACTGATGGAACCATTGCTAATGAACCTAAGGTTCAATTGAAGAGGGGGAGGCCAATGAGCTCAAAAGATAAAAATCCCCGAAAGAAAAAGAAGTTGGGAGAACAAAATAAAAATGTTGAAGAAGAACCACGTCAAGAAAAATGTCAAGAAGACATTTGTGAAAAGGATCCTGGAAAACAAGAGAAAGATGAAAGACTCGAAATCGAACATGATCAAGAAAAATGTGAGATCTCCATTAACTATGCCCAAGATGAAAATTATGGGCAAGACATGATATTGATGACTTAGATGGAGTATTCTCCTTTTCTGTATCTAAGGAAATTGATCATGAAATTGATGATTCGGATCCAAAATCCATATCAGAATGTAAGAAAAGACATGATTGGGAAAAATGGAAGATGCCCATAACAAACTGAATTATTCTCTCTCAATAAAAGAAATGTTTTTGGACCTATTGTCACAACACCTGAAGGAATAAAACCAGTTGGATACAAATGGGTGTTTGTAAGGAAGAGAAATGATAAAAATGAAATCACAAGAGACAAAGCCAGACTAGTTGCCCAAGGTTTTTCTCAAAGACCGGAAATTCATTATGATGAAACATATTCTCCAGTCATGGATGCAATCACATTCAGATACTTAATGAGCCTAGCGGCATCTAGAAATCTCGAAATGTATCTCATGGATGTTGTGACAGCATATCTATATGGATCACTTTATAGTGATATATACATGAAAATCCTAGAAGGATTAGAGATGCCCAAAGAATTGAATTCAAAATCTAAAGAAATATGTTCGATCAAATTACAACGATCTCTTTATGGATTAAAACAATCTGGACGCATGTGGTATAATCGCTTAAGTGAATACTTGTTGAACAAAGGTTACATCAATAATGTGATATGCCCTTGTGTGTTTATCAAGAAATCATCGACGGGATTTAAGATTATTTATGTATATGTTGATGACTTGAATATGATTGAAACTCAAAAGGAAATTAATGATGCAAGAAATCATATGAAAGAAGAGTTTGAAATGAAAGATCTCGGAAAGACAAAACTTTTTCTTGGACAACAGATAGAACACCTCCGAGATGGGATATTTGTGCATCAATTAAATTATATCAAGAAGCTCTTAAAACGTTTTATATGGATAAAGCGAATCCTTTGAGTACTCTTATGGTAAATAGATCACTTGACGTTGATAAGGATCCATTTAGACCTTGTGAAAATGATTAACAAATGTTAGATCCTGATGTAGCTTATATGAACGCTATCAGTGGGCTTATGTACCTTGCAAATTGTACTCGGCCTGATATAGCGTTCGCTACAAACTTACTTGCCAAATATAGCTCATCTCCCACACGTCGACATTGGAACGGAATAAAACATATATTTCGTTATCTCCAAGGTACGATTGATCTGAGTTTGTTTTATCCTAGAAACTCCGAGTTTGGTCTAGTTGGTTTTGCAGATGCTGGATATTTATCAGATCCTCATAAGGCTCGTTCACAAACTGGATACGTTTTCACAATTGGCGGAACTGCGATCTCGTGGCGTTCCCAAAAACAGACATTGGTAGCAACTTCATCAAATCACGCAGAAACTATTGCGCTCCATGAAGCATGTAGAGAATGTGTATGGTTAAGGTTCATAACTCGTCACATTCAAGAAGCAAGCGGAATAGCCATAAGAAAGAACCAACAAAGCTGTTCGAAGATAATTCTGCTTGTGTCACTCAACTAAAGGAAGGATATATCAAGAGCGACCGAACGAAACATATCTCTCCAAGATATTTTTTCATACATTCAAAAACTCGTGAAAAATCAAGAAGTCACCATCGAGTATGTCCGTTCGTGTGATAATTCAGCAGATGTATTGTTTTTTTGTCCGCTAAGATTTCATTAACGGACCCAAAACGGCCCAAAGTCGGGTGAATTTACATATCCATATCAATAACAATAACAAGTTTGATAGAAATTATACTCAACTTAATCGACCCAATTTATTGACACGATTATGGAAAGAAAGTACCACATAGCACCACATGTAGCAACATGAGTTACCAAATGACATGAATGATGCATGGAGATAGCACGACCGCTGCAGCAACTATTGCCATATTTGTACTTCCACCGACCAAGTTCCTTAAGAAATCTCTATAACAATCACTGTTGCCGCATCATTAAACTTTAGAGGAACAAGATCCACACCTCAATTCCAAATCACCGAAGAAAGCTTCGCCTTGGGACCTAGAAAAGTATGCTAGAAGATCGACATATCGACGAATAAATTACTTCTTCCTGCAACCAAGAATCAAGCTACGACGAAGCGAGAGCATCAAAGGTTACTTGCTAAGGTTAAAGGAATATGCACTGGGGAAGAACAACAACCGGAAAGCAAAACCAGTTTGGAAAGGACCAAACATGAAATTTATTCGCCAATTGAGGAAAGATATCAACAAAGTGCCAAAGAAAAAACCCAAGATAGTTTTGGGAACAAAAATCTGGAAAAAACCAGAAAATTTAGAATCAGAGTAAATCCGAAACAAGAAATCTCAGAGTTTATTAAGACAAACCACACAACAAAACAAAAAATATTTACACCCAGGCCACCATCACGACTGAGGAAGCCCGTGAACGGTGGCTTGAGACGGATCAAGTGAAGATAAGCGAGACTTGTTTAGAGAGAAGTGAGAGCTTTTCTAGAGACAGAGAGAGAGGTGGTGATAGTTGAATTTCTTATTTTGTTGATTGAATCGTCTGATGCCGAGGTATTCATATCATATAGGTTTAAGAGGATTTTTAAAATTTAATATTAGATTTTTCATCCGCGTGTAATTTTATAATTTATAATTTAATTATCATATTTTACTGTTTAATTTTAACTTATTAAAAATAAAATTAAAAATGCATATTTTATATTTTTCTATTTACCCTTTAAATTATATAATAAATTTCATTATAACAAAATAAATTGTTTGATTTAGCTTTTACTAAAATATATTGAAAACATGATGTTCTATTTAATCATATTTTAAGACCAAACATTTTGCTATTTTTATGAAAATAAAAATAAATTTCTAAAATATAATAATTAATTTACGTAAAGGACAATAATGTAACTATTTTCTTTTGTTTTATGTTTTTTATTCGTTTGTAACTATGTTATTTCTAGATAGTTTCAAGTTCATACAATCATTAAGCCGAAATTACATTCTTACTACTTTTAAGAATTTCTACTAGTTTTAATCTTTTGTTATATTTTATTTCTTATCTTTTGTGAATTAATATTAATTTTATTTTAATGATTTAATTATTTTTACATACTTTATATATCTTTTTTACTTTATTAACGAAAAATCTTAAAATTTGTAAACATATGGTTACATGTTTGTATTTTTGGTAAATTTGTTATTATATTTTTAAAATAATATATTTTATTTGTTTTACTATGAAGTAAATTGATTTATTTTATTATTTTCATGTCACTTCACTTCATTGATTTTTATTAAAAGGTAAATAAATAATCAATATGTAAATCATTATTTCCATATGGCCCAATTTAAGTAACTGTTTGTTTCCAAAAAATGACTTATTTGTAAGTTTAATATTTATTAGTATATATATATATATATATATTAATATATGATAAATTATTTTAAATGCTATATTATTCTATTTTTTTTAAATTTTCTTAATTTTAAAATTTTAGTGTTGAAGAATTTTCCATAATTATTTATTATCTTATTTTTCATAAGTTAATAAATTTTCGATAATTCAAAAAAACTTCAATTTTCTTAATTTTTTTTTTTGTAAAATCCTCTTAATTTTGAATAATGATGTAAATTATTTTAAAATTTGTAGCCTATCTTAGTTTCACAATTATAGTTATTTTTTTTTAAATTGTAATTTATTTTACTTTCAACTTTTTAATATAACATAATTTTGATAATTATCTTACTATTTTATTTTCCATAAGTTAGTAGAATGTTCTAGAATTTTAAAACAAATTTTATACATAAATATTCAAATTTGTAAACTTTCTTAATTTTAAATGATAAAGTTACCAATAAAATTGTGTTTTTAAAATCTATGTGGACACCTTCCATAATTAATGTATTACCTTATCATTCTAGAAAACAATTATTCATAAATATCAAGATTTACAAAAATTTTAATTTTGAAAGATGAAATGGACGGTTGAAATTGATTTTTTTTTTTAACTCATATGTGACGCTTTCAAATACATTTAGCTTCAACTTTTATTAATAATATGATGTTATTTACTAAAGTATCGATACGGTATACACTAATATAGTGCCGGATATTATAGCTATGGTTTAAGTTTTGGTTTAAAAGGATTTACAGATGATAAATGCATAAAATCTAATCTATTTAAACTAAAGCGCAGTATGGAACTAACCATACCATTAAGGGTTATTTACTTAATATGACATTGGAAATTAAGATTTTATTAATGATAACAATGTAAAACAGTTTATAACTAATTAATTTATAGTATTTATAATATCATTTATTTTTATTTTCTATCATAATCAAGTTTTATAGTTTTTAAACATTAAAAATAATTAATTAAATTCATAATTATTATTAAAATTCTGTTACAAATTAATATTATATATATTTTAACATATAAAAACAAAAATCATATATAAATATAAGTATAATAAGTTATTAAATCAATTCATAATATAATTATATATTTTAATACATAAACTATTTTTATAAACTATAAAATAAATTAGATTAATTATACACAAAACAACACAAATTCATGTTTTTCCACATAACTCAAAATTGAATATTATAAATAAATACTTAAAATAACATTAATTACTAAAAAATAAAATTTTAAAACTAAAATTTTAAAAACTAAATCTATAACTAAGTTTTTAGGGGTATTCCTTCCTATTGGATAAAAAATTTCATTCGATATGAAAAATTGATGGATTACTCTATTATTATTTCATAAATATTTATCCGTGTTTATTTAAATTAAATTATTTTATATAAAATCAAATATTGTATACAATCAATGGCAAAATATATAATATATTTAATAATTTTGCATTTTGAAATTCACAAATATATTTTTATACAAAATATTAACGTAAATGATATATCTATACAATTAAATAATTTAATACAACATTTATTTATAAATAATAAAAATATTGATAAATATACACATAAATTAACACAAATAAATATATTTCAACTAACAAAAAATAGAAACCAGAAAAATCCAAACATAAGGTTGATAAGTTTTTAATTTAAAATTTATTCAATAAATTAAAATATAAAAATTAATTCAATGTATTTTAACTTTATAAAATTAAAATATAAAATAATTATATATATTACTCAATCATATTGTGAGATTGATTAACATTTATAAAATTATAAGCTTTTAAAGTTTGTTTTATCCAAATGTCTATAAAAATTTAGACAACTGCAAAGGGGTTCAAAAGATTAATTAGCACATTTGTTTTATAAAAACATAAAATAACTAATAGAAGATACATTTAATAGCCGGAAGATAGGAAATAAATTAATTTCCAGAGCGGAAGGGAATACTTAACCATTATATAACATGAATTTTCGCAATGCAATGTAGTTGTGATGAAGGAGGGTTGGGGATTAAGGATACATCCACCTGGAACGATCCTTATATATGGATACTTTTTTTCCGGGCAGGATCTCGGGTAGCCTGGATAAAAGACACTAGACTAAAGCGGAAATCTATAATAATTATAAATTTCAAAAAAAACTTCACATAAAGTAAATATAAAAAACAATTAAGAATATCATCAGTAGAATATAATAAAACTATATATTATATTTATACACAAATAAAATTGTTTCATATCTTAAACTTACAAATTTACAAAACATTATTCAAAAAATAAACTAAACACAAAACTTATGTCTTAAGAAAATTATTATATAATATAATTTAGTAAAATAACTTTGATTTAAATATAAATTTTAGAAACATAATTTTAAAATACTAGAGAAAACTTAATTGACTAAAATTCACAATATTTCAAAAATATTGGGAAAAATAATGAAATCCAAAGTAAAACAAAAAATAAAAATGTTTAGACCATAATATTTTAAATTTTAAATCAAAGCCAAATAAAAGATAATGAATTTTTATTATAATAGAAATTACAATTTTATTTTAAAAGAATATAAAGTTTAAAATAAAAATTATGTGCTAGGTTTGATTATTTATTTTCATGTAAATAAACTATTTGATGCAATTCCACATAACAAATATTAATTCTACAATAAAAAAAAATTATAGTATAGTTTAGTAAAATAATTTTGATTCAAATATAAAAATTTGAAATCTTAATTTTGAAATCATAGTTCTAAATTCCACTATGTGAATCTTTTGAAGAAAGTACGAGTGCAAATGGTAATAGTTTTAGAGGACTAAAGTTCAGCATAAACAATATTTACTCTAAATTCCTCTAAACTTCATTTATTTGTCAATTTTTAATTGTTAGTGAAAAATGTGAGGGTGAGAAAATAAAAATTAAGCTGAATATATGTTTATCTCATATAGGAGAGGAAAACAATCAGTGTAACTATCTCTATTCTACTAAATTTAATTCCACTAATTCGTATTTTATTCTTCCAGTTGTGTATTACCAATTACACCCTACGTTTTTGGTCACAAATAATGGTTGAACCTGAGTTTCATGTTGTTTATTTGATATGGTGTTTCAGGATTTGTGATATTAAATGTATTTACTTACAACAAAACTAACCAAAATATGTTTAATGAGAATCATTTTCAAAAAAGTAGGGGAATTAAATTTGATTTCTTAAAATTTGTTCAAAATTTACATTTAAAGAGATCTTATCTTTAAAGGGAGATGTTATCTTGAGAGCATTTGGATATCAAATCTGCATTCTTCCAAAATGCAAGTAAAAGCCCCAATAAAACACAGTTTTAGTTTACCCTTATTCATGTTCCTAGCTATAAATCAATAGATAATGATGATGAAGTCTGATCTTTCACTCGATCTGGAATCAAAAATAATTGCTTGGGTTTCGAAAAGGTCTCGAGAAAAATGGCAAACTACATGTACACTATAGTACACTTTACTCAAAGATCTACTCTCTAAGAAACACTTAGCTCAAAAAGGAAGAGAGTTGATGTTATTGTTGAATACTAGTGTTTATTCAACTAAAATCAATCTCCATGAAATTCATTCATCCATGGAGTTTGGAGGTAAACTAAGCAGTCTAAAAGATTCAAAATATTGACAAATATCTGAAATCTTTTACTGTCACAGTTTGATCTTATGCACAATGAAGAGAAACAAAATGCTCATGGTTTGCAACCCTTGTAACGGTGAAACTATGGTATGTCAAACACAGAAAATGTTACATGAGTTGTGATTTATATGCTCATGTTACATAACTTGCTGCCTTGGTATCCAAGAGCATATAAATCACAACTCATGTAGCATTTTCTAGGTTTGACATACCTAGTTTCACCGTTATGAGGGTTGCAAACTACAAGCATTTTGATTCCCTTCATTGTGCACAATATCAAACTGTGACAATAAATTTTTTCACATATTTGTAATTATCTTGAATTTTTTAGACTGTTGAGTTTACCTCCAAACTCCATAGATGGATGAATTCTGTGGAGATTGATCTTAGTTGAATAAACACTAGTATTCAACAATAAGATCAACTCTCTGAAGGATGTTTTGGTGTTAATCCTGATTCAGTTCTTCAGATTAAACAGTCCTAAACATACAGATCTAGGTTCTCTTGAATAGAAACAATAATGGATCTCACCTTTTACCTGTTTATGCAGCGGAAAGAGAGAACAGGTCAGAGATCAGAGAGCCACCAAGTGATAACTCCTCCAGAGGTTCACACACGCACACCGTCAGGAAAGAGGCTGCTAGACCACGAGAAGGGAGGCGCAGAGAGAGAGGAGAATCGGCGCTGGGGCTTAGGGTTAGGAGGAAAAATCAGACTTAAGTTTTAATTATAAAACTTGTCTATTTCCTTTTGGGCTTTTGGGCCCAAATACCAATCTGATTAAATCCCTTGGATTTAATCAGACCCATTAATCTCTCTCTAAGTATGACAAATGCCTGGCACTTTTACCGTACTTCTGCTAAGCCGTTCCTACACATTTTCCTGTTAGCTTAGGCGTGTGACCCATATGGGATCATATAATAAAGGCAATAAGTCCAAGACTTATAGATCATGAGCGGACTCTAGCAAGCCATCATGATCCCCAGTATTATATGACTTATGTCTGATCATTGACATACTTTTACTTTCTAGAGACAGTACTGAGATTACTGGACACAATTCCAACAATCTCCCACTTGTACTGGAATCTCTGTATTCATAATCCTTTTGTCTCAATATCTCGATTAGTCATAAGGCAAGATTAGTGTCATCCTTATAAAGCCTAATCTTGTTCATCGGACTCTGATTTGATACTGACAATCCAAACGACTCGGGAAAGTCCGTTTGAGCATGGCCATGCATTTTCCAGTATTCAAATCCCCGATTGGCCTAGAGATATTCACTCCATCTATATTGGAGGGACAAATTCCGTCTTGTTCCATCACTGTAAACTACTCATTTCATAATGTACCCAAACAAGGGCCTTATAACTATCGCAGAACGACAGCGTTAGACAATGATCAAAGTGCATCAGTCCATGTGCAGTCACATGCATGCGAACTCAGGTCTAAGGACTATACTCTATAGTCGTAGTGAGAATCTCTTATGACACAGATATAAATATCCTGAAGAGTTCTCATAAGCGGGTCTAGTCCGGTCGTATGTTCCCCACATACACCTATGTATTGACTTTGATGCCGCGCATCTATGACACACTGAGACTTTGTCATAAGTCACATACCAATCTAGTCTCACACGGTTGTTGGTGTTCCAATTTCAACAACCTTCGACTAGGGACTGAATGATATAAGCCATCTATCAAATATAGGGTCTCATGATCAAGCTAAATGACTTTGATGACTCAAGATCAAGTCACTTACTTCGATGACCTATAAAATGGTTTATATCACTTTGGAACGATTATTTCATCACAGTTAAAATAATCTTGAAATAATAATTTCATTAAACATAAGAATGTTTTACAAGAACATATCAAATAACTAAATAAAAGCCCTCAAACTCCCACTCAAATTTAGATTACATTTCAATGTCTCTAATGCCTACAGCTTCAGTCAGAAACTCGAGCTTAGGCCTTGGGAGTGGCTTTGTCAACGGATCAGCGACGTTATCATCTGTCTGAATTCGGCTGATCTTGACTTCCTTTCTATTAATGATGTCACGTATCAAGTGAAATCTTCTTAGAACATGCTTGGATTTCTGGTGTGATCTTGGTTCCTTTGCCTGAGCAATAGCACCATTGTTATCACAAAATAGTGCCAGAGGCTCAGCCGCATCTGGTATCACACCTAGTTCAATAATGAACTTTCGTATCCAAACAGCTTCCTTCGCTGCTTCTGAGGCGGCGATATATTCAGCTTCTGTAGTGGAATCAGCAACGGTGTCTTGCTTGGAGCTTCTCCAACTGATTGCACCGCCATTCAGACAAAAGATATAACCGGACTGTGACCGGAAATCATCTTGGTCTGTCTGGAAACTTGCGTCCGTGAATCCACTGACTTTAAGCACATCACTTCCACCGTACACCAAGAACTTATCCTTAGTATGTCTTAGATACTTCAAGATATTCTTTACGGCAATCCAATGGTTTTCACCTGGATTTGACTGGTATCTACTCGTCATGCTCAATGCATAAGCAACATCAGGACGAGTACAGATCATGGCATACATGATAGATCCTATTGCAGATGCATAAGGAATATTCTTCATGCGCTCAAGCTCAGCAGCCGTCGTAGGGCTCTGCTTCTTGCTCAGCGTTGTGCCATGTACCATTGGCGTGAAGCCCTTCTTGGAATCTTTCATGCTGAATCTTTGTAGGACTTTGTCAATGTATGAATCTTGACACAAGCCTATCAGCCTTCTAGATATATCCCGGTAGATCCTGATTCCAAGAACGTATGCGGCTTCACCCATGTCTTTCATGGAAAAACAACTTCCAAGCCAGTCCTTTACCGACTTTAGCATTGGAACGTCGTTTCCGAGAAGCAGTATGTCATCGACATACAGAATAAGAAATACTATCTTGCTCCCACTAGTTTTCTTATACACGCATTGTTCTTCTTCGTTTCTGATGAAGTCAAATTGCTTGATCGCTTCATCAAAACGAAGATTCCAGCTCCTCGATGCTTGCTTCAATCCATAAATGGATTTATGAAGCTTGCATACTTTCCCAGCATTCTTTGGATCTATGTAACCGTCAGGTTGCGTCATATACACATCCTCTTCCAGAATACCATTCAGGAAGGCGGTTTTCACGTCCATCTGCCAAATTTCATAATCATGAAAAGCTGTAGTTGCTAGTAGAATCCGAATAGATTTCATCATAGCCACTGGTGAATAGGTTTCATCGTAATCCACACCCGTGAACTTGTCTGAAACCTTTTGCCACCAACCTGGCTTTATAAATCTGGACATTTCCATCCACGTCAATCTTCTTCTTGAAGATCCATTTGCACTCGATGGCTTTTACACCAGCGGGTAAGTCAACCAACGAAAACACTTGGTTGACCGACATGGAGTCCATTTCGGAATCAGTGGCCTTGCGCCACTTAGAGGAATCTGGGCCCATCATGGCTTGATTGAAGTTCGATGGTTCATCACCATCTATGATCAGAAGATCATGACAGTCAGTCACGAGGAATCCTTGATATCTCTCGGGTTCGTGACGGATCCTCCCGGATCTTCGAACTTCAGGTACTACAGGTTCAGGCTCTACAATTTCTTGTAGGTCCTCCTGCTGCTCTTCCTCATTAGGTTGAGCAGTATCCTGTTCATCTTGAATTTCTTCAAGCAGTACCTTACTCCCACTGTCTTTCTTAGAGAGAAACTCCCTCTCAAGAAAGTTACAATCCCGGGCAACAAAGATCTTGTTCTCGGAACGTAGATAGAAGTAATAAGCCTTGGTTTCTTTCGGATAACCAATGAAGTAGCATTTATCAGACTTTGGTGTAAGCTTGTCTGAGATTAATCTCTTGACATAGGCTTCACAACCCCAAATTCTAAGATAAGACAACACTGGAGCCACTCCAGTCCATAATTCATATGGTGTCTTTGCTACTGCTTTCGATGGCGCTCTATTTAGAGTGAACACTGTTGTTAGCAGAGCATATCCCCAAAGGGATATTGGAAGGTCTGTGTGACTCATCATAGATCGAACCATATCCAATAAGGTCCAATTTCTCCTCTCAGACACACCATTCCATTGAGGTGTTCCAGGAGGAGTGAGTTGGGACACGATCCCACACTCTCTTAGATGATCACTGAATTCTTGGCTTAAGTATTCTCCTCCTCGGTCGGACCGAAGAGCCTTAATGCTTTTGCCAAGTTGGTTCTGTACTTCATTTTGGAATTCTTTGAACTTCTCAAAAGATTCAGACTTATGTTTCATTAAATAAACATATCCATACCTACTGAAATCATCAGTGAAGGTAATGAAGTACTGATAGTTTCCTCTTGCATTTGTGGACATTGGGCCACACACGTCAGTGTGTATCAGGCCCAATAAGTCACTGGCCCTCTCGTTAGGTTTATTAAAGGGGGCCCGTGTCATTTTGCCCATCATGCAGGATTCGCATTTCTCACATGACTCAAAATCAAATGAGCCAAGAAGTCCATTCGAATGGAGCCTCTTGATGCGTTTCTCGCTGATGTGCCCTAAACGACAATGCCATAGAAACGTTCGGTTCTCCTCATTAGGTTTGAACCGTTTGGTATTAATGTTATAAATTGGCGCGGATTGATCAAGTATGTAAAGCCCATTCGTAAGAGGGGCAGAACCATAGAACAAATTGTTGCGATTGAAGGAACATAATTTATTCTTAACTGAAAAATCATAACCTTCCAAATCCAACAAAGAAATTGAAATAATATTTCTGCTTATAGCAGGTACAAAATAACAATTATTGAGTTCTAAAATCAATCCCGAAGGTAAAGACAACAAGTATGTGCCTACAGCTAGTGCAGGAACTTTCGCTCCATTCCCAACTCGTAGCTCCACTTGTCCTTGCTTCAGCCTTCTACTGTTGCTGAGTGCCTGCATATTAGTACAAATATGAGCCCCACAACCAGTATCCATGACCCATGAGGTATTATCAGAAGTAGTTGTATTAACTTCTATAACAAAAATACCTGATGAAGAAGTCTCGAGAGTCTTCTTCTTCAATTCCTTTAGACCTTCTTGGAATTTCTTACATTCTCTCCTCCAATGCCCTGGTTCTTTACAGAACCTGCATATGTCAGTAGGCCCAGCCTTGGACTTGGGCTTGGGCTTTGGCGTGTCCTTGTCCGCGACTTGGACAGCCTTGGCCTTCCCCTTATCCTTAGCAGAGGATTTCTTAAACCCCTTGCCCTTTTGCACCATAAGCACATTGGGGTCCTTGGCGGTTTTCCTCAAGTTGGGCTCTGCAGTCTTGAGCATTCCGTGAAGCTCAGGCAATGTCTTACTCAAGCCATGCATGTTAAAGTTCAGAATAAACTGATCATAGCTTGCAGGTAATGACTGCAGAATGATGTCGCAGGCAAGTTCCTGGCTGATAGGGCAGTCGAGTTTCTGAAGATGATCGAGATAACCCATCATCTTCAAGACATGAGGACTCACTGCCGCATTTGCAGCCAACTTACAGTCTAAGAGGTTCTTAACCGTCTGAAACCTCTCAGTCCTTGCTTGCTCCTGAAAAAGCGATTTCAGGCTTGCCATTATCTCAATTGGTGACAACACACTCTCGAACTGCATTTGCAGCTCAGCAGTCATTGTCGCCAACATAAGGCAATACACATCATTTTCATCTGACGAATGCTTTTCCCAAGCATTATGCAGAGTCCTGGCGGCATTGTTAGCAGGCCTCTCGGGGAGAGGATCACGAAGGACATAATCCTTCTTCTCCTGCTTGAGGACCAGCCTCAAGTTCCTTGACCACGTCAGGAAGTTCGTTCCAGTCAGCTTCTCCTTCTCGAGAACAGACCGGATTGAGAATGTGTTTTGTGTGCTTGTAGTAGTCATAGCTCAAATATAATATAAAAAGGTTATTAGTTAATATGTTCAATATGATTAATCTCGTATTAAATTTAATATGATTAATCATGCATTATATTCAATAACATAAGTTACCCTCAATAGAATATAATGATTCCAAGATCCACATATAACTAAGATCAAAGTGGGCCACTGGCCATCACCCAACCTTAGCTTATATCGGTAAGCCCTATGTCGGCTAATTATATCCGTGATATAACTCTTGGTTGTGAATCTGGGCCCGAGGCCCAATCCACTCTGATGTCTCAAGGCCCAGGACTCCCGATGGCCTAGTCAAGAAAACCAGACTATACAGTCATGTAATCATTAATGTCTGGGACTCCCAATGACATTTATGAATCACAAACCGTCTTATCCACGCAAAAGCAGACACCCTCACACTGTAAGGCCATGAATACAATTGAATGGGCTTCGACAGCTGACATAGCCTGGACAAGACATCCAACGCTTGATATTATTTGAGGTTCGTAGATTTATTTTAAAATTTCATTCCCAAAATAGAAGATTACTATTTCGGGAAACTATCTATTTTGGAAACCTACTATTTTTGGAAACTTTCTAAAATTGGAAACTTTCTAAAACCGGAAACTTTCTAACTTTAGAAATTTCTTAAAATCCAAAACATGCAAATCTAGAAACTTCTATTTTAAGAAACTTTCTAATTTCAAAGCAATAAGTCCAAGACTTATAGATCATGAGCGGACTCTAGCAAGCCATCATGATCCCCAGTATTATATGACTTATGTCTGATCATTGACATACTCTTACTTTCTAGAGACAGTACCGAGATTACTGGACACAATTCCAACACTCTCTTCCTGCTTGAACCATGTGTTTCTCGGCAAGTAGATCTTTGAGTAAAGTGTATGGTTGTGTACATGTAGTTTGCCGCTTGAGACCTTTTCGGAACCCCCAACGAATATTTTTTTATTTCAGATCGAGTGGAAGGCCGGAGTTCATCATTATCTATTGGTTTATGATATGAACAGAAATCAGAGCAAACAAAAGCTGTGTTTTATTGGGGCTTTTATTTGCATTTTTGGAAGAATGCAGATTCGATATCCAAATGATCTTAACATAAAATCTCTCTTTAAAGATAAGATCTTTTTTTGGTCAAAGAGATAAGATCTCTTAAAATGTAAATTTTAATCCTTTCAAAAGAAAATCAAATTTTATTTCCCTACCTTTTTGAAAATGATTTTCATTAAACATCTTTTCATTACATTTGTTGTAAATAAAATCATTTAATATCATAATACCTGAAGCATGGTATCAAATAAACAACATGAAACTAAGGTTCTAACCGGTATTCGCAGACTAAAAATGTAGGGTATAAATGAGAACACACAAGTGGATGAATAAAATAAATTAGTAGAATTAATTTAGTAGAATAGTGATAATTACGCTGAATTTTTCCTTTCTCCTACGTAAACAAGAAAAACAAATTTTAGCTTAATCTTATATTTTTACCCTCATTCATTCTACTAATAATTAAAAAATTTGACAAATAAATGAATTTTAGAAGAATTTAGAGTAATTATCGTTTACGATGAATTTTAGGACTCTAAAAGTATTACCATTTGCACTCATAGTTTCGTAAAAACATTCACATAGTAGAATTGAGAACTATGATTTTAGTGTAACAAAATTCACCGGTCTAACATTATGTGCCACTGTTTTTTTTTTTGGCGACAAATGTTTTAGATTGATGAGCCCAAATTAGGCTAGTACAAGGAAAAATACATTCCCTAAAATAGAAATAAGTTTAAAATGAGATGGGCTTATACATGGCCCAATTTAAACAGTAAACCGGATGTATAAAAACAGTCAAGTTTTGCAGATTGTACAAGTGTATACACGTATCAAATGGCCGAGAAAAACATCCACGCCTCGAAAATCCGAGCTCGGCCACATGCAAAACGCTGAATTCACCGGAGAGAGATTCTGAGGACGATCCGGGGACTATTGAAACTGCTTCATCCGTTACAGTTGCTTTCTCCTGCCGATACTTCCACTAAACACACCATCAAATCGCCGCATATATTTTCAAGATTTTTACAACCAAATTCCACCACCGCTGAGATTAGAAGCACTTCATATATGGAGGAATCCTAAAGGATGAACTCTGGAGACGCGAAGAGGTTCATGCTGGCATGTTCAACTCGATCGGGTGTCCGGTGGTTGAAAGCACTCAATGATTTGGAGATGAGAGAGAGAGAGAGAGAGTCAAATGGCGTCCTGGCGAAATAGCTCTAGGGTAAGATATCGGGAAATCCAAAATCGCCCCAGAAGAGTGATCGAAAAAAGTCGGGAGAAAGACCGGACAAAAGTCCGGATTTGTTCCACACACAAACGAAAATACACTTCCTAGAGAACACACAAAATCGAAGTGGTTTTCACTGGAAAACTAAACAAACTAAGCTATCAAAAATAAACCGACTAACGGACCGAGAAAATGCTAGCACTGTTGGTCGGAAATCGAGATCGGTGAGAAAACGTTTTAGAGAAACGTGAGAGAAAATGTCTAGAGAGAAAAGGCGAATTTAGGTGTTTTTTTGCCACCGTTTGTTCAAATCACATCAAGACCCAAATTGATTATATTTAGATTGTGTCCATTGTTATTATATACAATATTGATGGAACAATTTCATTATAATATTTAGAGCGTGTCCATTTTATTATATACAATATTGATGGGACAATTTTAACATTGTGATGTATTATATTATTTAATTATTACTCTGTTCGTTAGTGGAATGGATGGTTCATATTTCATAACAGATTCACAGGGGCAAACAAATTAAGACTTTTTCGAAGCACATCAATTAGCAATATATATTTAATTGAGCTCGTGGCCTTGCCAAATATAAGACGCGTGTTGACGATGATATAATCACTTTTGGTACAATAAGTATCGCAATAATTAATGTTCAAACGGTCCAATGTATCTACTTAAGCATATGTCGAAACTTGGTTAATATTAAAGATATATTAACCAGAATACAGTGAGATACATATTAGAAATTTATGCGTTAGGATAATTTTGTGATTCATGTTGAAGATGAAGAGGAGTTTAGCATTCTTGCATAAAAACTTATTAAAGATTTGGATCGGTTTAAAATAAAAAAATTAGATTAAAACAACAAGATAGATATTAAAGCAAAGAGGAAATAACGCGCATAGAAGACACGATAAGCAAGAAAATATGCTCAAGAGATTCATGCCGACTAAAAAGAAATTAATCTAGTTTATCTTTTATAAAGTTTATCGTTTTCCCGCCGACCTTATAACCTATTTAAAAACTTAAGGCATGCTGATGTAAACACATATTCAATCAATAAACACTTTTATGCAAATACTTATCTATTAAGAGCTTTCAATTCCTTCTTCAACGCTTGTTTTCCTCTCGGAAACCTAGCCAAAAACCCAAACATCGTCGTCATCCGCCGAGCTAAATACAAAAATAGAAACCCTAATTAAAACTCTAAGGTTTGTTTTATCTTTAGATAAGCATAATCAAGATCTTACAATTGCTACCGTCTGTGGGAAATTATTCAAAGTATTCATAAAACATCACGCTCAAAGATGACCGATAATGTAGATCCAAAAGCGAATCAGGTGGTCGACGTCGAAAGCAGTGAGCATGACCTTAGCAATCACGAAGATCATGAAACAGGCGATCCTCAAACTAGCAATCAAACTCAGGATCCCAAAACCGATCAAACTCATAAGGAAGGCGATGCTATTCCGCCGACCAACGAAACATCAAAGCAGATTGAAAGCGATTATGTCTATGCGACACTCTTGGAAAAAATCGATGCCCAAAACGAATTTATATGATACTTATCGGGGAAAGTCAGCGAATTGCGCACCGAGCAAGACAAGCGGTAATCAAGGGGAAAGTCTAAGTCATAACGAGTCCCTCAAAGAAAAAAGGACATCGTCACCAGGTAGTACTCCAGATTACAAAACCATCAGGGCGGAGGATTTATCAAGGTAACGACTACCGTCACGAGCTGATGGAGTTAAAAAAAAAAAACTTAAAGGAGATGAGAATTGAGGTTCATCACATCACACAGTATGCACCAGAGATCAATTTAATAATCTAAGAAACTCAGAGAATGTTGTTCACATCGCACATTACCAATGCACGTTCATCATCCTGGAAAGATAAAACCGCCTTCTTACAATGGCAGCACCGACCCTACAAGTCATCTGACCTCGTTCAAAGCGGCAGCCAAAGCCTGATTCTCGCCAGAAGAGCGAGATATAGGATACTGCCAGCTTTTCGTGGAAATATTGGAAGGATCTGCCCACACTTGGTTCTCACGCCTTCCACCAGAATCAATCGACAATTTCCAGGAATTATCTCGGGACTTCGTCAAATATCAATTCTTATACATGGAGAAATATACAACTCTACCATCTTTGTTATCTCAAGGCCCAACAAAACTTTATGATCTTTCATAGAATGGTTCAAGGGCGTCGTCTCACGAGTATCAGTTTTGGATACCCTCGCCGTCACAACTCTACAAAATGTCGTATAGTATGAAACCCTTTACACCAAGATATTTTTCTCAACAAACCATTCATGCTCGAAGATGCCCTTCAGCGAGTAAACAAGTACATTCATGAAACAAAGAAAAATCGCTGCAACCATCATCGTCCTCAGAAAAATGAGCTCCCAATGATATTGCGACTATCACAAAACGACGCCGCATAACACATCAGCATACCATCATCTTAATGAAGGATTGTTCTTACAATTCCATAAAGGCAAGTTCAAAGCTACTATTGACTAGATTATAAGTACCGCGCAACGCGACGATAATGAGCAACAAGACGAGCAGCACAGAGATCGACCATTTAAATGAAGCAAAAAAACGTCATCCTTCAAACACTAATACCAAAAACCTAACCATGACGATCACGATGAAAACGATGAGCACCGGGGGCCATACTGTTAGGATTATGTCCTGAAATCATATTGTACTTACTCTGATAGATAGTTGTATTGTCGAGATCGGACAATTCATGTGATACTAGGTGGTCATAATGTTTTGCTAGAAGCCCCTTATGACTTTATGAGTTGTAACTCATTACTAGTATTATGTGGACCTACAGGGTCACACACCTAAGCAAGTTGGATGTACTTCATAAGGGATTGATCATTGGTAAATGGTCTAGTCAATGTGTATTGGATACACATTGAATATTGTGTTTTAGAGGATGTGTCGATCGACACTAAGCAGTGTGTCGATCGACACTATGAACGGATCGAAATTCTCATTTCGGTTCATGACTTAATTAATCATGGTTTGGTCCAGGGATTAATTAGGTCTTCTTAAGGGGCTATATATATGATGTTAGCCACGAATTTGAGAGAGAAGGTTCATTTTGACAGCCACCTCTTGAAACACAGGAATCCCAAGAAGATCTTTGATCCCGGCACTAGCATCCCGGTGGATTCCAGCTTGTGTGCGTGTGGACTACGGTAGAGGCGCAACAATTGAGGCGCTAGAGATCTCGTTTATCTGACCATATTCCGCTGCAAATCTCCAGGTAAACACGAGATCATCGGTAAGGATTCAATATACAAACCCTAGATCCTAGGCTTCAGGAACTTGATGCAATTCTGAAACTGTTAGAATTGGCTCAAGTTCCTTCAGTGGTATCAGAGCCTTAGGGTTTTAATCATTGAATCTGAAGCATGTAATTCGAATAATGATTTATTTGAAGAGGTTAATGCTTGCTAGTTTTCGTTTTGATGAAAATAATCTCGGATTTTGTTTCTTATCGAAAACGAAGAACCTGTGTTTTCGCACAGTGTCGATCGACACAAGTTTGTGTCGGTCGACACACCGCGAAAACGATCTTAAAACTTAAGGGTTTTCGCACAGTGTCGATCGACACTAAGTTTGTGTCGGTCGATGCATCGCGAATACGCTTATTAAAATTTGGGTATCGATCTTAGAGATCGCACTGTGTCGATCGACACACTAGGTGCATCGATCGACACAGGTTGTGCGAAAGGATAGATCAGTTCAATTAGATTGAACCGGTTATCTCGCATGGTTAAATTTCCTGATACCCTACTGTGTCGATCAACACATGATAAGTGACGGTCAACACAGGCCTTGCGATTGGTTGATCGGTTCAATTGGATTGAACTGGTTATCATGCTTGGTTAAGGTAGATCAGATCGGTTTAAATTGGATGAATTGGTTAAATAGGATTGGACTGGTTATCTCAATTAGTATAAACCGATTTGATTGGATAAGATCAGTTTGATTGGATAAGTCGGTTCAATTGGATTGGACCGGTTATCGCGATTAGTTAAAACTGATTGAATCGGTTCAATTGGATTGACCGGTTATCGGGTTTTGTTAAGGTTGGATGCGAACCGTAATCGTTTGGTTATTGAACCAAATGATTGAGAAACCGAACCAAATGACCTAACTCACTTTTGTTAGAACAATTAAAACTCAATTAAAATTAAAAGTTAAACATGTTCTAAACCCATTGAATACACATTGGATGTGTATTAGATCAAAGCTTAGTTTTCAATATGGTCAACTGTCAAAACTCATTTCGTTTTTGTGATAGTCTTGCCAAGAGCTTGGTGTCCACAATTACATGAGTAAGGCAGCTAGTTGTGTTGATGGTCTTGCAGTGCTTGACATAAACAATTACATGACCTAAGAGATTGATTTACTAACCTTTTAAAGTTCTGTTTCCTCAACTAAATATCAAGTGACCTTGATGTCTTGTCCAATCTTGTCTACTGTCAAGACTCATTTCGTTGTTGGGTAGTCTTGGAGTCCTTGGTATCTACAATTACATGAGTAAGGCAAGTGATCATTGATAGACTTGCAGTGCGACTGTCAATGATCACAAGACTGAAGAGATTGGTTTACTTGACTGAGCTATCAGAAGTTTTGGGCCCAGAGACATCAGAGTGGATGAGACATGGATTGTCTTATCTGCGACCAAGAGTTGTACTGGGTACAATTAGCAATGATTTGCTTACCTAGATAACTGAAGTTTGGGTGATGGCGAGTCGTCCACTCAGATTTTGGTGAAGTATGGGTCTTGTATCATTATATTCATAGAGGAAACATAGTTTGAATATAATGCGAGTTTTCTTATTTAGATAAGATTCCTCATTTCCTGAACTTCATAACTAAAACTTTTCTTTTCTTAGTTTTCAGCCTATGTCTAAAACTACTTTCTCGTTGCGATCCGTCCTTGAGAAGGACAAGTTAAATGGATCAAATTTCCTGGATTGGTATCGGAACTTGAGATTTATTCTCACGCAAGAGAATAAGGACTATGTCCTTGAGAAAGTTCTCCCCGAGAGGCTTGGGACCAATGCCTCGCATGTAGTATATGATGCTTTGAATAAGCATTATATTGATGTGGTAGATGTGTGTGGTCTGATGTTGGCTACCATGAACTCGGACTTAAAGAGTCAACACGAGAACATGGAGTCGCCAATCGAGATGATCACCAGCCTAAAACTGATGTTTCAGGACCAGGCACGAGTTGAGAGATACCAGATGGTCAAGTCTCTCATTGGGTGCAAGCTACCAAAGGATGCTCCAGTGAGTCCTCATGTCATTAAAATGATGGGTTACATTGATAACCTGGGGAAACTGGATTGTCCTGTTAGCCTAGAGTTGGCTACTGAAATCATCCTGCAGTCACTACCGTCAAGTTATGATAAGTTTATCAAGAGCTATATCAAGAATGGCTTGACGAAGACGTTGACTGAGCTGCATGGCATGCTCAAGACAGCTGAGCAAAACATCATAAAGGGTAAAAGGTTTGAGAAATCTTGTGTAGACAAGGGTGGAGGCAAGGTCGTCCAGATTTGGAATCGGGATAAGCCTGTGTCATCTTATAAGCCCAAGTCTGGCCCATCTGATGTTGATAAGTGCTACTATTGTGAAGAGTTTGGGCATTGGAAGAGAAATTGCATTAAATTCTTGGAAGATTCACAAGAGATGAAGGAGATATACGGAACTTCTTCTTCAGGTATTGTGTTATTACTTCAAGTTCTACGTAGGTATTGGATACTGGTTGTGGTACTGATATTTTTGAAATATGCAGGGCCTAAACAACAGTAGAACGTTGAAGAAAGGACAAGTGGAACTGCGCGCCTGGAATGGAGCAATGGTTGCTGCATTAGCCGTAGAGATCCTCCACTTGTAGGAGCCTTTCAAGCTTGGTTTTTGAATTAAGTAATTGCTGCTATGTACCTGCTTTAAGCAGAGATGTCTTTCATTTTCTTATAAGAATTTGGATGTTTTTCATTTTGATAAAAGACAAGTTTTGCTCTTTTGATCTTGATGAAATATTCTATAGTAGCACCCCCTTTTGAAATGGGTTTTATATCTTAAACCAATGTACGCCTGTAAATAACATAAATACCAAACGGTTTAAGTCTGAAGACTCGAACTCGATTTTTCCTTAGCATAGTCGTTTAAACCACATGGAGTGAAGCGAATTCAGAAGATCCATAGTTATGGACCTTTGGGCTCATTTGATTATAAATCATATGAGATATGAATTCTGCTTACTGGGCCAAATGACTAAGGCTTCTTTAGCAGAGCTAAAGAAAAGGGCCAGAGGCTTATTGGGCCTTGCTCATACTGATGTATGTGGCCCGGTGAGCATTAGTGCCAGAGGAAAACTTCAGTACTTCATTACATTTATTGATGACTTCAGTAAGTATGGATGTGTTCATTTGATGAGACACGAGTCGGAATCCTTTGAAATGGTCAAAGGAGTTCCAGAATGAAGTATAGAACCGATATGACAGAAGTATTAAAGATCCTCGATTAGATCGCGGAGGAGAATACTTGAGTCAAGAATTGAGTGATCATCTAAGTGAGTGTGAAGTCGTCTCACAGCTCATTTCTCCTGGAAAACCTAAATGGTGTTTCTGAGAGAAAGAATCGGACCTTATTGGATATGCTCCGATTAATGATGAGTCACATGAATCTTCCATTATCCTTTTTGTAATACGCTCTAGAAATGTCTGTATTTACGCCAAATAGTTTTCTATCAGAATCAGTTGAAAGACACCACATTGGATGTGGACTGGGAGTTTTCCAAGTATGTTTTCCTGATTAATTGGGATTGCAAGGTTTATGTAAAGCAGTTGTCAACTGACAAGCTTGAACCCAAATCTGATAAGGGCTGCTTCGCTGGTTGTCCTATGGAAACCAAGGCTTATTACTTTTGCAACCAATCCAAGAAAATTGTGTTTTTAAAATCTATGTGGACACCTTCCATAATTAATTTATTACCTTATCATTCTAGAAAACAATTATTCATAAATATCAAGATTTACAAAAAATTTAATTTTGAAAGATGAAATGGACGGTTGAAATTGATTTTTTTTTAACTCATATGTGACGCTTTCAAATACATTTAGCTTCAACTTTTATTAATAATATGATGTTATTTACTAAAGTATCGATACGGTATACACTAATATAGTGCCGGATATTATAGCTATGGTTTAAGTTTTGGTTTAAAAGGATTTACAGATGATAAATGCATAAAATCTAATCTATTTAAACTAAAGCGCAGTATGGAACTAACCATACCATTAAGGGTTATTTACTTAATATGACATTGGAAATTAAGATTTTATTAATGATAACAATGTAAAACAGTTTATAACTAATTAATTTATAGTATTTATAATATCATTTATTTTTATTTTCTATCATAATCAAGTTTTATAGTTTTTAAACATTAAAAATAATTAATTAAATTCATAATTATTATTAAAATACTGTTACAAATTAATATTATATAAATTTTAACATATAAAAACAAAAATCATATATAAATATAAGTATAATAAGTTATTAAATCAATTCATAATATAATTATATATTTTAATACATAAACTATTTTTATAAACTATAAAATAAATTAGATTAATTATACACAAAACAACACAAATTCATGTTTTTCCACATAACTCAAAATTGAATATTATAAATAAATACTTAAAATAACATTAATTACTAAAAAATAAAATTTTAAAACTAAAATTTTAAAAACTAAATCTATAACTAAGTTTTTAGGGGTATTCCTTCCTATTGGATAAAAAATTTCATTCGATATGAAAAATTGATGGATTACTCTATTATTATTTCATAAATATTTATCCGTATTTATTTAAATTAAATTATTTTATATAAAATCAAATATTGTATACAATCAATGGCACAATATATAATATATTTAATAATTTTGCATTTTGAAATTCACAAATATATTTTTATACAAAATATTAACGTAAATGATATATCTATACAATTAAATAATTTAATACAACATTTATTTATAAATAATAAAAATATTGATAAATATACACATAAATTAACACAAATAAATATATTTCAACTAACAAAAAATAGAAACCAGAAAAATTCAAACATAAGGTTGATAAGTTTTTAATTTAAAATTTATTCAATAAATTAAAATATAAAAATTAATTCAATGTATTTTAACTTTATAAAATTAAAATATAAAATAATTATATATATTACTCAATCATATTGTGAGATTGATTAACATTTATAAAATTATAAGCTTTTAAAGTTTGTTTTATCCAAATGTCTATAAAAATTTAGACAACTGCAAAGGGGTTCAAAAGATTAATTAGCACATTTGTTTTATAAAAACATAAAATAACTAATAGAAGATACATTTAATAACCGGAAGATAGGAAATAAATTAATTTCCAGAGCGGAAGGGAATACTTAACCATTATATAACATGAATTTTCGCAATGCAATGTAGTTGTGATGAAGGAGGGTTGGGGATTAAGGATACATCCACCTGGAACGATCCTTATATATGGATACTTTTTTTTCCGGGCAGGATCTCGGGTAGCCTGGATAAAAGACACTCGACTAAAGCGGAAATCTATAATAATTATAAATTTCAAAAAAAACTTCATATAAAGTAAATATAAAAAACAATTAAGAATATCATCAGTAGAATATAATAAAACTATATATTATATTTATACACAAATAAAATTGTTTCATATCTTAAACTTACAAATTTACAAAACATTATTCAAAAAATAAACTAAACACAAAACTTATGTCTTAAGAAAATTATTATATAATATAATTTAGTAAAATAACTTTGATTTAAATATAAATTTTAGAAACATAATTTTAAAATACTAGAGAAAACTTAATTGACTAAAATTCACAATATTTCAAAAATATTGGGAAAAATAATGAAATCCAAAGTAAAACAAAAAACAAAAATGTTTAGACCATAATATTTTAAATTTTAAATCAAAGCCAAATAAAAGATAATGAATTTTTATTATAATAGAAATTACAATTTTATTTTAAAAGAATATAAAGTTTAAAATAAAAATTATGTGCTAGGTTTGATTATTTATTTTCATGTAAATAAACTATTTGATGCAATTCCACATAACAAATATTAATTCTACAATAAATAAATTTTTTTATAGTATAGTTTGGTAAAATAATTTTGATTCAAATATAAAAATTTGAAATTTTAATTTTGAAATCATAGTTCAAAATTCCACTATGTGAATCTTTTGAAGAAAGTACGAGTGCAAATGGTAATAGTTTTAGAGGACTAAAGTTCAGCATAAACAATATTTACTCTAAATTCCTCTAAACTTCATTTATTTGTCAATTTTTAATTGTTAGTGAAAAATGTGAGGGTGAGAAAATAAAAATTAAGCTGAATATATGTTTATCTCATATAGGAGAGGAAAACAATCAGTGTAACTATCTCTATTCTACTAAATTTAATTCCACTAATTCGTATTTTATTCATCCAGTTGTGTATTACCAGTTACACCCTACGTTTTTGGTCACAAATAATGGTTGAACCTGAGTTTCATGTTGTTTATTTGATACAATGTTTCAGGATTTGTGATATTAAATGTATTTACTTACAACAAAACTAACCAAAATATGTTTAATGAGAATCATTTTCAAAAAAGTAGGGGAATTAAATTTGATTTCTTAAAATTTGTTCAAAATTTACATTTAAAGAGATCTTATCTTTAAAGGGAGATGTTATCTTGAGAGCATTTGGATATCAAATCTGCATTCTTCCAAAATGCAAGTAAAAGCCCCAATGAAACACAGTTTTAGTTTACCCTTATTCATGTTCCTAGCTAGAAATCAATAGATAATGATGATGAAGTCTGATCTTTCACTCGATCTGGAATCAAAAATAATTGCTTGGGTTTCGAAAAGGTCTCGAGAAAAATGGCAAACTACATGTACACTATAGTACACTTTACTCAAAGATCTACTCTCTAAGAAACACTTGGCTCAAAAAGGAAGAGAGTTGATGTTATTGTTGAATACTAGTGTTTATTCAACTAAAATCAATCTCCATGAAATTCATTCATCCATGGAGTTTGGAGGTAAACTAAGCAGTCTAAAAGATTCAAAATATTGACAAATATCTGAAATCTTTTACTGTCACAGTTTGATATTATGCACAATGAAGAGAAACAAAATGCTCATGGTTTGCAA
The DNA here is from genome assembly GCA_030180135.1 of Orychophragmus violaceus. Classification (NCBI taxonomy): domain Eukaryota; kingdom Viridiplantae; phylum Streptophyta; class Magnoliopsida; order Brassicales; family Brassicaceae; genus Orychophragmus; species Orychophragmus violaceus. The sequence continues at coordinate 95,743,554 of CM058232.1, forward strand.
CCCTTGTAACGGTGAAACTATGGTATGTCAAACACAGAAAATGTTACATGAGTTGTGATTTATATGCTCATGTTACATGACTTGCTGCCTTGGTATCCAAGAGCATATAAATCACAACTCATGTAGCATTTTCTAGGTTTGACATACCTAGTTTCACCGTTATGAGGGTTGCAAACTACAAGCATTTTGATTCCCTTCATTGTGCACAATATCAAACTGTGACAATAAAAAATTCTCACATATTTGTAATTATTTTGAATTTTTTAGACTGTTGAGTTTACCTCCAAACTCCATAGATGGATGAATTCTGTGGAGATTGATCTTAGTTGAATAAACACTAGTATTCAACAATAAGATCAACTCTCTTCCTGCTTGAACCATGTGTTTCTCGGCAAGTAGATCTTTGAGTAAAGTGTATGGTTGTGTACATGTAGTTTGCCGCTTGAGACCTTTTCGGAACCCCCAACGAATATTTTTTATTTCAGATCGAGTGGAAGGCCGGAGTTCATCATTATCTATTGGTTTATGATATGAACAGAAATCAGAGCAAACAAAAGCTGTGTTTTATTGGGGCTTTTATTTGCATTTTTGGAAGAATGCAGATTCGATATCCAAATGATCTTAACATAAAATCTCTCTTTAAAGATAAGATCTTTTTTTGGTCAAAGAGATAAGATCTCTTAAAATGTAAATTGTAATCCTTTCAAAAGAAAATCAAATTTTATTTCCCTACCTTTTTGAAAATGATTTTCATTAAACATCTTTTCGTTACTTTTGTTGTAAATAAAATCATTTAATATCATAATACCTGAAACATGGTATCAAATAAACAACATGAAACTAAGGTTCTAACCGGTATTCGCTGACTAAAAATGTAGGGTATAAATGAGAACACACAAGTGGATGAATAAAATAAATTAGTAGAATTAATTTAGTAGAATAGTGATAATTACGCTGAATTTTTCCTTTCTCCTATGTAAACAAGAAAAACAAATTTTAGCTTAATCTTATATTTTTACCCTCATTCATTCTACTAATAATTAAAAAATTGACAAATAAATGAATTTTAGAAGAATTTAGAGTAATTATCGTTTACGATGAATTTTAGGACTCTAAAAGTATTACCATTTGCACTCGTAGTTTCGTAAAAACATTCACATAGTAGAATTGAGAACTATGATTTTAGTGTAACAAAATTCACCGGTCTAACATTATGTGCCACTGTTTTTTTTTTTGGCGACAAATGTTTTAGATTGATGAGCCCAAATTAGGCTAGTACAAGGAAAAATACATTCCCTAAAATAGAAATAAGTTTAAAACGAGATGGGCTTATACATGGCCCAATTTAAACAGTAAACCGGATGTATAAAAACAGTCAAGTTTTGCAGATTGTACAAGTGTATACACGTATCAAATGGCCGAGAAAAAGATCCACGCCTCGAAAATCCGAGCTCGGCCACATGCAAAACGCTGAATTCACCGGAGAGAGATTCTGAGGACGATCCGGGGACTATTGAAACTGCTTCCTCCGTTACAGTTGCTTTCTCCTGCCGATACTTCCACTAAACACACCATCAAATCGCCGCATATATTTTCAAGATTTCTACAACCAAATTCCACCACCGCTGAGATTAGAAGCACTTCATATATGGAGGAATCCTAAAGGATGAACTCTGGAGACGCGAAGAGGTTCATGTTGGCCTGTTCAACTCGATCGGGTGTCCGGTGGCTGAAAGCACTCAATGATTTGGAGATGAGAGAGAGAGAGAGAGAGTCAAATGGCGTCCTGGCGAAATAGCTCTAGGGTAAGATATCGGGAAATCCAAAATCGCCCCAGAAGAGTGATCGAAAAAAGTCGGGAGAAAGACCGGACAAAAGTCCGGATTTGTTCCACACACAAACGAAAATACACTTCCTAGAGAACACACAAAATCGAAGTGGTTTTCACTGGAAAACTAAACAAACTAAGCTATCAAAAATAAACCGACTAACGGACCGAGAAAATGCTAGCACTGTTGGTCGGAAATCGAGATCGGTGAGAAAACGTTTTAGAGAAACGTGAGAGAAAATGTCTAGAGAGAAAAGACGAATTTAGATGTTTTTTTGCCACCGTTTGTTCAAATCACATCAAGACCCAAATTGATTATATTTAGAGCGTGTCCATTGTTATTATATACAATATTGATGGAACAATTTCATTATATTTAGAGCGTGTCCATTTTATTATATACAATATTGATGGGACAATTTCAACATTGTGATGTATTATATTATTTAATTATTACTCTGTTCGTTAGTGGAATGGATGGTTCATATTTCATAACAGATTCACAGGGGCAAACAAATTAAGACTTTTTCGAAGCACATCAATTAGCAATATATATTGAATTGAGCTCGTGGCCTTGCCAAATATAAGACGCGTGTTGACGATGATATAATCACTTTTGGTACAATAAGTATCGAAATAATTAATGTTCAAACGGTCCAATGTATCTACTTAAGCATATGTCGAAACTTGGTTAATATTAAAGATATACTAACCAGAATACAGTGAGATACATATTAGAAATTTATGCGTTAGGATAATTTTGTGATTCATGTTGAAGATGAAGAGGAGTTTAGCATTCTTGCATAAAAACTTATTTAAAGATTTGGATCGGTTTAAAATAAAAAAATTAGATTAAAACAACAAGATAGATATTAAAGCAAAGAGGAAATAACGCGCATAGAAGACACGCTAAGCAAGAAAATATGCTCAAGAGATTCATGCCGACTAAAAAGAAATTAATCTAGTTTATCTTTTATAAAGTTTATCGTTTTCCCGCCGACCTTATAACCTATTTAAAAACTTAAGGCATGCTGATGTAAACACATATTCAATCAATAAACACTTTTATGCAAATACTTATCTATTAAGAGCTTTCAATTCCTTCTTCAACGCTTGTTTTCCTCTCGGAAACCTAGCCAAAAACCCAAACATCGTCGTCATCCGCCGAGCTAAATACAAAAATAGAAACCCTAATTAAAACTCTAAGGTTTGTTTTATCTTTAGATAAGCATAATCAAGATCTTACAATTGCTACCGTCTGTGGGGAATTATTCAAAGTATTCATAAAACATCACGCTCAAAGATGACCGATAATGTAGATCCAAAAGCGAATCAGGTGGTCTACGTCGAAAGCAGTGAGCATGACCTTAGCAATCACGAAGATCATGAAACATGCGATCCTCAAATTAGCAATCAAACTCAGGATCCCAAAACCGATCAAACTCATAAGGAAGGCGATGCTATTCCGCCGACCAACGAAACATCAAAGCAGATTGAAAGCGATTATGTCTATGCGACACTCTTGGAAAAAATCGATGCCCAAAACGAATTTATATGATACTTATCGGGGAAAGTCAGTGAATTGCGCACCGAGCAAGACAAGCGGTAATCAAGGGGAAAGTCTAAGTCATAACGAGTCCCTCAAAGAAAAAAGGACATCGTCACAAGGTAGTACTCCAGATTACAAAACCATCAGGGCGGAGGATCTATCAAGGTAACGACTACCGTCACGAGCTGATGGAGTTAAAAAAAAAAACTTAAAGGAGATGAGAATTGAGGTTCATCACATCACAAAGTATGCACCAGAGATCAATTTAATAATCTAAGAAACTCAGAGAATGTTGTTCACATCGCACATTACCAATGCACGTTCATCATCCTGGAAAGATAAAACCGCCTTCTTACAATGGCAGCACCGACCCTACAAGTCATCTGACCTCGTTCAAAGCGGCAGCCAAAGCCTGATTCTCGCCAGAAGAGCGAGATATAGGATACTGCCAGCTTTTCGTGGAAATATTGGAAGGATCTGCCCACACTTGGTTCTCACGCCTTCCACCAGAATCAATCGACAATTTCCAGGAATTATCTCGGGACTTCGTCAAATATCAATTCTTATACATGGAGAAATATACAACTCTACCATCTTTGTTATCTCAAGGCCCAACAAAACTTTATGATCTTTCATAGAATGGTTCAAGGGCGTCGTCTCACGAGTATCAGTTTTGGATACCCTCGCCGTCACAACTCTACAAAATGTCGTATAGTATGAAACCCTTTACACCAAGATATTTTTCTCAACAAACCATTCATGCTCGAAGATGCCCTTCAGCGAGTAAACAAATTCATAGACTTGGACGAGCATAAAGCAACTCTAGCTAGAAAGTATGGACCTACTAAGAAAACTGTCAAAAACGAGGATTACCTTGAGCCAAAATAACATTATGAAAAAGATCGAAGTACAAAGATGACCATGGTCGTCGGTAATACTGAGACTCAGTGTCCGCCGTCCAAACCTTTAAATAAGTACATTCATGAAACAAAGAAAAATCGCTGCAGCCATCCTCGTCCTCAGAAAAATGAGCTCCCAATGATATTGCGACTATCACAAAACGACGCCGCATAACACATCAGCATACCATCATCTTAATGAAGGATTGTTCTTACAATTCCATAAAGGCAAGTTCAAAGCTACTATTGACTAGATTATAAGTACCGCGCAACGCGACGATAATGAGCAACAAGACGAGCAGCACAAAGATCGACCATTTAAATGAAGCAAAAAAACATCATCCTTCAAACACCAATACCAAAAACCTAACCATGACGATCACGATGAAAACGATGAGCACCGGGGGCCATACACCGAATCAACATGATTATGGGTGGCTTGATCTCTGTCAAAGACTCTATTGGTCGATCAAGGAGTATGAACGCAAGACAATCGCCGCACAAAGCGCTCCACGACCAATCACTGACGAACCACATGTCATCTTCACCAACAATTGCGAGTTATCATGAATCTTAATCGACACATGTAGTTTTATCGAATTGATATTTAAGGAAACTCTGGAGAAAATGGAGATCAAGGATGACGACATCAAAAACAGTCAAACCAATTACAGGTTTTACGAGTGAAATGACATACACTACCGGGACCATCAAACTACCTGTTTACGTATGCGGAGTTACAAATCTTGTCAAATTTCAAGTCATCTAAAAACAAGTAATCTATAACGTCATTATCGGCACTCATGGGATACATGCCATGAACGCGGTACCGTCGACCTACCATCAATGCTTGAAATTCCTAACGAAAAACAAAATTAAAACGATCAGAGGTAGCCAGAAGACGAGCCGATCATTTTTATAATGGAACATAAGTTTCAAGCACCTCATGTATGATCAATGTCAAACACGACAACAAAGGACCAAATAAGAGCTCATTCAGCAGTTGGTCATCAACGAATCCAATGCTAGTAAATATGTGGGATCAAAACAATACTCCCAAAAGACATTAAGAAGGAACTTGATTTCCTCCGACAAAAGTCACAAATTTCACTTGGTCAGTCAAAGACATGAGGGTATCAGCCCTTCCATCAGAACCCATGAACTCAACTTCGATCCTACGTACAAACTGATCAAACAGAAAGACGTAAACTCGTCCATGAGAGAGAAAAAGCCGTCAACGACAAAGTCGACAAACGCTTGGATGCAATTTCATTTCAAGAAGCCAAATACCCTGATTAGCTGGCCAATCCAATCGTCTTTAAAAAGAAAACGGCAAGTGGACGGTATGTGTCGACTTCATGGACCTCAACAAAGCTTTTCTAAAAGAAAACTTTCCACTGCCGCATAGCTTTGTAGACGCAACAACATGTAATCAGTTACTCTCATTCTTGGACTGCTTCTCAGGCTATAATCAAATACTCATGAATCCTGATGACCGTGAAAAAACGGCTTTCATCACAGATCATGGCACATACTGCTACAAGGTCATTGCCATTTGGCCTTAAGAATGCAAGAGTGACATATCAACGTTTGGTGAATCGAATGTTCGCAGTGGAGGGTATGTGTCGACTTCACGGACCTCAACAAAGATTTTTCAAATTACAACTTTCCACTTCTGCACATCAATCGCCTTGTACAAGCAATGACACGTAATCAATTACTCTCATTCTTGGACTCCTTCTCAGGCTATAATCAAGTATTCATGAATCCTGATGTTTGTGAAAAACAGCTTTCAACACAGATCATGGCATATACTGATACAAGGTCATGCCCTTTTCCCTAAGAATGCAAGAGTGACATATCAACGTTTTGTGAATCGAATGTTCGCAGACTAACTCGACACATCAATGGAAGTTTACATTGACGACATACTCATTAAGTCGTCAATTGCTTCCCAGCATGTTGTACATCTCAAAGGGGTATGTACGCCAAGTCAATCACGATGATTGGCCAAGTGGCATGTGGAACTCAGTAAATACGATATCGACTATCGAAATAGGAAAGCTGCGAAATCTCAAGTCTTGTCGGATTTCCTTGTCGAGTTGTCACCAGAAATGAATCTCGACTCTCAAGAAGTTGACAAGAAAATTGGAAATTATTCGTCGACGGTGCATCCTTGAAACGCGGGGCGGGTGTAAGAGTGCAACTTCTATCACCAACTTGAGAAATTTTGGAGCAAACCTTTTGACTTGGATTTACGGCATCCAATAAAAAGGCTGAATATGAAGCTCTACTTGTTGGCCTCAGATTGGCCAAAGAGATCATCATGAAAAACTTGCTGGCTCACTGCGACTCTCAGCTTGTTGCAAATAAAGTTAACGGTGAATACGAAGATAAGAACGAATGGATGGAGGCTTACCTCAAAGCATCATGTAGACTCACTAAGACCTTCAAATCCTTGGACATTTTTCACATTCCAGGGAATGACAATGCACCAGCAGGTGCTCTCGCCTCTTTGGCATCAACTCCAAATCCCGAAGTGCGCCGACGAATCTCGGTAGAAACAATCAATGAGCCGAGCATCTCAATACCAGGAAGCGGTCACTAAAATCCCTCAAACGCGGTTCTTGCAATCAATAATCCATACGACGATCCATTAGAACCCGTAGATCTAAACACTGCCTCTGTAAATTCAGACATTGGTCAAAACTATAAGGATTGGTCGAGAGAAGATCCGATTATATCAGACAAAGGGAAAAACTCTCGGGGAAAAATGGGCCGCACGACGACTAAAGGTCAAAAGTGCACGATACACATTGTACAACGACGTCATGTTTAAGTACACAACCAACAAAGTCCTTCTCTGATGCATGTATGGTAAAGAAATATGCCGTGTTCTCAAGGAAATCCTTTTTGGTGCTTGCAGAAATCACCCAGGCGGCCGAGCTCTCGCTTTCAAAATCAAGTTGAACAGTCACTATTGGCCAACCATGGTCGCCGATTGAGAAATATACGCGACCAAGTGCGATAAATGCCAACGTTACGCGCCGATCATCCATAGACCGACCAATCTGCTCACTACGGCCACGTCTGCATACCCCTTTATGCGATGGGCTATTGACATTGTCAGCCCCTTTCCACATTCAAATCAAAGATGATTACTCTTGATCAGGATGGATTAATTCACGAAACGGGTAGAGGCTAAGGATTATGACAAAATCCATTACATACAAGTCCAACATTTTGTCTGGAAGTATGAGACCGAGCCTTACTCCGCTTTCAAAATTATCAGCATCTTTCCATCCGTTATTACAACAAAAAGGTACATGAACGTCATTTCAAACTTGGCGTACACTGGAAAAGTTTATGAAAATATGAAGGAATGGAGGGCTGGAAAGCTCGGCGCACACTAGGAAGGACCATAGAAAGTCATGAAACCCGTAGTGTACAAGCTCGAATCAATAAAAGGCAAAGCATTTATGCGATCATGGAATTCATCCAATCTAAGGGAATATCACTTAGCGCTTGCATCATACTGTTTTAAAGTCTTTTTCAAAAACCAGAACGAACTACGACTGACTTGATCCCGTTCAATGGGTATGTAAGCAGCCTTCATCAGCACAATTACAAAAAAAGAAGCTCGCTATGCCGAGCTCATTCCTTATCAATCTTCGTATTGAACTAAGAGTGACTTGATTCTTCTCCAGAAGATATGAAAGCAGTCTTCATCCGCACAGTGACAAACGCTTAATAAATTAATCTATTTATTCTTTAAGCCTAATATCCACTTACATTATATGCCGAGTATCAACTTATTTTATACTTTATGCCAAGTATCAATCCATCTTAAAACCTATGCCGAGTATAACTCATCTTAGACTATATGACGAGTATAACTCATCTTAGACTCTATGCCGTATTTCGTCCTTTGTTCTCCATAGCAATTGGGGATCAAAAAGCACCAAATTTTTACTTATCTTATACTTTATGTTGAGTATCAATCTATATTAACCTTTATGCCAAGTATTTACTTATCTTACACTTTAAGCCAAGCAACTCTATTTTACTGCAATTCGAGCATTGACTCCCGCATTCACAAAAAGCCAAACATTTCCCCTCGCACTCACTCAAAACTGAGTATCAACGCTCTTGTGCACAACTTGCCTATCAGAGCACATTGCCGAGCATAAGTCTCGCAAGCAAATTCACATAGACAATCGTACTAACGACTTGTCGTAAAACCGAGCTCCTTAATTCGCGAAATTCAAGCAACATACGCCTCGATTATAAGCCAAGCACCTGGTAAGACTCGCATTAAATTAGCATCATGCTCCTTGGCCAGGATTCTGGTCTTCTTTACATGATGAGATGCATATCAACTTAAAAATTGAATGCTAAAAAACTCACGGTAAGGAAAATCTGAGATCAGTCTCACACTAAAAAACCGGACACCTACCCGTTTTTTCTTTGAGATGAGCGATAACAAATAAGCCAAACACTCAAGTCTTGCACATTCGTTCCATCCCTAGAACGAAAAATCTGAGTACATATAAGCCTCGCAAAACCGAGGTTAGAAAAAATGTAAGCCCCACGATTAAGCAGTTTATTATACGCCATCCTCCTTGCTAAAATAACTCCACTGGTATCATACACCGCAATCACAAATGTTCGGTGTAAACGACCAAGGCAGCCCAATTTAACTAAAAAGACCAAGCCTCTGTAAAAGACCAAGCCTCTTCGACAAGCCGAGCAACTAACAACTAAACTTATAAATACGGCATCTCTGGTAGATGCACAATGACTAACAAAACACCGCTATTACAAGCAGGCAAATGTTTCTTTCACCAAGAGTTGAGTAAATCTAAGGGAAAAAAAACTATATTTACATCTTGAAAGCTCAACGTCTAAACAAAGGAAAACAAAAATACACTTTTCATATTCAATAAATCAAGTTTCCTTAGCAAGGAAATTTAAAGTACTTCCAATAATAATAAAAAATATCTCCTAAAAAGGAGAAAAGGTTCGGATAGGATACATAGCAAATACCACCGAAAATATTATAACAAATAACAATATGAGAAAAGCATAAGTTAAAACAACATCCGCTTCCACCTCCAATGTTTTCTCCTTCTTTGTCTGGTCCTCTCCATCAACCTTCTCCGAAAGCTCGGCCGGGACCACGTTCTCGGTATGCACCTGAGTTTGAGTCGAAGGTTCAGTCTGACTCTAGACTATCAATATTCCAAGGAAAAAAATTCAGGGAATCGCGAAGGCAAGAAAACAAACGATGTGTGATCGGCGAGAAAACAAACTTCAAATCTTCTCGCTCGAGCACATCAAGCTGGTCAAACTCATGATCTAACTCCTTCTCATCCTTTGTCAGCCGGTCCATCACAGATTGGGGAATGTCAACACCCTCACTGATCACCTTCTTGAGGAAGTTTTTGGTGTCACTAATCTGACCTTACTCAACCTGCTTGAATTTAACCATTTCTTGTTCGTCAATGTATTGCCGAAATTTATCAAAATAAGATCGATTTTTTGACCTCATCTCGGCCTCAACACACCCCATTTCCTTTAACAAGCCCGCCACGAGTGTCTCGAAGACATTTTTTCTCTACATGAAACCTCTTCAAGTCAGAAATCGCGACTTTCTGCAAGTCAACCACTTTTTTGCATCAATCGAGCATGGTCTTCTTTCATTTCATCTAAAACCGCCATGAGAGATTCAATTCTCTCTTCCAGTTTATTCAAGAGGGCATTCCTCTTCTTCACTTCATTTTCAGTCTTCCTAATTTTGGAAGCATACTCCAGAATCACCCAATTTGATGCAGCCGAAACCTAAAAGCGAAAATGAATCATAAGGCGCTGTTTTAAATAAAAAACAATGCTAAGGAAACTTACTGCGGCTTCGAAATGCTTGAGCTCTACGATCATTTCGGGCTCTGGCAGATCCTTCAAATCCGTAAAATCTCTCGATGAACCCCTTAGGCAAGACAAGAGATCGAAGCAGGCTTTGGGATTATTCACAAATGGGACCTTTCTCTCGTACATGTACGCAAAATAAATAAAAGGCGGATTCCCTGCCGCTTTTTCCTTATTCTTCATCGTAGCAATACTTGTCTCTTTTGACGGTTATCAGTTTTCTTCCTCCCCATTTCCTCGGCTTTTTTCTTTGTTGGATCTTCAACAACCTTCTTTTTGGAAGGATTCTCCTCGTCAGGATTCTCAGTGGCCTTCCTTTTCTTAGGCAGAGCCAAAACTAAAGCTTCATTTCCATCAGATTCAATATTCATCTTTTCTTTTTCTTATTTGAAGGGTCGGAACACGGCTTAGCAATGACTGGCAGATCGGCATTGCAACTTTGATCTAAGGGGAGAGCTTCCTCAGGATCTTTCGTTGACGCATCCTGAGCGGCAAACGACGTCTTCACACTCAGATTCCTAGAGTAGTCAATGTTAAGCTTCTTGACATTTCCCATTATGATTTCTGATGGATGGATGGCCTCAGAAGTATCCCAATAAACTGAAAAAAAAAAAAAGGTTTAGGAACGAAGTAAACAACTAAATGGACGATCTTACATCAAAATCATTACCTTCACTAATTTTGGGACGAGATCGGTTAATACGCTTGCGATCGATCTGGGACCATTTACGGTGACTGAGAGTCCTTATAACCTCGATGATGGAGAACAAATTATCTGGATGAGGCTTGTAGAAAGGATGAAACACTGCAAGAAAACATGAAACAAATAAGCAAGTCTTAAACAACCACGACAAAAAGGTTGGGAACAATGTTACTACCAATGTTTGTATTCCAGGTAGACTTAAATTTCCTAAGTGGATATGGGAAAACCAAGGAAGCTATCTCGGCATAAAAGTAACTCCGCTTCCAATGATGAAACTTATTTTGTCTACCAGTAACCACACCCTGATTTAACCTCATATAGAAACACCCCGGGTTAGTTTTCTTCATGTGACTGATGGAAGTCATTTCTTCGAATGTGCGGACATCTATAGTAATGTCACACTCGAAGTCCAGAACAAAAAGTCCTACCATGTGACGGATTGTCGTCCCTGAAAGTTGGGAAATGGCGATCCATAGCTTGCAGCCGTTAAAAAAGGATTCATACAGACATATGTAACCCCGCAGCAGCGTCCAAGGCCGATCAACATAGAAGGGATGATGTAACGGATTATCGGATCATCGCCACACTCCCGAAGCATGACGCTGAACGTCTTGTCTTTTGACCAAGTTGGGAAGACGTTGTCATAAAGCTCCCTTGGAACAGCTGACAACTCTTCTTCGACAAACCCATCCACGACGTTATCCTTCTCGGCATCATTCTCATCCTCCTTGTATTCCTTTAAATGATCCCAATCATTATCTCGAGGGTGAGGGATTTCGATTTCAATCCGACCCGAGCTTTCAATAGCACCTTCATATCGAGCTAACTCACGACAGCGTTTGACTTCCTTCATTATTGTGTAGCTTGGTGATTATTTAGATTAGAAGATGTGTCATAGGATGACAAATTTCCATAATCATTATTGTCTTTAGAAATTGTCACTGTATCATCGAAATTCTTTCTCGGACGATGATGATACCTAGAAAATTTCTTTTTCTATATCCCCAGAACAACGGATCAAAAACATTTCTGCTGAAGAACTAGCAAAGAACTAACCGATTAACGAAAAGCTAAATCTAAAATGCTAAGTAAATACAGTGAAGTGACGGCGAAAAAGTGATCAGAAAATAAAAAACGGCAGAGAGCAAATAAAATTATGTTTCTCCATTTGAGTAGAAATGAGAAATGAGAAATGAGAGAGAGATTTTATAGAAAAAGAGGTGTAGTACTCGAGAAGACATCATGATTATACCTAGGCGACACTTCGATCTCCGCACCTATAAGACGGTCAAACTGGAATCTTATTAAACTGGCCGATCTAAACCACTTCATAAACCAACCAATTATTTTCCACATATCGTCGATCCTTGATCAATTAGAATCGCCACATTGGAGGGGGGGGAGGGCTTATTGTTGGAGATGAGTTTAACACCCCTCTATAAATGCTTATTTAGAGATTTAGTTTGACCCAAAGAGAAAAGTTTTAGGCTAAGACATAAATATAGATAAAAAGGCGGCAAAGAGATAACGGCGTACGTAAAAGATATGCTCAAGAGATTAACACCGACTAAAAAGAAAATATTCTAGTTTATATTTTATGAAGTTTATCGTTTTTAGGTCGATCTTATAACCTATTTAAGAGCTTAAGGTCCGCCGATGTAAATACACATTAAATCAATAAACACTTTTACGTAATAAATATTTGTTTTGGAAAGCTTTCAATATCTGAACGGCACTCCGACGACCTAATTTTTTTTTACCAGTTGTTTTCCTCTCAAAAAGCTAACCAAAAACTCTAACATCCTCGTTATCCGCGGAACTAAATACATAAATTTTTTTGAATTATTAACTAAAATAAGTTTTTTCTATTTTTACTTTAGATAGATAAAATCCAAATCTTAAAATTTCAGTTTCATCAAGCCACAAAATAGTTTCGAGAATGGAAAAGGCCATGTTGTGTGGTCATTGTCCTATATGCCTCTGTTTTGGTAAACAGAGCATCAAAATTGGATGACAGGTCACTCCCACCTCACTGTTTGTCCTAATATTTTTACAACGTCAGTAAAAAGTATTCCCATTTTCTAAAAATGTTTTGAGAATATTCATGATCTCTATAGTTTTTCAGATTCTAAGCTAAATACAGGTACGTGCGTTCATACTTCCACATCATCTCTTGATCATTTAGTTGAGTGTATATATTAATGTCAGGGGGAGAATAAACAGGTTTATAATGTCCATGAAGATATGTGAACCGCTCCTAAGCACATATATATTTAATAGAAATCAACATGTGAAACCAATTTAAAACAAAAGTGTACTATTACTAACCGAGATTATCAAACTATTTAGTACTTATTTTAGTTTATGATTAAAAACAAGAAAGAAGTGCGACCTCAACGATTCAACATTCGTCGGCTGAATCAATATCGATAATTTAAAATTTTAAAATGGTGGTGGGGTTTACAGCTTAAGCTTTTAGGTTAAGGCTTTTGACATGTGATTTAACTTTCTGCAACAATGATGGCCCTCCAAAATCCCACAAAATAAGAAAATGATTTGGACGCTCACTTAGGATTCTAAAAAATATGAAAATTTAGAATATCTCTTTTTTTTTAGAATTTGATTAAATGTAAATCAGGAGCTAATTTAGATGTAAAAATTACTGGGTGCATAAAGTATATAAAATAGATTAATAGGTGCAATTAAGATGGTTTCTATTTAATTTAATTTTTTATTCTTATTTTACCTAACAGATAATCAAATTTAAATACTATTGAGTGTATAACTGTATATGCACCCATTCTCTTCTCTTTAGCTTTGCCTCTGAATATGCACCCTTTCTCTTCTCTTTAACTTTGCCATCTATTTAGCTCGTTCTAATTCTTAAAAGTCACATACAAATTTATAGTCGAAATTATCAAAAATTCTTGGCTACCAAAAATGAAAAATAACAAAGTTTCCTTTTCGATTATCCACATATTATTGATATTAGGGATCTTTTAAGCAATGTCTTATAATAGACAGATGTTATTAGATAAATGATATATATATATATATATAATATACTATAACAAAGGAACAGTGTAAAAGGAAATAATTGAAAACAATATATATAATTTATAAAGAAGAGTAGAAAGAGAAAAAATGGTTTAGAGCAATGATGTTGAACTAAGAGCAGCTGCAGAGAGGTGGGGGATCCAGTGGCCCCCGCTTTTATTCCTTATCAAAAACCATTCTCTAATAATTCTATTTAATGTTGCAATAAATAGGAAAATTTGTAGAAAGAAAATCACATTGCACAAAACACCCCACTTTATCAAATTTGGGGTTTCCAATTCCATACATAATCTTGAAATTAAACTGTGGAAAACCAAAGCATCAAAGATGTCCTTTTCCCTACTAACTAGTTTTATTTTAGGGGTTCAAACACAACAAATAAAATACTTTTTACTGTTGAGATTTAGAATTATGCAAATCTAAAGCCAACTAATTGTGGAAACAAAGCATGCTCTGTGCAGTGGAAGATTCTTGTCTTCTTAGCCGTTTTAAACATCCCTTGTAAGACGAGACGTTCAAATGTCACTGTCTGTGTCTCTCCTGTGAATAACATAAAGGGACAGTTTTGTCTGCAGGTCAAAGGATTCTGCTTCCATGAGTTTTCTCACAAGCCTTTGGTGCTGTTGAGATTAACACTACTAAATCCAGCTTCTTCTTAGTTCAATCTAAGGTTACATAGTTTCTCATTAAGGCGTCAGCTTTAATCTCAGTCTCTGCATTTGTAACATACCTCACATACTCATTTAAGGCTCTCTTTATGTAATAAATGAGGATTAGTCATAGCTATAAACAAATTGTTGGGCCTTTTTCAGTCCATGTCTAAGTCCATATTAATATGATAATCCGTTTTGGGTTTAAAGCGGCAAAATTCACGCAAATATGTTTTTGGATTTCTTTTTAAAATGTATCATAATAGTTGGAATTGTACACGACTTATATATATGACCATTTTTTATCTTAACTTCCGATGTCAGACTTGAATTGATGTCGTAAGTGTTCTAAAAGTCGGTCTAGGCGGCCGTCTAGGCGGGGCCGTGGCCGTTTAGGCGTTCCTTTGACCGTGGCGATTTTTTCTTAAGCGTTTGAATTAGGCGTTTATGTTATTAAGCGGATTTAAACGGTCCTAAGCGGTCCTAGGCGGGTCTAGACGGTCCTAGGCGGGTCTAGGCGGTCCTAGTACACACAATCGTTAACCAATTATCATTTGATTTTAAATTTTTATGTTTGTTTCGGTATAATTTTAAAAATTTATTACATATAACTAAATTTATAAGTTTTTACTTCATAAATTAATGGTTATCAATAAAAAATATTATAAATTTAATATATTTGATAGTAAATGTCGTTTTGATAGTAAATGTCGTGTGCTGATAAATTTAGCTAATATTCTTTTTGTTATTTCGATGTAGAGTTTTAATCTATTTTTTAGACTAAGAATATGTGAATTATATGACATATATTATATAATATATCTAATATATATCGTTTTCTTTTATAAATACATATAACGCCTAGGCGCCGACTAGGCTCCGACTAGGCGTTCTAGGCGCTAGGCGGTGGGTCACCGCCCGACTAGCGCCTAGCGCTTTCTTGAACACCTGGTCGTAACACAAGCGCTATTGTGAAATCACAAATACTATTCTCGAGAAAATCACTGGAAAATAAAATCTTGGAATAATTTGGAATGAGATTTGTTGTTTTTATTTCATTTTATGGAAAATAAAATACTAAATGCCAAAATAAAACCTGGGCCCCCTAATGACACGTGGGATTCAGAAGAGTAATCCAAGGCTGCTCAAGCTAATACTCTGCCATAAGAACCAATCTCAAGAGATAAGGAAACTTCACAAGACAGAACAGAGAGAGATGAGCCGTTGCTGCTCTCTTGGCCTCTGTGCCCCGAATGCTTTGTCATCTCTCTCTTTGAGTCCTCGTAGCGTCAAAGCTCCTCTCTTTATTACATCTCAAACCAAACTCAACTCTAACAACGATTCCCTTCTACATGTAAGACTCTCTTCTGATTTAGTCCATCAACAAGAATCTTGGAAAGAAAGAAAAAACTCTGCTTTCTTGTGGGCTTGACTTTTATTGTTTGCTACAGAATGTTGCCAAGATGAGAGCAAAGGCCGGTGATCTCTTTGGAGCAAAGAAGACAATCTTTGCAGCTCAACTCGGTGCAGTTCTTGCCACGGTAATAACATATATGACCTCTCTCTCCTCGCGATTGAGAACAGAGAGAGAGATGAACACGAAAATCTTTAGTTTTTCAGATTGATCATCCAGCTTTGGCAATAACGGGAGTCAACCACGAGCAGGAATTAAGCAGCGTGGTGCTCGATATCGGTATCATATCCGTTTGGTACTTCCTCGTAATGCCAGTAAGTTTTGCGACAAGTCATTATAGTATTTCCAAAGATTTAGATGGTTCATGTTTCTTGAGCTCATATACAATGGTGTTATTTAGCCAATCATCATGAACTGGCTGAGATTAAGGTGGTACAGAAGGAAGTTCTTCGAGATGTATTTACAGTTTATGTTCGTCTTCTTGTTCTTTCCCGGGTAAGGATCATCACTACACCATCGATGCCTACTCTCTCTGGTGCTTACTAAAAGTTGTAGTGTATTGCAGGCTACTGTTATGGGCACCATTTCTAAACTTCAGAAAGTTCCCAAGAGATCCATCTATGAAGTATCCTTGGGACAAACCAAAAGACCCTTCCACAATCAAGAATGGTTACCTCAAGTACCCATTTGCACAGCCAGAAGATTACGACTACTAAATCTTGATTCACAGATAGATTCACAAGTTTGTTTCATATCTTGTGCCTGTATATACTACGAATTTAATCAATCAATGGGCAGGCTGTGTTGAACATAATCATCTCAAAACATATTATAAACATAAATAACTTTACTGTCACTATGAAAGGTAGAAATAAATTATCTTGACACAATTTAAACAGTCTAAAGAACTTCTACAACTTGCGAGCTTTGAACCCTCATTATTTTCTAGTCATTTTTTTGTTCAAAATTTTGTATCTTGGAGCGTAAAAGGCTTTAACTTTAAGTGAATTCTCTACACGGACTATAGTCAGAGTTACCTCTGCTTATCTTCCTCAGGTTGTTTTGTCTTTCTTCTCTCTTAATTCCTCAAAGCTGTGATGATTGGGGTATAGTATTGATGCAGGTCCAATGAGTCCATTAGGTTCTTCAGCTCGGTTGTAACCTCAGGGTTAGAAGATAGAACAGCTGCAGCCGCGGCTAGAACCACAACAGTAATGGCTGTTCCTTTGAGGCAGCTGCTTCCACGGGAAAGTCTCCCCGATATAACTTTGCAGGACTTGTCAGCTTCTTTGTAAAGAGAACCATTGGCTCCTCCTTCAGTGATCGCTTCCTCGTTCTAAAAACATCAAAGGTCAGGTCAGAGATGATATTATAAGCGAATGGAAGGCGAAGTTGGTTAGTTTCATAGAGTAGGAGGCATTACCTTTAGCCTGAAGCTCTTCATAGTTCGGTTGAGAGTGGCAGTATCACTCGGTGATGATGATAGTTTGAGAGAATGCTCCCTCCATCCCTCTACAAGCCTTTTGAGTACAGCAACACTAGCTTCTAGATTCTCCTTGTAGAGATTGTCCCAGTGCTTGCAGCAATCAACATTCTCCGTCACGGCCCAGATAGCAATTGATGCAGCTTCCTTGGCTAGAACAGGATTTCCTGTAACAACGGCAACACATTATAACTCTATTTAGAGGAGACAAGGAAACATATAACTCAGGGAATTAGAACAAGTTTTTGCTAGTTACTCATACCTTCTCCAGCTAATTTCAGAGCAAAAGTGAATATTTGTTGAGTGACTTGTTTCATTGCCTTGCTTCCTGGTGCACCGGCAAGAGCCACTTCCTTTAACAGGGGATATATTGCCTCAAACCTCTCTGTAGCCTGTGTGCATCAGAGACCATGCTTGTGATCAGAACAACAAACGCGTCGAGCTTTTTTGTTTTACAAATTACAACTACTACTACTTACCTTTACTCTTGCGGATGAAGCAGGGAATGTAAGCCGCACCAAGATCTCAAACGAGGGAGGTGGAATCAATCGCTCTCCCTTCCTAACAGCTCCATTTACAAGTATGGTCCGAGCCTTAGGATTCGACAAAATTCTGATACGAAAATTGCATAAACAAGGTTACATGATTTGTCAAACATAAAGCAAATGAGATCACAATAAAATGTTTGACTCACTTCTCAACCAACTGCAGGATGAGATCTCTTGACTGAGGGCTGCAGTTCTTATTACCGGCTACAGGTAACAAGTTGTGTGCCCATGCCAACAAGGCTACGGATAAATCACCTTGAGAGGCCTGTCCACATTCCACATTTTACAAAATTTCAGGACATAAATTTCGACACTTTTGCTCCTAATTCATACAAGGAAACAAACAAACCTGAGCCATCATCCAAACAATAACTGGAAGCTTGTCCTGTCCTTGGTACTTAGGATTCTCTCTCAGAGTTGGCAATACATTAGTCAAAGCATCAGGTTTCCTACGCAATACCATTGCTAATGCAACAAATATTGCCACCTAAGAATATAACATAACGGAGTTATTAATCACAAAGGTAAACTAGATACTTCAAACTGATGAGTAGCATCAACAACGATGCCGGTTTCCAAAAATTACCTGAGATTTGGAAGAAGAAAGTTGTGCACCTTTCTTCCCACCTTTGGCACCTCCTTGTTGTGCTGCCAAATCTGTGAGAACACAATCAAACGCCCACAACAGAAAAGCTCCAAGAGCCTCAATTGGACGTTGGTTGATCCAATCGACTGATGTTTTGTAAACTGGCTCAGGAATATGAGATAACGGAACCTGTTGATTAAAGATATCAGCTTTACGAACCTCAACACTTCCATTTGAAAAGCTAACAAAAACATAAAAGAAATAGCTCACATCGATCAATTTGGACAAAGGAGACTCTTTGAACATCTTCACCCATGGAAACTGCAGAGATGATACTCCTGAAAGTGCTCTCCCAAAGTAATCAGCAAATCTCATTAGCTGAATCTCCGGCTGAGTCGCATACGATTCCTATTAAACAAAAAAGTTTGAATTTTGATTTGTGGGTTCTCGATTTCAGATCAGAATACAAATGATTAAACAATCCGATCAAGCAAAATTATCAAATTGCATGCACTTACCGATGCTTCGAGGAGGAAAGCTGCGAGATTTGAAGGATCAATCTTTGCTGCAGCTTCGGGCAATGACACTTTCGGCTTCTTCTCCTTTTTGGGTTTCCGCTTTTTAGTTTCCTCCGCCTTCAGATTCTGCTCATTCCTCGCCGCGATCTCATCATCGCTATCATCGAAATCATATCCCTCATCGCCGTAACCATTAGATCGGCGTTTAGATCTTGAACCGTTCGGTTCATCCTCCACATCAGTAGCAGCCATCTTAGCCGCAAGGATCCGTTTTCTTCGATCCTCAGCTTGCTCCTCGAGTGAACGGAAGACGTTATCGCCGTTAGATACGTTTCCATTAGGAACAGTTTTGCCGGAAACGCCGCCATTCGCCGCTTGATCCGCCGGTTTCTGTTTCCGATTGCGTTTTGGGTAGACGACTTTCTTCCATCCATGGTCGACGTTGGTGTTACCGTTGGAGGTCTCGAAGCCATTGTAGTCCACAGATTCGATCGGATCCATTAGTTTTATAAAGTTTCTCGCTTTTTTCGATAATTCTCTCTCTGGCGTGAAAAACAGAGACCAAAGTAAACAAGGAGATTGACCGGAGGGAAGAAATAAATAAGGCAGAGTAAGATAAAAAACAAGATCGTAATTTGTATCCAATCTACGAAATTGCCGTATATCAGTCAGATTTTGAACCGATCTTTTTGGGATTTTGTTTTTGTTTTTTTTTCTTAATTTTAATTGTGTAAGGATTACTGATTCTTTTTCCCAAAAATCTAGAAAAAATAAACAAAAGAACTTTATAAAAAACTAGTATGATTCGCACCATGTGCGAGCAAAACCACTTACAATTTTTTTTACAAAATCATTAATTTAATTTAGCAATAATAATATTATTAAAAATATTTATATCATATTAGTTATAAATATATTTAACATATTATTAAAAATTTATATGTAACTAATAAAACAAAAATTATTATTTAAAATAATATATATATCTACTTTTTAACATATTTTATATTAGTTATAATAAATTATAATTATACATAAACATCAGTATACATATTAATTATTATTTATATTTATTGAAATTCAAATTCTATAAATAATTAAAATTTACTATATAAAATTTTATTATCTACAACAATCATATATATTATATTTAAATTTTTTATTTCAAAAATAGTTTTGTATTTATCATCTTGGTTTTTTATTTTTAATATAACTTTTTACTTATCTCTAAAATAAAATAAAATAAAATTGATAATATAAACTAAGGTTAACAAAGTAAAAAACATAATTTCATTAAGGATAAAATTTATAAAATTTATAAAATTATCAAATTAATTTTTACAATAATAATAGTAATATTATGAAAATTTATATAAGAAAATTTATATAAGAAAATTTATAATTAAACATACACACATTATTATATTTAGTAAGATATTTATAATTTATTATAAATAAAATTAATAGTATTAAATAAGTTGTAATTTTATGTTAATATAAAAATTAATACATAAATATCTTATTTATAATATTTTATCGTTTATATACATAAATTTAAAATTTATATGTATAATATGAATTTATTATATAAAATCCAAAAAATATTTATTAATTTTTAAAAATATTCATAAACATTTTAATATTTATAATCTTATTTTTTCTATTCAAGATTGTGTTTATTTCTTAAATAAAATTAAAAATTTCATAAATATTTTCATATTTATTATATCTTTTTATTTTTTATTTTTTATTTAAAGTTATGTATATCTCCAAATAATAATTTATTTTTTATAAATATTTCATATTTATCATCTCGTTTTTTATCTAAGATTATGTATATCTCTAATATTAAATTTTAAAAATAAGATAATAAATATGAAATAAATTAAGGTTGGCATAGTAATTAGCCTAATTTCATTAATGGTAAAATAATAATCAACCGTTTTGAGAATGAATATAAGACCAAAAACACTTCTCATTTAATATAAAGATCTCAACCTCAGTTCTCAAATATTTTTCAGATATTTGCTTAACTAAAAATAGATATTATATTTTTCATTTTTCTTATAAAAATCCAAATTCGTTTAATTTTTGAGGTATTTGGGCTCTATACTAAAAAAAAATTGATGGGGACAATCTTCGATTTAAACTCATAGATTATATCAAAATCGACAGTCAACACTCAAAACCACATCGGGGGCGACCTTTATATATCGATAAAATTTTGTATCAAATGAGATGATTACTAACTATAACTATAAGATATAACAATTCTTATTGTAATTGTGACTATGAAGGTTTTAGATTCACCTCATATGTTTTTTTCCAAATATTTAGTTATCTAACTAATTGAAAAAACTTATTTAACTATTCTTATTTGGTCAATCGAAGTAGTATCTATTACTTTATAGTTATTACAAAATCTTGATCATCACTTCCTAGTATTACAAAAAACTTATTTAACTATTCTTACAAAATCGAATACAAGCAACGTCCTAGATGCATGTTATCCCACCGGAAGCTGGAGACTGCCATCTCGCCGTAGCCGGAAATCATCTTTGATCTTGCTCAGGGACAAGCTGCTCACCACGCCTCCGCCTACTGCAGGTACTGGTCCTGACATATACTTTTGGGTAACTGACTCTAAGGATTCTTCGAGTTTATCAACCAAGAACACTTGGGAAAGTATTCGCCCAAGAAAACCTGTGCAACAATGGAGTAAACAGGTGTGGTATAAGGGTCATATTCCGAAGCACGCTTTCACTTTTTGGGTAACCCATCTCGATCGTTTGCCTGTCCGCTGGCGCCTTTGCTCATGGGGACTTGATACACCAATAAACTGTGTTTTGTGTAACCTGGAGGTTGAAAACAGAGACCATCTTTTCTGGAAGTGTGGCTACAGTACTGATATTTGGCGCCGATCGTTTCTCAGACTAGGCGTAAACACAACTTCCTTCTCAGACTGGCCAAGTTTTTTATTTGGCTTCAATCTCTTCCTCTGGGCAACTCGACAACTCTGTCCTACATTGTTTCTCAAGCCTGTGTTTTCTATATTTGGAAAGAAAGGAATGCTAGGCTACACAATGGCATCCACAACACCAGTGTGGACCTCTTCAAGCGTATTGACAGATGCATCAAAGACATTATCCTGGCTCGCAACAGCCGGAAGGAATTCAACAACCTTCTTGCTTTATGGTTCACCTATGAGTAATCGTTCGTAACTTTGTTTTCGATTAGATTTTCACCCGGTTTCGATTAGGCTTTTTTACTCTCTTTTTGGGCCTCTTGAAACAAAATAGCTTTGCCGAGCTGATGTAAACCAAACCGTTCCATTTTTATTTTGGTATATAATTTACATTTTATCAAAAAAAAAAAAACTAAAAAGACATAAAAATGTTATTTTAATAATAAAAATGTGGAATATAATTTAAAGAGTCACTAGAATTTAGAGTGATCCATAGCAAAAATGAAAGTTGAACAATTCTGTGTAGACTAGTCTAAATCAATCTATGTGTAGACTAGTTTTGCCTTTTAAAACTCATTTTTCATAATCATGTTATCTTGTGTAGGTAGGATCAGCTCGACGGCACATCGAGCTACATTAGTGGCAATGGAGAGTCAAACAAGGAAGGTTCAAGTAAAGAAGGTTCAAGCAACTTGTAAAATGTTGGATCATTCTATGGAAAGAATAATGATCTTGAGATAATACCAAGGTTGTGGTCGTCTCGGATTTGCTCGAGGTTTTAATGAGAAGCAAAGAGCGGGAAATGTTGATGTTTCTTTTCATAGGTCTCGAAACCGTTAAGGTTCAAGATCAAAGTGAACATCTTCTACATATAGCATCCAAGCTAAAATGGATGAAAAGTTCCCGAATAATGGATATAAATGTGGCAAACTGATAGGTTATGCAACTAAGGGGATCAATATTCAAGTGATTATGTATTAATATGTACATGTCATATTCTTTGAACCAATGATGAGTTGTAGAGACACAACTCGATATATATTACGAAGAACATAACACTATCATAATTAATTAGAGAATCTAAATTTTGGATAACTTATCCAAAATATTATTATCTATTTTTATCAACAAAATCTTGGTTTCATTGTTCAAACTTCAAATCATCACGTTTCTATCATTACAAAGGTAACATACGTTTCAATACACAAATGTCATTTTTAATGTTAGTTAATGTCAAATGTCCCGGAAAAATGAACATTATAAAAGAACAAAAATGCACATACATGTTAAAGTGCAACTAAGATCCTTATATGGCCAAGTAACACCAACACCATATAAATATGGATTGCCTTGAGAACAAAAATCTGTATTATTATTATTATTTATTCTTCGATATTTATTAATATTTGTTTTTATTCCTCCAAACAACAAGATCTACAAGTGGGGGTGCCAAAATGGATAAACCAAACCAAAACAATTCATATCAAAATAGATTTAGTCTTTGTAATGTATTAACCAACTTATTAAGTAAATGAATTGGATAAATCTATAACTCATTTAAATAAATGGATTAATTGTTTTAATGAGTTGATTCATTGATAAAATTTTAGTAATAAAAAATTTAAAACTAACAATATTAATATTTAGGGAAACCTGTTGAGATTGTAACTAGTCCGACTTTGCTTCAAAAGTTAGGTTAAAATCAGCATATTGCTAATTTACATGCATAAGAATTTCAAAAAAAGAAAAAAACAACATCTAAACATAACAATGTTACTTCAATGTGTAAAACTATGAAACTGAAAGATTTATAGTAACAATAAGAGAGATAAATGCCATAAATATAAATATTACAAACCTCATCAAAAATCTCAAACTAACACACATAAAACATCAAACATTACATAGACGACGATGGAATATTAGATTGTCTTCTAAAATATTACAAACCCCATTAAAAGTCACAAACTAACACACATAAAACATCAAGCGTTGCACAAATGACAAAAAAAAATATTAGATTGTCTTCTAATAATATTAGAAACCCACTAAAAGTCCACATAAATTAAAGCGAGAAATAGATGATAGTTTGTGAGCAAGAGTCACTCTTTAGGGAGCGGAAGCTGCGAATCCGATTTAGCGTTTCTCGAAGTCAAATATAAAGAGATAACGCCTTAGAAAAGGCATTCCAAGTGTACTATAGAAAAAAAACTTGAACAATGTTATTATTGTTTTTTATTATTACCTAATAAGCAAAATCTAACTATACTTATAAACTTTAATACTGTACATTTTGACACTCCGTTTAGTAGTAAATGATTTTATTCACTAAAAGTTAATTGAAATAAAATACTGCATAAAAAGAAGTATGAAAAAAGATATAGAAGGTAAAGAAGTATACCAAATAAGGGGAGCAAAATAAGGATTTGATGGGTCAGGAGAGAGGGACAGCCCAACGATTCCTGTCCATAGTGTGAAATTATAATAATAACGAGGATCCGTGTGAGACACGGCAACGAATTCACTGCGAATTGATGCACCATTTTCCTTCAAACGGAAAACTTCGGTTCTTCTAGTCCCTTCAAATCTTACATTACGGTACCCCTGTCGCACTCGCAAAACCGCTCCGCCCTCTTTCAGATATGATTAAACAAAAAAATTTAGATTTATTGTTTTTGGAAAAACAAACTTGTAAATACAAAAAAGTATACCTGGCTGGGGCCTAGAAGTTTGCGAGGCTAAGAAATTATAGGTGGGATATCGATTATCTTGTTGAGGATTAGATTTGATCCAAATCTGAAAAACGTTTGTATTAAATGACACATCGTGACTAACTGGTGGAGTTCCAATGAGTATTGAACCATAGTATGAACGGTTGTATGAGTTTCGTAGAGGCACATATATAGTCATTAAAATCTGATAGACAATAAAAGAAGGAAGGAGAAGAATAGTAGAGAAAGAAAAATGTGAAAGGATGAAGGAGAAGGAAGTGACTACTATATATAAGAGGAGAGAAGTATTGATATACTAGTTTTGAAAATAATAATTCAAAAGTATATGATATCATTCAATTTTTTCTCGATAATTGGTGAAAGTTAAATCAATAATTTATTACTGAAAATAGGTAGCCTTTTAACCATAAATATAGGTTTATTACTGAAAATAGGTAGTCTGTAGACTACTACTATTTTTTTCACATTTTACTACTTGTATGAAAGGCCTTACATCTACAAATCTCAAGACTCAGTGATTTAACTTTCACCATTCACATATAAAAATAAACAAATTGTAAAAAATGTTTATAATACTTCTCGATGTTCATATATGTATGGCGAGCCCGTGTGAATTAACATTTTGCCGATTAGTATTTCTGCAAAATAAAAACTATAATATCGTAAAACTCGGTATCGAAAAACTTATTTATGTATGATTGTAATTAGTATACCTCAATATCTATGAAAAAGACGAAAAACATTATAATCTTTAATTCATCACAAAAACCCTCATATGGGCACGAGTGATAATAATCTCTCATCGAAACAAATAAAACCTTTTAATATAACAATTCTTGATTCATCATAGTGCTCTTGAAACAAAAACATTGTTATTATTATAACTTAAATCGACTTTGTAAAATAATTAACATTTGCAATAAATTAAAAATGTATAATACACCATAAATTAGCTAGTTACTTCTAAGAAAATCGTTACCAAATCAGGGGAGCAAAATAAGGTGATGATACATGAGGGGAGAATGAAATGGCAACAATCTCAATCCATTATGTACAAATATTGCTCATATATTGCTCAAATATTGCTCAAATATTGTACAAATATTACATGTAAATATTAAAGTAAAAATAAAATCCTTATATCACCAACTAACACAACACCATTCTTATATGGACCACCTTCATAACAAAAAGATGTATTCTTTAATTTCTTTCTTTTTATTTCTTAAATATTCATTAGTAATTGTTTTTTCTTCCAAAGAACAAGATGTACACGTAACAATATGTATAATATATGAGCTTTAATGTGCATTCTTCAAAAAAGGTTATAAGTTTTATTGTTTTAACTTTTAAAAATTTGAAACAAAATTATTTTCCAAGTAATAGAAGTTAGTGAACCATGCATGTGATCAGTCAATTGTGTTTTCACCAATAAAATCACAATAAAATTATTTTTAAATCCTTGATTCATCATAGTTCTCTTGAAACACAAACGTTGTTATTATTATATCATTCAAACCATATTTGTAAAACAAAATGAACATTTACAACAAATTATTTCAAAAGGTTCTATAATACACCATAAATTATCAGGTTAATACTATTAGTTCTAGAAGGTAAAAAAACATATTTACCAAATATGTGGAGCAAAATAAGGTGATGATGCTTAAGGAGAGAATGAAAGCCCAACAATTCCAGTCCATTGTGCCGCTTGACAATAATGAATAGGATAGTGTGAGACACTGTACAAAATTCACTAGGAATTGATATACCATTATAATCAAGGAAACTGAACACTTCAGATGTTTTAGTACTTTCAAAACTTATATTAGTGTACCGGTCTTGCATTTGTAAATTCGATTGGTTTTCTTGTAGATATTAAAAAATATATATAGTTTATTGTTCCTAGATGAACAAACTTATAAAAATATATGGTACTATTAGATATGCCTAATTTAATAGACATAAAAGCAAGCATACCAAATGTATAAAAATACATAAGATTTGATCAATGATATTATTCCGAATTATGAAAATATATGGTATTATTAGACCTAAACGCAAAATAGTGTATTAATAATTATTTTATTATTATTAGTTATATTAAATGTAAATCTATTTTATAACATAACTACATATTGTCTTATTGCTATTTTGACATCTTTAAATAGAGAAATTGTAAGTTATGTTATTGTTTGTATAATCACTCT
This sequence comes from Orychophragmus violaceus, assembly GCA_030180135.1. Lineage (NCBI taxonomy): Eukaryota > Viridiplantae > Streptophyta > Magnoliopsida > Brassicales > Brassicaceae > Orychophragmus > Orychophragmus violaceus. Next base: position 95,770,621 of record CM058232.1, read on the forward strand.
GCAATACATAAATTATCAACCAAAACCATATTAAAACAAATGAAAAAGTTTTTTTTATCAAGTCTATAAACATAAGGAATTAAAAAAAAAAGAATTATAAGGAACCTTTAACCATAAAAATAACTTTGTTACTGAAATAAGTTGACTATACACTATTACTTTTTTCTATCATCTTTTCTATTTGTATGAAACTTCTTATTCCTCCATATCCCAGACTCATTTCCTATTGTTATTTATTTTTTTCACCATTCACCATATTTATTTATCTTTCGATTTTTGATTTTGATTTTTTTTACCACACATTAGTAATTATCACTAAATACACTATAGATTAAAAAAAATAGAAATATTAAAAGTTATAAAACATATTTACCTAATTAATATAAATAAAAGCATATCAACTATACAAAATACATAAAAATTGATCAATGATGTTATTTTGAACTATGAAAACCAAATATTATATACACTACCAAGCGAACGATGTGAAAAGGCTCTCTCTACTTATAGAGAGAGAGAGTTTCCTCTCTAAAATCGTTGTTTCACCTTCCTCTTCTTAACACAATCTGATCTTCAGAAGAATGAGGTTTGATCTTTGACTTTAATGGGATTTTTTTGTTGTTGTAGGTTTGGAATAAATCCGGTATTGACGTCTTATGCTGGCATTCTCGCCTTTCGAAAGTTTCCGATCCTTCTTCCTTCTTTTCTTTCTCGTCCGAGCCACTGTGTGGTTATCTTTCAGCCATGATCGGTCATCTCCGCATGTTGTCAATGACTAATTTCTTTTTTGCTTCCACTGCTGGAGGGGCCGATGGTGGGAAAACTCCCAGCGACCAATAGTTTGTGTCTGGACGGTGACAGACTCTCTTGGAGGCAATGATTACTGGTGGTGCTTAAAGATTTTCACTTTCATCCTCGGTGTACTCAGGCGATCTTGTTCGGAAGATGGAATCCACATATGGGATTGAGATCAATCGAAGAGATTTGGAGCTGCTGTTTTCGGTGGCCGTGTCTTCCTTGACGGTGAACGGAGATTTGCATGCCGGCGTTACACATGGGCTTATACGTGGTGCCTTAGATCGATGGTGTGGCTTTATTGCTTACGTTTCGTTCGTATCTTTATCTAATTTGGGCCTCTACTTGTTTTAGCCCGTTTCATCCTTCATTGTCTCTTTCCCTGTTTGTACTTGTGGCCTTTGGGCCTTTTCAAATGAAACCGTTGACAAAAGAATCCACAGATTATACTCCATTTGTTTCATAACAAGTGTCGTTCTGACATTTTCACACAAATTAAGAAACATATTAAAAATTCTATTATATTCTTACCAACTATCTTTGACTATTGATATTCTTATTTTTCATTGGTTAATATTAAGGTTAAAGTGGATAAATTATTTTAAAAGCTTCATTGGAAATTTTAAACGATATTTATTTTGAAATGAAAAAATAACTCTATACCGACACTTATTAACTTATTGCGAAACGGAGGGATTATAGTTTTGTAGGAATTTGGCATTTGGTGGGTGGTTTATTCCAAGAAAGGAGAAGTTCTGGATAAAGTCAGAAGCGTGTGGTCCACGCGCTAAACATTTTCTCTCTTGAAGCTTGCGACTGTGTTCTCTCTTTGCCGGCGCGTGAAGCCTCTCTAGTGACCGGTGTTGGCCGGCGTCGCAAGAGGGCGACTCGTCTCAGTCTTCTGCTCCTCCAGTCCATGCTCGTGACGAGTTATCTGGCGTTTCGTCTTTCACCATATCTCCTTCTTTGACAGTTTTTGTGTGTGGAGGCGGTGGTTGGTAGCTTCTCAGCGGTTTGGTGTGCGAGGGCGTCCTCTTCTCGGCTCTGGGTCTGTTAGAGGATGACTGATCTGGTTGTATATGGGGTCTTGTAGTTCTGATAAAATACTCATGTAAGACCATCTTGTCTAGGGGGCACTACACCTTTCATTATGAATGTTGCTTTCTTAATCTCTTCAGGGCATATAGGCACGATCAAAGCCTCGTTCATCTCTTGAGTAAATCGTGGAATAAAGCCGTGAAATAGTGTTTCCAGATCATGCAGATTAGTGCTCACGAACAATTCCATAATCAACTACAATGTTTCCTTTTGCCCCTTCTGAGAAATACTCTTGATACAGATCATCCAGTAACATAAGCACCTAGTTTCTGATTCTTCTACCTTTCACACAATTGTGGAAAAATTGAGTGTTCAGGTCTCTTCCTTAACCACTGTTCTCGGCTCCTTTGACTCCAAAACCTTTCCTCATCTTTGCAAAGCCCACACTAACTCATGCTTAATAATCTTCATCACCTCCTTGTTCGGGTGAGACTTAGATATCTCTTCAACTGTCTATTTAAGTCTTAGAATGTTGTTTTGGAGTTAAGGTCAGAGGACTTTTTACATCTAGCTATTTCACGTCGACATCTAGTAATCTGATCCATGACGACCGAGCCTCCTCCTTGTGAACATTTCCAGCCTTTGCAAACCACATTCCCAAACCCTTCTTTGGATAGCATTATTTTGTCAAATAAGAACCTGTTTCTTTTTTATTCCTCAATGTCTAGTGCAAAGGAGAGTTTGATGGGACGATGATCAGAGCCCCATATAGCTAGGTATTCTATTTGCGATCTTAGAAACAAATGGAACCATTACTGCTAAGCCTCCACTAAGATCACGAGGCTCCACAGTAATCATCTCACCGTACCCTAAACTCTTCATCAAACCTTCCATGTAACCAAATTGTTGCTTTGACTCAATAAGACACAAAAGAATCAGGAAAATACGTACACAACATTTCCCGGAGACGTTTAACTATCTTGTCCCTATCAGCTCCTTGATAGTTCCAACTGATTATGCTCATTGGATTTGCAACGGCTTCAAATCGGAAGCCACAATGGATTCTTGGTTTTTTTTTTTTTTAACCCTTTTTCTTTAGAGGAGACTATGAGTCTTAAAATTTCGTTTTGGAAGAGTGTTCCTTAGCAATATGATCGTCTGTGATTACCTGCAGAGGAGGGGAAATGTTGTTTGATGGCGGATTGTATACCATCTCTTCCCCTGCCAACCATTTGATTCGGAGCAGAGGTTGAAGGTCTATCCTCACTTAAACTGAGTCGTTGCAGATGTTTCTTCTTCGTGTCATAATCAAACACATGCCATTTATTCTTATCCATGTCATAAGTGATTTTGGTGAGGTTTTCAGTTAGGACCAATTTTGCATCCTCAATTGGTTGTTGTACATGCAATATGCAAGCATTTCATTTGGTTTCATCCGCGTGTGAAATTTACATTAACACCATTTTTTTATCTTGGTTGGAAAGTTCTGGGAATAGGGGCAGGAAGCCAGGAGGGGCTTCCGTGGGGCGAGAGTGCTTTGGGCTTGCATCTTGTTTTTTTTTTCAACCATGGACATGCCATCTTCTCGTACATCTGTTGGACGCAGTGGAATTTTTTTTCTGAATTTTCTCATACTCAAATTCAATTATCAATGTTTCCCCTTTATGGTAAGATCATGTTTTTTGAGGCCACAACAAGGTTTTTCACCATGAAGGTAATTCTAGCTCGGATATAATCCTTGACCTGTGATATTTTAGGGTCGTATGCAATTTCTTCAACATGCCCGATTTTGGATGCCAGATTGTGCATAGTTTCTGGCGTAAAGTGATTAATCTGGATGTGCCTGATAAAAATCAAGATTCCATTGACGTGAAGAAATTTGGCGGGACTATGTGAGACCATCTTTCCAACAGCATCATCCAATGATTGTAGGACCAGAGTCAATCCTTTAGAACCGCCAGTAGATCTTCTGCTCGCTGGAACACAAATTGATAATGTTATGCCCTTCACATGACCATAGACTCTCCATGCCGTCGGCATGTAGTCAATCATCTGAGCCATTGATTGATAATCAGTGTTTATCAGTCACCCTAGCAAGTTATTGGCGTTGTCGTCAAGAATGTGGAAGCTTGGTGTGTCCGGTAAAGTTATTGGATCGTCATCCTCAATCATCATTGATCTCAGGGCATTGTGCAGATTTTCTGCTATCGTTGGTAGCACCTCAGTCGCACAAAAACTCTGAAATATGTGGAGAGGCGGAGAAGACGCGTTGAATGGTGGGATGAGCAAAGGACATGATACGTTATTAGCCTCGTAATCAGACTTGTGATTGTGTGAATAATTAAATATTTCTATATATGGTCTTACGCATGATGGGCAAGGGAGGATTTTGTGAAGATTTCTTATGAAAAGGGAAGCGCGATGAAGAGAAAGGAAAGGGGATAAGAAGAGAATGGCAAATGAATACTGGAAGTACTCTGTTTATTTTTGTAAGATATCGTAGCAATTAGGCTGGAGTGAAAACCTTAGGCACGCACGAAAAGGAGATTTGAAAAAGGAAGGTTTGAAACCCTGTGATACAACCCAAAGGGGGCAAAAAGAAAAAAAAGGTTTAAGGTGTGCTTTAACATTAAAAAGGCATTACCACTATTATGTTATGTGTTTAAGGTTAAAACTTAAAAGTGTGAAAAAAGTATGTGTTTCTTTTCAATTTCTATTTTATATTTATCATCTCATTTTTTTATTTATGTTTATGCATATATCCGTAGTAAAATTATCAATATAAATTAATGTTAACAATGTAATTAGCCTAATTTCATTAATGATAAATTAGTAATCAACAATTTTGAGAGTGAATATAAAGCCAAAAGCACTTCTCAATTAACATAAAAATCACGTTAAAATTTGTATTACCATTATTTTGTCCGAAATTATGATATGGGCTTCATATTTGTTTTTTGTTATCTTAATTGTTTTTGTTGTCAAATGTTTAATATTATTTTCATTAATAAATATTTTAATAATTGGGATATAGTTTTTGTTGTCAAATATAACTCATTTTTGGTTCTATAAATTTTAATTGTAAAGTAATATTATTTAAATCATTTACTCTTTCAAAATAATATCAAACTAGTATGATTCGTTCGCATATGCACAAATATTATTAAACATAATTTTTTTAAAACTTAAAAATTATTAAATTAATTTTACAACAATAATAAAATTATAAATCTATATAAAACTATTTATTATATTTACTAAGATATTTTATAATTTATTATAAAAAAATTAATAGTACTAAAATGAATTGTAATTATATTTTCGTATTTTCAACAATAATAATATTATAAATCTATATAAAACTATTTATTATTAAACATACATACATTATTATATTTACTAAGATATTTTATAATTTATTATAAATAAAATTAATAGTACTAAAATGAATTGTAATTATATTTTCATATATAAAATCAATACATAATTATCTTTTCATATATAAAATCAATACATAATTATCTTATTTAAAATATTTTTATTATTTATTTATTATTTATATATATATATATATATATTCAAATTTATATAAAATAATATAAATTTACTATATAAAATTCAAAACAATAGTTATTAATATTTAAAAATATTCATACATGTTTTCATATTATCATATTTTTATTGAAAATTATGTATATCTCTAAATTAAAAATCTTAATAAATATATTCACATTTATCAATCCATCTTACTTTTTTATTTTTTTATTCAAAATTATATATATATCTTTAAAATAAAATATTAAAATCTTTATATTTATTTCATATTTATCATCTCATTTTTAATTCCTGTTCATGTTTTATCCGTGATGAAATTATCAATATAAATTAATGTTAACATCATAATTAGCCTAATTTTATTAATGATAATGTAGTAATCAACTATTTTGAAAGTGAATATAAAACCAAAAGCACTTCTCAATTAATATAAATATTTTAAAATTCAAAAACACATATTAAGATATATGTCCAAAAATATATACTATTCATACAAATATATAACTAAAAATTGTAATTATTTTAAATTATGTTAATAAATATGATAAAATATTAATATAGTCAATATTTATAGTATTCAAATATAAGATAAGTCTAACTACAATTAATATGTTTTGTTGTTCCATCAAATTTGTAAAATATTTAGATCATTGACAAATTGAAAAAGAGATTAGCTAGTTTCATTTATAAAAATGTTAAAAAATCAACCTTTCTACATTAATATTGATTAAAAAACAAATTAACTAATTTCAATTAAAAATAATAGAAATAAATTTAAATCAATGCAAACATTTTAAATGGATAGATTGTTTTGTCTGAACGTTTATGAATTTGTACTTATATTTAAATAAAATTATAAATTTAATTATTAAAATTGTAAAACATAAATAATTTTTATACAAATGTATGTTCCATACGAAATTAAATCAATAACACAAATTAAACTTATATGAGGTAATTTTTACAATGATTATTTTTTTAAAAAACAAAATATTATAAAATTAATTGAGAAGTTATTTTGAGTTTTTATTTACTTTCAAAATAATTGTTACTTGCTTGCCTTTAATGAAATTAGATTTTTTTCTATATTAGTTCTAAAAAATATTTTATTTTATTTTATTTTAGAAATATACATAACTTGAGATAAAAATAAAAAATTAAAATGACAAATACGAAAATAATAATTTTAAATATTAAATTAAAATAATAAAAATAAAGTAAGCTCATTTTAATTTTTTTTATTATTTTGTATATTGAATTAAATAATTATTTTATTATATTTAATATATACATAATCTCTATAATAAATTTTTTGACAAAATCAACTAATTTATATAATGTATTTGCTATTTGATTTTAAGAAATTACTAATTATATTTGTTATAGATAAAATAATTTTATATTCTAAATTTTTTAATATTTTAATACTAAATTTGAAAAATATAAAATAAATTAATATATCCTTTGATGAAAATTTTAATATTAAAATTAAAAATTTTGGATAAATTGTATATATAGTTTGAATAGCTCATATTTAACCGACATGGTTGGCATGGCGAAGAACCCTAAATCTCAGAAGCTACCCATACGAGATTCATCCAATTCCTGGTCCGAGCTTCCTGTTGATCTCTTGAATTTAGTGTTTAAACGGCTCGGCCTTGCTGATATTCGACGAGCTGAATCGGCATGCTCGTCTTGGTACTCGGCTTCGAGACGATGCGTGACCCAAAATCAGAGGGCTTGGCTGATTCTTTTACCCGAAGAAGACGACGACAACAACAACCATTCGTGCACGTTGTTCAATCCCGAGGAAAAAGGTAAGCTTTACAAAAGACGAGATGAGGGTGTTGAATTTGCAAAGAGCCGTTGCTTAGCAACAAATGGAAGTTGGCTTTTTATGGTTGATCTTTGGTACAATCTCTACATTTTGAATCTATTTACCAAGGAGAGGATCGATTTACCTTGGGTGGAGTCACAGATTGGAACGACAAAGGTCGAGCAAACCTTAGATGGTTGGTTTCGTATTTGGAAAAACGGTCAACAACGCGTACGGAAGTACAAAGATATTATTATGTATATGAAATCCCCTGTGTTTTGGATTGATGAGCAAACCAAAGATTATATAGTTCTATGGGGATTTGGCAGTTGGTGTGTGGTTTATTCCAAGAAAGGAGATAAGTTCTGGAATCAAATTCCCCTAGTTTCTGGTTGTTCTGAGTTGGTTTACAAACATCACAAGCTTTACTACTTGGTATTGAACAAATACTTGGGTACTAGTAGTATCAAAATATTCGATTTCTCTGGAGAGATTCCGCAAGAAACCTTTCAGTGTGGTGTTACTGCGACTACAATTGAGTACATCCCTTTTGAGCTTCAAGGAGTTTCATGGGGGATTGTTGCCACAAAACTTGTAGTCACAGTAACAGGAGATGTCCTCAAGGTTGAAAAATTGCGAAGACCTATGATTGGAATCTGGTCCTTCCGTGTTTACAAGGTTTATTCATCAGGTTTCTTTAAGAACTATGAACAGGTTGATTCTTTGGGCAACGAGGCAATGCTTTTTGATCTAGGCATCACTGTGCTCGCTAATGATGACATGAAGAGAAATTACATCTACTTCAATATTATTCGTACTGAAAAGAACAGTACTCGAATTTGTCTCTTCAATCTTGAAACACAGAAGATGGAGGAGGAGCCACTGCACAAGTTTGATTGTTCGTCCGCCCAACAACTCACTAAAGCTCGATGGTTCCTACCAAGTTTCAGGCAGACATAATTCATCTCATGTTATGTATTCCTACTCTAAATTATGTGATTTGGGTAATGACTTAAATGTTTTTGGTTTGGATCATATCACAAGTTCTCGCACAATTTCTTTGCTTTACTTGGTATCTTGTTCAATCGCTTTTAACTATGCTGGGTTTTATTATTCCATACAATAACATAGTGCACAAGGGGGATCGATCCTCGGTACTAAGCATAAGTGTACGTAAGTAGGAAGATAAAAGTTTTCTTCTATTCTGTTTTATGTTTGCGGAAAGATTGTATGTACTAAGAAGAGGCAGAGAGCATGTACAAAACTATGGTGTCGACTCTACAGTTTTAGGGCAGTTGTAATTCTCTTATGAGGACAATGTAAAGATCAAATTAACTTAGTTAAAAGAATCTATGACCTCAAACCAATTCTTGTTGCTGCAACTCCATGCATTAAAATACCCGGACTGCGTTTTATGATTAAAGAAAAACCATAAAGTTACGAGGGAATTTGCCATGTACATATTTAAAAAGGTAAACAGATTAACAAAGGATAATTAACCCCATGTCATCACAAGCATAAATATATATATATATATATATATATATATATATTATAATATTCTCCGATCATGAGAGTAGAAACAGAAAATTTTATGACTAAAAGTTAAAATTGGAACTATTATCTGAGATCCACTCTGATCCGCTCTAGAAATTTCACTGTACAAGCATGTGGGAATACATGTGACAAGTATGAAAAACAACACTGATATAGAAATAAACTAAGTAACAACACTCCTTTTAAGAGACTCCTCTAATCAATGTAAGAGGAATGGAGTGTCAACCAACATCTGATAGAAGGGAGGATCCAGTGAGACACGAACTTTAACAAAACTCTCTTCTTCTTGTCTCTCACTGTTATGCCAACAAACACGAACTAAATGAAAAATGAAAAGAAATAAAGATAGAAGAAATGACATACTACTATTGGAAAGATTTAGAAGAGTTTCTCTCATGTTTTTATAATGATAAATCTGAGTCTTAAAAACTCACTTGTGAATTTATACTAATTAATTCATACTAAAAAGTGTGTAAACCAAAATACTTACCAAACTAACAACTTCATCAGCAATACCAATTTAAGTAATCTGTAGCCTTATCGCCCCTGGTTGTAAAAACTGATCTCACCATGACTTTGTTGTTCCTCTAAAAACCCGCACTTTTAGTGCTGATGAGTGATATAGCTTTCACTAATTTTCTATATCCGACAGATGGAGTGAGGAGGCTAAGAAGCCACGATCAACCCGATAAATGGAAACTCATACCAATTTCATATATGTGAAGAAAAGTTACAACACCTGTAGGTCCCTCAAGGAAACACTTGTTTCGAGAATAGTGCAGAAAACAATTACATGAACTATGAAATTTTGGTAATGTTTTCAATGAACTGCCACAACCATTAAACTAACATTACTACTACTGTGTATGGATTCTCCAATACTGAAGTGAGTTTTGACAATGATCTTTAAGAGTACAATTCATTTAAGTAGCAAAGCCCAGCGAGAGACTGACAGTTCAACATACTGACTTGATCATACCTTGATAGCGTCATCTCTAGCTTTCCATAGCCCTAACTTGTACTTCTGGACATACCTGAGTATGGTTTTTCTCTGCAAAACCAAAATTCAGAATGTCAAATCCATGGAGGTATTACAATAGGATAGCTGAATAACTTATCCAGCATATGTCAAACCCATCATAGTTTATTTGGTTAAGTTATTCACAGGATCATGATATAAGAATGTAGAAATAGCTCGATCATATTTCTTTTGAAAATCCCCAACCTATTGTTCCCCTTGAGTGGTATAATTATTTGGTTGAATAAGGAACAAATCCAATTTAATAGACAACCTAATTCTCTAAGAACCTAAGGTCTTAGAATAGTGTAACCATAAATGGGTAAATGAATATTCATTAAAACTGAGACTTGGTAAACTTACATGTTTGGTAGGGATGCCAAGTTTCTTGAATCAGAGTGTACTCGTCACAAGAAGCTTATGAAGATCACCGATCTCATGTTCGATTTTGGAAATGCGAGTCTCAGCTCCTCCGCCAATCCCTCTTAGGAACTCTGGAATCGAGACCTTCACTGCAATACCATATACAAGGATTTAGAGTTCCATGCGAGTACTAACAACGATAACCATGATCCACAATTTCCACCATTGGCTAACAACTCCAATTTAGATAATGCTATTAAGACCATCTCCAATGTATCCGAACAATCTAACCTAATCAATTTAGATAATGCTATTAAGACCATCTCCAATGTATTTCTCTATTTTTATCTCTAAAATAGAGGAATTCTATAGTGTATTTTTCTCCAATGTATTCCTCTAAATTTTCTTCTCTAATATTCTTTTTTATTTTACTAATAATACATTTTATTTACCAAAGTTGCAATTTAGTCCATTTATTTTATTTTTACAAAATTTTATAAAATTATAATATATACGATCCGATCCAGTACCAAAATAAGAGTTTTTCGGATTGGTGCCGGTTTAGATCTTCGGATCCGGGTAAAATGTCTATCCATAATTTTTTTCACAAATGACCAAAAAATATTTTTTCTCAAACATAATATATTTTGATTTTTAATATTTATTTTAAATATTTAACAGTATTATTTATAATTTATTAATTCTTATATTGTTAGTTATAAAAAATATTAATATTTAATTATTTTAGTTATAAATAAAAGTATTTGAAAGTTGATGGACTGATTTGTAAATTAAAAAGTTCACCTCTATTATAGAGGAAAAATAGAGTTCCTCTATATATAGAGGAAAAGATAGAGATCTCTATTTTAGAGGTGAAAATAAAGGTGGGTTAGAATAGATTTGTACATATACCGAAAGATAAACGAAATCCTAAGTGGTAAAAAAGGTGAAAATGTTTTACAAAGCTAAACGAGAACTAATCAAGAGCAGCACACACACCTCTATCAGTCAGTTTGTTGAGCTTCATTCAAATGTGGAGAGCCAGTTTGAACGTGGGTCGCTGGTTGATTCACATCAGCAGGACCGAAGGGTTTAGATTGATTTATCTGTTGGTGAGTAGAAAGATTGACACCGGGAGTGTAGAATCACATTTTGGGAAGCTCTTGTTGCAGCCATATCTTCAATGCTACTATATCCTCTATGAGAGTTCAGAGTTCATCTTCAAGCCGGAGATACACATCTCCATGTCAAGGTTGTGTTTAAGTGAAGTTTGGACAGTTTGGGGTAGATAAAAATCATAAATTGAACTCTCCCAATTCCATAAATACACCCTTTGGTTAACTTACCGCGCTGTAAAAGGGTCAATCAAACACTCGTAACTAAATAAAGAGTCAGGACGTCATCACCAAACGAGCATCAACCAACATCCAATCATAACTCAATTACATATATCTTACATGCCAATCATAACTCAAGAAAACTCTAAAACAAATTTACTATCTTTATGTCATGATCTCTATTTAAAACTACATTAGTAACCTACACAATTGCCAACATCTTAAACCAACACATAAATCCAGTAAGCCTAAATATTTGTTTCACCAACAACAAAGTAAAGCAGTAGAGAAATCCTAATGCGAGAAAAAAGATGGACGATCACTTTGAGATATTCTTGGTCAAGAAACTGATCTTCCATTAGTAGTTTTACTATAAAGTAAAAAGAAAAAATTAGTATTTGTATGTAAGATTAGTTCTGTTGAATAAAAACACTAGGTAAATAAGGGAAGACAAACAATTAAAATACAAATATCACAAAATTTATTAAAAAAAGTCACAAACTAAAACATAAAACAACAAACATTAAACATATGAGGGAATTATATTAATTCTAATGATATATTACAAACCCATTAAAAGTCAAACTAACACATAAAATATTTAAACATTGCACACTTAGGCGATAGAAAGATATTAAATTGTCTTATGATAATAATACAAACCCATTAAAAAGTCCAGATAAATTAGAGCGAGAGGATATATGAGATTTTGTGAGCATCACTTCTTAGAGAGCCGACGCTGCGAATCCAATTCGGCGTTGCTGGAAGTCAAATATAGAGTGATACCTCCTAAGAAAAGGCATTCCAAGAATACTGTAGAAAAAAAATAAGTAAACATTGTTATCCTTGTTTTTATTATTATCTAATATACTATTGTGTCTTTCTTGTAATCTTTAGTTAGGATAGATATACTACAAAAAAAGATATCTTAAAAAATATAACGCTTAAAGTAAAAGAAAATATTTAGTAAATATTTAAAAAATTACATGTTGGGAAGTAATAGTGTAAACTCTCTCACCACTGAAAAAGCAGAATGATACGTCAAGCATATACTGTGCATTTTCCATCTCATCATCAGTAAATTCAGTTCTCTCCGCTTCATCATTAAGTTCCAACTCATCAACTCCAAATATAGTCTACACAAAAAGACAACAATCATTATTAACTAACATTAATTATATGAAAAATGAAAATTTATAAATAAAACTCACCTCTCAATGTCCGCCTAGAATTTGCAAATTGATCTCTCAAATTATACGTTACACATATCAAAATAAACATATTGTAAAAAATGTTTATTATACTATTTTGTTCTTCTTTTTAAATAACAAACACTTACACGAAGACCACATATGTATGCTGTGCATGTGTGAATTAAAGTTTTGCTAGTTAGTATTTCTGAAAAATAAAACAATAATGACGTTAATCTCTATTATCAAAAAATTATATATGTAACTAAATGATTGATTGTAATTAGTATACATACCCATATTTTCTTGAACGATGAATGTCATTCTAATTTTCCATTCATCAACACTTTTTACTATGTCATAGTACTCATGATCTTCCTCATAGTGATTTGGATATAATATGCAAGTTATAAACAATATTATTGATGAGACTTTGAGTGTGGACACAAATTCTCTTTCAACATGCAAACCATGTAAGTATGAATATTAAATATATCGTTATCACATTACATTTGTTGGAAATAAGATTTTAAAATAATTTTATTTATGATTTTGTTGGTGAAAAACACAATTGATTAATATCATACATGGTTCAATAACTTCTATTACTTGGACAATTATTTAGTTTTCAGATTTCTTTAAAGTGAAAATAATAAAACTTATAATCTTTTTTTTAATAATGCACATGAAATCTCATATATATATATTGTTACACGTTGATTTTGTTCTTTAGAGGAAAAAAACAATTACTAATGATTATTGAAAAAAGAAAAAAAATTAAAGAATACATCTTTTTGTTATCAAGGCGGTCCATATAAGAATGATGTTGGTGTTAGTTGGCAATATAATACTCTTGGTTGCACTTTAATATGTAGGTGCAATTTTGTGCAATATTTAAGCAATTTTTGTGCAATTTTTTTGTTTATTTATAAACTTGTGACTTTTTTCAAAACTAGTGATTCATACATTTGAATTACTAGTTTATATATATCATTTATTTCTTTTTCTCTCATCATTATCTTTTTCTTTGTTCCTCAACTAATTTTTCGTTTTCTTCTTATTTCCCTCCATTATTTTTTTTCCTCTTCCTCTTATCTTTTTTTTTTTTTTTGGTTTCATCAGATTTTAATGCCACTAATATATGTACCTATTCGAAATTCACATAATCATTCCTATTATGGTTTTTTACTTATTGGAACTACAACGGTTAGTCAAATGTGTTTTTTGATACAAAAGTCTTTCAGATATGGACCAAAGCTAATCAATCCCTAAAAAGATGTTCGACGTCCCACATAATTTCATGTAGTAAAAAACTTCTTAGCATAATCCAAGTTTATTTTTTTCTTTTTTTTTGGTATTATTTTTATAGGTTTTTTTAATCTAAAATCAATAAAACTAAGTTTTTTAATTATATTTGCAAGGAAACCAAGCGAATTTGGAAATGCAAGACCGATACCCTAATATAAGTTTTGAAAGGACTAAAATATTTAAGGTGTTCGACTTCCTTGATTATATGATGTATTTATTCATAGCTAATTTTGTGTTGTGTCTCGCACCTATCCTACTCGTTATTATCAAACGGCATAATGTACTAGAATTGTTGGGCTTTCATTCTCTCCTTATATATCATCACTTTATTTTGCTCTCCCTATTTGATAAATTATTTTTTTACCTTATAAACCTAATAGTAGCAACCTGATAATTTATGATGTATTATAGAGCTTTTGTAATAATTTGTTGCAAATGTTAATTTTCTTTTACAAATATGATTTGAGTGATATAATAATAACAATTTTTGTGTTTGAGGAGCACTATGATGAATCAATGATTGTTATATCAAAACATTTTCTCAGTTTGGATGAGAGATTTTATCATTCTGGACGAGATGGGGGGGGGGTGGAATAATTTTTAGAGGTGTAAACCAAGATCATTACGATGAAGAACATGAGTATTATGATATCATACAAGGTTGTGACGAATGAAAGATTAGAATGTCTTTCTTCATTGTTCAAGGAAACCGAGGTATACTAATTACAATCACTTGGTTACATACATAAGTTTTTGATAACAGAGCTTTACGTTGTTATTTTATTTTCCCGAAATACTAACTCACAAAACATTATTCACATAGGCTCGCCATACATATATGACCTCGTGTAAGTGTAATTTTTTTTATTTAAGAAGAAAAAAAGAAAATAGTATAAGAAACATTTTTTTACAATTTGTTTATTTTTATATGTGTGATAAAAAAAGATGAGATAAATAAATATGGAAAATGATGAAAAAAGTAAATCATGAGAGGAAGTGAGCCATTAACAATGGAGTCTGGGATTTGTAAGAATAAGAATTTTATTACAAATATCAAAAGTGAAAAAAGTAAGAGTGTATAGATAACATATTTTAGTAATGAAGTTATTTTTTGTTTAAAGATTACTTATAATCTCTTTCTCTTTAAAATTCATTATTTTAATAGAATTTATAAAAATCATTTGTTTTGATATGGTTTTGATTGATATTTTTTGTAACTGTGGAGTGATTATACAATCAATAAGTTTGCGAATTTTTGATTTACAAATTTTCTATTTAAAGATGTCAAAGTAGCAATTTCTGAGACATTATTTAGTTAGGTTATAAAATATATTTAGAATTTTAATATAACTACTAGTAATAAAATAATAATTTATATACCATTGTGTTTAAATTTAATAATACATATACTTTTCATAGTTCAGAATAACCTTAATGATCATATCTTATATATTTGGTATGCTTTTTATCTATGTTAAATTAAGTATATATGTATTATAACTTGTAATATTTATATTTTTACGCTATAGTGTATTTAGTGATAACTATTAATGTGTGGTAAAAAAAAATTAAAAAGCTAAAGATAAATAAACGTGGAGAATAATGAAAAAAAAGTAAAACACTAGAGGAATAAGTCAAGTATTTGGATCAAAATCTCAAGGGCTTTTTGACTCAAAGTCAAAGTCCCATATACTCCTCTCCAATTTTTTTTTTTTTTTTCAATCATGAGAAGGGGTAAAAGACAGCAAAACCTTGGTTTTTTAAAACTTATTTACAATCCAACTTGGGTTAACCCAAAGAGCTTGGTTCGATTCTTTTGAGCCGGGTCGGGTCTACGGTTTAAATCCCTAAAATTGTCTCAAGTAAAAAATCAAAAATCATTTTCACTTTTCTCTTCAGTTTCTCACTCTTTCGCTCCTTCAAGAACCGTTCAAGTTCAAAGAATCCAAAGTTCAACCGAAGAAGATTGAAGATCCATTTTGTCGAAGGAAATGCCTTTTATAAAAAGGAATCTGCGACTAAAGTCAAAGAGAGTAGAGGATAAATAGATTCCTCCCGAAGACGAGGCGAATCGCCAAGCAGAAAAAGTGGGAAAAAATCGATGAAGAAGAAGAAGTGGGAAAAAAAAACTGATGAAGGAGAAGAAGTAGATTTGGAAAAGGAATCCGAGAATGAGGAGGAGGATGATGAGGAGGAAGAGGAAGACGACGAAGAGATTGAGAATGAGGAAGAGAAGGACGAGGAAGCGGAAAATGATGAGGAGGAAGCCGTAGGGATCAACGAGGAGGAGAAAGCCGTAGACGAGGAGGATGAAGTTGAAGCTACGCGCGTCCCGGGATTAGGGTTTCACGAACAAGAAGAAGTGGTACGAACCAGTGAAATCCGCTCTCCAACCCACGGATCCCCAATCCACCACAGTCAACACGAGGAAGAAACGATCCGTATTTCCATCGAAATCCATTGCATGTCTAATTTTTGTGGATTTCGGATGTGTAAAACTTTTTAGGATTTAATATGGTTTGGAAAAGACACAAAACTTAGTACAACTTAGTGAAACTTTTTTGCAAAACTTGGTAGAAATCAGTTCAACTTTGATGCGAAACTTTGTAAAACTTAGTGAAAGTTGATGTGAAATTTGGTAAAACTTAGTGGAACTTGCATGTAAAACTTGGTAAAACTTAGTGGTAATACTTGGTAGAACTTTGTGTGTGCAGAATACCGACAATGAAACGGAACCAATGCAGCCCACGAAGATGTGTTTCTCTCCCACAGACTGTGAAGACAATAAAGCTCTCGTCTAAATGTTATATCGCTAAAGACGTGAAGACGATATAAGACACTCTAGAGAAAGATGAGCTTAAATGGTTCTATGAACATCCTCAATTCAAGCACTTCTTCCACATGGGTAAGAAGACAAGTTCAAAATAGATGGGACTGTGGATGATTCTGATTAGGATCACGGTTGTGGATAAGAAGATGGAGCTTTGGTTTATTGTCAACGGCGTTCCAATCCGCTATTCTATTAGGGAGCATGCACTCATTTATGGGTTATTCTGCCACTCCTATCCAAACCACTACGAAACCCTTGGTGGTGGCTCAAATTTTGTTTCTAAATATTTCGGTGTAGACAAGGTTACACATGAAGAAGTTTTGCAGCAGTTTTCAGCTCTGAAAGGGAAACTTAAGATTGGTAAGGATCGTTTGAAGATAGTTATTCTGTACTTCTTGTCCACTGTGATCATTGGGAAGAAGAAAACATGAAAAGGAGCACCTTCCGTTGAGAGTTTCTTCGTCAGAGCCATTGATGATCTCGAGATGTGCAAGACCTTTCTGTGGGGGCGTTTGTCATTCGAGGAGAACGTAAAAGACATATTGCACTTCATGGACCATTCCGGAGGAGTGGCGTCGACTTCATGGGTATTTCTTGGATGCATTGTTCCTCTGGAGGTACAAACAATATTTCTAACAATTTAAAATGTATTTTTTAGTTGTTTCAAGTTGTCTCACTTGTAACGAACTTGTGTTGTAGGTCCTAGCATTTGAGGCCATTCAAATCCTGAAGAACCATTTCCGAAAAATGTTCAGGGTGCAGATGAGGATTGCCCGCGTATGTGTAAGATGAGGTACAAAACCGTGGGGACGAGGGGTTTTAGTATCTTAGAGATAAATGAGAAGCTTGGAACTACGAAGGTTAGTATCTCATATCATACTTATTAAATCCGGTTTTCTTATATTCAAGTATATTTGAGGTTGATATTAAATTGTTTCTTCTTATATTTGTAGGATATTCAAAGCATCTTGGAGCCATCTCCCATGGAGATAGATCTTATAAGGAGAAACATGGATGCTGAATCTGGCTGGAATGATGTGGATGACCCAATAGTCAATGGTTGGAACAGGCTGTTTAAGGAGAAGAAGACAATCTGGTTTGAAGAGCTTTTCAACCAAGATGTGTATGCTCGTGCGTCTCAGGCAAATGATCAAGAGCAACCTCCTGCTATTCAGGATGCGGAAAGGACGCATGAGGCTGAGAATAATATTGTCAATGAGGTTGCAAGGTATCCGGAAGGGACTCCTACTCCTACTGTTTTAGTCTTGCGGATGTGCAGAAATTAAACAAGAAGGAAAAGGAGGAATTGGAGACTCGATTGATGATGTATTATGACGCTCAGTTTAAGGAGTTGACTGAGACGTGTGACAGTATATTAACCGCTATGGAGTCTGTGATACCCCGTATCCAAAAATATGGTCAACGGGCAGAAGAAAAGTCAACAGGGGCAAAACTGTAATTTTGCTAAACCCAGGGGCAAAATGGTAATTTTGCCAAAGTTCGAGACGGAAGACGTAACGGGCCAAATGTTCTCTTTCTAAACCATAAAGAACATTTACAAGATCAGAATTCGAAGAAACGGAGCAGAAATGCATTTTTCGGAGTATCGGTGGAAAACTGACTAAACCGAGAAAACTTCGGAAATTCATAACCGGAGCTAGGAAACTCCAAATGGGATGATTCAAATTGCTAAATTCATCTAAAAGTAAGAAGAATCAGTTTATGGAGGTTTGGGGATTTATAAGAATCATCTGGTATTTACTAAAATAATTCTTGAGGAAACGAGCAAACCAAGCAAGAATGATTAAGGAGATTAAAGAGGAGATTAAGGGCTTAATGAGGGGATTACCTGACTCAGACTCAACCCCAGAAGGACAAGTGTCTCTCCCCTGGAGGCGCCACCACTTCTTGGTGCATGCATGCATGCAAAAAAGAGGTTCATGCACAAAAAGGAACTTTGTATCTAATCATCTTTTTTTTGTTCAAGAATCTTACTCTCTCTACACTCTCGAGCTCTCTCCTCTCTCTTCCAGACTCATCAGATTCATCTTTATTTCCAGAAAGTTCATCAAAATTCTTGAATCTTCAAGGTGTTCTTCAAAGGATTCAAGGTGTTCTTCATGCCTTGTGGTGCAAGCAAGGCCATAACTTCTTCATCCTAGAACCAAATCATCATATGTAAAGCCCAGGAGATTCATCTCATCCTCCTCTACATTCTCCAGCCAGCCACCGTCGTCGCCGTCGCCGGAGCTCACCGGAATCCGGCCAAGAAGCAGCCGCGGTTAGGGTTTGTAGGGTTATCTCTCTCTCTTCAACATATTCCAGGGATTCAAGGCCATGGGTGGGTAGATCTAGTCAGGAGGATCAGATTGGTGGGTGGAAGAGCTTCTGAGTCGCCGGAGAAAGCCACCTCCGCCGCGGTCAACGCCGTAGCCGCCGCGGTCAACGCCGTAGGAGTCGCCGGAAAACCTCCTTTCGCCGTCAAATCTTCAAGTGGTTCTTCATGGGTGGATATGAGATGCATTGGAGTTGGTTTGGTCTTGGTTCAGTGGGAGAATCTGTTTAGTCAAACCGGTTAAGCTTTGGTCAACGCCGGTCAACGGTTTGACCTAAACCGGTTTAACTAAACCGGTTGATTTGGAGTTGGTTCGGTTCAATTGGTGGTCCAGTAGGTCAAAGGGGTTAACCGGAGTGGTCAACGGTCAACCGGAGTCAAGGTCAACCGTCGGTCAACGCCGTGGTCAACACTGGTCAACGCGTTGACTCCAGCCGGTTCTTGGGTGTTGCGGTTCATCTACGGGTGTTCAGGAAGTCTCGGGGTTCGTGTTCGGGTATTCGGAAGAAGTTCGGGTTTAGTCGGGGTCTCGGGAATCCGTATCTGTGCCGTTCGTTCCGTCATATCACTGTGAGTCGGCTCAAACACCGTAGATGCATATAGAACGTTAAATGGGAAAAACCGTAAAGATAGGAATGCATACCCGTTTCTGATAAATTGATTGAATTGAGAAATGATTGATTGACTTAACGTTAAACCGACTAGGGTTCAAGAAGCATGTTAGAATTAAACGGATTAAACCTGTTGAGTGTTGTTAGGTTGATAGTAACATTGCGTGATGCATTCATTTAATCGTTGCATGAGTAGGACCGTATATGCATATATATGTAAGTAAATAACGGTACCAAATGAATCTATAAACGGAAATTAAGACAAGTTAAAATATGGATTTAACCTTGAACAAACGTATAGAGTATGGAACGATATCGGGTTTACTGGAATAAATGAATTAAGTAATAAAAGATAAGACGTCGGGGAGTCTAGTAAGCTACTAGCTCTAAACCGACGGATCGGGAATTGTTAAAAAATACTTAGGATAAGTAAGAATGAGAAGTGTTGTGATTGGTGAACCGTCTACGGGTTAGCAAGCTGCTAATCCAAGGTAGCGGGCGTAATTTGGTTAAAAGATGTTAGAAACCCTAATAGGCCTGTTGTGTGTTGATTGTGTGATTGCTTGGTTGTGTGTTGTTTCTGAGCTTTTCTGTGCATGCCTGTTAGATCGTCTCGGTGTTGGGCCGAGCGATCTGTTTGGATACTTAATCTGGTCACGGGACCGGTTAAGTCGTAACCGCTGACTCGGTATGGTGCTGAGTCAGGGGGCGGGGTGGTGTGTGTGAGTAGACTTTCGGGATGCGGGATTGAGTTTATTGATGTTATTGATTGAGATTGATTGTTAGAGTCCGAGCGAGTCCACGTGTTTACATTTCTGTACTAGGACGCTAGGGTGCGTTAGATCCCACAAGTCTAGGTGTTTGATTACGTTCCGGTACTTCCGACCCGATTGGATCCTCGGGTAGTTACCTAACCGGGTCATGGTGATTCTGGTTATGGTGTTAACCTACGGGGTGACGCCGGTAGGTGTGTAGTCCGGAGAATACGGGGTCATGTCCTAGGGTCGGACTGCATAGAAACTTGGGTTATCTAGGGGTAGCCTGAGTCACCGCGTATCGATGGACAGAGAACGGTGTCCTAGTCGTTAGACCTCGTGTGGACGGCTAGGAGTCGTGGGTTAGTTACCATATCGGTAACGGTGAAAACCCGTGGAAGTTACCAAGATCGTAGGGGCCCAGTGTGGTGTTTTGGTGTAGTTGGTAGTGCGCGGTAGATAGATCGAGTCTCAATCGGGGACATGTGCCGCAGTGCTCCCGATTTCCTCTAATCGCCTTCTCTTTCTCTTGGCAATTAATTGTGTGTGGGCTCGACACGACGTGGTAGTGCGTGATCGGCTATTTTATTATGCTTGATTGTTATTTTGGGTTTCGGGCGGGAATCTATAGATGATAGAAAGATTAGAAGCCTTAGTGGAGAGCCGATTCACTGGGTGATCTTAGATCGCTCATTAGACTCTTTTGTGTTTACAATTTAAGCAGCGACGAACGCGGGAGGTCCTCGGTGTAGTTTCGGGATGGCTTGTGGCGGGGTTTTGATTCGATGGTTTTTTGGGGTTTTTCTTTCGGTTCGGCTTGGCGCCACTTTTGTATTGATTTGCGTGTTGATTATTGACTGATGAAAATGATTTGTAAAGTGACGATTAAACGTTGTGCTGAACGTTTGATTTACTCAGAAATGAATATGCTTTCCTGATATTGTGTTTCGTTCGAACCGACACAACTCGCAGAAGTAGTGCAAGGCGATCGACTTGTACTATGGAAGTGAGGATAGCGGAGTCAAGGATGGGTTCGTGCGAGCCTTTGTCTCGAACCGATCCGTCTCTGGCTTCGTCCTGTGACGGACTTTTCCTGTTCGACTTGCCCGGGTTCGATCGGTCATGTTCTTGTTTGATTGTTGGCCGGTCAGCTCGGCGGTCAACGGAGAATGGGAAAGGGGCGTTACAGAATCGGTTGTGAATGCACTAAGAGCGGGTGTGAAGGAGACAGAACCGAGAGAGACTGAGGATAATGTTGATGATGGTGTTTTTGAAGAGGTTGAGTATGTTGGTACGAACGTTGCTGAGGCTAGTGGTGTTAAGGAGAAAGAAGAAAGAAAGGGAAGAAAGGGAAGAAAGAAGAAAGACGGTAGGAATGTGAAGAAAAGCTGTAGGAAGAAGTCGAAAGTAACCGTTGAAGAGATGGAAGTAACCGCGGAAGAGAAGGAGGAAACAGAGGCTGAGAAGGAAGAGACCGTGGGAGAGAAGGGAGAAAAAGAGCAAGAGAAGGTAGGAACAGAGCAAGAGAAGGAAGGAACATAAGCTGAGAAGGAAGTATCTGAGCCTAAGAAGAAAGAGGGAACAAAAGGTAAGAAGAGAGCGGTTGACCCTGTTGAGAAAGTGCCCACAAAAAGGGTGAAGTATATAAAAAAGGGGATGGGGACAGGGTCTACAACCGTGGTTAGGAGTCCCGTGGTTACTAGGGAAAAGAACATGGAGTATCCAGCTGATGATGAAACCACCCAACTGTGATGTTTTTTCTAATGTTGAATTATGTTTGGATTATCTATGATATGAGTACTTTTGGTTTGAATTATCTATGTTTGAATACTTTTGGTTTGTATTATGTTTGAATACTTTGGATATTTGTGTTTGAATTATGTTTGAATTATCAATAATTTGAGTACTTTTGGAATTCATACTTTTGGTTTGTATTGTGTTTGAATTATATTTTTCCTACCAAGTTTGACGTAATAGTTTTACCAAGTTATACCTGGTTTTACGATATGCACTGTTTTAACTTGGTTTCACAAAGTTTTACCAAGTTTTGATTGGTTTCACTAAGTTTTACCAACCAGATTACATCATTCATTCCAATCTTTTACACAAGCCATGAGGGATATCAAACATGAATAAACCAAACATAGAATCAAAGATAGAATTCAAACCAAACATAGTTCAAACATAGATAATTAGGTCATGGAATTCAAACAAAGATATTAAATATAGATCTCAAATTCAAACTTAGTAGTCTTAGATTGTCTTGCCCTGCACATCCACAATCTCCTTTAGCTTGGCAATCTCTTCTTTGTTTCTTTTAATCTCCTCTTGCATGCCTTCGATTGTCTTGCCTTGCACATCAACCTTGTTCAGCAACTTCTCAATCTCTTGTTCGACGCCATGCACCCATAGTTGCCGAAAATGGAGTCCTTCGTCCTACAAAAAATCAAAAATACCCAGAAAATTCATTGTTACACCAAAGAAATCGGGTCAAATACACATTAAATCGGATCCAATTAAATCACTATGCAAATCAAACATTTTACCTTGTATTGGTGGCAAGTAAATTACGTACGTCCTGGTGAAGTATCCAAAGCCGTATCCAAATCGACCTCGTGGACGATTCGGCCACCACATGGGCATTTCTTTGGGATGTCGTATTGCGCATCGTTGATGGCATCAAGAAGATCTATGTGAGCCTTCATCCGCTTCATCTCGTTTTTGTGCCTCCTTTCCTCTTCATAGGGATCCAGAGAGAAGTTCTCTATACTCATTGGAGAGAGAGAGAGAGAGAGAGAGAGAGAGAGAGAGAGAGAGAGAGAGAGAGAGAGAGAGAGAGAGAGAGAGAGAGAGAGAGAGAGAGAGAGAGAGAGAGAGAGAGAGAGAGAGAGAGAGATTCGGGTGAGAGAGAGGTTTTAGAGAGAGGGAGAAGAAACCAAAAATTAGAGAAAAAATGGTAAAAGTTGATAGATATAGGTTTTTAGAAAAGGGGAAATTCAAAATTCTAGAATTTGGGGGGTGGGAGTTTCAAATTTTTGGGCGGGAATCAAAGTTTTACCAAGTTAAAACTGGCAAGTTGTACTTTTGTCAATTTTCAGTTTTAATGGTTATAATCTATTTTTAATTCAAAAAATTGGTTATACTGATAATCTATGGCTATATAAATGCATTACAAATAATTTCATGCAATAATAATTGAAAATACATATATTATCTGACTTTTCGTAGATAAATATGATTTACAACAACAAATAACTCTTAAAAGTATATGATATTGCTAATACACAAATCTACACTATTTACCTTAAATTATGAAAGTGTTCATTTTGTTTTAGCAAGAGATATTCTTTATAGTTTGTATTGTATTTTTATTTTTATATTTAACATTATTATAAAAAAATTGAATATTGCAAAGAATTATAGTTTTACAGATCTTAATTTTATCAAGTTTTCCAAAGTTACACAACAAATGATGCAACAAATGAAAAATCGAAGAAATACAAATACAACTAATTTTGGCTCACATCAGCGGATCCCACATCAGCTTGGTTCTCATTACTGCATTGAAACCAACTCTCCAAGTTCCTTCTTGCCACTCTCTTGCTCCTTCTCGGTCGTGGCTCACATCCTGACGGATACCTTGTTTCTTGAACTCTTCCCTTTCTTTTTGTATAGTTTGGAGGAAAAGCGTACAACTTTACGACCTTTTCCGGAACAATCCACTCAGACATATGCGGAACAGGAAATATTGTCCTCGTATAAGCCAAAGCCCAAATTTCTACAATGTAATATTGCGAACATAAACCATACAAATCTTTCAATTCCGTTGGCCTAATGTCCTGCCTCAAGAACTTAGTAGTAGCAGCTATTGCATGGACACATGGGTACCAGTCAATATCAAAGAGTTTGCAGCTGCAACTGTTATGTCTCAAATCCACCAAATAAGTAATTCTGTCGTCTCCAACAACACTATATTTAAGATCGAAATGCGTTAAGATCTATCGTCTTGAGTTTGGCCGCTTTCACGATTCTAGGGTGCAATGCAAGCTCCACTTCTGGCACCAATTTTCGCGCGCTCGATCCAGAAACAGAAGCTTTCCTATGAGTGTTGAACCACTCACCGAATTTTTCAAGAAGTGCATCGATCATAGGTAGTAAATGATACTTTCTAGCCTTCTTGAAAACTGCATTCATAGACTGCACAATTAGAGGTGTCTTTGTTGTACCTTGCACCGGGAAAATAACACCTTTCCCATTTCTTCACATCTACACTTTGTTGGGAATGTCCTGAAATCTATTGTACTTGCTCTAAGTGTAAGTCGTATTGTCGAGATGAGACAATCATATAATAATGGGCAATCGTAATGCTTTGCTAGAAGCCACTTATGATCAATGAGTTTAGAACCCATTGCTAGTGTTATATGATCCTACAGGGTCACACACCTAAGCAAACTGGACATAGAATATGAGGTTGATCATTAATGTAATGATCTGGTAAATGCATATTTGATATGCATTCAATAACGTGTTTCTGAGGACTGTGTCGATCGATACAAGATGTGCATCGATCGACACAGATCGCGAATGACCCGATTAACTTCGGTTTAATCGTTGGTTAATCAGGTCGTGATATAAGTCAACATATATAAGATATATGGTCGACTTTTACACCTAATCTAACCTAATTTACAGCCACCAAAAGAAACAGAAAACCTCTTGAGAGATCTGATCTCTAAAGGCACTAGCATCCCGTCTGTTCAGTTTGTGTGCGTGTGGATACCAGTAGAGGCGCAGCATTTGAGGCTCTAAGGATCTCGATTACTTGCAAACCTTCCGCTGCATAATCTCCAGGTAATTTCGAGATCTCATGATTCAACTACATGAACCCTAGATCCTAGGCTATGGAATTCAGACTTAGGGTTGCTAATCTGATTAGGAACTGCTAGAAATTCCTACACACTTTTGTCAGGATATGCAGCTGCTTGAGGATATATGTTCCTAAAATCTCCATATTATCTTAGGAATTCAGCCTCAAAGTATAACCGAGCAATTGCCCTGAATTGTTTTCCAACTTCTTCTTTGCTTACGTAGGAAACTGCTCCTTTCACATTCTGGGACAGATGGTAAATGCAATAACCATGTTCTGAGAGAGGGTACACCTGAGCTATTATCTTGATGAGACTTGCATTTCTGTCAGTAGTAAACACCAACTCACGACTATCCGGTACAACGGTTTTCAGCGTATTGAAAAACCACATCCAACTTTTATCCTTTCCACCACCAACTATAGAAAAAGCAATGGGATAGTGGTGATGATTCAGATCCTGCGTTGTGGCGAAAATTAGAACACCTCCATATACATTCTTAATGAAAGTTGCATCAACAATGAGCACTTTCCTCATGGATATAAACCCTTCGATGGAAGCCCTCAAAGCCACAAATAGATACATGAACCAGTTTTGTTCATCCAAAACGAAATCGGTTTTTGTTCCATGATTCACCTTCTCCAACATATGCAAATACGAATGCAACATCTTGAAACCATCAATTGGATTACCATAGATATTAGAAACAACTAGGTTTTCCCCTCTAAAAGCCGTAGAGTACGACACTTCCACACCGCCTCTTCTTTGGACAAGCTTGAAAATAGTTTTAGGACATGGAGTATCGAAGTTACCGGGATAGTCTTCGTTTAAGATGCTCGTAACTAACCGTGGTTTACCTTTCCTCTTGTTTCTTATACCACTTGAGCTTGTCCGAGAGCATGAATGCATCTTCGGGTATGTTCTAACCAAGAAATTGGTTGAATTCGTAACCTTTGCAGCTCTCAATTGCCACTTACAACCTTGCTTCGCTTCACGGCATTTCAGCACATATCGATTCTTATCTGAATTGGCTAGTAAAATCTCAAAACAATTTTCATTTGTGGCTCTATCAAACAAATATTTCACATCTTCTTTACATTTAAATTCTTGACCTATTTCCAAACCCAAGCCATATTCCCATTCATCTAAACGCTTTGTCTCTTCCACAACCCGGGGAAGCTCAACTGATTCAACTGTATCAAAATCATGCATATTATCATGTTGTACAATATCACCATCTCCAATATCAACATTCTCCAATGGCTCAGTCGGCACAGTCGGCTCAGTCGGCTCATGAGGTTGTTCTGCTGATTCCTTGCCAGTAACATGAGTAGCATCACCAGCATTAATTACCCCAAGATTATCCCGGGAACTAGAAATAAGCTCAACATAACTTCCACCATCTCGTTTTCCCCTCTCTACTCTTGAAAGTTGCTCGGTGATCGGAAATATTTCCAAATATGTGAAAACCTCTACATGCAAAACACTTCTTCGTTGCTCTTTATCCACAGATGTTAGATATACATAAACATCCTCGTCATCAAAAAATATACGACTGTCTTTGAGGTTTCACTACCAATGGAATATAACTCAAATTCAGCCTCTTTGTAGAATCATCTATTGAAATCTTTCTGCGTATCCTATCCACTAACAACGAATACGTTATCTCCTCCATAGATGATGTCTTAAACGATATACCATACAACCGAGCTTCTCTGTAATCCATTCATATTCATCTCCGGTCTTTGAATAATGTCCTTCAAAATCAAAATGTATGTTCGTGAAAGGAGAACCCATCCTCTTCTGAAAATGACATAAAAATATGCTTTAGCACTCAAATTTTCAACAGTAATACCAAGTTCTACCATAGTAGTTTTACCAAGTTGTACATGTTCTACCATAGTAGCTTTACCAAGTTGTACCGGTTCTTACGATTCTATTATTACCAAGTTTTACTAAGTTGAGCAACTTTATCTTCAGATCCAAAATCCCCAAAATCGCCAAAAGCGATAACAACAATACGATTCAGTACGATTTAATCACTAATTTCAATTTATTATCAATTCAGTTGTCTAACTCACCAAGAAAACATGGTTACCAACCCCGAAATTAAAATCGAGCTTCAGTCCCAATTCAAGCTCAATTTTGGATATTAAAATAAGAATAAAAGGGAAAAAAGAGAGAAGCGACGACAAGAAAGGGGAGGAACTAACCTGGGTTGACCGGAATCCGAATAGAAGTGGTTGGGATAGTTGAATTGTGAGAGATGAGAGGAAATTGCCGGAAATCGGATTCAAAATCGGGGTTTGGAGGCTGGGATTTCGAACAGAGAGAGAGAGAGGGGTCGTATGGGGGATGAGAGAGAAGCTAATATCTGATTGGTTGATTAATTGATTTAATTTAGAATTTTTTTAATTGATTCATTAAGGGAAGAATGAGAATTACATTAAAAGGGGAAGAGTGAGGAGTATGGTAGATTAGACAAGAGTATGCGAGAAATTGACTTTGAGTCTAAGAGCATCTCAGAATTTGATCCCTAATATTTGCAGCAATATAAAGTTTAGTACAAAGGTGAAGAAAGTAAAAGTGTATAGATAACCTATTTTTAGTTTTAAAGTTTCCTTATAATCTTTCTCTTTTATATTCCTTATGTTCATAGACTACATAAAAACTTTTTCATTCGTTTTAATATGGTTTTGATTGGTAATTTTTGTAACTGCAGAGTGATTATACAATCAAGAAGTTTAAGAAATTTCTTTTCTTTTTTTGTCGGAAAAGTTTAGGGAATTTCGATTTAGAACTTTTTTACTTAAAGATGTCAAAACAGCAAATTCAGAGACAATATGTAGTTCTGTTATAAAATAGATTTAAAATTGGGTTGACTGATTTTACCTCCTCTTTTTTTTTTTTTTTAACACTGGTACTATTTTATTACCCCCCTTATAGTACTGTTTTGCATCATTTCCCCTGAACTATTAACTTCTTGATGTTCCCTCCCAAAATATAATATTTATGCTTAATTACACCCAAACTTTTTTCTCTACTTAATTACACCTTCATGTTGAGAATCACTTATCTGCGTTTAATTTTTATTTTATTTTATATATGTTTACCCTAAATTGATTGCCCGAAAACCCGACTTAACAAACCCAGACCCGAAAATTTGAAATTATCGAACCCGACCTAGCACTAAACCAAGACATAACATGCTAAAAAAATTAAACCGAGCCGACCTAGTTAATTAATTTGGGTTGGCCGTGTCTTCTTCTTCCCCCAAATCACCATCCACATTCTTTCAAGACCTGCAATGAGAATCTCGGCTCTGTCTGAAGCTGGTGTTATAAACGTTATGACACATGACTGCTGAGCTGGAGAGGAACTAAGGAAAGAAGGAAAGACTGTGAGGGTCGTTTTTTTTGTAAGTTGGGAACTGTTTGATGAGCAATCAGATGCGTACAAGGAGTGTTTTGCCACCAGATGTATCAGCTAGAGTTAGTATTGGTATCACCATGGAAGCTGTGGTTGCAGCAGCTAAGTCACTTATCTGAAGATTATCTAAAGGTAAGGGTTTGTATTTGAAGTAAGAGACGTTCTTCCATAAGCACTACCTGCTCTGTCCACGTACGTAGAGATCAACATAGGTTTGGTTTTTGTAATGATTCTTGTACTCATGTCTAATTGGTTCACCATTATGCATTTGAACTCTTAACTTTTACCAAAAGTAAAAGGTATTTATGTAACTCAAACAATATTTTAAATGTTTATTCATTTTGGATCCACATTTTTTATGTTTAACCATATGATATTCTTTATTTGATAAGTTACATAATAATTATCATCAAATTTTTAAAATAATATTCGATCTAGTTCTAAATATATATATATATATATATATATATATATATATATATTAACAACTTTCTGAATTATATATAGTATATTTTCAGTTTTATTTGTCAAAATATACTTTTATTTTATGCACAATTAAATATTATAAAAAAATATGTGCAAAACAAAACACGGACGATTGTTGGCGAATAAGAATGGTTTAGAATTCTGGTAGGACGGCGGAAAAAAAAAACACGACTGTTGTTGGTGGATAGAGACTGGGGAGTGAGAGGCGCTTGTGTCTTGATTGTTGTTGTCTTTAAAACTTTTTTTGTTAAGTAGGTTTGTCTGTGATGAGCAAATGTAACAACATGTGATCTAGAATGATCTTGTGACATTGGTGCGGTGTAGTCGAAAGGTTTAATTGGGAGATTTAGAAAACGAAAAAGTGAAGAGGTTTATGGGCTAGACGATGGTCCTCATATCTATCTGAAAATTTGAGTTGGTTTGAAAAACAAAACTAGAAAAACTATTCTCGAGGGCTTTATACAATGCTTTCTTTAGGGAAAAATACATGTTGGAAGCTGAATTAAATAGAGGCTTATTGTCGAATAATCAGATAGACTCAACTCTAGTCAACCGAACTGAATTGATGGGCATCAAAAGGTGCAAATAGTTTAGTGAAATTGCATACGTATAATCTTTTTACTAGGTTTCATCAATTAAGTGGAAAGTTAGCCTAATTCATCTAGAAATTTGTTTCTTTTCAAAAGAATAGAGGAGATGAATATGATAGAAATTGTCTGTCTTCTTCTTTTATCATCATCATTGGCATCCATAAGTGTTTTCAATTGAGAGTGAAAACTGATCTCCTATGAGCACTAGTTAAATTTTTATCTATTGTTCAAAATGAAGCCCGTTGATTTTAGTCATTCAGCTCATAAAACTTCCAATAGTTTGAAGCATAAAAGCCTTTAATTTATTGAATCTTTCGTTTAATAACTTCTACCATAGCTTTTTTTTTGCCCTTAGTTTTGTTAGCTTAGTTATACATACTAGTTACATTAGTGTTTCTAGTTTCCGCACCAAGGCTGTATTAATTTTCTCCAAGTTTACAGATCTATCTTAAAATACTGATTTACAATGTATCTTAACAACAACCACAAGTATGATATATGAAAGAAATGGATAATATATGTGTTGATTCAGAGAATCACACAATAATCAATTTAATAAATTGATAAAATAAGGGATTTGGATAGTAGGATTAAACAGGATCAAAAGGCAATAACGAATCAGACCGGTAAATCTAGTCTTATTGAGAATATGAGCTGGAATCGATATTGAAATCTCTTAGGGTTTCTGAGTGCATAAGTATCTAGTGTGTAAAACTTAGTTTTTCACTGCGTATGGGAAGGATATTTATACCAAAAGATCTAAGATTTTTTCTCTAGATTTTTTCTGATATTCTTTACAAAATCTGAACCATCTAGATTTTATTTTCTTTATGTGGGTTTATATTTATCTTCTTCTATTTTATAAATATTTTAAACTAACATATTTACTTTCTTCATGCAGGTCTGTCCGAACGAACCGCTGAGCTGGCCCAATACTGCTGGGCTACTTCGCATTGAGTCGCCATTATCTTTCATGAGCTAGAACTCTTCCGGGCCGTTTCTGCTATTGGGCCAGGTCTTAGAGGGGTGTTAAACCCACCTCCAACAGTAACTCCCCCAGTTCGTCGCACTAAGCGGAGCCTAGGTCGGCGAATTTGATTTTCTTGATCTGGCCCAATAACCACATCGGCATGTCCTTGCGTCGACGGTCCTCCTCATTAATTGCTTTTGACCGAGGGAAATCGCTTTATGTCCCGGGATTACTTATGGAGACTATGCTTCCGAAAATGGGTGATATCCACGTGTCGGTAATGTCGTGTCGTCTTTATTCTGTGTTGGTAATTGTCGCGTCGCTTCGGTAACCGCTGCCTTCTCCATTATAAATATGAATTTCTCGTTCATCATTTTTTACAATATTCATTTCCTTCCTTTTTCTTCTCTTCCACATCTCTCGATTTTTCCTTCTTCCTTAAGAATGGTGACGAGTTTTTCGTTTTTCCATTGTTCTATTTTATGCCGCCCTTTGGAACTTTGTATGGCCGAACACATCGATGAGCATGCTCTTTTGCTAAAGGGGAGCTCGTAGGTATCTGAATTTACGCCGATGGTTACCTCCATTTATCGCCCTTCCAAAGTTAAGGGCGGTGTTGGATCGATCTGATGCGTCGTTGATCTCAAGAACGCTCTGGTCTGCTCCTTTTAGGATTAGTTGCCCTCCGCGTAAGATCCTTTTTACTTTTTATTTGATATCCATGACTCAGTGTTTTGATGATTTCTTTGTTTTCTGCAAAGCAACTGACGGTACATCAGAGCAGACTTAACACAGAAGATGCAGGCGGAATGTTTCTTTGGGAATCTGTCTTGTAGAGCTCGGTCAGCGGCGAGGTGAGAGTTTTTGGAGTGGTAAGGTCGGCATATCGTAATCTTTGCTTGCCCCAACTAGATCCTCCATCCGGCTTCAACTTCGCTCCTGCTCTTGTTCGCGTAGTTGCCTATCAAGGACGAGCCTTATAAGTGATGGGCGACGAAATTTTCTTTCAAGAAAGGTCCTTGGCGGCGAGATGACTGGTTTTGGAAACGGTTCCTTTGATCTTCTTTTATCTTCAGGAGAACATTGGTGTTGATACCATTTCTTTAACAGTTTATCTCTCATCGGTGACCTTACTGGGAGAAGACGAAGCAATCTCCTTAGTAGGAAGCAGTTCGGTTTCTGACGGGAGAGGCCGAACTTGGATGGAAATCATCGTTCAAAAAAATAGTTTTAGCTCTTTCTCTTTTCCTTTTTGTAGCTCGATTTGTAATAATATTTTTTAAAGATAAATAAAACGAAGGATTTCTTCATTCCTCTTTACTCCATTTCGTATTAGTTCACTTCGGCTCAAATTTCCAATGGTTGTAACTCGGTGAATTAGTCCTGCAGGGTTTTGTAGAATTATTTTTGCGATATTGCTTACTTATTATTATCTTGTCGACATAGTCGAGTATTTCCTTCGATTTTTGTCTTTGGTCGGGTTATACATCGGCAGGATTGTAACCCTATTGTGGACAATGCTTTCAGAGTTAGTTTTGTTTTGCCGCGAAAGAGGGCTTCGGTATCCTTTTTTGTCATACGAGTGGTTATGAGTGCCGACTTCATATCACAGATATTGCTTAGTCCGAGGTCGGTTATGCGAGTCAGGTCGGCTTATTTGTCGCAACTCAAACTTAAGCAAGCGGGGGCGATCCCGACTTAATTTTTAATAAGTGCCGACTTTGAGTCGTGATTTTTTGCACGCGTTATGAAGGTGTGGGTTATTTCACCACGGCACTCGTGGAGCGTGATTGAGTCGGTCATCTGCTCAGGACGCCGACGTAGTTGTATCTTTTTGCAAGATGTAATTTTATTAAAAGTATAGTTGAATCATGGGAGGACTGCCTACGTACCCCGTTGAAAGGGGATCAAGTCATTCGTAGTTCGTTTTACATAAGTTGTAGCTTACTGAGCTCTTTTTGTGACCGAAAAATCTAGTACACAAAATGCTTAAGGTGCATCGAGTTCAATGAGAAGTCGACAATTTTTCAGTCTAGTTCAGAGAGCTCATAGACCCCAGGTTTGACGACCTTTGATATTTGGTAGGGTCCTTACCAGTGTATGCCGAGCTTACCGGCATTATTTTCTTTGTTTCCTTGAAGAACTTCACGTAAGACGAGATCTCCTTCTTTTAGGTGTCGTCCTTTAGTCTTTATGTTATAGTACCGAGCAGCGAGGTGTTGGTAATTTTGAATCCGTAAGAGGGCCTTGTCCCTTTGCTCTTTAAGCGAATCAAGGTTATCGAGAAGCATCTCGTAGTTAAATTATGGGTTCCAGATAAGCATGGATCGTTGAATGGTCGGTAGACTTATTTCTACCGGTGACATAGCTTCCACTCCATGAGCTAAGGAGAATGGGGTTTGATTAGATGGTCGTCGCTGGGTGGTTCGATGTGACCACAGAAATCCATCTAACTCATCAGCCCAAATTCCTTTATGCTTGTCGAGCCGGTTTTTAAGTCCGAAAATGATAGGTGCTTGTAGCTCTTTCATAGGTGCATGTATTGTCAGGGAATGTTTTTGACATGGTTTGCACTTTTCTGCGTACTTCACACAGTCCTCATCCATGGTTGTCCAGAAGAAGCCGAGCTTTCTGATTTTTAGCGCCAATGATCGTCCCCTGGCATGGTTTCCCCTGCTCATTCATGAGTTTTCTTGATCACTTCCTCTGTCTCCTTTCCTTCTATGCATCGTAGCGCTGCTCCGACAGCGTTGTGATATATCATGGTTTTTAGATGTTTTGAGCCATGATATATGTATATATTCGAGTCTTTTATAGAGTCTTTCGAGTCCTTTCAAGTGTTTTACAGGTTTTAGCAGGTTTGGAGCATAATTGGACATTATGGCGCATTCTGGAGTTATTTAGAGCATTTGTGCGAGAAGAAGAAATCACAAGCGACATTGTAGGCTTGTGTCAATCGACATACCTTTGGTGTTGGTCGACACAGATCGTGGTCAGACAATTCTCGCCGAGTTAATGAAGATTTTGGATATTTTCACTTTGGCCCAGAAGTTTTTCATAACTACAAAGAAGCCCAAATCGTGTTTTAACTTTATATTAGGGTTCTTAAGCCATTATTTAGGTTAAGCTTTACTTTATCACATATTAGGATATTTTGGGTTGTTCTTGTACTTGAGAGAGAGAAGAGATTTCGAACGCCTGTTCTTATTCTTTAGGATTTTATATGATATCTATTTTGACTATGTCTTTTGTGATGATTACCATGTCTGAGTAGATCTCTTGTTAGGTTAAGATTCTCATTAGGGATTTCAAGGAATGTTAGAATAATTGATTAATTTGGATTCATCATCTAGTTCTTCATTTAAAATGTTTTTAACGTTTAATCTGAATTGGCCATTTAGATTGTTGATATTATGTTGATTTCTGCAACGACAGTTGGTTAATTAACTAGAAAGAATTTAGGTGAGCAATTTATCTATTCGGAAAGAAATTTGGTCTAGAGAAATTGTGAATGAACGAACTTGGAATTAATGCATGTTTAGAACTCTAGAACTCGCAACGAGAGTTGGTTTGCTAGGTTGTTAGACATAGATAATTATCGTAGCGAGAGCTGGTTAGTTATACTTTCGTGATTCTATCTCAGGAACTAATATATTGAATCATGAATGTTTGTTATTTGATTCGTGATTTCCTGAGAACTTCGCGAAACCTGACGCCCTCACTAATTGCGTACACTCACTTTAATTTACATTGTTTTGTTTAGTGCTTTCACCTGCTTCGCTTAGCTTAATTCGATTACGTATAATCTATCGTGTGAAACTTGAGTCTTTGTGGGTTCGATACCCTTTAATACTACAATCACATTTGTGCATTTGCATTAGAAAATAGGGATTATGATTTGACCTATTAAGTTTTTGGCGATGTTGCCGTGGAGTTCACCGATAGATTTCGTATTAGAATTTAGACTAAAAAAAATTCTTTTCTTTGTTAACTCATGTTCTCGTTTCTTTGGTGTTGCAGGAATCGCTCCGTGTCGATCGACACACTTCGGGCATTGATCGATACCTGTCGCGACCAGAACACCAAGAACTTGAACACTTAGCGGGACTTCTCTATGGATCATGTAATTCTGATTTGCGGTGAGGACGGCAACCCCATCGTGCCAGATTTGCCGTGGGCGCGGGACATGCACAATAACAACAACATGATGATGGTCGCGAGAAGACACATGCTGACTATAACATACCAGATCAGTTCTATGCCAATCGGTCTGCGATTCGACCACCTTCGTTTACCAGGGCTGAATTTGAGCTGAAGCCAGAGAACTACGCTTTGGTTGGGCAGCACCAGTTTCATGGTTTCTCTAGCGAGCATCCTATGGATCACATAGAGACCTTTGAGGAATTGGCTAGTAGTATTAAGTCTAAGGGAGTCTCTTCTAATTATCTGTTCTGCAAGCTCTTCCCATTCTCTCTTAATGGAAAAGCAGCTCACTGGTTGAAATAGCTACCAACAGGATCTTTGACTACTTGGAATACGATAAAGAAAAAGTTCCTCAGACACTTTTATGATGATGCTAGATCTGATCAGCTAAGAGAGGACATCCTACGCTTCAAACATGGTCCTACAGAGGCACTAAAGGTTGTCTGGGTGCGCTTTAAGATATAACAGAGAGATTGTCCACATCATGGTTTTTCTGAAGTTCAGCTGCTGGACATCTTTTTCAGAGGTGTGGATTTGTGGTATCAGATGACTATGGACGCTGCTAGCAATGGAAACTTCAACACAAAATCTCCAGAGCAATTTAAGAAGCTGATAGAAATTTTGGTGTCTAGCAATAGAACTAAGAATGCTGATTTAGAAAGGAAGAAATCTGTGGAAAAGTGGACAGCTCACAGATGGCAGAGATGAAGAACAAGATTAATTTTGTTCATAGTTTTTTACTTGGGTAGAAGAATTGTAACATCCCAGAACCGGGAGTCTGACCACACCCTATACGTTTGGACAGTCTAAGGAACCATAAGATTGAGTTTAAGCTCAATGAGAATGTTCCATAGGCAAGAGAAGGTTAAGCTCAGCTGGTAAGGAGCTTGAACCAAAGAGAAGCAGCTGGAAGTAGAGTGTTCAGCTCAAACGAGCTGAACAGTCCAGCTGGTCAGCTAGGTCAGCTGGTAACCAACTCAATCCAGCTAGCTTGAGTGTTCAAGTGTTGGGTCAGCTGGTCAGCTAGTGACACTAGCTGACCAAGGGGTGCAATGGCGAATGGACACAAAGGAAGGATTGTGTTCATTCGGCCAACCCTTCTCCAAAGGAAGTTGGGGGCAATTTTGAGGGCTATAAATAGACCCCCAAGAAGCCATTTTCGACATCAACTCTCCAGGGAAGAATTCCCTGCTTTTTCTTAAGGCAAAGGCCAACAAAAACCGAGAGAAAAAGGGTATTTTGGCCGGAATGCCCATGGGCATTGACCGGCTGTTTAAGAGCGATTTAGAAGGGTTTCCTAAGGAGAAGGCTGGAAAACAAGAGGAATTTACCCAGAAAAAGATTTAAGATTGAAGGTTGAAGATTTGAAGAAAAATACGAGCAACCGTCCGTGGGTCGTTCACGGACGACCGCGGTACGCACACGGACGTCCGCGGATCGTTCACGGACGACCGTAACCGTCACGGACGACCGTAACCGTCACGGACGAACGCGGACGTACACGGACGAACGTGGATGGTGCTCGGATGAACACGGGTCGCGTACGGACGACCGCGGGTCGATCGCGGATGACCGCGGGTCACGTACGGACGACCGTGACCGTACACGTACGGTCTTGTCCGTTTACGGATAGTCGTGTCCATTCACGGACGACCGCGGGACGATCACGGACGACCGCAGGTCGTTCACGTACGTCCGCGGGACGATACGGATGACCGCGGGTCGATCACGTACGTACGCGGGACGATACGGACGACCGTGGGTCGATCGCGTACGTCCGCAGGACGATACGGACGACCGTGGGTTGATCGCGTATGTCCGCAGGACGATACGGACGACCACGGTTCGATCACGTACGTTCGCGGGACGATACGGATGACCGTGGGTCGATCGCGTACGTCCGCAGGACGATACGGACGACCACGATTCGATCACGTACGTCCGCTGGACGATACGGACGACCGTGGGTCGATTACGGACGCACGCAAGTCTTGTACGAACGACCGTAACCGTTCACAGGCAGTCATGTCCGTTCACGAACGGTCGTGTCCGTTCACAGACAGTTGCGTCTGTTCACGGACGACCGTGGCGGTCACACGGATGGCCTTACGAATGTCCGTGATGAACGTACGTCACGAACGTACGGATGAACATACGGACGAACGCGTACGACCGCGGGTCGCGGATCCAGGAACGGTCGGGACTCGGATCGGCCTTATGATCATGCATGAAATGGAGACAAGGATGAAGCCGGAAAGGAATGGTGGTCAAAGGAAAGAACATGAAGACCTCTTTTGTACTCGGTCATGTGAGGATGGTTGGTTGAATGACTAAGTACAAAGGGGGCGTGTTCTAGGAGTTCGATGGACAAACGAGTTAAGCTGAACATGGAGTTAGCTTCACACCGGATTCACCAAAGGTTAAGGTACACGTTTCGAGTACTCTTCTATTATTCTAAAGAATGGTAGAGCTGAATGGGAGAATGAAATGATCTAAGTGAGAGACTTAGGATGATTGAATGGGTAATTGGAATTGGAACCTCGAAAGAGTTTTAAGAGAACTAAACAAGTTCATAAGAGGTTCACGGATGGATCGTTCTTAGAAGAACGATTGAAATGATTAAATAGCATTTCCGATGCGTATTGATTAAGTATGAAGGATCTAAGACTAGAAGTCAATGAGAAGATCCGAAGAATACTTAATCCTAAAGAAAATTTTAACTAGGACGTATTTTTGAAATGGGTATAATGAGAGGCATCCGTCTAGGGCCTATGGCCGGGATGGGTCTTTTCAAGAATGTCCATTTTGCTGCAGATACAAAGACTTATGGACCAGTTGATGAGTCAGAGGATGTCAATTTCATTGCTGGAGCTGGTTATCAGAGTCAGAGATATGGAAATCAGCAGAGACAGACTTCTGGTTACACACCAAAGTAAAGGTATTATGGTTATTTATCCAATCAAGCTTCTCCACCTAATGAGCAAACAAAGATTAAATCCATGCTTGAGCAGCTGGTTCTTGGTCAGAATAAGATGACAAGAGGTCTGAATGGAAAAGTAGACTTTATATACCAAGATCTCAGTGGGAAGTTGGAAACATTGACAAGCAGAGTTGATAATCTGGACAATCTGATGACGCAAGATGAGGCGAACATTAAGGGAGAGATGACCCAATCTCAGAAGGATATGTTAAGGCGATTTTGGTAGAAGATGAAGCTGAGCAGAGAGCTGATTTAGAGACTTCAGAGTTGGAAAATCCGAGTGGTTCTCGAGTTACAAACTTTGTGTCGATCGATACAACACTGTGTCGGTCAACACCACCTTCGAATTTTCATGACGGACCAAAATTGACCCAACTCGACATTAAGGTCGACTCAAATCGGATTAATGTCGATCGACATCACTTTAGTGTCGATGGACACGATGGGCGAGAGCAGACAATCTGCCTAGAGAAGCCGAATGTTGCTGAGAACAAGGCTTACAAACCGAAGATTCCTTTCCCCAGGAAGTCTAAGCAAAAGCTTCAGTTGGAAAAGTATAAGGAAATAATGAGAGAGATGCTAATTAATGTCCCATTGATTGATACTACTAAGACCACTCCTCTGGTGAAGAGATGTGTGACAGACATGCTTTCTGGTAACGTGACTGATGAAGAAGGTGTCTTGATGATCTCTGAGGTGTGCAATGATGTGATTCATGGTAGAATTCCTGAGAAATTAAAAGATCCAGGGAGTTTTTTGTTGAATGGTCTTATCTACATAGACATGTTTAAGAGATCATTGTGTGATTTTGGCTCAAGTGTGAATCTCATGTCATACTTTGTGGCTGTGAAATTGGGACTAATGAACTTCCAGCCCACTAGGATCTCACTTGTCCTAGCTGGTCGATCAAAGAAGATTCCAAAAGGAGTTCTTGAGGACATTCCTCTCAGAGTTGGAAATTACTTGATTCCAACAGACTTTGTGGTGCTGAAGTATGAGATTGAGCCCGATGATCCTCTGCCGCTTGGTAGATCCTTCTTAGCTACTGCTAGAGTTTGTGATTGATGTGAGACATGGTCTAATTGATCTCCACCTAGGAGATAAGCCTTTGCAGTTCAATATGGATAGGTTGCAGAGATCCACCATTGATTGACAAAGCTTCATTGTTGTGATAGAACTAGAGATTCAGATTGGAGAGGAGAAGATGGCGGTTCATGCTGAGCCTGCTCTAACATCTTCGAAGCCTGCACCTTCTCTTAAGCAGAAAGCTCCAAACATCACATCTATACCACATCTGATAAAGCAAAGGTATGCGCTCTCTGATCTTAAGTATACTAACTCCGATGCTCATTTTGCAAGGAATAGATTCAGGAAACGAAATGCTCCACCTGACCTTGCTGTGATTCCCAAATTTCTCGGTCAGTCTCATGCGCACAATGCATATACGCCACCATGGATGAGGAGAATTTTTCAAAGTCACGCTTTGCCTTTAGCGAACCCACCTGACTTCTGACTGCATGCCATAGTCAAGCTAATGACTTAAAACAAGCGCTGAGTGGGAGGTAACCCACTGGTGAGTTGAACATATGAGTTTTAGTCTAATTTTCGTTTTTGGTTTTTCTTGAGTCTTTACAGGGTAAACTAGCGATAGGAAGACACCATGTCGATCGACACGAAGCGTATGTCGATTGACACAGGGGACCAGTGGATCGATCCAGCAATTTGGGTCGATCGATCCAACAATTCACGAAATCGAGGTTTAGCCTCGGTTAGACCACTTTGACCGGTTTACTTTCCAAAACACGTGTCGATCAACACAAATGGATTGGATCGATCGACACCAAGCGTCTAGAGGTAAGAATTTCTTTTTCCTTTTCGCGACTGTTCTTCGTTCTTTCCAAAACCCCCCCCCCCCATTCGCGAAATACAATCTACAAACCCGATTTCACTCGTTTCTCAACCAAATCGTTTGATTCAAAAGCCTGACATGTGCGGATTTTCACTCCTATCTATTCCCACCATTCGTTTGTGTTGATTCCAAGATATGTTCTCTAAATCTCTAATTTTCAGATTCAACCTTAAGGGATAAAGGTTCGATTTTGGCCCCCATCTCTTGATTATGTGACGATATAACACTGATTTAGGTTGTTTGGTAGTGAAATGATGATACCTAAGTAGTTTCCACGTCTGATTTTTGCAAGTTTTTGAAAATTTTGGTTTTGTGATAGAGCTTGTACTCTTGTGCGAAAATGACAGAATTAAAAATGTATACTGCTCTGGTAGATGCTAGTTTTGATGCTGATTATGATGTTGATGAAGATTTGGTGAGTTTGTTTTTGATTCTTCAACTCATAGCAATTTTCTGATTTTTGTTCCAATATACCTCCAAAGAAAAGGAACCGTACAGACGAGACAAGTACATCCGGGAAAGCAGCACCACCTCCTCCACCACCTTTGAGTCATCAATCTCCTCCGGTTTCTCCACAGCTACCTGCAGAGTTTCCGACACACCCATGGCCCAGAGGAGAAAAGGAGAAGATACTTACGGAGAAAGTGTGAGCTGGATCGATGAGGAAAATTGTAATGGGCATGATTGTCAAAACAAAGAGGTTCTAGACACTTGGGATGAGTATGACACCTTGTTGTACAATGGATGGTTCAATGTTACGATTAAGCCTACGCAGTTGGTGAGTCCTGATTTTCTGAGGATGACTGGTATGACAGATCAGGTTGTGTTATGCTTGAGGAAGATGGGTTTGGGTACCATGCCTTACATCCGCTACGCTCTGTACCCGAAGTTGGTACGACAGTTTATGGCCACAGTGCAGGCCACATACATGGACTGGAATGCCAAGAATGTTCAGGATGGTCATTTGTGCTTCATGATACATGGCAGGAGATACAGGCTGCCACTGCGTGATCTTTGTGCTATTTTTGGGTTAAAGAAGGGTTAACGAGAGACACTTCCAGAGGGATTTCCTGATCTAGAGAAACTCTGGAGTACCTTCCGCTTTACACTCTATTTCTCCAAGGAGGCGAAGAGGAAAGATGTACGACATCCGGTCCTGACGTATGTCGTACGAGTATTGGCTACTATTCTTTTGTGCAAGATGGAGCCAAACAAGATGAGGATGCAGGAGCTGGTACTACTACTTCATATAACAGTGGGACATCTTTGTTCCCATGAGTATAGGGAAGACGGTCCCTACGAGAGTACCAACCTGGGTGCGGTGTTTGCAGAGCATTTGGCCAGCCTACAGGTGAAGCCATTCAGAGGAACGGGGTGAGGCAAGACATAGTCAGTGGGAAGTCTTCTGACACCTATATTTCAGCATTTTCATATACCATTGTACAAGTATACATGCGAGCATACATACCCTGAGATTGATGAGGCACACTTTTTGAGTGCAAGCTGGCTGAAGCCAGATTTAGTGTGGTGTTGTAGAGATAGCATGGAGGAGCGAACAGTTAAGCTTCCATCTGCTGCATTGACATCGATAGCTACACAAGAGGCCTTGTGTTTCAGACCTGACCCGAGAGATGAGAGACAGGCACCTCCTGCTCGTTCCCACAGAGGAGCTACATCCCGAGTTGTTCCTGCTCCTGCTAAGGACAAACCTGCTCCTGGACTTACTAGGGGGTCCACATCCGCATTAGGATCTTCCCATGGATGCTCCTCCACCTCTTCCTAGTTATGATGAGGATCTACTTAGGAAGTATTTGGTAGACACAGTTAGATCGATGTGGAGTGGAATTGCTAGAGCTTTCAATTGCACCTGCCCTTGTCCATCTCACGGTCGCAGGCGTCAGAGATCAACCACACCACCAGAGGCAGCCGACGAGGATTATGATTCCTAGTTCCTCCTTGATCCTAGTATTTCCCTGAGTTCGATTTTCTTTTAAATTTTCATTTTTCTTTCTTTTGAGTCAGCTTTGATATTTATCGAGTCAGTTTGTCATGCCTCTTTGGAGTTTAACGTTGTGGAGCTTTGTTATATCTATCTTGTTTCATTTGACTTGTTTGTGAGTGATCTGACAGTGCTGACATTGGAATAAATTGTGTAACTAACACAACTTACTCGGATTCTGATCAAGTCTGCGGCTTGGTACTAAGATACGCGCAGGGTGTCGATCGACACCACGTTTTTGTCGGTCGACACAATACAAACTCTGTGGCGATCGATCTGGTACACGCCGAAATATGGGTCGACCTAAGCTCTGAATTGATCGATTCGAGTTGTGTGTCAGTCGACACCATTCACGACAAAAGGTAAGAACTCGATTTTCCTCAATTCTCACAAAGTTTTGCTCACTCTTTCACTGACTCTAGACTCTATGACAATGGGGACAGTGTTGTTCAAGTTTGGGGGAGGTAGTTGCTGACATTGTGTTTTGTTTTCTTAGAGTCAGCCAGTTGTGTCTGTTTTATTGAGTCAAAACAGTTGAGTAGGAAACTATGACTTTTTGAGGAGATCACTACACTTGCATGAACATAAGGGACCATTGGAATGAACTTGCAGATGAATCTATGACTATTAGAAAACCCAATGCAGATCATCCTACTGAGGACACACATATCACTTCAGGTATTCAGAGAATCCATTACTGACTTCGCACTTAACTTGACTTAATTTTTCTCACCTAGGGGTTTGGTATACTTTGAGTTGGATACTTCTTTTAGTTCTGACACAACTTGTAAACATGTCTAAGTAGGGTTCCCTTCTTCCCTTCCTTGAATGTAAAAAATACCTATATTATCTCATGTTCATCCATGGAAATATGTCAAAAGGAATACCCCGAATAAAAAGGGAAGAGCACTGATAAAAAAAAAAAATGAAACCCAATGGGGAAAAATCAATTGCTAAGGAAGGAAAGGAGAAGAAAAGAACCAGAAAACGATAGTATGGTGGTCAGGTGCTAACAGAGTGAGAATCCATGTGTTCTTTGATCGATTCTCCCTAGGTGAGACCACACTTATTAGATTACAGAAGTCAGTGTGGTGAATTTGAATGCTCTGGATGTGATTGTGGAGTTTACTCGGGACAGTTGCTAAGTGTGGGGGAAGTATATGTTGGTCTTGATGTCTGCAGGTGTATTTTTCATGTGGCTTACACTACAAGAAATATGGGCATTGGTAGCACACCGAAAATGCTACCATAGGGTTTTGGTAGTGTTTTCATGAACGCTATGTCAGCCGCAGCTATAATAGACCCCCCTACCATAGCGTTTTTTTAATGCTATAATAAATGGACATATTGTATCATTAATTAATCGTTATTGTTAACTCTATGGTGACACATTATGCCATCATGCAGTCTTCCATGGCGCTATTTCCGTGCTGTAGTATAAATTATAATAACACATTTTCTTTGCTAATGAATTTGTTTTCGTGACGTTTTTGTTCGTCGAATTGAGCACCTATTATAGCATTTATCATATGCAATATGAAAGTATTATCTAGCACATTTTTCGTGCTAGGATGTTAGTTTTCATGACTTTTTTTGAGCTAGTACATTGTAAAATGACACATCTACGGGTCATTTTGTGCTATAATTTTCTTAATTAGATGATTGAACTGTAATATTTAAACACTTTGATAGTATTATTACTTAATCACTGACACGTTAATTAAACAGACTTAGAGAAAGAAAGTAGAACCAAATCAAAATCCATAGAATGAGAATTACAATGGATCCAAAAGCAAAGAAAGTCATTACAAAGAAAATATCATAACAAAAGGTTGAAGGTTCAAATGTTTTACAATGGAGTGGTTCGTACCAAGCAGTTAGTCCACATGAGCATCCTTGCTTCGTGAGGATTGTCCTTGTTCCTGTTTTGGGCGTTTTGCTGACTTGCGTGCATCCTCCATCATGTTTTTTATACATATACGGAACATTGGCTCGATGTCCTCTTCAGGTACCTCAACGCGAAACAAGTAGCCTTGAGAGCGTCTAAATTCGGTTCTGCTTATCTCTACCACATCATCTTCTGTTCATTGTGCTTGTTGTTGTGGGTGCTGTTGGAGTTGCGGCTGCCGTGGCTGTTAGTGGAATGGTGGTTTCTGTCCGAGTGCTGGGAGTCCGCAAATGATGACCTTTCTTGTTTCCATTTGTGTTTCTACATGTCAAAAAAAGAACACAAATTAGTTTTGATGAAATCCGATGCTTGTTATAATGTATCTTAACACAGATTTGTAGCGATTGAGAAAAAGAAATATATAACCATAACCTGTAGGTGGTACTGGATATTGACTCTCTTGGTTTTCTCTGTATTAGATCCACTCTGAGATGCCTAGGGCTTCGAATCCTCCTACATATAAAAGCTAGCAATTAGGGAAATCTAAGACTTTTTGAATGAGGAATTAAATCTAGGGTTTAGTTTTCGATTACCTGTCCTCGTTTTCTTCGTCTGATTTGTAGGTGGACGAGTTCGACGTAGACGCATAGGTAAATCGACTGGAAGGAGAGAAGATAGGAAA
This sequence comes from Orychophragmus violaceus, assembly GCA_030180135.1. Classification (NCBI taxonomy): domain Eukaryota; kingdom Viridiplantae; phylum Streptophyta; class Magnoliopsida; order Brassicales; family Brassicaceae; genus Orychophragmus; species Orychophragmus violaceus. Next base: position 95,815,130 of record CM058232.1, read on the forward strand.
TCGATGCGACGGAGACAGAGGGGAATCGACGGAGTGAGAAGACCGGAGGTTGATTTCCGATGGCGACGGAGATTGAGGAATTGAGAGAGCGAGAGACCTTTGTATATAAAATATAAAGATTAGGTAAAATGTTTGGCTCCAAAGCTGAAAATTTTTGGCTCCAAACATGAAAAATTTGGCTCCAAAAATTGGCAAAACATTTTTCACCGAATGTTTTTTTTTTAAACTTAAGGGCATTAACACTTTTTCACCCAATGTTAAGGTATATATATACCAATTATTTGATGGTGTGTTTCATATATAATCAAATTTGATTTAAAAATAATTCTTTTTTGATTTAGTATTATGTTTAAATATAAGAGTTTAGAATTTTTAAAATTTTATATTTGAAATTTGTTATAAGTGTTAATTTTTGTAGGGTATAGTGTTAAGGGTTAGTAAATTATTGTTTAGGGTTTGTGTTTAGGGTATAGAGACTATTGTATAGGTTTTGTGATTAATGGTTAAGAATTTATTGTTTATGGCTTGTGTTTAGGATATAGAGACTATTGTATAGAGTTTATGATTAAGGGTTGATAATTTATTGTTTAGGGTTTGTGTTTAGGGTATAGAGACTATTGTATAGAGTTTATGATTAAGGGTTAAGAATTTAATGTTTAGGGTTTGTGTTAAAGGTATATATATACAAATTATTTGATGGTGTGTTTCATATATAATCAAATTTCATTTGAAAATAATTCTTTTCGATTAAGTATTATGTTTAACTATAAGAGTTTAGGATTTTAAAAATTTTATATTTGAAATTTGTTATAAGTGTTAATTTTTGGTAGGGTATAGTGTTTATATAACTTGTATACCCTAAAACACAACTAAAGACTCATATGTTTATATAACTTTTAATTTTATAATAAAAATTTTGAAAACTACAAATTAAAAACAAAACATATATACCATAACCCCAAATTATACGAACGATCAAATAATATATTTTCAGTTTCAACCTTAACCCCTAAATATACCCTAAATCAAAATTAAGATTGTTTCTAACATCTTTTATTTTAAAATTTGGTGTGTTTAATTAAAGTTTTATTTTATATTTTCTTTGTTAGTATATATTATTTCCTCTAACTTGCTATAACAATCTTGATACCAAAAAAAACATTCAACCAGCAAATTAGTTTGGTCTAATATAATTTAACACTCCACAAAACAATGGTCTAACGTAAAGGTTGCACAAACAAGATCCAAACCAAACAAAGTTTGCCAAACAAAAAAAAATAAGTCAACAAACCACAAAGACATGTTCTGAAACACAAAGCTCAGTCTTCCAAGAAATAAAATGCAAGGTTCTTTCTGGTATGACTTCAAACCTGAAAACAAAGATATCCTAGTTTATTTTCACAAATTTTCACACTTATATAAGTCCAAATATTAACCAAATGACTGAACATCTCACCATTATCACTTTATCCTCTGGCCAGGCAATACAGCTTCCAAGTGCATCTTCCATATATTCTATCTCAGAAGTTGTCCTCCACACTGCAGCTTCTTTAACTTTCACCACATCCACGAATACTCTACATGCACCATGTCCCAAAGGTACAAAGTGGGCACGTTGGTCAAGATCATTCGATGACCAACGTCCCTCAGCAACGATAACCTTCTTTCCTGCCAGATCTAGGAGCTTGCATTTTTGATTTTCCTTGAATTTGGTATGCTACAAGAACACAAAGCCAAAAAATCCATAGAACCAACAATCAACTTCAAGCAGCATATCATAAACAATCAACTATATCATTAACAGAAATTACCCCTGATCTGCGAAGAGGAGATGCTGGAGTTACTGGTAACTTTTCATGGAAAAACTTCTCTTTCAATCCCGAAGCAGGTTTCTTTGTAGGAGCTGATGGAGTTAAAGGAGACTTTTGGCACTGATTAGTAGGACTAACTCATTTACACTTGGATGGCTCTACATCATGAGAATTTGGAGTTCTTCCATTAAATTCAACTCTATTTGCAGGCCATGCTACAAAACAGTTCAGATAATCCTCCACAATTCTCTTCTCAACTGTAGGCCTCCATATAAATGCCTTTGGGTTTACTACCTCATCCACATAAACTTTTATTGCGTTTGGACCAAGAGGAAGACCATTAACCAACACCTTAGGTTCTCGAGTCTGCCATCGGCCTACAACAACCACTTCTTCATTTGTAATATAGTTCATGAGTTTGCATTTGTTATTTGCAAGTGTAGAAGGACTCTGCAGAACAAAGGTGAAAAAAAACACCATGAATTAAAAAATGAACAAATCAGACTCATAGTGATGAGAATTTGGAACTTTACAATAATCGACTGGCCATGCAATCATTTCTCCAACTGCATCTTCATAGTAAACATCTGATGTGCAGGCCTCCATAAAAATGTATCTGATTTGATTACAGATTCTACTAAAACTTTCACTGCGTTAGGACCTAGAGGAATCCCTCAACTAACTCATCAGCATCATATGAAACAACCCGTCCCTCAGCAACATTCTCATCAGAAGAAGACCAGTCAACCAGATAACACTTGGGAAGTGACCTGGTATTGACACTCTGCATAGAGAACAAGCAATTAGAAATCAGCTCATAGTGAGAAATCTAGAGTTATATGAAGCATAAGGAACTCAATTCTTACTTTGTGAATTGAGTTTTCACCCACATCAGTCTCTTCTCTCTGTCATAGTAGGAACAATGCAAATTAATAACGTGTTTCTGTAAATCCATTTGTATAAGTAATGTAAAGTAATTAGACAACCTGGTTATGGATTCTGGCAATGACATGTTGTAAATCTTGAACCTCTTTCAGCAATGTCATCTGTCTTTCTTCCATAGCAGCCATGCAGTTGCTCTGGACTTGTAGACAAGCCAATTTGGTCATGCTAATGATATACCATGGATTTCAGGGATTTTAGCCATGGTATATGTCTTATTTATCGAGTCTTTTATTATGTTTTGGAGTCTTTTTTTAGTATGTTTTCAGGTCTAGACACGTTTGGAGCGGAATTGGACATTATGGAGCATTCTGGAGCATTTTGGAGATTAAACCCAAGAGGAAGAGTTCACTGCCCGTTTCACAGACCAGTGTCGATCGACACAGAAGGTGCATCGATCGACACAAGGTCGACACAGACTTTTCTCGGCGGTTAATGAAGAGAATTGGAAATTACACTTTTTCCCAGAAGTTTTCCATAATTACAAGGAAGCCCCAGCCGACTTTAGACCATTATATTATGGTTTTGAAGGCATTGTTTAGGCTACACTTTACACACGCTTTACTTTAGCTTTATTTTATCTCAGAGAGAGAGTTAGGGACTGATCCTGCTCTCGAAAGAGAGAGGATTTCGAACCCCAGTTCTTTATTTGATTTTATAATATTTGGTTTTCTATTCATGATGTTTTCTGTTTCGATGATTATGTCTGAGTAGATTACATGTTAGGTTTAGGGATTCTCATTAGGGATTTCATGGAGTTATAGGTTAATCAATCTGTAGGGATTCATATCTGTTAGTTCTTCATCTAGGATTGTTCTTACTGCTTAATCTGAATTAGCTACCCAGATTTATGATATTAGGTTGATTGATACAACGACAGTTGGTTAATTAGCTAGAAAGAACCTAGATGAGCAATTTAATTACACGCAAAGGAATTTGGTTTAATTAGATTGTCAACATATCGAACTTGGAATTAAAGCTGGTTTAATCTGTTAGTAATTGCAAAGGAATTTGGATTGCTGCACTTAGACTTAGAGAGTTCTCGCAACGACAGTTGGTTAATTCTATATATGTGTGTTTGAGTTCTAGAACAGTTCTTAATTAGATCCCGATTGATTGATTGCATGTGTTCCTGATTTCCTGAGAACTCCCTAGACTTAACGCCTTCGCCTTCTGATTTACAACCGATCTATTTACTTTTCTGCTTGCTTGATTTACTGCTTTCTCATTACTTTCATCTAGTTTAACTCGATCGTTCTTAAATCTATCGTTGCCCAGAGTCCCTGTGGATTTCGATACCCTAAGTACTACAATTACATCACTGTGCACTTGCAGTTAGTATAGGGATTAAAACTCGACCTATCAAGTTTTTGGCGCCGTTGCCGAGGACTCTTAGGAGTCTTCGATAGATTTGAACTTAGAATTTAGACTAGGTTTTTTGTTTTTGTTTTTTGTTATTAATTTATTTTTTGTTCTTGCGTTTCAGGTACGCCTGTAATCACCTTGCATCGATCGACACGGTCATGTGTGTCGATCGACACATCTTCAAGCCTGCATCGATCGACACTACTCTGCATCGATCGACACATCGCGTAAGATGATGGGAATGATGGAACAGATGTTGGAAAATCAGCAGAATAACTTATTCTGCAGAGATTATGGTTCCTATTCATTCACCAGAGATTATGAATCTCCATCATGTCAGCCTTTTCCTCCTCAAAATAAACAATCTGATAAGCTGATAAGCATGATGGAGCGGTTATTGGAGAAGCAGGAAGAGGATTTGAACTGCATCAGTGGCTTTGGATTCCAAGGAAACAGGTTTGGTAATCAGCAAGGTAATTCTTATCAGAAAACCTATGGATCATCTTCTTATCAGACACCTCCTGCTGCTAATGCTTATAAGAGCAAGATGGAATCCATGATGGGGCAGTTGCTAGAGGATCAGACTAGGACATCTGTAACTTCAACTCAAAGATAGATGCATTGCATGAAGATCTGAATGGAAAGTTTGAATCTTTGAGCACACATGTGAAGAAGCTAGATGTCCGAGTTCAACAAACAGCTGAAGCAATACAAAGGCAAGATGAAATTTGGAAAGCTGAACAGAAGCTGCACATCAATGCTGTGACCATAAGAGATGGGATTAATTTGCTGGGAGAAGAAGAGAGCATAATCTCGGATTTTCTGGATGAATATTGTCTGTCTGAGACATGCGTCGATCGACACACTCTCGATGTCGATCGATGCATCCCTGATACGTCTGATGGATCTGAACAAAATTGCCGTGTATCGATTGACGCATCTCATGCATCGGTCGACATAGAACGCAAACGTGACCAGAGACATGTAATAGTCCCAGAACGAGTCTATAAGACCTCTGTGCCGTATCCTAAGGTTCCTAAACTGTCTAAACAGGAGCTAGAAATGGCTAATTGTACGAAAGTGATGGATAGGAAGCAGAAAGCCACCATTGATGGACAGAGCTTCAATATGAAATTGGAACCAGAGGTTCCAATTGGAGAGAAGAAGATGGCGGTTCCTCTTGAACTTGCTCTAACATCTTCAGTACCTGCAACTGCTCATAAGAAGAAAGCTCCAACCATCAGATCTCCACCAAAGGTAAGGCATAAATCATCTAAGCATAAACCTCCTAACCGCATTACTCTGAATGCAGAAAAACGCAACATCCCACCCAAGCTTCGCTCCCGCCCTGATTCTACTCCTTCGTTCCTTGGGAAATCTCATTATCCGAAAGCATATACACCACCTTGGATGAAGAGATATTCACAGAGACATTCAAAGTCTCTGTTGAAACCGCCTTGAGTCTAATCTCTATCTAATAGTCAAGCTAATGACTAAAAACAAGCGCTGAGTGGGAGGCAACCCACTATAGAGTCAGTTTTCGTTTTTGTTTTTCATTTTTCAGTCTTTGTTATTTTAATTTTTCGTTTTAGTGTTTTCAGCCGAGAGAACAGTCAAAAATCGTCTAGCATCGATCGACACAGTGCGATTACACAAATGAATCGAGCAAATGCGCCTTGCGTCGATCGTTGCGGTCCTGAGCATCGATCGACACAGTGCGACGAGAGGTACGTAACTCTGGATTTTTCAGACTCTTTTCAATTTTATTATCTGTTTTCCCCGAGCTCATGCTTTGATTACACTGGGGACAGTGTAGTTTAAGTGTGGGGGAGGTAGCTACTGACACACGCTTTTGTTTTCTTAGAGTCAGTCCTATTTTCTAAAATTTGTTTTATTGAGTCAAAACGGTTTAAGTAAGAAACAGTGAATTTTTGAGAAGATTAACAACATCTTGCAGGAACTTAAGTAACCATTGGGATGAAGCTGAAAGATCTATCTATGACTATTAGAAAACCCAACACGGATCAACCTACTGAGGACACCCACATCACTTCAGGTATCAGAGGATCCTTCTACTGACTTCACCTTAATACTGACTTAATTTTTTCACCTAAGGGCTTGGTATACCTTGTGTCGGATTCCTTTGTTAGACTCTGACACAGCCTGTAAACCTGTCCTATTTGGTTCTCTTCTCCCCTTCCATAAAGTAAAAAAATAATAATAAACTGAGGATGAGTTAGTAACTCCGAAGTGTTCACGGGAGTGGTAGATACAACTATTACCTCCTGTGTGATCCATGGAATGTGTCCAAAGTACACCCCAAAACGGGAAGAACACTGATAAAAAAAATAAAATGATACTCAGTGGGAAAAAATCAGTTGTTAAGGAAGGGAAAAGAGAAGAAAGGGACCAGAGAAAGACAGTATGGTGGTCTAGAGCTAACAAGGTAAGAGTCCATGTGCCCTTTGATCGATACTCCTTAGGTGAGACCGCACTTAAATACTTGCAGAAGTCAGTAGGGTGAATTTGAATGCGTGAATGTGATTGTGGAGTTTACTTGGGACAGTTGCTAAGTGTGGGAGAAGTACATGTTGGTCTTGATGTCTTGCAGGTGATTCTTTTAGTGGTTTACTAAGTAGAATCTGAGTGTTGTTGCTTCTAGGATGAAAAGAGTTTCTGAAAGTTTTCAAACCTCTTCACCATGCTTTGGTTCTTTACTTGCTTGAGGGCAAGCAAGAGCTAAGTGTGGGGGAGTTGATATACCATGGATTTCAGGGATTTTAGCCATGGTATATGTCTTATTTATCAAGTCTTTTATTATGTTTTGGAGTCTTTTTAGTATGTTTTCAGGTCTAGACACGTTTGGAGCGGAATTGGACATTATGGAGCATTCTGGAGCATTTTGGAGATTAAACCCGAGAGGAAGAGTTCACTGCCCGTTTCACAGACATGTGTCGATCGACACAGTATGTGCATCGATCGACACAAGGTCGACACAGACTTTTCTCGGCGGTTAATGAAGAGAATTGGAAATTGCACTTTTGCCCAGAAGTTTTCCATAATTACAAGGAAGCCCCAGCCGACTTTAGACCATTATATTAGGGTTTTTAAGCCATTGTTTAGGCTACACTTTACACACGCTTTACTTTAGCTTTATTTTATCTCAGAGAGAGAGTTAGGGGCTGATCCTGCTCTCGAAAGAGAGAGGATTTCGAACCCCAGTTCTTTATTTGATTTTATAATATTTGGTTTTCTATTCATGATGTTTTCTGTTTCGATGATTATGTCTGAGTAGATACCTGTTAGGTTTAGGGATTCTCATTAGGGATTTCATGGAATTATAGGTTAATCAATCTGTAGGGATTCATATCTGTTAGTTCTTCATCTAGGATTGTTCTTACTGCTTAATCTGAATTAGCTACCCAGATTTATGATGTTAGGTTGATTGATACAATGACAGTTGGTTAATTATCTAGAAAGAACCTAGATGAGCAATTTAATTACTCGCAAAGGAATTTAGTTTAATTAGATTGTGAACATATCGAACTTGGAATTAAAGCTGGTTTAATCTGTTAGTAATTGCAAAGGAATTTGGATTGATGCACTTAGACTTAGAGAGTTCTCGCAACGACAGTTGGTTAATTCTATATCTGTGTTTGAGTTCTAGAACAGTTCTTAATTAGATCCCGATTGATTGATTGCCTGTGTTCCTGATTTCCTGAGAACTCCCTAGACTTAACGCCTTCGCCTTCTGATTTACAACCGTTCTATTTACTTTTATGCTTGCTTGGTTTACTGCTTTCTCATTACTTTCATCTAGTTTAACTCGATCGTTCTTAAATCTATCGTTGCCCAGAGTCCCTGTGGATTTCGATACCCTAAGTACTACAATTACATCATTGTGCACTTGCAGTTAGTATAGGGATTAAAACTCGATCTATCAGCTAATGCCTCTACCCACTCTACCCATTGCTCTCAACCGGCCAGGATTATTAGGTCCCAAGATCTGTGTTAGCATGTCTTCTTTTGGATTCGTCACCCTTGAATCTGATGTACCTTGAAGTTCTATCTATGATGCCTTCCTCTGGAATCACAACGCCAATTACTTAAGCAACTTGCAGCAATAAATCCAATTCGTAGATTCAGTGATAACAACAAATAGAATTTACTATCTTTTCAGCCGCAGTCACATTGACAGGTGTACCATCCTTCTTAGTACGCGATTTGACCCAAACTCTTAGCCTTGATACCTGAGATGGTTATGTGCTAGTGTTTATCAAATCCTCTCTCAGTCTCACCATTCCTCTACGCCTGCAAGTGTGAGGGATCTGCTTTTGTCTTCTTTCTTTGTATGAATCACTGACAGCCTAAATTGGAAACCAAAGAAACTAATGTTGATAGTCTCAAGGACAACATATAACAAGTGACAGATGATTGAATACCTTGAAGGCGTTACTAGTCTTCTCTCTGACAAATTTCCGCCATTCCGTTGTATTAACATTCTTTGGATGCAGATTAATCCTACCTTTAACGGTTCTAGCATTCCTGACAGAGGAGACCAGGCGTGATTTGGATGCTCTCCAGAGACATCCCATTTTCTTAAACACAGTAGTCTTTTTGAACTCTTCATCCATGTCAAATCTCGTCTGTATTCAGTTAAAGGAATGTGGGACAGTAAATTCCAATTTAAAAAATTCGTATTAGTAAAAGTGTAGTCATATTACCTCAATAGACTTCCAGAGCACTGTTTTGATATCTTCACTAACTTTTTTCCAATTCTCCACAGTGACAGGAACATGCTCACGTACCAAGAGACCTAAGTAAGATGATAACAAAATAGACCCTGGACCACAAGGTTCTCCCAATTCAGTGAAATCCACATGTTGCCTTTCATTCGGATCTTTGGCAATATGTTTCATCCTAGTTGGTCCTCTGCGTCTTTTACGTTGTGGTTCATTGACTCTATCATTCTGAGGTTTCTGTTCTTCTTCTCTGGTTCCCTTCATTTTGTCAATCTCAGTATCAATATGCTCATCATCCTCTTCTTCTTCTGTGGTTTCCTTCATTTGGTCCATCTCATTATCAATATGCTCATCATCCTCTTCTTCTACTCTGGTTTCCTTCATTTGATCCATCTCAGTGTCAACATGGTCAACATGCTCAACATTCTCTGCATCTTCTCTAGTTTCCTTGTTATGGTCCATCTCAGTGTCAACATGCTCATCATCATCTGCATCTTCTCGGGTTTCCTTGTTATGTGATAACAAGGATTTTACAATCCTTTGAGGTACCAATTCCTCAAGCTTATCGTGTACCTTTAAGGTATCGAACCTTTTTGGGACGAATAGAGCCAATAAGAACACACCAAACCTCTAGAGTCAAATCACTCAATTAAATTTGTTTCTAACAATCCTAATGATGACAATTCAAATAGAAGTAAACAAAAAGCAAATAAACGAAGTGAATTCAATCATTGATAAAGATAAGGCCTAAGGGTTAAGGTCAACGGATAGGTGACTCGGGATGATCAAGGATCCTAATTCAAACTTCAAAGAAGCTAACCTCCTAGCAAGGAACACAACAAGTTGATCAGTTTAATCTCTTAATACTAATCTCTTTACTTAATCCTAATCCAAGAACAAATTCTCATTTGTGAATTAAAATCAAGCAAGCAATCAAACAAGTTCCAAACAGCCAACAATCACTCTAAACATCCATTTTCATGTGCTAGAATGTGAAAGTTCTATCAAAGCTAAAAACTGGAATTTCATCGAACACATGGTGAGCAAGAAATCCTAAACATCCTAATCAACGTGATCAAGGCTAATTAGGCACTAAGCACACTTTGATAGAAGAGATTTTAAACAATCAAACATTAGAAATCCATTGATCACCTCTAATCAACCTAATCCTACCTAACCCATAAGCCATATGAAGAACTACTCACTAATCATTCTATGATCAACAAAACCCAAAGAGATAGTGTTAATCATAGGAGATTAGAGAAAGTAGAAAGATTAAAAGAAGAAATCTCAAAAGAAAATACTTAGATAAATCAAGATTCAAACTTGTTCTTACAAAAGGGTTTTTAGCAACAAAACAAGCTTTAGAAACAATAGAAAATAGGTTTTTGGCTTAAGTAGTGAATATGGGGCGAACCGGGTCAACCCGAAAAAAACGGGTGTTGACCCGGATCCAAGACAATTTTTGGGATCTGTATCGGCCAGCCAGACCGATATGCTGGCCGATATGAGTCCTCGGATTTCTTTGTCGACGGAGCGTATCGGTTGGCTAAACCGATATGCCAACCGATATGCTTTCACTGAAATTAATCCGAGAGGTTGTATCGGCTTACGGGTCGATATGCATCCCGATATGGTCTCCTGGGTTTTGGTCGAGGAACTGTATCGGCTTTCCTGGCCGATAATCACGCCGATATGAGTCGTCGGATTTCTTCTGAGAGTGTGTATCGGCCACACCAATCGATATGGTGGCCGATATTCCTTCCAGCTGCTTCTTCCTTAGTCCTTCAAGCTCTAGACTCCACTTCCAAGCTCACCAATGCTCCTAGACACCTCTAATCACCTGCAAAACGCAAGAAACACTCCAAATGCAAGCCTAAAGTGCCTACTCCTAATCATAAACAACTCTATACTCTAGATGCAACAATGATTCGACAAAATGGTATGAATGATGGTGAAATGAAGTCAAAACAAGAACTATATACAAGTCTAAATGCATAAAAATGTATGAATATCAATTCCCCAAAACTTAAATCTTGCTTGTCCACAAGCAAGCATAAGTCAATCAAAATAAGTTGGGGAAAAGGTTTGAAGGTGGGAGCTCATATCCAAAGGTTCAATCAAGTTTCAAACTTCATTTCAAGTCTATACAACTAAAGTGCAACCGAGAAAAGCCTACTCCAAGGATATAGCCATACTCATCAAGACAATACTTTTAGCTTAATCTTCAACCTACACAAGTATTAAAATCAACTAGATCTCTAACATTGATTAAACATTTCAAGTGGATCTTACTCACAACAAAGTGTTCAAACTCATTTGGCAAGGGTTAAGGTTTTGAGATAAAGATGATCTCAATCAATAAGAGGGGTTTCTCCATATGCATTTAGGTTCTCTCAAAAAGAAATGAATGAGCTCATAGTAAAAGGCTAAGAGTATAGAAGCAATTGGTGCATACTAGAATCGATTTCCGTCTACCCATTTTCCAATAACTTCTACTCTTACTCTAGCCCACCTAGTTTGAGTCTACCCTTTGTCAAGGCTATTTTTGTCTCATCCCTCTTTCTCAACCAAACACTTCCCAAGAATACTCCCAAGGATCATTCAAAACCTTTCAAAACAGTGGCAATTCTTTTCTTTAAACTTAGCTCAAATCATTCTTTCTTTAGCAATGGCCTCTTTTCATAAACTTCCTTTTCTTTCTTTTAAGTTGAGCACTTTGGCTTCTTTTCATTTCAAAACTTGAGGCACTTTTTATTTTAAAAACACTTAAGAGCTTTTCTTTCAAAACACTTTTGCCAACCAACATAAGATCCCAACCAAGTTCCCTTTTGTTCTTTCCCTTTCAAAACCCTTCCCCCAAGCTTCAATCTTAGCCTAGTGCAAGCTAAAGGTGGTCAAGCTTGCGTCTACACGGAAATTTTCAACTAGTCGCCTCAAACTCAACACCATTTACTTAGCTCATTCCAAGAGGACTACCTCTCAAAAGAGTGTTTATGGGCGGAAGGAAAGGTGGTTAAGAGCGTGGAAGCTATTCAAGCAAGCAAGTGCGGTAAAAAGGGAAAAGAATGCTAGAATATTTTGGAGGTATCCATGAGTTTAAAACACTAAGAAGGAGCAAGATAATTGCAAGTCAAGTTAAGGTTCTCACTTTAAATAGAGCTAGCATCAAATCACAACAAGTTTCAGCATTGAATCAAGGTTCAAAGCAAGTTATCCAAGTAGGGTTCGTTCTAGCTTTCAAGCATTTCTCGGGTTACAACCTTAGTGTGATCTATCTAGCATAGCTAGCGTATGAAACAAGTTTTACTCGCTTAAACCTTACGATGAAATTAAATCATTGCTCCCTATGCAAGAACATCCTATATGATGCAACTAGACTCGATCCTACGATGCTATTACACTAAATGCTTTCTTTTTGTGAAAATTTTTCAAATTTTTTTCGATTTTTTTGGTTTTCTATGCCTTAGATGCAATGCATGAGACTCAAAGACAAAAAATAAGATAAAAAAAAAAACATGATTAGCAACTGGTCTCTCCCTCAAACTTAAATCACACGGTCCCTTGTGTGATCTATGAAAGGAAAAGAGACCGAAAACCCACAAAATGCAAACAAAGAAAAGAAAAGAAAAAAAAGTATGTACAAAGATGGAGTGTTACTTGGCTAGTTGTGGAGTGATGGAGGTGATGAATCCCCCATGGAGTATGTTGGGTTGGATGAAGAGCAGGATGGTGTCCTCATCGCTCTTCTCTTTTGCCTTCTATCTTCGCGTGCGTAGTGGCGGTGAGGCTCGTAGTAGGAATCGGTAGCCATGCGTGCAGCTCCTCCTGTCTCATGTCCAGCCACTGAGTATCTCTCCTGCTCTAACTCTGTCTGCTCAACCAGAAAATCAGCTTCACCGATCACTTCCTCAGTCGCTGCCTGTATCTCCTCATCCAAACCCGTGGGAGCCTCTCGTGAGGTCGATGTCTGTCCGGTGGTGCTACTCTTATCCTTCTTTCCCGCTATCATCTTCAGAACTTTGGTGACCTTCTTCAAACAGCTGGCCAATTTCTTGATGTTTCTTCCATGCCATTTGCTCTGCCTTTGAAGGTCCCTGTTCTGGTCCCTTAGTACACTTACCGTCCTGTTTGCGATGGGATCATCCAAAGGCTCAATGTAGTACCTGTGCAGCCCATACACCCCAGCAGGTGCGTCGGAAGAATCAGAATCGGCTGCAGTCGCTCTTCGCGGTCCGTGGGGTTCGAATTGATGCTCCATCCCCGGTAGAAACCTGACGTTGGCCAGATTTGTTGCAAAGCTCGTGATGGTGGGGTTCGGAAGCAGATACTTCTCTTGCATCAGTGTATCTGAACACATCCGGTATACATGACGCCCCGGAGGCGACTTGGAACCTAGAAAGTGGGTCTTGATCAGCTGAGGTATGTCCAACCATCCCACCGGCGTAGGCTGTCCAAATGTCTTCTCTTCTAAACTTCCTTCCAGCTTAATCTTCTTTGCCCTGAGTAACGGCGTGATTAACCCACCCATGTTGAATTTGGGATCAGAATCCTTGACAGACATTGCCCAATCTCAGTAAATCCCAAACTGCTCTACTAGAATGGCGGTGAAGCTCGGTGGGCGCTCAACTGGTGGTATCGTCGTACCGTTGGGAAACGTGCGCAGAAGTGGTTGTAATCCGATGTACAGAAGCTTCATCTCCACTTCTGTGACTTGGCCTGTCTCCTTTCTAGCAAACAGAGTGTGGGCTAGTGCCTTGTGCACGTACCGAATAGCCGGGTGTCGGATCCTTGCAGACTTCATGGCCCCCAACTTGAACGGTCCATCAGCTATCATGTGCCACAATTCCTTGAGGTCGTCCTTTTCAATGGGGATGGAAGAGCCTAGCTGAGCACCATTCTCCTCAAAACCGAAGATTGAACTTATCTCCTCAAATGTCATGGTGAGCTTCCTCCTTCCCATCGTGAATTCTATCTTTCCACGGCTCACTTCTCCTCTCAAGGCTGCCTTTCTCAGGTTGATTGTTGCCTTCACGGTTGCAAGGAACTGGCAAGCCGAGCTCTGGCAGCTGTCACTGGTAATGCTGAAAAAGTGCTTAAGCCCCATGTTTTCTACAATCTCATTGTAGTCTTCCAACAGTCCAAGAGCTGTAAGGGTCGGGACGTGAGGATATCGGTTGACCAGAATTGTATCTTCTCCAGCTTATCATTGATCTCAGAAGTAGAATATTGCATTGGTGACGCATGAGTCACCTTCCCTGTGACCTCTGGTGCTTCTTCCTCAACAGCTATCTCATTTCCCTTCGAGGAGGTTCCCACATCTTGTCTCGGTGCCTTTGCCTTTGGTTGCGGGTTGGCGCGTGTTTTAGTCATTGTCCTACAATAGATAACTCAAAGAAAGAATGAGCACATAACACAATCCACCAACACAATCAGTAAGAGCTTGAGACATCCATGATCAACAATTGAAAGCTTAACAATTGCATAAATTTTCGTTTTCAATGGAGCAAACAAGCTAAAACACCTCAGCCATTCTCAATCCAAGCTCATCATAACCATAATTCACCAACAAGTCAATCACATTCATAAGCAACTCAAATTCTTGAATAAAAACTCCCAAATTTGCAATTTCAAAAATTTTGTGAAACAAAACCCAAGTAAATCAAGTATTCTCACTCAAACTAGCCATAAACAACCTGTTGCAACTATAGGAATCATCAAACCAAGTTTCCCCCCAAAATTTCCGAAATTCCAATTTCTCAAGAACCCTAATTCACCAAAAATCAAATTCCTTCAATCCTAGGGCGAAATGGCTATGGGCATTCATGCAAACACATATGGGGAAGGTTTTCAAGCAATATCAATCACAATCAATGGCAAAATCCGAGTTTGAAAATTGGCTGTTTTTGAATCCGAAAATCATTAGTGAGTTTTGGAGTTTTACCTTGCTTAGTGATGATTGAGTGAAGAAGTAGCAAGAGAATGTGAAAGAGCTTTGAAAACCGCAAGTCAAGCACTTGAAATCGAATTAAATTGATGGAGAATTGAGAAAGATGGAAGGTTTTGAAGTTCTTGAGAGGTTTTTGCCAAAAGCTTAGTTGAAATCGCAAATGGGGAGGAGAAGGAGCGTGAAGGAGGAGAAAACAAGAAGAAATCGGGTCCCAGGCGGTTTAGATCGGTTCATTAAATCGATTTTTGGTCAAAATCCGGTCAAAACCGGTTTGGGATCGGTTTGA
Organism: Orychophragmus violaceus; assembly: GCA_030180135.1. Taxonomy (NCBI): domain Eukaryota; kingdom Viridiplantae; phylum Streptophyta; class Magnoliopsida; order Brassicales; family Brassicaceae; genus Orychophragmus; species Orychophragmus violaceus. The sequence goes on from CM058232.1 coordinate 95,830,226, forward strand.
ATCGAGAGAACTTACCTGGGCGAGGAGGGCGTATCGGCTTGGCCAATCGATACGCAAGCCGATATCGACTCTCGGATTAAAATTCTGCAACATGTATCGGTCTGGCCAGCCGATACAGTGACCGATATCACTTCTTCTCCGAGAATCCGTATCGGCCTGGCCAACCAATACGGATGCCGATACAACCTCTCCGATTTTTCTCGAAATTCCGTATCGGCCTGGACAGCCGATACGGACACCGATATTGGATCCATGCATCCTTTTCCTTCATTCCTATGGCCTTTACTTAACACCAATGAGTCCACAACTTCACCTAAAGACCAAAACCTGATAAAACTCAAAGCAAAACATCAAAAATAACAAGCAAAACATCATACATATAGGGATAAACATGGGAATGTCTCCCAAGTGCGCTTTTGTTTAAAGTCGTTAAGCTCGACTTTGCAAACCGTGATTTTAATCTGAGGGAGGGCTAGAGAGTGGAATCGAAGTCCCTTCCTCTATAGCTTCTGAGATGGAGTAATGTTTGAGTCTTTGGCCATTGACCGTGAACTCTTCATCAGATTTTCCCCAAAGTACTACTGCTCCATACGGTCTCACCTCCTTCACTCTGAACGGTCCCGACCATCTAGACTTGAGCTTCCCGGGAAAGAGTTTCAACCGGGAGTTAAAGAGCAACACAAGATCTCCTTCTTTAAACTCCTTCTTCTGGATCAGCTTATCATGAAAAAGCTTGGTCCTCTCCTTATAGATCTTTGAGTTCTCAAAAGCTTCAAGCCTTATCTCGTCAAGTTCGTTCAGCTGAATCAATCTCTTCTCAGTCGCGGTCTTGATGTCGAAGTTCAGCAACTTGACAGCCCACATTGCCTTGTATTCTACCTCCACCGGTAAGTGACATGACTTCCCATACAACATGGTGAACAGTGTAGTGCCCAACGGAGTCTTGAAAGCAGTCCTATATGCCCACAATGCGTCATCAAGCTTCCTAGACCAATCTTTCCTTGAGGCTCCAACAGTCTTCTCCAAGATAGCCTTGATTTGCCTATTGGACACTTCAACTTGCCCGCTTGTTTGAGGATGATATGGTGTTGCAACCTTATGATTTACTCCATACTTCTTCAAAAGACTCTCAAAGAGTTTGTTGATGAAGTGCGAGCCTCTGTCACTAATCACAATCCTTGGGATTCCAAACCTTGGGAAGATGATGCTCTTGAATAGCTTAATCACAATCTTGGCGTCATTCGTCGGACTCGCCACTGCTTCTACCCATTTGGAAACATAATCCACAGCCACTAAGATGTAGTTATTCCCATAAGAGGATGGAAAAGGTCCCATGAAGTCAATGCCCCACACATCAAACACTTCAACTTCAAGAATGGGGTTTTGAGGCATCTCATTCCTTCTACGATGTTTCCCTTTCTTTGACAAGGATCACACTTAGTGATGAACTCTTGGGCATATTTGAACATTGTAGGCCACCAAAACCCATCTTGTAGAGCTTTTTGAACCGTCTTGAAGGTAGCAAAGTGACCACCATAAACTGACCCATGACAATGTAGAAGAATACATCCTACTTCTTCATTAGCTATGCACCTTCTGTAGAGTTGATCCTTACACAAAGTGTAGAGGTAAGGCTCGTCCCAATAGTACAGATTGACATCTCTAAAGAACTTCTTCCTTTGGTAGCTATCAAGACTTGGTGGTTCCTTTCCGGCTGCCAAGTAGTTCACTATATCCGCGTACCATGGCTCCTTGTCCTCAATAGAACCAATTTCCTTCAGCTTCCTACTTGTGTCATGAGCTTCCTTAACTGCTTTGACAGCCATGAGTTGTTCCTCCGGAAGAGAGTCATCTAGAGGAACATCATATTCAATTCTCAGCCTCGACAAGTGATCCGCCACTCCATTCTCAATACCTTTCTTATCCTTGATTTCCAAATCAAACTCTTGTAGCAGTGAGATCCATCTTAGAAGCCTTGGCTTGGCATCTTTCTTGGCGAATAGATATCTCAACGCAGCATGATCCGTGTACACCACAACCTTGGATCCAACCAAGTATGATATGAACTTCTCAAAGGCAAACACCACAGCTAGAAGCTCTTTCTCAGTTGTTGCATACCTCACTTGAGCATCATCTAATGTCCTACTAGCATAGTATTTGACATGGAGTTTCTTGTCTTTTCTCTGTCCAAGGACTGCTCCAACTGCGTAGTCACTCGCATCGCACATAATCTCAAAAGGCAACTCCCAGTCAGGAGCTTGGACAATCGGAGCACTAATCAAAGCTTCCTTAATCCTGTGAAACGCAGTCAAACACCCCTCATCAAATACAAAGTCTGTCTCCTTACACAGTAGACGTGTGAATGGTCTAGCGATCTTAGAGAAGTCCTTGATAAACCGTCTGTAAAACCCGGCATGACCCAAGAAGCTTCGGATCCCTTTCACTGAGTTTGGTGGCTGAAGACTCATCATCACTTCTATCTTAGCCTTTTCTACCTCAATGCCATTCTCAGAAATCTTGTGCCCAAGTACAATCCCTTCCTTCACCATGAAGTGGCATTTTTCCCAATTGAGTACGAGTTTTATCTCTTCACATCTCTTTAAGACCCTGCACAAGTTCAACAGACAAGAGGAGAAAGAAGAGCCATATACCGAAAAATCATTCATGAAGACTTCCACAATGTCCTCGATAAGATCGGAGAAGATCGACATCATGCACCGCTGAAAAGTTGCGGGCGCATTACATATTGGCATCCTTCGATAAGCAAAGGTGACATAAGGACAAGTAAAAGTAGTCTTCTCCTGATCGTTGGGGTGTATTGGGATCTGGAAAAACCCGTTGTACCCGTCGAGAAAACAGTAAAAAAGATTGTTAGCAAGACGCTCAAGCATTTGATCAATAAACGGAAATGGGAAGTGTTCTTTCCTAGATGCAGCATTAAGTTTTTGGTAGTCTATACACATCCTATGCCCGGTGATAGTTCTAGTGGGAATCAATTCATTGTTATCACTTTTAACTACCGTAATCCCCCCCCTTTCTTCGGAACACTGTGCACGGGAGAAACCCAAGTGTTGTCCGAGATAGGGTAGATTATCCCTGCATCAAGCAATTTAAGAATCTTTTTCTTGACTACCTCCTTAAGATTTGGATTTAACCTTCTCTTGATGCTCAATAGAAGACATAGATTCATTTTCAAGGTGGATCCTATGAGTGCATAAGCTAGGTGACAATCCTTTAATAGCATCAAGTGAGTATCCTATTGCTTTTCTAAACTTTTTCAATTCAGTGGTTAAAGCAATCAATTCATCATCACTCAGCAACTCATTCACAATGACAGGATAAGTAGAGTTAGGGCCAAGAAATGCATACCAAAGCCCCCGCGGAAGGGGCTTTAACTCAACCTTTGGCGCCTTGAGCTCACTCCAATCATCAGCTACAAGCTGCTCCTTTCACTTCTCAACTTCTTAGGCGCCATCATACTCTATACCCACAACAAAAATCTCCTGCTCTTTACCCGCAGCTTCTGATCCCAGCTCAATGAATTAAACCTCTCCTAGCAAAGGCTTGTGCGAATCAAGCGCTCTCATATAAGCCCAGCTTTCATCTTGAAGATACCCATACTCCCCACATTCCTTGGTCAAGGTCACTTCCAACGGATCATCCATGTTTAACTCCTCAAGGAGTTCATCAGCCAGCTCCTCCATAGTCTCAATATAAAATATTTGCCCTTGTATGGTTGGCTTCTTCATCACTTTGTTGATGTCAAATTTGAGAACTATGTCTTTACCAAGATTTATCTTCCCTCTCTTGACATCTATGATTGCACCACCTGTGGCAAGAAAAGGCCTCCCAAGGATTAAAGGATCCTTTGGTTCTTCATCCATCTCCAGCACAATAAAATCTGTCGGGACTTCAAATCCTCCTATTTTCACCGGAAGATCTTCTAAAAGGCCAATTGGGTACCTCACTGATCTATCTGCTAGAACCAAGGAGATCCTACATGCCTTGTAAGTGGAGAAGCCTAGCCTTTTAGCTACTGAGAAAGGCATCAAACTTGCGCTTGCTCCAAGATCACATAAACAACCCTCAAACCGAAAAGGACCGATAGCACATGGAAGAGTAAAACTGCCCGGATCTTCAAGTTTCCTTGGTACAATATTCCTTTGGATGATCGCACTACACTCATGAGACAACACAACCATACCTTGCACTTCCTTGGTTCTTTCTTTGATTGCGTCCTTGAGAAACTTGCTATATTGAGGAACTAGCAAGAAGGCATCAATCAAAGGCATGGTTAACTCAATATTCTTCATTTGCTTTTCAAAGAGAGCTTTGTACTTCTCTAGGAGTTGCTTCTTAAATCTGCCCGGAAAGGGTAGCTTGGGCTCATAAGGTGGTGGCACAAACACACCATCCTTCTTCTTGAGTGTATCCTTCACTACTTCTTCAACTACAGCCTTTCCTTTCCTCTTAGCAATCTCACTATCACTCTCTTTGTTGAGAGTTGAATTTTCAGAATTCTCCTCCCCTTCTTGAACTTCAATGTCCTCATTGAGTGAAGGAATAAGCCTAGGCGTGGGTACTTGACGTTGTTTCAGCTCCTTACCACTTCTCAATGTGATAACGTTGATATATTCCTTTGGGTTTTGCTCAGATTTTCTGGGTAAAGTACCTTGAGTTCGGGATGTTGAGGCATTCCTGTTTTCTATGTTTGTGACCCTTGAAGTCAAGTTCTAAAGCTCACTCTTGAGATCCCGTACTTCCATAGCTCATGAGGCTTGCCCTTGAAGAAGTTGCTGCATCATACTCTTTAACTCATTATCAACTCCCGAGGAAGAGGAAGTTTGTGGCTGTTGTTGTCCAAAACCGGGTGGGTATTGTTGCTTGGGAGCATATCCTTGTTGACCTTGAAACTGAGGCTTATTGCCAAACCCTTTTTGGTTAGTGTAAGGGACAAATGGCTTTTGTTGTTGAGCGTGTGGAAAGCCTTGTTGCCCTTGTTGTTGAGCTTGTCCTTGAGATGGAGCTTGAGGATAGACTTGGTCTTGAGGATTGGCTACATTGGTATTTCGGTATGAAAAGTTGGGGTGGTTTCTATAGTTTTGGTTGAAGCCCTTGTTGAAACCACCCTGCCCCGCAATGAAGTTTCCTCTGGTGTCATATCTTCTTCTACACCATAGAGGATGGGCTGAGTATCATCATAGTTGCCCACAAAGCTGATGTGCTTTTGTCTAGAGGAAATCATCTTGTCCATCTTCTCATTCAAAGCTTTGATTTCCTTCTCATACTTCTCATCCGTAGAAGATGATCCTCTATTAGTCCGCTCGTAATCCTCATTGTAGTTCCCATCGCTTATTGCAAGGTTTTCGATTAACTCCATAGCCTCATCAACTCCCTTGCCTAGGAAGTGTCCATTGCTAGAAGAATCAAGCATCGCCCTCATTTTAGGAAGCACTCCTCGGTAGAGGTTACTTAGAAGTGTCTCCTTAGTGAAACCGTGGTGGGGACACTGATTAGTGAGCCTATTGAACCTCTCCCAAGCTTCAGCAAAACTCTCATTGTTGCGTTGCACAAAGCCAGACAGCTCATTGCGAAAGCGTGCAGTCCTAGTAGCTGAGAAGAACTCTTCAAGAAAGCCTTCTTAAGGTCTCCCCATGTAGTAATAGATCCCGGAGGGATGTTGCTTTCCCACTCCTTAGCTCTATCCGCCAAAGAGAAAAAAATAGGCGCATCTTCAAACCATCATCAGTTACGCCATTAAGCCTTGTGATAGCACAAATCTTGTCAAATGTATCCAAGTGCTGCAAGGGATCCTCAGATGCAAGCCCATGAAACTGATTGTTTTGCACCATGTTGATCAAGATAGCCCGGATCTCGAAGTTGTTGTTGTTGACCGGTGGTGGAATGATCCCTTGCCGGTTTTCATTTGTATCTGGTGCATCTCCATCACCAATGGCCCTAGCTGGCCTTTGTTGCTCTTGCTGCTGTTGTTGATCCTGATTATTATCCATAACCGGCTGCTCAACACCCACAAAGTCTTGTAGAACCTCAACAATTGGTTCCAACCCAAGTCTCTCTAAGTGAACAGCTCTCTCTTGTGCGCGTCGTTCCTTTGCTAATCTCCTCTTGTGTGCCTTGATGTCTTCAACTCTTGCAACTAAATTTGTTGTCCCTCGGCTGCGCAAGTTCATACACTTAACATCAAAGAGAGAGGAAGAAGCAAAGTTAGTAACCAAGACTTGAACTAAAAAGGATTAGAAATCGAATTGATCTATCCAAAATCCCAAAATGGCAACGGCGCCAAATTGATAACAAGGATTTTACAATCCTTTGAGGTACCAATTCCTCAAGCTTATGGTGTAGCTTTAAGGTATCGAACCTTTTTAGGACGAATAGAGCCAATAAGAACACACCAAACCTCTAGAGTCAAATCACTCAATTAAATTTGTTTCTAACAATCCTAATGATGACAATTCCAATAAAAGTAAACAAAAAGCAAATAATCGAAGTGATTTCAATCAATGATAAAGATAAGGCCTAAGGGTTAAGGTCAACGGATAGGTGACTCGGGATGATCAAGGATCCTAATTCAAACTTCAAAGAAGCTAACCTCCTAGCAAGGAACACAACAAGTTGATCAGTTTAATCTCTTAATACTAATCTCTTTACTTAATCCTAATCCAAGAACAAATTTTCATTTGTGAATTAAAATCAAGCAAGCAATCAAACAAGTTCCAAACAGCCAACAATCACTCTAAACATCCATTTTCATGTGCTAGAATGTGAAAGTTCTATCAAAGCTAAAAACTGGAATTTCATCGAACACATGGTAAGCAAGAAATCCTAAACATCCTAATCAATGTGATCAAGGCTAATTAGGCACTAAGCACACTTTGATAGAAGAGATTTTAAACAATCAAACATTAGAAATCCATTGATCACCCCTAATCAACCTAATCCTACCTAACCCATAAGCCATATGAAGAACTACTCACTAATCATTCTATGATCAACAAAACCCAAAGAGATAGTGTTAATCATAGGAGATTAGAGAAAGTAGAAAGATCAAAAGAAGAAATCTCAAAAGAAAATACTTAGATAAATCAAGATTCAAAATTGTTCTTACAAAAGGGTTTTTAGCAACAAAACAAGCTTAAGAAACAATAGAAAATAGGTTTTTGGCTTAAGTAGTGAATATGGGGCGAACCGGGTCAACCGGGAACAAACCGGGTGTTGACCCGGATCCAAGACAATTTATGGCATCTGTATCGGCCAGCCAGACCGATATGCTGGCCGATATGAGTCCTCGGATTTCTTTGTCGACGGAGCGTATCGGTTGGCTAAACCGATATGCCAACCGATATGCTTTCACTGAAATTAATCCGAGAGGTTGTATCGGCTTATGGGTCGATATGCATCCCGATATGGTCTCCTGGGTTTTGGTCGAGGAACTGTATCGGCTTGCCTGGCCGATATTCACGCCGATATGAGTAGTCGGATTTCTTCCGAGAGTGTGTATCGGCCACACCAACCGATATGGTGGCCGATATTCCTTCCAGCTGCTTCTTCCTTAGTCCTTCGAGCTCTAGACTCCACTTCCAAGCTCACCAATGCTCCTAGACACCTCCAATCACCTGCAAAATGCAAGAAACACTCCAAATGCAAGCCTAAAGTGCCTACTCCTAATCCTAAACAACTCTATACTCTAGATGAACAATGATTCGACAAAATGGTATGAATGATGGTGAAATGAAGTCAAAACAAGAACTATATACAAGTCTAAATGCATGAAAATGTATGAATATCATTATATTCTTCATCAATTTCTTCATTCAGATCACCCGTCACAATCTGCTTCTTCAAAGGTTCTTCAGAATGATTCACTGCAGGAGGGTTCTCTTCTTCCTCCATTGCTACCAATTCCTTCTCTTCCAGCTCTTTCTTCTCAGAATCCACATCAGGGACTTTGTCAGTGGATTTCTTTGTCTTTTTTCACGTTTGTTCTTGCGATTACCCATCTTAGTTCACCTGAAACATGAACAAGTTTAAATTACATTATAAAGATGAACTCGCACACAAACATAGAATACACAATCAAACCAAAGCAATCAACACTTAGCAAGAATTTCAAATCAATCCATTCTCATTAGCAAAATAATTTATGGAACACATAATTTTCAACATCAATCCAAAAACAGAAAACATCTATTTGGTTTATAAGACATACGAAAACACTTAAGTATATATAGTTTTTCATTTCTATGTTCTAACCGCAACAGAAAACAAACTCGTAAGAATATCTCAAACATCAAACAAACACATTGTCATTCACACTAGCAGCAATAATGAAACAAAAAACAAAAATCGACGAACAAGAAACAAAGAGGGTTTCACCTTGAATTTGCAGATGGCGACGACACCAGAGGAAACGACACCAAATCAGGCCGGAAGAGAGATGATTTTCAGTTCAGATTAACTTCTACACACCGAATAAAGAGGAAAATTGAGATTTCAAAGGTTGAAATTATGATGGGAATCTGTTTAGTGTAGCAGATTTAAGAGAGAGAAGTGAAATTGGGGAGATTCAGAAATTTTGGTGAGAGAGCTTTGCATGCTCGAGAGTGAGAATGGCGGAAAATGAAAAAATGGCCAAGTATTTTTGCCTCCAAAAGCTATAGTTGTCATTTTTAGGTTCGCACGTTTGGAAACTAATTCCTGGCACTAATGTAGCGCTACTAAAAGGTCGGTGTCAGATTTTAACAGTTTTAGTAGCAGTTGGTGAATTAGTGCTACCATGCACTGCTACCAATGCCCATATTTCTTGTAGTGTTACTAAGGGGAATATGTGTGTAGTACTTCAACGATGAAACGAGTTTCTAAAGTTTTCAAACTTCTTCTCCTGATTTGGTTTTATGTTTGCTTGAGGGCAAGCAAAGGCTAAGTGTGTTGGAGTTGATATATCGTGGTTTTCGGTGTTTTGAGCCATGATATATGTACATAATCGAGTCTTTTATAGTCTTTCAAGTCCTTTTAGGTGTTTTACAGGTTTTAGCACGTTTGGAGCATATTTAGACATTATGGCGCATTCTGGAGTTATTTAGAGCATTTGTGCGAGAAGAAGAAATCAGAGGCGACATTGGAGGCTTGTGTCGATCGACACACATTTGGTGTCGGTCGACACAGATCGTGGTCAGACAATTCTCGTCGAGTTAATGAAGACTTTGGATATTTGCACTTTTGTCCCAGAAGCCCAAATCATGTTTTAACTTTATATTAGGGTTCTTAAGCCATTGTTTAGGCTAAGCTTTTTACTTTATCATAGATTTGGAGATTTGGGGTTGGTCATGTACTCGAGAGAGAAGAGATTTCGAACCCTTGTTCTTATTCTTGTGGATTTTATATGATATCTGTTTTGACTATGTCTTTTGTGATGATTGTCATGTCTGAGTAGATCTCTTGTTAGGTTAGGGATTCTTATTAGGGATTTCAAAGAATGTTAGAATAATTGATTAATTTGGATTCATCATCTAGATCTTCATCTAAACTGTTCTTAACGCTTAATATGAATTGGCCATTTAGATTACTGATATTATGTTGATTTCCGCAACGACGGTTGGTTAATTAACTAGAAAGAATTTAAGTTGGCAATTTATCTATTGGCAAAGAAATTTGGCCTAGAGAAATTGTGAACGAATGAACTTGGAATTAATGCATGATTAGAACTCTAGAACTCGCAACGAGAGTTGGTTTGCTAGGTTGTTAGACATAGATAATTATCGCAGCGAGAGCTGGTTAGTTATATTTCCGTGATTCTAGTTCAAGAACGCTAATAGATTGAATCCTGATTGTTTGTTATCTGATTTCCTGATTTTCTGAGAACTTTCCGAAACCTGACGCCCTCGCTAATTGCTTACACTCGCTTTAATTTACATTGTTTGGTTTAGTATTCACCTGCTTCGCTTAGCTTAATTCGATTACGTATAATATGTCATGTGAAACTTGAGTCTCTATGGATTCGATACCCTTTAATACTACAATCACATATGTGTACTTGCAGTAGAAAATAGGGATTAATATTTGACTTATCACGTTGTATCGGAAAAGGTCTCCTTCCATCATAACGTATCGAACTGCTTTTTCCCTGAGTCTCCGAGCCTCCTATTTATCCTTAGGAGTTCTACATCTAGTATGTAAGCTTTTATTTCAGAACTCCAATTGCCTCCTTGTATTATGTTGTCACGTGCTTGGTTTTTCGCAACGTCTTCGTCGTCTACGTCTCCATTGATGATGTTGCAAACTTCGGGGGACTTATACTCGGCTTATCTATAAGTTCCACTGGGATTGTTCGTCTCAGGTGTGCATCCGAACTCAAAGCTAAGGCTGCAAGGGCATTTGCCTATGTGTTCTCCTTTCTTTGAATTCTTGTTAAATTGAAGAAGTTAAGATGGATGGTCAGCTGCTTGGATATACCGAGGTAGGCATCCATTCTTTCGTTTTTGGCTTCGTGTTCGTCGTTAAATTGGTTCACGACCAACTGTGAGTCGCAATAGGCTTGGATGCACTTGGCACTGATGTCTTTAGCTAATCGTAATTTGGCGATCAGGGCTTCATACTCGGCTTCGTTGTTAGAGGCTGGAAATCCTAACTTGAACAATTGCTCGAGCACTTCTCTCATTGGTGATTTGCGCTGAATTTCGATTCCTGAGCTGGCCTTTGATGATGACCCATCTACGTGGAGGCACCAATTTTTTCTTATGATTGATCATCTTATGTCAATTTTGGTGGGAGGTCGACAATGAAGTTCGCCAGGACCTGGGCTTTTACGCCTTTTTGTCCTTTGAATTTGATGTCATAGTCGCTTATTTCGACAGCCCATTTGGCCAATCTTCCGAATTGAGTCGGGCTGTGCAAGATTGATCGCAGGGGCACAATATTTAGGACGATGACCGGGTGCGACTGGAAATAAGGTATTAGTTTCCTAGTCGACGTCACGACCGCCAGGGCCAATTTTTCGATCGTTGGATATCGAGTGTCCGCTTCCAACGTCTTGCTGATGTAAAAGATTGGTCTCTTATCACCGCGATCTTCCTTTACTAACACCTCACTTATGGCCGCGCTTGATAATACTATGTAGAGGTAAAGTGTCTCTCCTTCTTTCGGCTTAGCTAGTATCGGAGGTGTCATAAGGTATTCTTTTAATTGTTGGTAGGCCTCTTCGCATTTTTCGTCCCACTCAAACTTTTTTTTTCTCCCTCAAGAGTTGATAAAAAGGGATATATTTATCTGCCGATCTGGAAATGAACCGGTTGAGTGCGGCAATTCTGCAGGTCAGCCTTTGTAGCTCACGAGTTTTGGTCGAGGATTGTACATTCATTATCGTTGTTATCTGTTTTGGGTTTGCTTCGATCCCTTTTTTTGTCACGATATACCCTAATAATTCTCCCGAGGTAACGCCAAATGTGCATTTTGCTGGGTTTAGTTTCATTTTGTAGTCGTTCAAGATGTCAAAACATGTTTTCAAGTGGGTGATGTGATCCGCCGCTACCAAAGATTTTACGAGCATGTCGTCGATGTAGACATCCATGGTTCGGCCGAGGTGTTGTGCGTACATTTTGTTAACAAGGCGTTGGTACGTCGCTCATGCGTTTTTCAGGCTGAATGGCATGACCTTGTAGGAGAAAGTTCCTCGATCTGTTATGAACAATGTTTTCTCTCTATCATCCGGGTGCATGAGTTTTTGGTTGTATCCAGAGAAGGCGTCCATGAATGATAGAAGTTCGTTGTCGGTAGTCGCTTTGACTAGTCAGTCGATGTGCGGTATCGGGAAGCAGTCTTTAAGGAAAGATTTGTTCAAGTCGGTGAAGTCCATGCATACTCTCCACTTGCCATTTTTCTTCTTTACCACCACCGGATTTTTGAGCCACTCGGGGTACTTCACCATTGTAATGGATTCGGCCCCCAGTAGCTTATCCACCTTGTTGTTTACCGCTTTCACTCTTTCTGCTCCGAGCTTTCTCCTCTTATGTTTGATAGGTCTGAACGTTCTGTCGACGTTGAGGTCGTGACATGTGGTGTTTGGGTCGATTCCTATCATACCTTGACCGACCATGCGAACGTCAATACGTTTTGCTTGAGGAAATCGATCAGCTCGACCCTAATGTCGGGATCAAGTCAGCTCGGATTCCTAGGCTTCTTTCGGGGTTTCGGTCGTCAATCTTCACGTTCTCGATCAGCTCCAGTCGGGAATTGTCTCGGTCAAACTCCTTTGGAGCGGTCACATTTTCCAGAGCCGTCGCGGTATTGTCGCTGGTGATACCGCCTGCGTTGCTGGTTCCTCATAACTCTTGCGTTGAAAGCGGTGTTTCTGTCATCGTCGATCTTTCCTTTGGTTAATCGAAAATATCTAAATCTCCACTGACGGCGCCAATTGTTGATTCTGAGTACAGAAGTATTTAGTGTGTAAAACTTAGTCTTGTTACGCGCAGAGAAATGATATTTATATCAGAGGATCTAGGGTTTTTCTTTTATATTCTCTCTGATATTATTTACAAAATCTAAACCATCTAGATTTTTTCTTTTCTTTTATGAGGATATATATTTATCTTCTTCTATTTTGTAAATATGTTTACTTTCTTCATGCAGGTCGGTCCGAACGCACCGCTGAGCTGCCCCGATACTGTCGAGCTACTTTGCATTGAGTCACCATTATCTTATCTGAGTTGGATCTCTTCTGGACCATTTTGTTATTGGTCGGGATTTAGAAGGATGCTAAACCCACCTCTAATACTATATTTTCTTGTCGAGTATATCCGATCGTGTATAGTGATTATGTGTAACCGAGAGCTTAGTCACAATATTTTACTTTATATGTTTCAAAACCTTACCATGATGTACATGTTTCAATGTATCATTTAGAAACTATATTATCGTTAATTGTTATCGCATGTGTAATAATACTTTGGCCATAGTTAGCCAGACAAAACATAGTCGAGTCATTTTAGTTCTTGTATAGAAGTATCTAGAAATCTCCATGTTGGATAAGGAGAGGTGGAAAGACATGGAGGGACGAAACAAAACAGTGTGTCGTTTTAGTGATATGAAGAAGCAAAAGAAGTGAAGCACGGCAAGACTGTAGAATGCACGAGGAGTACAGGTTGGTACGGAATCTCTCCTTTTCTTGTTGTCTTCTGCCGCAAAGTTTCTTTTGCATTTTGTAATCAAAACAGATTTTAGCACTTTCTTTTTGGATTCGACAATGACGTCTCCTCTTCACCACTTGATACTTTACGACAATAACACAGAACGTATATTATTTTATTCCCCATCACGGGGCACAACACATACCACTAGTAATCAGCTCCGTTTCTCTAAATTATTCTGTGTTAATAAACTGAAAACATGTTTTTTCGAGACAAATAACAACGAATTTAAACAACTGCACCACTTGCAACAGGAAGAAACCAAAGTAAACAAGCAAATTAATTGCTGTCGAAAGTAGTAGACTAATGATGTTCGGTTATTGACACTGCTAAGAAAGTTGAAAAATGTTTATTACCGGTGAATGAGAGATGTAAAGGTTTTTCCTCACCGTCAATGACAGAGTTTGGAATCAAATCATAAAAGTAAAAAGCAAAAATAAAAGAAACATAAAATTTTGGCGTTTGGAAAAAGAAACAATCTTTAATGGCTAGAGACTTTGAGGCTGAAGGACTTGTTGATCCAAGCTTTAAAGCTTCCTCCTTTTCTTGCTCCATTAATGGAGTTAGATCTTTCATTACCTTCCTTGACAACCTTCTTCTCCTCTGGTTTTCTACACAGAGTAAAGTTCCTTGCACCAAGAGATCCAATTGTGTTCCATGCGCTTAAAGCTATCACAATATCACAAAAACCAGTTTCAGTAAATCAATTTATATAAAACAAAACAATTCGAATGGGGAATTTAATTGATTGGATTTGTTACCTTCAGGTCCAACCATGGGACAATAGAGAAGGAAATCATTGAAATCAGATCCTAAAAGGGGCAGGCGACCTTCACGAGCGTAGCACTTAAGAGCAGTGTCGATAACAGAAGCGACGAGATCTTCTTCGTAAGCAACGAACCGGATCGGACCGGCACTACCCAGAACCGTAACGCTGATAAGGATCCTGTTACCCTTAGCGTTCTTCTTCTGCTTGTTGTAGAGCAACATCTTTCCAAAATTTTCAATAGAGATATAAACAAAAAAAAAGCGGCAGATCCCAGATCAAACGAAAGAAACCTTATGAATCAATCTATGAAACTAGGGTTCCTGGGGGGACGGAGATTCGAATTCACGGGTCGAGGCCGAGGCAGCGGAAGTACCAGCCTTCTTTGCAGGAACCGAAAGAGAAAGCAGATGATGCAGATAGAGGGAGGAAGAAGCTCGCCCTTTGAATTGGAAGGGAGAGCGTAAACTTACCACCGATCGGATTCGTTTCCACCATTCACAAACGATTCCACAGAGAGATCGAAATTGAGCGAGGAAGAAGCAATTTTGATATTGGCGAAAGCAGAGAATTGTGAAGAAGAATGAATGTGATTGTTGAGCTGTGGGGTATTTAAATAGGTGGTTAGGGTTAATGACGTGTTTTCCAAAGATACCGTTTTAGTGCTTTTTCCAAAACGTGCGTTGTTTAATGACGTGTTTTATTTTGTCCCGTGTATCTACCGGGTAATCGGTACCGGAATACACATTCGTGTAAAAAAGAGAGAGAGAAAATCAGAGCGATTCGGTTTAATGTGAAGATGATATAAAAACAAAAAATATTACAATTAAATAAATCTAAAATGTTGTATAGTCGAAAAAATGCATTAGTTATTTTATATTCATCATCATTTTAAATCGAGATATAAGCTAATCCCGAATTATATAAAAATTCAGTTTTTTAATCATTAAAGACGTAAACGAGTAATCTATAAAAATGTTAAATAGTTCTATATTTAGAAGAACTTAATCTTTGGTGTATACCAATATACTGACTCCTTAACAAGTAAGAATCACTAGATCGTTTTTTACCAAAAAAAAAAAAAAAAAATCACTAGATCATAACCATTTTGTTAAATATGTGTTAGTTAATCAATCAAATTATAATACATGTTTGACAAAAAATTATAATACATGTAAAATATTTTTTCTACTTATATTTTAACAAGCATATATTGTTTTCTTAGTTATATTAAGAGTATAAATTTTAATCTAATTCAATGTTATTTGGAGTCAAGCAGACAAAATATCAAACAAAAAGGTGAAATTATATAAAATTTACATGGTTAACATTATATATATAGAAAAGTAAAATTTGGTATAAAAACTTTAAATTTATTAAGTTGCATAAATAAAAGTCGATCAAATTTTAGATATCAATAAAATTTTAATTAAATCAAATACCAAATTCATTAAAAAAAATCAAATATGAAAAAAACAAAAATTTGAAGCAGACATATAATCGATTTGTCAAATATTTAAAATATATAATAGATAAATAATATCAATTAAATAGAATTCAAATAGAAATCTAAAACATTTAATATGGTAAACCATTTGAAAATTTTAAAATAAATAAAAGTATAAAATAATAAACAAATAAATAAACAATTATTTTAGTGCTCTTAAATAAAAATAAAATAGTAATAAAAATTTGATAATATATTTCTTTAAATATAGTTTGAAGGCACTTAAAGATAATGAATTTTATAATAATAAAATGAATTCTGAATGGTATAAAAAGGTAGAATCATGATTTCAAAACATCTAAAACTGGTGTGCTATTCACCATTTATATTTTATATGGTTATATATGAATTTCTTATTCGTTTATATTTGTGTTTCTTAAAAAAAAAACTTTTTTGCATTGCCTTTTACGTCTATATTTTGCAAATCATCTAAATTGAGTTAGTTTGTATGAAATTAAAAATGATATAGAAAAGCGAAATCGTATAGAAACATAGAACGTAAATACGTAGAAACATTAAAAAAACAAATTAAAAATAGACATGTGTTAAAGTGTGTATATATATTATATTAAAAAATTTTAAACATTATTTTTATAAATCTCATGGCTAAAAGTTATATGATTTAAAATTAAAAAGAAAATAAAAACCAATGTATTCATTCATAATTAATTATATCAAATAAAACGATTTCAAATTATATTGTAAATAACTAAAAATTTCAAATTTTCCAAAATAATATATTCAACGAATTAAACTAATAATTTAAATATTTCACAAATAACTATACAATCTATGTAAGAAATATTCTATATAAATAAAATATAAAAACTACCGGAAATAACAGTTTTTATTACTAGTTTTGACATCTTACATATAGGTTTATTCTCTGTAGTTTTTTAATTTTTTATAAAATATTTTTTGTCAACTTATAAAATAAAAATATGTAAAAATAACTATAATTTTTTTTTTGTCAACATAATTTGTTTTTTATTTGCGATATCAAACTTTTAAAACAAAATTGTAAACTTCCAAAATAGAAGTGAAAGTTTTAATATATTTTAAAAGAGGTTTTTTAAAAATATATTAGATTTTTTTCAAAAGCTTTTACAAATTTCTTATTTTGAATTCAATTTTGAAGTGGAAAACGAACATCCAACGAAGATTTTATATATACTACTTAGCAATTGAGTTGTTTTGCGTATTTATACATATAGACGTGGCTGTTATATATATACGGCAGATTTATAGTGTCTCACTAAAACTTATCACATAAGATCGATCTTTATTCGAATAATATATTTTTACAGCATAAAAACAAACGTAAACGCAAACAAATGACCTAGGAACTGGCCGGGCTATATAGGGAAGGCGATGAACAGATGAAGTTGATTTCTTTTGTGGGATAAATGGTAAACGATCGTTATCGAAGTTGAGCAACATGAAGTGGCATTAGTGAAAGAGCATCACGTGTCATGCAATGCAACGGACCATTGTCCTGATCCTTGCTGCTTTTAGGTTCCACCGATACAGCCCTCCCCATATTAAACTTGATATGTAACACGTTTCTTCTACTTTAGAACGTAATAAGTTTTAAACCTCAAAAAAAAAAAAAAAAAAAAAAAAAAAAGTTTTAAACCTCATTCATGTGGAATATATTCAGTGCCGGCTTAGATAGATGGGCGGAGAGTACGACCGTCCCGGAGTCCATAATTAAAGGGGTCCAATTTTTTTTTTTTTTCAGTAAGTAAAAATTTTATACTAAATATATACTTTTATTTTTGTAACATTATTTTTACTAAAATAACTCATAAAATTTATTTTTTAAACAGAATTTTTTTTAGGATTTCTATTTTTTTTTAAATCCCAAAAACACTTTGGTTATGGGCCTTACCATAGTTTTGAACCGTTTTATAATCTGACTGTTTTTAACTTTTTTTTATTATTCCTTAAAAAATTTGGTTATAGGCCCCTAAATTTTATTTTTGCCCAAGAGCCCCGGAAACTATTGAGCCGGCCCTAAATATATTTATATTATATCATATCATAAAGCAAGAAGTTCAAGGAGGGTTGTACCAAGGAGAGTTGTACCCAAATTGATATTTTATTTTTTGTCCGAATGAGGTAATCCAAGTGGAAGGACGGACATGTGGTGGCAACCAATATTTGGGTTCGATTCCCCCATACGGAAACTAACATACCTCTTCTGGACACCTAACGCGAAAAACCTCCCAGGTGAAGCTGGCATGCGGCCTGATTGGATCCAGGAGATTAGTCTGGACTATTTGATCTGTGATCTACCCCTAAATTATCAAAAAACAAAAATGGATATTTTAGTTGTGCTGGTGATATTTCATAGATACACATACACGTAACATCTAGCATGGTTAAATAGCACTGACGATGTTGACAAAAAAAAAATAGCACTGTCGACACCTTTACTTTGATTTGAGGCATATACCTAAATAATTTTTCGAATAGGGACTTGGTTAAAATTAACAGATAGTCGATTAGTTAGTTGGCCACTTAAGCATGTTTCATGTATGTTCCTCAATTCTCTTTAATATTGCAAACGTTGAAAGTCAGAACCATTGTCTTCTTTTGACAAAGAAGTCAGAACCATTGTCATATTTTAGGGAATTTAATTTCGAGTCTTGAGTTAGGTGGGTTCAAGTCAAATAAAGCAGATCCTAATCATATCATTGTCTAACACTAACGAACCAAAAAATTGCGTAAAAAAAATCAAACAGTTTTGTATTAATTGGGTTATATAAAGGTCCTTAGAATATAATCGAATTTTATTAATACGTAATTTAATTTTGGGTTAATCGACCCTTAAAAATTGCCTGACAACATAGTTAATTTGAATAAAAAAGAACAAATACGTCAATACCTAGGAAGGACGGAAGACGAACTATATCAAGATGTCGAATCTTTTTGCATCCAGATCTTTACCTTATGGGAAGTACAATCTATTAGAGCTTATTATAAATTTTTAATTTAAAATTAATTCGTAATGAGTAAATTGAACATTATTTTATAATTTCCATTACCGCTATCTCTCGTTTAAGCATGAACTAGGATTCGATCCGCAGAACGTACAGATTTTTTTTTCTTTTTATTTACATTTTAGAATTGTTTGATTTTTATTTATTTTACGTTATATGGATCAACCTAAATTTATGTAAATATTGTTATTATTTAGTATGTAATAGAGTTATATCCATTTGTAGGTCTTAATATATGATAATTTGGAGTATTTGTTTTTGGATGAGTTTTAGACCACATTATTGTTTTAATCGTTTTCGTTCACATTGTATTTTTGTTTTATTTTTAAAATTCTAAGTTGTCAAACTATATTTAGTATTGACATATAGTAGTTAAATACTTATTTGACTGTCTATATTATAGTTCTTATTTTATACATGACTTATTGGTTTAGTATGTGAATCAGTTTTGGACGCAATTTGATATTGTTTTATTTGTTTTTTAGTGATTATAGAATTGATTCAAAATTAATAGATAACTACAAAATCTCTAAAACTCCAACAATAACAGTTACTGTTAACGTTTAAAGTATAAAATACTGTTGAAGAATCAAAAGTTGGAAATAAAATATAAAAGATAGGCATCACAGATTGCTAAAAATCTCTTTGAAGACAACATTCATTGTTTTTTTTTGAGGTTTACCTTTTTTGTCGACAATCAAAAATTTTAATCCCTTCTTCGAAGTCACCCTAGATACAGCCACATAGAGTTGTCCGTGTGAAAACACAGGTCTTGGTAGATATATCCCAACTTTATTAAGGATTGTCCTTGGCTCTTGTTGATAGTTATAGCAAAAGCCACTGACAAAGGCAATTGTCTCCTTTTCATTTTGAATGGAAGTCTTGTATCTGATGGTGTTATCAACAACCTAGGAATGAACACTTTATCTCCAACTCCTTCTCCGGTAATAACTCTTGCTTCCACCATAAAATCGTACAGCTCGGTAATTTGGAGTCTTGTCCCATTCATTAATCCCCCTGTTTTAAGCAATTAGCAGAATATATTAAAAGAATATATGAAGTAACAGAATAGGGTTATAAGACTATTATTACCTGTAGGATCAATATTACGAAGCAACATCACAGGACAACCAATCTTCAACCTTATACTATGGTTTGGTAGCCCAGAGACTTTTATACTATTTAGAAAATCAGAACTAAGTGCTTTATTGTTTACTGAGCTTTTATCAGACGGGTCTATACTATCTGAACTGTAGTAGATCCGTTCCTCACCTGAAATCAAAAGAAACGTTAGTATATGTTTAAAATTAATTTCAGATAAGTTTAAGAAATAATTCCGAACTTACCTTTGAGCCTATCTAACATATGGTCATTAATCATATTGACATCCTCGTTTGTTGGACATAGTATAGCTCTTTCTTGGAAAAACTTTGGTTCCTTAGCTGCATGAAGCAAAGCAGTTTCTCCATATATTTCCTTGCTTATAGCTTCAATCGGGTCATCTGAATTTGTAATCAGAAACTCTTCTGGAATATCTATTAGAGCCTCATCATCATTAAGTTCAGCAATTTTTCCATCGCCAATAGCTAATATCCAATTCGAGAATTCTTCAAGTTCAATTGCTTCTTCAGGGGTAAGATTATCGGAATATAACCGCATATTCTTCGTAAGTTTGAAAACCTTACAATGTTCCCAAAGATATAATGAATTTAGTGCAGCCAAGACAATTTCAGCCCTAGAAGCCCCATTAATAACAGGAAGTACCTGTCTAAAATCACCTCCAAGCACCACAACCTTTCCTCCAAAAGGCTTCTCGCCTTTACACCCAATTATATCATTCAGACTTCTATCTAGTGATTCAAAACAATGCTTGCTCATCATAGGTGCTTCATCCCATATAATTAGAGAAGCTTCCTTGATTAAATTAGTTTGATTTGTTCCATGTGCCAAATTGCATGTAGACCACCTGTTTGGATTAATTGGTATTCCAAACCTTGAATGAGCAGTTCTTCCACCTTGTAGCAACATTGAAGCAATTCCGCTAGAGGCAACATTAAGAACAATATCTCCTTTACTTCTAATTGCAGCTGAAAGCAACTTCCAAATAAATGTTTTTCCAGTGCCACCAAATCCATAAACAAAAAACAGACCGCCTCTGTCATTTACCACAACATCAATAATCTCTTCGTATATTTTCCTCTGTTCATCTGTCAACTTTAGAATATCTCTCTCGTGAGTGGCCAACAGTTCTTCACGATCGTAGCTTCTTTCATCAAGTATCAATACATTATCTACTTTCAGATTTAAAGGAGGTGTGTAAGGAATTGTTTTATACCTAGCCAGAGTGCTCCCATACCGTTTCATAACCTTCTGTATCTCTTCCAGAGCGTACTTCTTCTTTTCATCATCACTTAGTCTAAGTTCTACACGAATAGGTATTCAACATTAGCATTCCAAATTCAATATATAAAAATAATAAGTTGAAAGTTGTTTCCAATACTCATACCTGGCCTATTGTACTATTTCCTCATAGTGTGCTATATGTCTTCCGATAAAAACTCCCAAGTTTTTTCCCAAACTACTTATGGTTTAGACAAAGTATCAGAAAGAAGCATAACAACAAAAAGCTGTCTGAGAGACCTTCCACAGGCATAAAAACTACGTCTAATGATATCATCAATATACTCTTGGTCATCATCCAACAACCCACGAGCATAACATGCATCTTTATATTCCTTGTATAGAACACCGTTAAACGTTTTTAGATGATCATAACCTCTAGGTCCTTGGACAATGTTCAACAATATACCCAAATAATAAGAATCTTCCTGTTTACGGGGAGCATAATTAATCCTACCAACACTAAATTGTTTGTTTCGCCTTCTATTCCATTTCTTCTTTGTTTTGCAGAACGTGTAGTGGTTTGGAATCTGAGCATAAGTTAGAGTGTTGGCGAATGAATCAGTATTGTTCAGCTCAAACAGCGCCAAGAACATAGTATTCTCTATGAGCTTACGACTGACCACGGTCTCTAATTTATCATTCCCTCTGAAGAAGACACTTTGTTTTCCTGGTAGATGGAAGTAGAGCCTCTGTACTGCCGTAGATCGATAGTGTAATTGATACTTAAAAATTCTCCATCCAGCTTCGCATGAAGAAACGTATCTACAAAATCCGAACCATAAACGTGAGTCATATAAGTATATGCAATCCAACGTTTCAGTAACTTATCTACAATTTAGAAAATACAAAACATACCGACAATTGAAAAACTCTTTGATCTCATCTCTTTTTTCCTGAACACTGGCTTCACCATGTTTCGCGTTGTCTGATCCACTGGTTTCTGGTCCTTCAACAGCGATACTCACACGATCAGCTCATTTGTTAATGTACTTAAATAAGTACTTGATTGCACCAGTTTGGTTGCACCATTCCACATTTATGTGAGCTTGATAACGTAAAGAGAGCTTCTTGTTATATGGAATAACAAATCTGTTGTCACATTTAACACCATTCTTATCAACAAAGCATCTTGTTTGTTCACGTCTTCTATAAACAGGAAACCCTTCTATGTTAATTGTAGTTTTCTCAGCATAAGGCTTAGGAAATAACTTCGAACATTTACCATCTTCCATGCATGGTGAATTCATGTTAGCAGCTCCACAAGGCCCATGAATCATCTTATCTTTTATGACATTATAAAGCTTCGGCTCTTTAATCCTATCTGGTATTTCAGCTGATATTACCTTGTCAATATCATCTGTAGAGACAAATTTAGAAGTAGGATCCATAAAGAGCAGAATGTGAGCATGAGGTAATCCTCTCTTCTGAAACTCTATGGTATACATAGCTGAAATGCGGAAACATAAACGGCTGTTAGTAATATAGATAGTAATTTTAAAATAGATAATACAGTTAAGAAATCAAAGGTTTTACTTACCTGAAACGGTCTTTCCTAATAGCTTCTTCTTTGTTAAATCATTCATCAACCGATTAAGTTTCATGTGAAACATTCTACAAAGAATATCTGGTCTGTCATCAAAGTTCAAATCCTGTTCCGCCAAGAGTCTTGTTATCTCAGACCATTTTGGATTGCATGTAAACGTGATGAACAGATCAGGGAAACCAAAATGTTTACAAATGGTCATTGCATCCAGGTAGCAATTCCTCATATATCTAGGACTGCCTGTATGAGTCGATGGCAACAAAAATTCTTGACCATGTTCACTCATATCCTCCACCCCGGCATCTTCAGACTGTTTGATAGAGTCATAACTGTCAGAACGCAATTTTTTTTGGTTATGCTTCAAATACCTTAACCTGCTAGACTCAATGGTTGTATAAGAATCAACCAAAAACTGCTGGAACAATCTCCTTGATCGAAGTAGAATGTCAGATTCATGTTTTCGATCTTGAATCCGGAATGCATACCACTGTCGCATACTTATCGTAGTGTTTTTAAACTTTTTTATAGCCTCTGAGTCTTGTTTTTTAATACCAGGTCTAAATCCATCTTCGCCATAAATAAATATAAGCGGATACTGAAGGGCGAGATATGAAACATGAATCTCGCTGATCCTTTTAAGCTTTCCTGATCGTTTTTCAAGCAGAATATCTCTTTTATTCATTCCCAGTTGAAAATCATTAGGAATCAGTGCAGCAACTTCGGAAGCAGTAGGAACATTATATGTTCTGCCATCCGTTACACGAGTACTGATAATCCTCACGGTGAAAGCTTCCTCTGGATTTGTATTAAACCTATCACGAGCTGATCTAAACTTATCAACGTATGGATTTACCTTATTTAATATTTTCATCAATCGCTTGATAATTAGATCCTTCAATCCATCCTTCCTCGATTTCTGACCACTGCTATTTTTGCCTTTGTTGTACCACAAACGTAGATATTGGTAAATTATTACTGTAAGCATATTAAAAACTTATAATTTAATAAACATATACCTCGGCGCATTGACTCTGATTTGAATCTCATTTTCCGTATCAACAATATAGAGCTGACCAAACTTCGCCTCTTTTCCTTGCAGTGGTCTCAAACTTCCCATTAAATGATAATTTTGATGGAACTTCGAGCCAATTCTACCGTATTCAGAATCCTCGCGAGTTCCAGATAGCCTAGGATCTAGGGTCTAGTTAATTGAATCATGGATAGATCTAGCGTTTACCTTGTTCTGGCAGCGGAATAGGGTCAGGCAAACGAGATCTCTGGAGCGCCTCAGATGCTGCGCCTTTACTGATAGTCCACACGCACACAATCTGGAATCTGCCGGGATGCTAGTACCGGGGCTCAGATCTCCTGGGAACTCAGTTTCTTGAGGTTTCTGTGTTTTCTCTCTGAGAAAACACTCTAGGCGGCGCACTGTTCATTCTTCCCCGTCGAGTCTATAAACACGTTTATATATATTGACCTCGAGGTGAACCGAAACTTCAGTTTCGGTTTCGCCCTTGTGTCGACCGACACACTTAGTGGTGTCGATCGACACACGTCCTGTATCGACCGACGCACCCAATGGTGTCGATCGATACACCTCTTTGAAACTTATATTCGATGTGTATCCAATACACATTGACCAGACCATTTGCCAATGATCAATCCCATATGGACTATGTCCAACTTGCTTAGGTGTGTGACCCTGTAGGTTCACACGATACTGGAAATGAGTTACAACTCATTTGTCATAAGCGGTTTCTAGCAAAACGTTATGATTACCCAGTATCACATGAATTGTCCGATCTCGACAATACAACTATCTCTAGAGTGAGTACAATGTGATTTCAGGACATAATCCCAACAATCTCCCACTTGTACTGGAATCATCTATTCCTATAATCCCTTCGTCTCTATATCTCGATATGGCATAAGGCAAGAGACTGTGTCATCCTTATTATAGCCAACATCATGTTCATCGAACTCCTGATCTATACTGATAAAACAAACGACTAACAATCACCTCGTTTGAGCACGGCCATGCATTTTCTCAGTATCAAATCTTCGATGGGCCCTGAGATATTTATCTCCCGTTATCCAGGAGGGACAAGTCCCATCTTGTTCCATCCCTGTTTCTACACATACTTCATGATACGCCTAAGCAATGCCGTTATAGCCGCCAGTTACGGAACGACGTTTGACAAGGTCAAAACGCACCAATTCATATGCTAGAAAGCATGATGAACTCAGGTCTAAGGACTATACTCTATAGTCGTAATGAGAACCTCCCATGACACTGATATAACTATCCTGTGGAGTTCTCATTAGCGGGTCATGTCCGATCATATGTTCACCAACATATGTCTATGTGACTGATTGTGATAATCATATCATTGACTCCATGAAACTTAGTCCAACAGTCACCTCACATACTAGTCTCACGCGGTTATTGGTGCCCCACTTCAATAGCCTCGACTAGGGATAATCATAATTTATGTCATCTTTTACTTATAGGGTTTCATGATCAAGTCCTCAACTTGATGACCTATATGATGACCATAAAGTACTTTGGGACCATTATTTAATTATCCAATAATTAAATAATACCGATGTCAGTTTAACTTACATAAACACTACCATAGCATGTCTATGTAAAGTTTACAACATAACTAAAATTACTCCCACTAGAATCAAGATCATCTCTTCAGTTTAACTGCGGTGTTTGTTTGAAACAATTCCAACAAACCACACCGCCATTCAGATAAAAGCACTATTTTACGGTCCACTGCTTGGAGCCTTTCCAACAGATAGCACCGTTATTCAGACAAAGAGACATAACCAGGTGGGAACCGGGAATCGTCTTTGTCCGTCTAACTACTTTCAACTGGTTCGTCACTTCCTCAGTTCACTACGAACCTATCCTTTGTGTTTCTCAAACACTTGGGATATTTCTGGTAACTGTTCAGTGACTATTACCGGAACATATTGGTATTTTCTCGTCATGCTATATGCATAAGCTGCATCTAGACGAGCGCAAAATATGGCATTCATGATGGATTCCATTGCAGCAGCATAGGCAATCACACTCATTAATACTAGTTCAGACAGTGTTCAAAACACTTCATCTTGCTAATATTATTGCCATAAGACCTTTGGTATGAAGCCATTCTTGGAATCATGCATATTGGAACTGTCCAATACCTTATCAACATAAGGATTTTGACACGATCCAATTAGCCTTTCTGATCCATTTCAATGGACCCTAATTCCAAGAACTTTCACGGCCTTCTCCAATGTCTATCGGTAAATTTGACTTCCGACCCAAATCTTGATAAGACTTTGGCGTTGGAACGTCGTTTATGAGATGAAGTATGTTGTCTACATACAGTGTGAGAATTGCAATTACGCTCCCACTAGTCTTCTTGTAAATGCATGGTTTCATCTCTTCTTGATCAAGCCAAAACTTTTGACCATATTATCAGAATGCTGATTCCAACTCCAAGATGTTTGCTTCAATCCAAAAAATGGATCGGTGAAGCTAACATGCATACCCAGCCAATTTTCGGAGTTGGGGCTCACCATCGCTTCTTTGAATTTCGCATGCTCGTCACTTTTCAATGATCAATAGATCACGACAATTGGTTACGAGAAATCACTCTCGTGTTAGTGACGGATCCTTTCGGATCTGCGAATTTCAGGCTCCACAGGTGCAGATCCTACACCACTTTGTAGATCTCACCGCTGCTCTCCCTCAACAGGTTGAGCAGCCTCCTGTGTTAATCGAATTTCTTCGATGTATAATTTTACTCCCACTGTTCCTTTTGGAAAGTACGATCTTTCTCAAAAGACACAGTTCCGGACAACGAAAAGTACTAGCATTGGTTTCCCTAGGACAACCAGCGAGGTAGAACTTATCAGATTTGGGTTCAAGTTTGTTTGTTGACTACTGTCTTACACAAACCTTGCAATCCCAATTAATCAGAAAAACAAATTTGGAAATCACCCAATCCACATCCAATGTGGTGTTTTTTCACCGATTCTGATAGAAACTTATTTAGCGTAAACATAGACATTTTAGAACGTATTCTTAAATGATTATGGAAGTTTCCTGTGACTCATCATTAATCAGAGCATATCTAATAAGATCCGATTCATTCTGTTAGATGATCACCCAATTCTTGACTCAAGTATTTTCCTCCGCGATTCAATCGAGGATCTCAATACTTCTGTCAAATTGGTTTTACACTTCATCTTGGAACTCCTCAAGGGATTCCTTCTCGTGTCTCATAAAATGAACACAGCCATACTTATTGATGCCATCAATAAGGTAATGAAGTACAGAAGATTTCCTTTGGCACTAATGCTCATCGGGCCGCATACATCAGTATGTGTAAGGCCCAATAAGCCTCTGGCCCGTTTCTTTTATCTCTGCTAAAAGGGCCTTAGTCATTTGGTCCAGTGAACAGAATTCATATCTCAAATGATTTATAATCGAATGAGTCCAAAACTATGGAACTTCTGAATCCGCTTCACTATGTATGGTCAAACGACTATGCAAAGGAAAAATCGAGTTCAAGTCATCAGACTTAAACTTTTAGTATTTGTGTTATATTCTAACTTTCGCTGGTTTAAGATATAAAATTCATTCCAAAAGGGGTGCTACCATATGATATTTCATTAAGATGTAAAGAGCAAAACTTGTCTTTTATCAAAATGAAAAACATTCAAATTCTTACAAGAAAATGAAAGACATTTCTGCACAAGGCAGATACATAGTAGCAATTACTTAATTTCTAAAACCAAGTATGAAAGGCTCCTACAAGTGGAGAATCTCTACGGCTCATGCAGCAACCATTGCTTCATACCAGACACGCAGTTCCACTTGTCCTTTCTTCAACGTTCTACTGTCGCTTAGGTCCTGCATATTTCAAAAATATCAGTACCACAACTAGTATCCAATACTTATGTAGAACTTGAATTATAAACACAATACCTGAAGAAGAAGTACCATACATCTCCTTCATCTCTTGTGAATCTTCCAAGAATTTAATGCAATCTCTCTTCCAATGCCCTGACTCATCGCAGTAGAAGCATTTTCTAACACCAGATGGGCCTGACTTGGGCTTATAAGATGACACGGGCTTATCCTGATTCCAAATCTGGACGGCCCTGCCTCTACCCTTGCCAACACAAGATTTCTCAAATCTTTTACCCTTTATGATGTCTTGCTCTGCTGTTTTGAGCATGCCATGCATCTCAGTCAATGTCTTCGTCAAACCTTTCTTGATATAGTTCTTAATGAACTTATCATAGCTTGACGGCAGTGACTGCAGAATGATGTCAGTGGCCAACTCTAAGCTGACAGGACATTCCAGTTTCCTCAGGTTATCAATGTAACCCATCAGTTTAATGACATGAGGACTTACTGGAGCATCCTCTGGTAGCTTGCACCCAGTGAGAGACTTCACCATCTGGAATCTCTCAACTCGTGCCAGATCCTGAAACTTCAGTTTCAGGCTGGTGATCATCTCTATTGGCGACTCCATGTTCTCGTATTGACTCTTCAAGTCCGAGTTCATGGTAGCCAACATCAGATCACGCACATCTACCACATCAATATTATGCTTATTCCAAGCATTATACGCTGCATGCGAGCGATTGGTCTCAAGCCTTTCTGGAAGAGCCTTTTCAAGGACATAGTCCTTGCTCTCCTGCTTGAGAATGAATCTCAGATTCCGATACCAATCCAGGAAGTTGGATCCATTTAACTTGTCCTTCTCAAGGACGGATCGCAACGAGAAAGTAGTCATAGACATAAGCTGAAATCCAAGAAAAACAAAGATTTAGTTATGTATATGATGAGAAATCTTATCTAATAAGAAAACTCGCATTATATTCAAACAATGTTTCCTCTATGAATATAATGATCCAAGATCCATACTTCACTAAAATCTGAGTGGGCGACTCGCCATCACCCAAACTTTAGTTATCTAGGTAAGAAAATCATTGCTAATTGTACCCAGTACAACTCTTGGTTGTGGATGAGACAAACTATGTCTAATCCACTCTGATGTCTCTGGGCCCAGAACTTCCGATAGCCCAGTCAAGTAAAACCAATCTTTTATGTCTTGTGATCACTGACAGTTGCACTGCAAGTCTGTCAATGACCACCTGTCTTACTCATATTGCAGTGGATACCAAGGACTCCAAGGTTATCCAACAAACGACACGAGTTTTGACAGTAGACTAGATTGGGCAAGACATCAAGGTTACTTGATATTTAGTTGAGGAAACTAAATCCAAAAGTTTAGCAAATCAATCTCTTAGGTCATGTAATTGTTGATGTTTTAGCACTGCAAATCCATCAACATAACTACCTGCCTTACTCACGTAATAATGGACACCAAGCTCTTGGCTAGACCATCACACAACGAAATGAGTCTTGACAGTTGACCATATTGAAGCTAAGCTTTGATCAAGGTTTAGGTCGAGTTTGGCTTCTGCAAATTCAAGGTCCAATAACCAGAATTTCGAGCACTGTATCGATCGATGCAGACTATGTCTGTCGATCGACACCACCAAATAAAACCGAACTTCAATAACCGGTTAATCCAATTAACCCGGTTCATCGAACCGGTCATGTCGATCGACACAACCCGTGTGTGACGGTCGACATAGACCTTAACCGAAGACAGTTTTGATAACCGGTCCAATCCAATTGAACCGACTTATCAGATCAAACTGATCTTAACCATTCGGTTTATATTAATTGGGATAATTAGTTCAATCCAATTGAACCAATTCATCCAATTTAAACCGTTTTAACCAGTTTCAACTAATTACGATAACCGGTCCAATTCCATTGAACCGTATTATCCAATCAAACTGATTCAAACCATCGGTTTATGCTAATTGAGATAATCAGTTCAATCCAATTGAACCAATTCATCCAATTTAAACCGATCTATTCGGACTTAACTAAGCATGATAACCGGTCCAATCCAATTGGACCAATTAACCATTCGCTAAGTATGTGTCGACCGACACTAACCTGTGTCGATCGACACTGGACCGAATCTATTCTGTGTCGACCGACACTCAACCTGTGTCGATCGACACAGTAGGCTTTCGGTTTTTCTTCGCGAAAAACCCTAGCCGCCGAATCTGTCGATTTCGCTGTTCTGTGTCGACCGACACACCTAGTGTGTCGATCGACACTGTGCGAAAACACAGACTCGATCTTGATCGAAATCGATCTGACCTGTTCTAACCAAACAACCTAGTTTGCAAATCTAAATCATTAAATTCAATAAACAGGTTTGATTCAATGATAAAACCCTAAGGCTCTGATACCACTGATGGAACTTCGAGCCAATTATACCGTATTAAGAATCCTCGCGAGTTCCAGATAGCCTAGGATCTAGGGTCTAGTTAATTGAATCATGGATAGATCTAGCGTTTACCTTATTCTGGCAGCGGAATAGGGTCAGGCAAACGAGATCTCTGGAGCGCCTCAGATGCTGCGCCTCTACTGATAGTCCACACGCACACAAGCTGGAATCTGCCGGGGCTCAGATCTCCTGGGAACTCAGTTTCTTGAGGTTTCTGTGTTTTCTCTCTGAGAAAACATTCTAGGCGGCGCACTGTTCATTCTTCCCCGTCGAGTCTATAAACACGTTTATATATATTGACCTCGAGGTGAACCGAAACTTCAGTTTCGGTTTCGCCCTTGTGTCGACCGACACACTTAGTGGTGTCGATCGACACACGTCCTGTATCGACCGACGCACCCAATGGTGTCGATCGATACACCTCTTTGAAACTTATATTCGATGTGTATCCAATACACATTGACCAGACCATTTGCCAATGATCAATCCCATATGAACTATGTCCAACTTGCTTAGGTGTGTGACCCTGTAGGTTCACACGATATTGGAAATGAGTTACAACTCATTTGTCATAAGCGGTTTCTAGCAAAACGTTATGATTACCCAGTATCACATGAATTGTCCGATCTCGACAATACAACTATCTCTAGAGTGAGTACAATGTGATTTCAGGACATAATCCCAACAAATTTTCCCCGTACATCCGAAACATATCAGGTCCTTTCCCTTTCTTAACCGATCGATCAACATTTTCACCAAGGGAAGTAAATGAGAAGGACATGTTGTAAGGCCTCGTGTTTCTCTGAAAATTTTTGCTGAGCTTATCGTTTCCTTTAAATAGCTTTTCTAGTTCTTCCGGAGGCTTTTTTAGATAAGGAAGCTGCACTTGCCCTTGCATACAGCACAAAGAAAATACAGGTTTAGTAGCTTTTCTGTGTCTACCAATTCGTTCTCCATATCACATCATAGCTCCACAATCACCACAAGAATAAGTTGGATCCCCTTCGTCTATATAATCTGCAAACAACAATGATATTAAAAAAACTACCTATTAGTATAAATAAATAGATGGAAGGAAATCTCACAAATAAAAGAAGAATATAAATCAATTACCATCTTCCTTATTACATCTTTGTGTTGGATAAGTAACATTAACACTAAAAACATTTTTTAGAATAGCTGCCATTGATGTAATTCTGCTTCGCTTTTCAACGGTTTCTCGTTCAGGAGTTTCTAAATCTTCAATGTTCTGTGTATGTTCACTATCAGAACTATCATGACTACTACATTCCCAATTTTGATCATCATGTTGTTCCCCTAGACAGCAAATTGTTTAGGGTCATATAAAAGCAATACAAAACAACTTAATATCGAGCCTCCAGAATTTTGATGAACAATAGTACCTTTAGAGGAATACTCGTATGCAGAACACGAGTCATCATCTTCGCTAATCGGTTCATCATCGCGCAATGTGCTATGATTATTATCAGAATAAACGTTAGTTTCGTTGCCTTGTGCTGATAGTTTAGCTATATCACCAAGAACAGTTCTTCTGTTTAGACTGGATTGTCCAGCTGAATATTTACTGGTGTTTGCTGTAACAATACACATTAAAAATTGAACGTTGAGACTTGTCAGTAAAGTTAACACAAAAACAAAAAGTTTATAATTAAAATCTTACATGCAAGTATTTTACTCAAAAATTTTGGATATAGCCATCTTACATATAATTACAAACTTACAAAATTCACTCAAATCATGCTGAAGTTTTTTATTAGCTGGCAATTTTTCTCGGCCTGTATATAAGAAAGCAAACCATATAGACAACTTAGATTTCGCAGTTTTACCATGATAATAAATTAGGGATCTTAATAACCTGAACACAATTTCCTTTTGCTTGGGGGATATTCGGGTGTCACAATGTTACTTTCATTGTTTTGTCCTGGCAAATTAGTTATATCGCCAAGAGCAGTTCTTCCGCTTCTATTGTATTCTCCTACTGAACCGTTTGGAGAATACAATGTACTTGTGTTTGCTATAGAAAAATTTAACAATTTAAAATTAAAAAACATGTCAGCAAAGTATCTTACTCAAATTTTTTTAATATAGCCAACATGTAACTACAAACTTACAAAATTGACTCAAATCATGCTGAAGTTTTTTATTAGATGGCAATTTTCCTCGGCCTGTATATAAGAAAGCAAACCATATAGATAACTAAGATTTCGCAATAGTATAATGATAATAAATTAGGGATCTTAATAACCGGAACACAATTTTCTTTTGCTTGGGGGATATTCGGGTGTCACAATGCTACTTTCATTGTTTTGTCCTGGCAAATTAGTTATATAGCCAAGAACAGTTCTTCCGCTTCTATTGTATTCTCATACTGAACCGTTTGGAGAACACAATGTACTTGTGTTTGCTATACAAAAATTTAACAATTTAAAATTAAAAACATGTCAGGAAAGTATTTTACTCAAAATATTTGGATATAACCATCTTATAACTACAAACTTACAAAATTGACTCAAATCATGATGAAGTTTTTTATTAGATGGCAATTTTCCTTGGCATGTATATAAGAAAGCAAACCATATAGATAACTTAGATTTCGCAATAGTAACATGATAATAAATTAGGGATCTTAATAACCTGAACACAATTTCCTTTTGCTTGGGGGATATTCGGGTGTCACAATGTTACTTTCATTGTTTTGTCCTGGCAAATTAGTTATATCACCAAGAACAGTTTCTCCGCTTCTATTGTATTCTCCTACTGAACCGATTGGAGAACACAATGTACTTGTGTTTGCTATACAAAAATTTAACAATTTAAAATTAAAAAACATGTCAGTAAAGTATTTTACTCAAAAAATTTGGATATAACCATCTTATAACTACAAACTTACAAAATTGACTCAAATCATGCTGAAGTTTTTTTATTATATGGCAATTTTCCTCGGCCTGTATATAAGAAAGAAAACCATATAGACAACTAAGATTTCGCAATAGTATAATGATAATAAATTAGGGATCTTAATAACCTGAACACAATTTCCTTTTGCTTGGGAGATATCCGGGTGTCACAATGTTACTTTCATTGTTTTTTCCTGATAAATTAGTTATATCACCAAGAACAGGTCTTCCGCTTCTATTGTATTCTCCTACTGAACCGTTTGGAGAACACAATGTACTTGTGTTTGCTATACAAAAAATTAACAATTTAAAATTAAAAAACATGTCAATAAAGTATTTTACTCAAAAAAATTGGATATAACCATCTTATAACTACAAACATACAAAATTGACTCAAATCATGATGAAGTTTTTTATTAGATGACAATTTTCCTCGGCATGTATATAAGAAAGCAAAACATATAGACAACTTAGATTTCGCAATAGTATAATGATAATAAATTAGGGATCTTGATAACATGAACACAATTTCCTTTTGCTTGGGACATATTCGGGTGATACAGACTGTTCTTCTACTGATGATACTATCGTTGAACTTCGAGATGCATTTGTTAAATCACGGATTAACCTATTAAAAATAGAGCTTAGTGGAACACATCGTTGGTTATCTTTTACTGTTCTTCCACGGTTGAGTTTAAAACATTGGGAATCTTCTTTTGTTTTGGTCATTCTACGAATTGCAAAACAATAGAGATTAAAATATGAATAAAAACATCTATTAAAAATAGTTGAAGAAGATTTGTTACTGGTTACTAATCGATATAATTCTAACCTAATGAATATGGTTTCCACAACTTCAATGGCATAGATGCACTGTGGCAGCGTTTTGCTGCTCTCATTAACATAAAGATTAGTAAGTAGATGTTAAACTTTAATTCATAATATTTCGTGAAATTTGTATATTAGAAGAGGCGCCAAAATACAAACATTTGTATAATTTGCTTTAATTTTTCAAACCAAACGTAAATCTATATTAGTATCTAATACAAAATTTTGAAGTCGTATGTAAATCAATTAATAGCTACCATGCTTGTTTTGAAATATGGAAATTCGAATATATTGTAGCATATTTTAGAATCAAAATAATTTTTAAACGCCCTAAATATTAGTTGATTAGATATCGATCTAATCTAGTATAACTGCTAGTATCATTTCAGTATCTTCAATTCCTTAACAACTTGCCGCAATTTGATAAAAAGTTTTGGATTAGTTATGTCAGCATCTTCATTTCCTTCCAAGATCAACTTAAAATGGTATTAGGTACACTCGAACTGAGCGTGTAAAACATATGTTAAATTACCAATAATCATTAGATTATCGAAATGATAAATGAGAAACATTCAACGGACGGTCGGATCAGAACACACGCGAATAGACGAACACGATTAGAAAGAAGGATCCGCGAAAAGGAAAACCCGGCCCGGATCCGCGCGCAGGCGTGACTCCAAGGGCAATTTTCGGGAATAAACCCTAAC
The DNA here is from genome assembly GCA_030180135.1 of Orychophragmus violaceus. NCBI lineage: Eukaryota > Viridiplantae > Streptophyta > Magnoliopsida > Brassicales > Brassicaceae > Orychophragmus > Orychophragmus violaceus. Next base: position 95,864,493 of record CM058232.1, read on the forward strand.
ATCTCTTAAATCCCCAACATTAATAAGAATCAACTAAGAATGTCTGAGCGTGTAAAACATATGTTAAATTACCAATAATCATTAGATTATCGATATATCAATGATAACAAATAAGGAATCTCAATATGATTCAATTAACATGCAAGTCTCATCTATATGTTCAAATAAATTGTAAGAGTCAATATAAATATCTTTGACATTAAAGATATTGTACTTTAGTCATTCATAATTGTTACCAATATAGATTTCCATTCAGGCAATTCCTATTAATCATCTTATAATGTTTAACTTTGTAAATAACTTGAAAAAAACGGATTTCAAAATACAACACAAAGCAACAACAAACTTTAAGATTTTCATATGCATAAGGTTTAACATCCACATATAAACATCAAAACATAATGGACATAAGGTTTTAAAACAAACATACAGAGGATACTTATCATCCTCTAACCAAAAAATACATTCTTTGTTTATAGAACCGAGAAACATGATTTAAAAAATAAAATGCGAGACGTCAACTTCTTTAGGATACCGAGCAGGAACTGGATTTGGAAAGCTACATAACAGAGAGACAATGAATTAATAACTAACATACAATCATATTTCAACTTAGCATAGTCAAAATATTTCTATATTTCAGTAAAACATAAACAACCTGTTGAGGAGTCCATTGTAGTCTGCATTATCAGTTTGATCGTACAAAATCGCTGAAATAGGCACATGTCCTCTTAGCCAAGTTAAATCTATATTATGAACAAAGAAATGTCATGTTTCAATTAATAAAAACATCAAAATTTGATAATGCTAAAAAATTGTTATTAAGTAGAAAATATTTCAAATCTAATTTTACTGGATTCATGCTTAATGTAGAAGCACCGGAGGATTACAAAGAGATGTATATCGGCATCTTTCCAGAACTTTCTCAGGAGCTCCTCGGCAGCTTTTCCAATTATCAAACACTGAAGACTCCGGAGGCTATTATTCAAAGTTTTTCCAAATTATATTCTTGTTAGAATCAAATCTATTTGTCAATAATATCCATATATATTTGAATATATCTACTATGAGACTTGCATATTAGCTAACCTTGTGTCACGAATGGTAAAATACAACTTTGGTCCTGCCCAATAAGGTTGCAGCTTTCCAACGTGTGTAACAACACCAAGAACATCTACGCAGAACAATCCAGTAAGATAAGACATGTATGTATTAAATCTGATAATAACATATTCAGTACTTTCGCAAAAAAAATTAGGCAAACTTGATCATTATGATGATCGGATCAATATCAAAAATTTACATATTAATGCTTACATTTGGGATATTCATCAGCAACTCTCCCATCCAATATATCGGGAATCGATGGATATTCCATAAAATGACCATTAGGGATATTATCGTAAGTCAGACAGAAAGTTGTGTATTCAACAAATATGAGTTTGAAGTCGTGAGGAGTCAAGGAACCATATGCAGTTGCTTGTACAATCCGAGCATGCTTAAGCTGGAACCATCGGCCCTCACACCATGTTAGGAACCGGAATTTTGGCACATTAGAGACATGAACAGTAACCTCTATTTTAACACCCTAAATCCATATAAGAAATTACTAAGATAAACATGCAATAACCTTAAATAGAACAAATGAAAGAGTAAAAAAAGAAATTACTTCCTCATCGACCAAGAGCATCTTGATGCACTCATCTCCCAACTCGTGTGTCAAACACATCCAAACTCTTAAAAGCATTACTTTTAGTTCCCAGATGCGAGGAACCAAGCTGTTGATTTGAGAGATTTTTTGAATAATCTGTGGAGCCATTTTTGGGAATCGGTGAAATTTCAGATAAATTACCAAGAAAGAAGTTCTTGTTCGGTTAAGCAGTAAGAAACTGAAGCGTCTAGGGTTCCAAACTTAAATAATTTTCAAAAGTGGCGAGTAAAAGGTGTTATTTACCAAATGAAAACCCTTAGCATAAGTAAAAACGTTTGGGCCATAACCGCTTATGGTTAACTGTCTAAGCCCAAATCGTTTCGCGAATCAACCATGAAAATACAAAACAAATGAAAATGCAAAACAATAACTCACCTTTCGGCCTTATCTGATTTAATTTATAACTGTTAACAGTCCAACCCTTGATGTTTGAAGGCTACCTATAATCGACCGAAGCTTGCATCTCTTAAATCCAAAAAATTAGAGCAATACGAAAAATCAATAAAATAGACATCATCTTTTGACCCAAAAAAAACATTAAAAAAAAATATCAAAACTTATAGCCTACCCTTAATGTCTGGAAATATACATTAAGGATTGTCAGAATCAACTAAGAATGTCTGGAGGCAACATAGAATCAACTGAACCTTGCATCTCTTAAATCTCCAACATTAGTATAATCCGAAAACCATAAAAATAGCCACAGTAAAACCATAAAACAAAACAAAATCAAAAACTAAGAATTTAGAAAAATAAAATCAAAAACAAAGAATGTAGAAACACGAATAAGATTCGTTAATGAAATAATGATGAAACGTATCAAGGATAACTTTTGCCACCAACAATGTTACGCAACCAAGACTATGAAGTTGTTGGTGGTGGACATCTATATTTATAGATTATTTGTTAGGTCAAAATGTTTAGAATATTATTGGCATATTCGAATGAAAATTTAAATCCTAAATATCTTTAACTGATATCGAATATATTATCGTAACTGATTTTAGAAATATTTTGAATTCGAATGTATTAGCTCGACTTGGGCGATAAGCAGAATATATTTAGATTCCTAATCTGTTATGCAAGATATCGAATGGTTTAATGCGAAATAAATGTTTACAACTTGGACGGTTAGATTCGAATGCTAAAAATGAACGGCCTAGATCCGAAAACGGGTTTCGGGCTATATCGATTTAATACCCTCTAGATTGGACGGCCGGATTAAAACGTTAATAATGAATAATCTGATTTTATATCACCTGTAAATATTATTTCCATAATTACTTATGGTTTAGGAGATATTAATGAAATAAAAGTTTTACATCGATATTTAAAAACTATAAAATAATTTATAAAAATAAGAGTCAATTTTTGTACCGTCAATTGATTTTGAGCTGAAAATTTTGATTTTGCACAATTTTCGGTTCGGATTCATTCGGGTTAATTTTGATATAATAAAACCCCTACCAAATTCAACCAAACTAAATATGGTTTGGTTTGAGTTCGGATTAAATTTAGTTCGGTTCAGTTTATTTCGGGTTGATTTAGTTTTGTTTGGTTTTCATTCGATTTAAGTTCAATTTAATTATATAAGTATTTGGTTAGCCAAATTTTTAACTAACCATTGATAATTTAATGATAAATTTTTGTTTTTATTGATCCTAGAAGAAATATTATAATTTTATGTTAAACATTTTTACCTTTAAACTATAAAAAAAAATCAAATAAAAATGATGAAAATATGAGAAATAAAGTTTGTGACACAAAATATATATGATTAAACTACTTATATCATATTAAAAATTATAGAAAAATGAAAATTAACAAAGGAAAATGACTTACATTCCACAATATATAAATATATCCATATTTTATAATATTATTTATTAATAAATGAAAAAATTGGTCTGAAAACCGAACCGAACTATTTTGATTGAATAAAACATCAACCAATTGGATTATGTACATAATATGGTTTGGTTTGGGTTGGTTTAGGTTCGGTTGGTTCAGTTTGGTTTTGTTTGGTTTTTTTTGTCCACCCCTATTAAAAACCAATATTAAATTGAAATTTAAGTATTTAACAATCACTTTTTCATAACTTTGGTTAAATTTTATGTGTAGGTAAATGGAATTAATATGGAAACAGAATCAGGTGCAGAGAGCATCCATCATATGGGCCATGATCTTTGAATGGTGCAGAGCCAAGCTAAAAAAATTATGACTGAAGATACAGATAGAGAGAGCACATGACTGACGGATAGGACCGAAACCAACGAAGCATAAATAAAGTTGTCATAAGTTTCAGACAGCTATCAGTTTCACTCTGATCTCTCGATCTATGTATATCAACCTAACTTCTTTCTTATCATCATCTCTTCCATGTCTTATCCTGAGCCGCTCAATGTCCCACTAAGATTGTCCGGTTAATTAACATCTTGTATGATTTATCGTGTAGCTATATGGCACAGATATATCCGGTTAATTAACATCTTGTAAGATTGTCCGGTTAATTAACATCTTGTATGATTTACTGTAGATATGTAGATCGTGATCCAGTTCTGAATTCGAACACCGTCGTAGTAGTGAAAAAAAAAACAACTAAAATATTGATTACCTCGAGAGACATGTTTAATTTACTATATTTTCATCTTGTTGCATTTAATCATGTTTGCCATGTCCACAACGAATGATCTTTGTTCATATCATATTACCATGGCCATTCACATCACTCTTTTTCTTCTTCTAGTAAATCCAGTTGTTTATGCATGTGTCACTAATTATAATTGATACTAATATTACCATCACTTACTACAATTGACTCATTAATTTGCATTGCCATTTTCACACTCACTTACACAAATGATGGTAACACATTTACATCATTTAATAGGTGATGTAATCATAATAAAATGAAGCAATTTACCCTGTTTTTCTATAGTGACCCCTGGTGTTTATGTATTTGTTGCTCATTGTAAAATTTTCAGGTGATAAAAAGTGGTTTTATAAATGCATCTAAATTAGTACATCTAAATTACTTTGGATTTAGATGCAAGATTTATGTCCTTACAGGAAAAAGTCTAAATTAGATTTTTTTTTTTTTTGTTTATGAAAACCAAGGATGGTCCTAAGCAAAAAGTCAGATAAGCATAAGTTTCCGATTTTTATTTTTATATAAAACTAGTATGATTCGCTCGCACATCACAAATATTATTTAATATAATTTTTTAAAAAATAAAAAACTATCAAATTAATTAAATAATAATAATATTATAAAAAATTATAAAACTATTTATAATTAAATATACATACATTATTATTTAATAATATATTATATAATTTATTATAAATAAAATTAATAATAATAAATAAACTGTAATTATATATTTTATGTATAAAAATAAATACATAAATATCTTGTTTAAAATATTTTATCATATATATAAATTTAAAATTTATATAAATAATACGAATTTACTATATAAAATCCAAAACAATATTTATTAATATTTAAAAATATTCATAAACGTTTTCGTATTTATCATCTTATTTTTATTTTTTATTGAAAATTATGTATATCTCTAAAATAAAATTAAAAAATTTCATAAATATTTCATATTTATCATCTCATTTTTATGTATATCTCCATAATAAAATTTAAAATTATCAATATAAACTAAGATTAATACAGTAATTAGCCCAATTTTATTAACGGTAAATTAGTAATCAACCATTTTGAGAGTGAATATAAAGCCAAAAACGTTTTTCAATTAATATAAAGATATCTATAAAATACAATTTTTATATATAAAAGACATGTAAAATATTTAATTTTTTCTCAATAACTTGTGATCTTATAAAACTTATACCAGCAGCAATGGAAACAAAAAAAAGAGAGAAAATACTAGATTTAAATTTAATACATGTTAAGAGGAGATGGCCTAGTAGCTCCAAATCTTCCATGTCATTCCTAATTTACCTGGATTCGAACCTCCTATTTGAAAGTTATGCAGTGGCCTTATGATTGACCATTATATTTGTACGTTAACAGATGCTTAACCATCATACACCAGTCGAAGAAACGGCCAAAATTTGTATTTCCATTGTCAAGACAAGGAGTGGGCATATAATATATACCTTATATTATACTACTAAATAACAGGTCATTTACAAATTGAAGAGCATATTCGAAACTAATATCATCCATAGAAAACAACAATTAATGTGACAGCTTATGAATTTAATTCAAACGTACGATTAGGAAGAATACAACAAATTAAAATAAAATAAGAAACGGCTTCTCTTTAATTATTGTCCAGCCACTCTGTGTCTGTTCAATTCGCCACTAGCCAGATTCTACAATTTCTTCATGTCCATTGATTTAGATTCAAAGGTACGTAGGTCCATTCATTTCAACATGTCACACGTTGTTTTTGTCATCGATCAGTATATATCGTACCACTCCCTCCATATTAAACAATATCTTATATATCAGTCGCATCTAAGATTTTTTTTTTTTTTCGCATCTAAGATTCGCTAATAGCTATTATCAGTTCACACAATAATAATCAGTCGTCCTCAATTATTTTGTTTTAAAAACTCTTAATATACAATACAATAAAAAGTTCGACCAGAATAAAAGAAAATACAATACAATAACAAATGAAAAATCTGAAAAAATTAGAATACGTTAAATTGAAAGTTTTAAACCTAGTGATTTATACTAATTTAGCCACCATATCATAATCATATGTAAATTTGAAAACATACCTAACAAAGGTGTAGACCATAAAAAGCAAATGGGGTTAATAAGTTAAAAACATAAATACTTGGTCGAATGAGCAAAAAACTCTCTTTTATGTTTGCGTTTTTTTCTTTCTAAACTCACAGTCGTCTCGTAATCTCGTTTCTGGTTGTCGGTGGCGGCTTTTACCGCGCTAGTGATTAGGTTACTTTTGTTTCTCTTTTTGCTGCGGTTTGTCCACCTATAAGCTTTCGATTTTCTGCCGGACTCAGCCTTCCCGATTCTCTATCGGGTTTTGCTTCCGACTCTTTGTCGGACTTCTCGCCATTTAAGATTTGATTTGTATTCTCTACATTTTTAATAGATTTTTAACTTGGATTTTTCGATTCCACTAGAAATCGTTCGATCTGACTTCCCGATGTGTATTCTGTCAAGGAACCGTTGTTTTCTTCCTTTTTCTACTTTTCTTTGCCGAGCACTTTTGGTCGGTTGGTTTGATGCTCGATCGAGTTGAACAGGTCTAGCACATCTTCTTTTTTCCAGTCGTTGCTTTCGCTTTAGGAATTTGGAGATGAAGCGCACGATAGCGATGATGGTTGTGTAGATGGAAGCGATTTCTTTCGATGCAGTCTACCTTGCTTGCATTGGTGAATGTTAGATTGGCATGAAGATAAAGACGAAGTGGTAGAAGCAAAGACGGTGACCGGACTTTTTCGCCGGTGATCTGGATACCGAGTATCTTCGCTGCATGATGTGTGACATTTGAGATGACGCGTAGCATTTCCTGTTTTATGTGGAAAATAGTTGTGGGTTGCCTTATTTCTATTGAGCATGTTCTAGCCCAATTGGTTTGTACCCATTTCTTATACTTCGTCCTTGTACTCATGTAACATTGTCAAGTCCATTGGGCATTTTTAATATAATGGTATTGCCGGAAAAAAAAACTCGGTCGAATCGAATGTTATCGATGGCAATAGTTACTGGTTAAGATTGTAAACGTAAAGAAAGTTTAGGGACTAAAAGAAAAACAAATGGGCAAGTATACGTTATACGTGTATGTCCAGGTGAAAAATGCGAATGTATGAAGAACCCTAAAGAAAGTAAAGGAGCAGCGATGAAATCGGTTACCCGAAAACTGCGGATGGATCTGTTTTTGGAAGTCCGCGTTGAATCAGCGTCGATGTTTCGCGTAAATTCTCTAGCTTTCGTGCACAATCCAGATCGTTTCCAATTTGATAAATCACATCAAATCACCACTTAATTTAGCTTAATTCAGGCAAGGGTTTGAGAGGATTTGTCTTCTTCTTCGATATCGTTGAATTGGGTATCGCTTAATCGTAAAATATTAAAGGCTTTTTATTTATTTCTCGGTGGAATTTGCAGCGATGGAGGATAAACCGTTAGGGATTCTGAGAGTTCATGTGAAAAGAGGGATTAATCTCGCGATTCGCGATTCCACGACCAGCGATCCTTATGTTGTTGTCACATTGGGTAATCAGGTTTGTTCTTTCTTTTTGTTCTTGTGAATTTTTCTGGGTTTGATTCGTTAAAATGTAAAAATTTCTATAGAAATGATTGGCTTATATGATCTTTATTCGAATGTACATGCATAGATCCTGTAGACTTGTTAGTTACATTGTTAATCACTGACACTTTAATTAAACAGACTTAGAGAAAGAAAGTAGAACCAAATCAAAATTCATAGAATGAGAATTACAATGGATCCAAAAGCAAAGAAAGTCATTACAAAGAAAATATCATAACAAAAGGTTGAAGGTTCAAATGTTTTACAATGGAGCGGTTCGTACCAAGCAGTTAGTCCACATGAGCATCCTTGCCTCGTGAGGACTGTCCTTATTCCTGTTTTGGGCGTTTTGCTGACTTGCGTGCATCCTCCATCATGTTTCTTATACATATACGGAACATTGGCTCGATGTCCTCTTCAGGTACCTCAACGCGAAACAAGTAGCCTTGAGAGCGTCTATATTCGGTTCTGCTTATCTCTACCACATCATCTTTTGTTCCTTGTGCTTGTTGTTGTGGGTGCTGTTGGAGTTGCGGCTGCCGTGGCTATTGGTGGAATGGTGGTTTCTGTCCGAGTGCTGGGAGTCCGCAGATGATGACCTTTCTTGTTTCCATTTGTGTTTCTACATGTAAAAAAAAGAACACAAATTAGTTTTGATGAAATCCGATGCTTGTTATAATGTATCTTAACACAGATTTGTAGCGATTGAGAAAAAGAAATATATAACCATAACCTGTAGGTGGTACTGGATATTGACTCTCTTGGTTTTCTCTGTATTAGATCCACTCCGAGATGCTTAGGGATTCGAATCCTCCTACATATAAAAGCTAGCAATTAGGGAAATCTAAGACTTTTGAATGAGGAATTAAATCTAGGGTTTAGGTTTCGATTACCTGTCCTCGTTTTCTTCGTCTGATTTGTAGGTGGACGAGTTCGACGTAGACGCAGAGTTAAATCGAGTGGAAGGAGAGAAGATAGGAAATCGATGCGACGGAGACAGAGGGGAATCGACGGAGTGACTAGACCGGAGGTTGATTTCCGATGGCGACGGAGATTGAGGAATTGAGAGAGCGAGAGACCTTTGTATATAAAATATAAAGATTAGGTAAAATGTTTGGCTCCAAAGCTGAAAATTTTTTGCTCCAAACATGAAAATTTTGGCTCCAAAAATTGGCATAACATTTTTCACCGAATGTTTTTTTTTTTTTTTGAACTTAAGGGCATTAACACTTTTTCACCCAATGTTAAGGTATATATATACCAATTATTTGATGGTGTGTTTCATATATAATCAAATTTGATTTAAAAAATAATTCTTTTTGATTTAGTATTATGTTTAAATATAAGAGTTTAGGATTTTAAAATTTTGAAATTTGAAATTTGAAATTTGTTATAAGTGTTAATTTTTGGTAGGGTATAGTGTTAAGGGTTAGTAAATTATTGTTTAGAGTTTGTGTTTAGGGTATAGAGACTATTGTATAGAGTTTGTGATTAAGGGTTAAGAATTTATTGTTTATGGCTTGTGTTTAGGATATAGAGACTATTGTATAGAGTTTATGATTAAGGGTTGAGAATTTATCGTTTAGGGTTTGTGTCTAGGGTATAGAAACTATTGTATAGAGTTTATAATTAAGGGTTAAGAATTTAATGTTTAGGGTTTGTGTTAAAGGTATATATACAAATTATTTGATGGTGTGTTTCATATATAATCAAATTTCATTTGAAAATAATTCTTTTTGATTAAGTATTATGTTTAACTATAAGAGTTTAGGATTTTATAAATTTATATTTGAAATTTGTTATAAGTGTTAATTTTTGGTAGGGTATAGTGTTTATATAACTTTTATACCCTAAAACACAACTAAAGACTCATATGTTTATATAACTTTTAATTTTATAATAAAATTTTGAAAACTACAAACAAAACAAATATACCATAACCCCAAATTATACGAACGATCAAATAATATATTTTTAATTTCAAACCCAACCCCTAAATATACCCTAAAATCAAAATTAAAATTGTCTCTAACATCTTTTATTTTAAAATTTGGTATGTTTAATTAAAGTTTTATTTTATATTTTCTTTGTTAGTATATATTACTTCTTCTAACTTGCTATAACAATCTTGATACCAAAAAAACATTCAACCAGCAAATTAGTTTGGTCTAATATAATTTAACACTCCACAAACCAACAGTCTAACGTAAAGGTTGCACAAACAAGATCCAAACCAAGCAAAGTTTGCCAAAAAAAAAAAACAAGTCAACAAACCACAAAGACATGTTTTGAAACACAAAGCTCAGTCTTCCAAGAAATAAAATGCAAGGTTCTTTTTGGTATGACTTCAAACCTGAAAACAAAGATATCCTAGTTTATTTTCACAAATTTTCACACTTATATAAGTCCAAATATTAACCAAATGACTGAACATCTCACCATTATCACTTTATCCTTTGGCCAAGCAATACAGCTTCCAAGTGCATCTTCCATATATTCTATCTCAGAAGTTGTCCTCCACACTGCAGCTTCTTTAACTTTCACCACATCCACGAATACTCTACATGCACCAGGTCCCAAAGGTACAAAGTGGACACGTTGGTCAGGATCATTCGATGACCAACGTCCCTCAGCAACGATAACCTTCTTTCCTGCCAGATCTAGGAGCTTGCATTTTTGATTTTCCTTGAATTTGGTACGCTACAAGAACATAAAGCCAAAAAATCCACAGAACCAACAATCAACTTCAAACAGCATACCATAAACAATCAACTATATCATTAACAGAAATTACCCCTGATCTGCGAAGAGGAGATGCTGGAGTTACTGGTAACTTTTCATGGAAAGACTTCTCTTTAAATCCCGAAGCAGGTTTCTGTGTAGGAGCTGATGGAGTTATAGGAGACTTTTGGCACTGATTAGTAGGACTAACTCCTTTACACTTGGATGGCTCTACATCATGAGAATTTGGAGTTCTTCCATTAAATTCAACTCTATTTGCAGGCCATGCTACAAAACAGTTCAGATAATCCTCCACAATTCTCTTCTCAACCGTAGGCCTCTATATAAATGCCTTTGGGTTTACTACCTCATCCACATACACTTTTATTGCGTTTGGACCAAGAGGAAGACCATTATCCAACGCCTTAGGTTCTCGAGTCTGCCATCGGCCTACAACAACCACTTCCTCATTTGTAATATAGTCCATGAGTTTGCATTTGTTATTTGCAAGTGTAGAAGGACTCTGCAGAACAAAGGTGAAAAAAATACCATGAATTAAAAAATGAACAAATCAGACTCATAGTGATGAAGAGCATCTTTAAATAAGCAAAGCTAAGAAACTTAACCTTAGGATTAGTTTCTTCTGGAATAAAACCTTCATTTGGAACTTTACAATAATCGACTGGCCATGCAATCATTTCTCCAACTGCATCTTCAATAGTAAACATCTGATGTGCAGGCCTCCATAAAAATGTATCTGATTTGATTGCAGTTTCTACTAAAACTTTCACTGCGTTAGGACCTAGAGGAATCCCCTAAACTAACTCATCAGCATCATATGAAACAACCCGTCCCTCAGCAACATTCTCATTAGAAGAAGACCAGTCAACCAGATAACACTTGGGAAGTGATCTGGTATTGACACTCTGCATAGAGAACAAGCAATTAGAAATCAGCTCGTAGTGAGAAATCTAGAGTTAGATGAAGCATGAGGAACTCAATTCTTACTTTGTGAATTGAGTTTTCACCCACATCAGTCTCTTCTCTCTGTCATAGTAGGAAAAATGCAAATTAGTAACGTGTTTCTGCAAATCCATTTGTATAAGTAATGTAAAGTAATTAGACAACCTGGTTATGGATTCTGGCAATGACCTGTTGTAAATCTTGAACCTCTCCCTGCAATGTCATCTGTCTTTCTTCCATAGCAGCCATGCAGTTGCTCTGGACTTGTAGACAAGCCTATTTGGTCATGCTAATGCCTCTACCCATTGCTCTCAACCGGCCAGGATTATCAGGTCCCAAGATCTGTGTCAGCATGTCTTCCTTTGGATTCGTCACCCTTGAATCTGATGTACCTTGAAGTTCTATCTATGATGCCTTCCTCTGGAATCACAACGCCAATTACTTAAGCAACTTGCAGCAATAAATCCAATTCGTAGATTCAGTGATAACAACAAATAGAACTTACTATCTTTTCAGCCGCATTCACATTGACAGGTGTGCCATCCTTCTTAGTACGCGATTTGACCCAAACTCTTAGCCTTGATACCTGAGATGGTTTTGTGCTAGTGTTTATCAAATCCTCTCTCAGTCTCACCATTCCTCTACGCCCGCAAGTGTGAGGGATCTGCTTCTGTCTTCTTTCTTTGTATGAATCACTGACAGCCTAAATTGGAAACCAAAGAAACTAATGTTGATAGTCTCAAGGACAACATATAACAAGTGACAGATGATTGAATACCTTGAAGGCGTTACTAGTCTTCTCTCTGACAAATTTTCGCCATTCCGTTGTATTAACATTCTTTGGACGCAGATTAATCCTACCTTTAATGGTTCTAGCATTCCTGACAGAGGAGACCAGGCGTGATTTGGATGCTCTCCAGAGACATCCCATTTGCTTAATCACAGTAGTCTTTTTGAACTCTTCATCCATGTCAAATCTCGTCTGTATTCAGTTAAAGGAATGTGGGACAGTAAATTCCAATTTAAAAAATTCATATTAGTAAAAGTGTAGTCATATTATCTCAATAGACTTCCAGAGCACTGTTTTGATATCTTCACTAACTTTTTTCCAATTTTCCACAGTGACAGGAACATACTCACGTACCAAGGGACCTAAGTAAGATGATATAACAAAACAGACTCTGGACCACAAGGTTCTCCTAATTCAGTGAAATCCACATGTTGCCTTTCATTTGGATCTTTGGCAATATGTTTCATCCTAGTTGGTCCTTTGCGTCTTTTACGTTGTGGTTCATTGACTCTATCATTCTGAGGTTCATGTTCTTCTTCTCTGGTTTCCTTCATTTGGTCAATCTCAGTATCAATATGCTCATCATCCTCTTCTTCTTATGTGGTTTCCTTCATTTGGTCCATCTCATTATCAATATGCTCATCATCTCTTCTTCTACTCTGGTTTCCTTCATTGGATCCATCTCAGTGTCAACATGGTCAACATGCTCAACATTTTCTGCATCTTCTCTGGTTTCCTTGTTATGGTCCATCTCAGTGTCAACATGCTCATCATCCTCTGCATCTTCTCTGGTTTCCTTGTTATGTTCTTCATCAATTTCTTCATTCAGATCACCCGTCACAATCTGCTTCTTCAAAGGTTCTTCAGAATGATTCACTGCAGGAGGGTTCTCTTCTTCCTCCATTGCTACCAATTCCTTCTCTTCCAGCTCTTTCTTGTCAGAATCCACATCAGGGACTTTGTCAGTGGGTTTCTTTGTCTTTTTTGCACGTTTGTTCTTGCGATTACCCATCTTAGTTCACCTGAAACATGAAAACAAGTTGTTAAATTAAATTATAAAGATGAACTCGCACACAGACATAGAACACACAATCAAACCAAAGCAATCAACACTTAGCAAGAATTTCAAATCAATCCATTCTCATTAGCAAAGTAATTTATGGAACACATAATTTCCAACATCAATCCAAAAAAGAAAACATCTCTTTGGTTTATAAGACATACGAAAACACTTAAGTATATATATTTTTCATTTCTATGTTCTAACCGCAACAGAAAACAAACTCGTAAGAATATCTCAAACATCAAACAAACACATTGTCATTCACACTAGCAGCAATAATGAAACAAAAAACAAAAATCGACAAACAAGAAACAAAAATCGAACAAGAAACAAAGAGGGTTTCACCTTGAATTTGCAGATGGCGACGACACCGGAGGAAACGACACCAAATCAGGCCGGAAGAGAGATGATTTTCAGTTCCGATTAACTTCTACACACCGAATAAAGAGGAAAATTGAGATTTCAAAGGTTGAAATTATGATGGGAATCTGTTTAGTGTAGCAGATTTAAGAGAGAGAAGTGAAATTGGGGAGATTCAGAAATTTTGGTGAGAGAGCTTTGCATGCTCGAGAGTGAGAATGGTGGAAAATGAAAAAAATGGCCAAGTATTTTTGCCTCCAAAAACTATAGTTGTCATTTTTAGGTTCGCGCGTTTGGAAACTAATTCCTGGCACTAATGTAGCGCTGCTAAAATGTTGGTGTCAGATTTTAACAGTTTTAGTAGCAGTTGGTGAATTAGTACTACCATGCACTGCTACCAATGCTCATATTTCTTGTAGTGTTACTAAGGGGAATATGTGTGTAATACTTCAACGATGAAACGAGTTTCTAAAGTTTTCAAACTTCTTCTCCTGATTTGGTTTTATGTTTGCTTGAGGGAAAGCAAAGGCTAAGTGTGTTGGAGTTGATATATCATGGTTTCGGTGTTTTGAGCCATGATATATGTACATAATCGAGTATTTTATAGTCTTTCTCGTCCTTTTAGGTGTTTTACAGGTTTTAGCACGTTTGGAGCATATTTAGACATTATGGCGCATTCTGGAGTTATTTAGAGCATTTGTGCGAGAAGAAGAAATCAAAGGCGACATTGGAGGCTTGTGTCGATCGACACACATTTGGTGTCGGTCGACACAGATCGTGGTCAGACAATTCTCGTCGAGTTAATGAAGACTTTGGATATTTGCACTTTTGGACCAGAAGTTTCTCATAATTACAAAAAAGCCTAAATCATGTTTTAACTTTATATAAGGGTTCTTAAGCCATTGTTTAGGCTAAGCTTTACTTTATCATAGATTAGGAGATTTGGGGTTGGTCTTGTACTCGAGAGAGAGAAGAGATTTCGAACCCTTGTTCTTATTCTTGTGGATTTTATATGATATCTATTTTGACTATGTCTTTTGTGATGATTGTCATGTCTGAGTAGATCTCTTGTTAGGTTAGGGATTCTTATTAGGGATTTCAAAGAATGTTAGAATAATTGATTAATTTGGATTCATCATCTAGATCTTCATCTAAACTGTTCTTAACGCTTAATCTGAATTGGCCATTTAGATTACTGATATTATGTTGATTTCCGCAACGACAGTTGGTTAATTAACTAGAAAGAATTTAGGTGGGCAATTTATCTATTGGCAAAGAAATTTGGCCTAGAGAAATTGTGAACGAATGAACTTAGAATTAATGCATGATTAGAACTCTAGAACTCGTAACGAGAGCTGGTTTGCTAGGTTGTTAGACATAGATAATTATTGCAGCGAGAGCTGGTTAGTTATATTTCCGTGATTCTAGTTCAAGAACGCTAATAGATTGAATCCTGATTGTTTGTTATCTGATTTCCTTATTTTCTGAGAACTTTCTGAAACCTGACGTCCTCGCTAATTGCTTACACTCGCTTTAATTTACATTGTTTGGTTTAGTGTTCACCTGCTTTGCTTAGCTTAATTCGATTACGTATAATCTGTCGTGTGAAACTTGAGTCTCTATGGATTCGATACCCTTTAATACTACAATCGCATATGTGTACTTGCAGTAGAAAATAGGGATTAATATTTGACCTATCGCGTTGTATCGGAAAAGGTCTCCTTCCATCATAACGTATCGAACTGCTTTTTCCCTGAGTCTCCGAGCCTCATATTTATCCTTAGGTAGTTCTACATCTAGTATGTAAGCTTTTATCTCCAATTGCCTCCTTGTATTATGTTGTCACGTGCTTGGTTTTTCGCAACGTCTTTGACGTCTACGTCTCCATCGATAATGTTGCAAACTTCAGGGGGACTTATTCTCGGCTTATCTATAAGTTCCACTGGGATTGTTCGTCTCAAGTGTGCATCCGAACTCAAAGCTAAGCCTGCAAGGGCATCTGCCTATGTGTTCTCCTTTCTTTGAATTCTTGTTAAATTGAAGAAGTTAAGATGGATGGTCAGCTACTTGGCTATACCGAGGTAGGCATCCATTCTTTCGTTTTTGGCTTCGTGTTCGCCGTTAAATTGGTTCACGACCAACTGTGAGTCGCAATACGCTTGGATGCACTTGGCACGGATGTCATTAGCTAATCGTAATTTGGCGATCAGGGCTTCATACTCGGCTTCGTTGTTAGAGGCTGGAAATCCTAACTTGAACAATTGCTCGAGCACTTCTCTCATTGGTGATTCGCGCTGAATTTCGATTCCTGAGCTGGCCTTTGATGACGACCCATCTACGTGGAGGCACCAATTTTTTTCTTCTGATTGATCATCTTATGTCAACTTTGGTGGGAGGTCGACAATGAAGTTCGCCAGGACCTGGGTTTTTACGCCTTTTTGTCCTTTGAATTCGATATCATAGTCGCTTATTTCGACAGCCCATTTGGCCAATCTTCCGGATTGAGTCGGGCTGTGCAAGATTGATCGCAGGGGCACAATATTTAGGACGATGACCGGGTGCGACTGGAAATAAGGTATGAGTTTCCTAGCCGACGTCAAGACCGCCGGGGCCAATTTTTTTATCGTTGGATATCGAGTGTCCGCTTCCAACGTCTTACTGATGTAAAAGATTGGTCTCTTATCACCGCAATCTTCCTTTACTAACACCTCGCTTATGGCCGCGCTTGATAATACTATGTAGAGGTAAAGTGTCTCTCCTTCTTTCGGCTTAGCTAGTACCGGAGGTGTCATAAGGTATTCTTTCAATTGTTGGTAGGCCTCTTCGCACTTTTCGTCCCACTCAAACTTTTTTTTTCTCCCTCAAGAGTTGATAAAAAGGGATATATTTATCTGCCGATCTGGAAATGAACCGGTTGAGTGCGGCAATTCTGCAGGTCCGCCTTTGTAGCTCACGAGTTTTGGTCGAGGATGGTAGGTTCATTAACATTGTTATCTGTTTTGGGTTTGCTTCGATCCCTCGTTTTGTCACGATATACCCTAATAATTCTCCCGAGGTAACGCCAAAGGTGCATTTTGCTGGGTTTAGTTTCATTTTGTAGTCGTTCAAGATGTCAAAACATGTTTTCAAGTGGGTGATGTGATCCGCTGCTACCAATGATTTTACGAGCATGTCGTCGATGTAGACATCCATGGTTTGGCCGAGGTGTTGTGCGTACATTTTGTTAACAAGGCGTTGGTACGTCGCTCATGCGTTTTTCAGGCTGAATGGCATGACCTTGTAGGAGAAAGTTCCTCGATCTGTTATGAACAATGTTTTCTCTCTATCATCCGGGTGCATGAGGTTTTGGTTGTATCCATAGAAGGCGTCCATGAATGATAGAAGTTCGTTGTCGGTGGTCGCTTTGACTAGTCAGTAGATGTGCGGTATCGGGAAGCAGTCTTTAAGGAAAGATTTGTTCAAGTCGGTGAAGTCCATGCATACTCTCCACTTGCCATTTTTCTTCTTTACCACCACCGGATTTTTGAGCCACTCGGGGTACTTCACCATTGTAATGGATTCGGCCCCCAATAGCTTATCCACCTTGTTGTTTACCGCTTTCACTCTTTCTGCTCCGAGCTTTCTCCTCTTATGTTTGATAGGTCTGAACGTTCTGTCGACGTTGAGGTCGTCACATGTGGTGTTTGGGTTGATTTCTATCATATCCTTGACCGACCATGCGAACGTCAATACATTTTGCTTGAGGAAATCGATCAGCTCGACCCTAATGTCGGGATCGAGGTCAGCTCGGATTCCTACGCTTCTTTCGGGGTTTCGGTCGTCAATCTTCACGTTCTCGATCAGCTCCAGTCGGGAATTGTCTCGGTCAAACTTCTTTGGAGGGGTCACATTTTCCAGAGCCGTCGCGGTATTGACGCTGGTGATACCGCCTGCGTTGCTGGTTCCTCATAACTCTTGCGTTGAAAGCGGTGTTTTTGTCATCGTCGATCTTTCCTTTGGTTAATCGAAAATATCCAAATCTCCACTGACGGCGCCAATTGTTGATTCTGAGTACGGAAGTATTTAGTGTGTAAAACTTAGTCTTGTCACGCGCAGAGAAATGATATTTATATCAGAGGATCTAGGATTTTTCTTCTATATTTTCTCTGATATTATTTACAAAATCTAAACCATCTAGATTTTTCTTTTCTTTTATGAGTATATATATTTATCTTCTTTTATTTTGTAAATATGTTTACTTTCTTCATGTAGGTCGGTCCGAACGCACCGCTGAACTGCCCCGATACTGTCGAACTATTTCGCATTGAGTTACCATTATCTTATCTGAGTTGGATCTCTTCTGGACCGTTTTGTTATTGGTCGGGATTTAGAGGGATGCTAAATCCACCTCCAATACTATATTTTCTTGTCGAGTATATCCGATCGTGTATAGTAATTATGTGTAACCGAGAGCTTAGTCACAATAGTTTACTTTATATGCTTCAAAACCTTACCATGATGTACATGTTTCAATGTATCATTTAGAAACTATATTATCGTTAATTGTTATCGCATGTGTAATAATACTTGGTTTGCTAGAAATCTCCATGTTGGATAAGGAGAGGTGGAAAGACATGGAGGGACGAAACAAAACAGTGTGTCGTTTTAGTGATATGAAGAAGCAAAAGAAGTGAAGCACGGCAAGACTGTAGAATGCACGAGGAGGCAGAAGAAAAGTACAGGTTGGTACGGAATCTCTCCTTTTCTTCTTGCCTTCTGCCGCAAAGTTTTTTTTTTTGCCTTTTGTAATCAAAACAGATTTTATCACTTTCTTTTTGGATTCGACAATGACGTCTCCTCTTCACCACTTGATACGTTACGACGATAACACAGATCGTATATTATTTTATTCCCCATCACGGGGCACAACACATACCGCTAGTAATCAGCTCCGTTTCTCTAAATTATTCAGTGTTAATAAACTGATAACATGTTTTTTCGAGACAAATAACAACGAATTTAAACAAGTAAACTGCACCACTTGCAACAGGAAGAAACCAAAGTAAACAAGCAAATTAATTGCTGTCGAAAGTAGTAGACTAATGATGTTCGGTTATTCAATAACCTACACAGCTAAGAAAGTTGAAAAATGTTTATTACCGGTGAATGAGAGATGTAAAGGTTTTTCCTCACCGTCAATGACAGAGTTTGGAATCAAATCATAAAAGTAAAAAGCAAAAATAAAAGAAACATAAAATTTTGGCGTTTGGAAAAAGAAACAATCTTTAATGGCTAGAGACTTTGAGGCTGAAGGACTTGTTGATCCAAGCTTTAAAGCTTCCTCCTTTTCTTGCTCCATTAATGGAGTTAGATCTTTCATTACCTTCCTTGACAACCTTCTTCTCCTCTGGTTTTCTACACAGAGTAAAGTTCCTTGCACCAAGAGATCCAATTGTGTTCCATGCGCTTAAAGCTATCACAATATCACAAAAACCAGTTTCAGTAAATCAATTTATATAAAACAAAACAATTCGAATGGGGAATTTAATTGATTGGATTTGTTACCTTCAGGTCCAACCATGGGACAATAGAGAAGGAAATCATTGAAATCAGATCCTAAAAGGGGCAGGCGACCTTCACGAGCGTAGCACTTAAGAGCAGTGTCGATAACAGAAGCGACGAGATCTTCTTCGTAAGCAACGAACCGGATCGGACCGGCACTACCCAGAACCGTAACGCTGATAAGGATCCTGTTACCCTTAGCGTTCTTCTTCTGCTTGTTGTAGAGCAACATCTTTCCAAAATTTTCAATAGAGATATAAACAAAAAAAAAGCGGCAGATCCCAGATCAAACGAAAGAAACCTTATGAATCAATCTATGAAACTAGGGTTCCTGGGGGGACGGAGATTCGAATTCACGGGTCGAGGCCGAGGCAGCGGAAGTACCAGCCTTCTTTGCAGGAACCGAAAGAGAAAGCAGATGATGCAGATAGAGGGAGGAAGAAGCTCGCCCTTTGAATTGGAAGGGAGAGCGTAAACTTACCACCGATCGGATTCGTTTCCACCATTCACAAACGATTCCACAGAGAGATCGAAATTGAGCGAGGAAGAAGCAATTTTGATATTGGCGAAAGCAGAGAATTGTGAAGAAGAATGAATGTGATTGTTGAGCTGTGGGGTATTTAAATAGGTGGTTAGGGTTAATGACGTGTTTTCCAAAGATACCGTTTTAGTGCTTTTTCCAAAACGTGCGTTGTTTAATGACGTGTTTTATTTTGTCCCGTGTATCTACCGGGTAATCGGTACCGGAATACACATTCGTGTAAAAAAGAGAGAGAGAAAATCAGAGCGATTCGGTTTAATGTGAAGATGATATAAAAACAAAAAATATTACAATTAAATAAATCTAAAATGTTGTATAGTCGAAAAAATGCATTAGTTATTTTATATTCATCATCATTTTAAATCGAGATATAAGCTAATCCCGAATTATATAAAAATTCAGTTTTTTAATCATTAAAGACGTAAACGAGTAATCTATAAAAATGTTAAATAGTTCTATATTTAGAAGAACTTAATCTTTGGTGTATACCAATATACTGACTCCTTAACAAGTAAGAATCACTAGATCGTTTTTTACCAAAAAAAAAAAAAAAAATCACTAGATCATAACCATTTTGTTAAATATGTGTTAGTTAATCAATCAAATTATAATACATGTTTGACAAAAAATTATAATACATGTAAAATATTTTTTCTACTTATATTTTAACAAGCATATATTGTTTTCTTAGTTATATTAAGAGTATAAATTTTAATCTAATTCAATGTTATTTGGAGTCAAGCAGACAAAATATCAAACAAAAAGGTGAAATTATATAAAATTTACATGGTTAACATTATATATATAGAAAAGTAAAATTTGGTATAAAAACTTTAAATTTATTAAGTTGCATAAATAAAAGTCGATCAAATTTTAGATATCAATAAAATTTTAATTAAATCAAATACCAAATTCATTAAAAAAAATCAAATATGAAAAAAACAAAAATTTGAAGCAGACATATAATCGATTTGTCAAATATTTAAAATATATAATAGATAAATAATATCAATTAAATAGAATTCAAATAGAAATCTAAAACATTTAATATGGTAAACCATTTGAAAATTTTAAAATAAATAAAAGTATAAAATAATAAACAAATAAATAAACAATTATTTTAGTGCTCTTAAATAAAAATAAAATAGTAATAAAAATTTGATAATATATTTCTTTAAATATAGTTTGAAGGCACTTAAAGATAATGAATTTTATAATAATAAAATGAATTCTGAATGGTATAAAAAGGTAGAATCATGATTTCAAAACATCTAAAACTGGTGTGCTATTCACCATTTATATTTTATATGGTTATATATGAATTTCTTATTCGTTTATATTTGTGTTTCTTAAAAAAAAAACTTTTTTGCATTGCCTTTTACGTCTATATTTTGCAAATCATCTAAATTGAGTTAGTTTGTATGAAATTAAAAATGATATAGAAAAGCGAAATCGTATAGAAACATAGAACGTAAATACGTAGAAACATTAAAAAAACAAATTAAAAATAGACATGTGTTAAAGTGTGTATATATATTATATTAAAAAATTTTAAACATTATTTTTATAAATCTCATGGCTAAAAGTTATATGATTTAAAATTAAAAAGAAAATAAAAACCAATGTATTCATTCATAATTAATTATATCAAATAAAACGATTTCAAATTATATTGTAAATAACTAAAAATTTCAAATTTTCCAAAATAATATATTCAACGAATTAAACTAATAATTTAAATATTTCACAAATAACTATACAATCTATGTAAGAAATATTCTATATAAATAAAATATAAAAACTACCGGAAATAACAGTTTTTATTACTAGTTTTGACATCTTACATATAGGTTTATTCTCTGTAGTTTTTTAATTTTTTATAAAATATTTTTTGTCAACTTATAAAATAAAAATATGTAAAAATAACTATAATTTTTTTTTTGTCAACATAATTTTTTTTTTATTTGCGATATCAAACTTTTAAAACAAAATTGTAAACTTCCAAAATAGAAGTGAAAGTTTTAATATATTTTAAAAGAGGTTTTTTAAAAATATATTAGATTTTTTTCAAAAGCTTTTACAAATTTCTTATTTTGAATTCAATTTTGAAGTGGAAAACGAACATCCAACGAAGATTTTATATATACTACTTAGCAATTGAGTTGTTTTGCGTATTTATACATATAGACGTGGCTGTTATATATATACGGCAGATTTATAGTGTCTCACTAAAACTTATCACATAAGATCGATCTTTATTCGAATAATATATTTTTACAGCATAAAAACAAACGTAAACGCAAACAAATGACCTAGGAACTGGCCGGGCTATATAGGGAAGGCGATGAACAGATGAAGTTGATTTCTTTTGTGGGATAAATGGTAAACGATCGTTATCGAAGTTGAGCAACATGAAGTGGCATTAGTGAAAGAGCATCACGTGTCATGCAATGCAACGGACCATTGTCCTGATCCTTGCTGCTTTTAGGTTCCACCGATACAGCCCTCCCCATATTAAACTTGATATGTAACACGTTTCTTCTACTTTAGAACGTAATAAGTTTTAAACCTCAAAAAAAAAAAAAAAAAAAAAAAAAAAGTTTTAAACCTCATTCATGTGGAATATATTCAGTGCCGGCTTAGATAGATGGGCGGAGAGTACGACCGTCCCGGAGTCCATAATTAAAGGGGTCCAATTTTTTTTTTTTTTCAGTAAGTAAAAATTTTATACTAAATATATACTTTTATTTTTGTAACATTATTTTTACTAAAATAACTCATAAAATTTATTTTTTAAACAGAATTTTTTTTAGGATTTCTATTTTTTTTTAAATCCCAAAAACACTTTGGTTATGGGCCTTACCATAGTTTTGAACCGTTTTATAATCTGACTGTTTTTAACTTTTTTTTATTATTCCTTAAAAAATTTGGTTATAGGCCCCTAAATTTTATTTTTGCCCAAGAGCCCCGGAAACTATTGAGCCGGCCCTAAATATATTTATATTATATCATATCATAAAGCAAGAAGTTCAAGGAGGGTTGTACCAAGGAGAGTTGTACCCAAATTGATATTTTATTTTTTGTCCGAATGAGGTAATCCAAGTGGAAGGACGGACATGTGGTGGCAACCAATATTTGGGTTCGATTCCCCCATACGGAAACTAACATACCTCTTCTGGACACCTAACGCGAAAAACCTCCCAGGTGAAGCTGGCATGCGGCCTGATTGGATCCAGGAGATTAGTCTGGACTATTTGATCTGTGATCTACCCCTAAATTATCAAAAAACAAAAATGGATATTTTAGTTGTGCTGGTGATATTTCATAGATACACATACACGTAACATCTAGCATGGTTAAATAGCACTGACGATGTTGACAAAAAAAAAATAGCACTGTCGACACCTTTACTTTGATTTGAGGCATATACCTAAATAATTTTTCGAATAGGGACTTGGTTAAAATTAACAGATAGTCGATTAGTTAGTTGGCCACTTAAGCATGTTTCATGTATGTTCCTCAATTCTCTTTAATATTGCAAACGTTGAAAGTCAGAACCATTGTCTTCTTTTGACAAAGAAGTCAGAACCATTGTCATATTTTAGGGAATTTAATTTCGAGTCTTGAGTTAGGTGGGTTCAAGTCAAATAAAGCAGATCCTAATCATATCATTGTCTAACACTAACGAACCAAAAAATTGCGTAAAAAAAATCAAACAGTTTTGTATTAATTGGGTTATATAAAGGTCCTTAGAATATAATCGAATTTTATTAATACGTAATTTAATTTTGGGTTAATCGACCCTTAAAAATTGCCTGACAACATAGTTAATTTGAATAAAAAAGAACAAATACGTCAATACCTAGGAAGGACGGAAGACGAACTATATCAAGATGTCGAATCTTTTTGCATCCAGATCTTTACCTTATGGGAAGTACAATCTATTAGAGCTTATTATAAATTTTTAATTTAAAATTAATTCGTAATGAGTAAATTGAACATTATTTTATAATTTCCATTACCGCTATCTCTCGTTTAAGCATGAACTAGGATTCGATCCGCAGAACGTACAGATTTTTTTTTCTTTTTATTTACATTTTAGAATTGTTTGATTTTTATTTATTTTACGTTATATGGATCAACCTAAATTTATGTAAATATTGTTATTATTTAGTATGTAATAGAGTTATATCCATTTGTAGGTCTTAATATATGATAATTTGGAGTATTTGTTTTTGGATGAGTTTTAGACCACATTATTGTTTTAATCGTTTTCGTTCACATTGTATTTTTGTTTTATTTTTAAAATTCTAAGTTGTCAAACTATATTTAGTATTGACATATAGTAGTTAAATACTTATTTGACTGTCTATATTATAGTTCTTATTTTATACATGACTTATTGGTTTAGTATGTGAATCAGTTTTGGACGCAATTTGATATTGTTTTATTTGTTTTTTAGTGATTATAGAATTGATTCAAAATTAATAGATAACTACAAAATCTCTAAAACTCCAACAATAACAGTTACTGTTAACGTTTAAAGTATAAAATACTGTTGAAGAATCAAAAGTTGGAAATAAAATATAAAAGATAGGCATCACAGATTGCTAAAAATCTCTTTGAAGACAACATTCATTGTTTTTTTTTGAGGTTTACCTTTTTTGTCGACAATCAAAAATTTTAATCCCTTCTTCGAAGTCACCCTAGATACAGCCACATAGAGTTGTCCGTGTGAAAACACAGGTCTTGGTAGATATATCCCAACTTTATTAAGGATTGTCCTTGGCTCTTGTTGATAGTTATAGCAAAAGCCACTGACAAAGGCAATTGTCTCCTTTTCATTTTGAATGGAAGTCTTGTATCTGATGGTGTTATCAACAACCTAGGAATGAACACTTTATCTCCAACTCCTTCTCCGGTAATAACTCTTGCTTCCACCATAAAATCGTACAGCTCGGTAATTTGGAGTCTTGTCCCATTCATTAATCCCCCTGTTTTAAGCAATTAGCAGAATATATTAAAAGAATATATGAAGTAACAGAATAGGGTTATAAGACTATTATTACCTGTAGGATCAATATTACGAAGCAACATCACAGGACAACCAATCTTCAACCTTATACTATGGTTTGGTAGCCCAGAGACTTTTATACTATTTAGAAAATCAGAACTAAGTGCTTTATTGTTTACTGAGCTTTTATCAGACGGGTCTATACTATCTGAACTGTAGTAGATCCGTTCCTCACCTGAAATCAAAAGAAACGTTAGTATATGTTTAAAATTAATTTCAGATAAGTTTAAGAAATAATTCCGAACTTACCTTTGAGCCTATCTAACATATGGTCATTAATCATATTGACATCCTCGTTTGTTGGACATAGTATAGCTCTTTCTTGGAAAAACTTTGGTTCCTTAGCTGCATGAAGCAAAGCAGTTTCTCCATATATTTCCTTGCTTATAGCTTCAATCGGGTCATCTGAATTTGTAATCAGAAACTCTTCTGGAATATCTATTAGAGCCTCATCATCATTAAGTTCAGCAATTTTTCCATCGCCAATAGCTAATATCCAATTCGAGAATTCTTCAAGTTCAATTGCTTCTTCAGGGGTAAGATTATCGGAATATAACCGCATATTCTTCGTAAGTTTGAAAACCTTACAATGTTCCCAAAGATATAATGAATTTAGTGCAGCCAAGACAATTTCAGCCCTAGAAGCCCCATTAATAACAGGAAGTACCTGTCTAAAATCACCTCCAAGCACCACAACCTTTCCTCCAAAAGGCTTCTCGCCTTTACACCCAATTATATCATTCAGACTTCTATCTAGTGATTCAAAACAATGCTTGCTCATCATAGGTGCTTCATCCCATATAATTAGAGAAGCTTCCTTGATTAAATTAGTTTGATTTGTTCCATGTGCCAAATTGCATGTAGACCACCTGTTTGGATTAATTGGTATTCCAAACCTTGAATGAGCAGTTCTTCCACCTTGTAGCAACATTGAAGCAATTCCGCTAGAGGCAACATTAAGAACAATATCTCCTTTACTTCTAATTGCAGCTGAAAGCAACTTCCAAATAAATGTTTTTCCAGTGCCACCAAATCCATAAACAAAAAACAGACCGCCTCTGTCATTTACCACAACATCAATAATCTCTTCGTATATTTTCCTCTGTTCATCTGTCAACTTTAGAATATCTCTCTCGTGAGTGGCCAACAGTTCTTCACGATCGTAGCTTCTTTCATCAAGTATCAATACATTATCTACTTTCAGATTTAAAGGAGGTGTGTAAGGAATTGTTTTATACCTAGCCAGAGTGCTCCCATACCGTTTCATAACCTTCTGTATCTCTTCCAGAGCGTACTTCTTCTTTTCATCATCACTTAGTCTAAGTTCTACACGAATAGGTATTCAACATTAGCATTCCAAATTCAATATATAAAAATAATAAGTTGAAAGTTGTTTCCAATACTCATACCTGGCCTATTGTACTATTTCCTCATAGTGTGCTATATGTCTTCCGATAAAAACTCCCAAGTTTTTTCCCAAACTACTTATGGTTTAGACAAAGTATCAGAAAGAAGCATAACAACAAAAAGCTGTCTGAGAGACCTTCCACAGGCATAAAAACTACGTCTAATGATATCATCAATATACTCTTGGTCATCATCCAACAACCCACGAGCATAACATGCATCTTTATATTCCTTGTATAGAACACCGTTAAACGTTTTTAGATGATCATAACCTCTAGGTCCTTGGACAATGTTCAACAATATACCCAAATAATAAGAATCTTCCTGTTTACGGGGAGCATAATTAATCCTACCAACACTAAATTGTTTGTTTCGCCTTCTATTCCATTTCTTCTTTGTTTTGCAGAACGTGTAGTGGTTTGGAATCTGAGCATAAGTTAGAGTGTTGGCGAATGAATCAGTATTGTTCAGCTCAAACAGCGCCAAGAACATAGTATTCTCTATGAGCTTACGACTGACCACGGTCTCTAATTTATCATTCCCTCTGAAGAAGACACTTTGTTTTCCTGGTAGATGGAAGTAGAGCCTCTGTACTGCCGTAGATCGATAGTGTAATTGATACTTAAAAATTCTCCATCCAGCTTCGCATGAAGAAACGTATCTACAAAATCCGAACCATAAACGTGAGTCATATAAGTATATGCAATCCAACGTTTCAGTAACTTATCTACAATTTAGAAAATACAAAACATACCGACAATTGAAAAACTCTTTGATCTCATCTCTTTTTTCCTGAACACTGGCTTCACCATGTTTCGCGTTGTCTGATCCACTGGTTTCTGGTCCTTCAACAGCGATACTCACACGATCAGCTCATTTGTTAATGTACTTAAATAAGTACTTGATTGCACCAGTTTGGTTGCACCATTCCACATTTATGTGAGCTTGATAACGTAAAGAGAGCTTCTTGTTATATGGAATAACAAATCTGTTGTCACATTTAACACCATTCTTATCAACAAAGCATCTTGTTTGTTCACGTCTTCTATAAACAGGAAACCCTTCTATGTTAATTGTAGTTTTCTCAGCATAAGGCTTAGGAAATAACTTCGAACATTTACCATCTTCCATGCATGGTGAATTCATGTTAGCAGCTCCACAAGGCCCATGAATCATCTTATCTTTTATGACATTATAAAGCTTCGGCTCTTTAATCCTATCTGGTATTTCAGCTGATATTACCTTGTCAATATCATCTGTAGAGACAAATTTAGAAGTAGGATCCATAAAGAGCAGAATGTGAGCATGAGGTAATCCTCTCTTCTGAAACTCTATGGTATACATAGCTGAAATGCGGAAACATAAACGGCTGTTAGTAATATAGATAGTAATTTTAAAATAGATAATACAGTTAAGAAATCAAAGGTTTTACTTACCTGAAACGGTCTTTCCTAATAGCTTCTTCTTTGTTAAATCATTCATCAACCGATTAAGTTTCATGTGAAACATTCTACAAAGAATATCTGGTCTGTCATCAAAGTTCAAATCCTGTTCCGCCAAGAGTCTTGTTATCTCAGACCATTTTGGATTGCATGTAAACGTGATGAACAGATCAGGGAAACCAAAATGTTTACAAATGGTCATTGCATCCAGGTAGCAATTCCTCATATATCTAGGACTGCCTGTATGAGTCGATGGCAACAAAAATTCTTGACCATGTTCACTCATATCCTCCACCCCGGCATCTTCAGACTGTTTGATAGAGTCATAACTGTCAGAACGCAATTTTTTTTGGTTATGCTTCAAATACCTTAACCTGCTAGACTCAATGGTTGTATAAGAATCAACCAAAAACTGCTGGAACAATCTCCTTGATCGAAGTAGAATGTCAGATTCATGTTTTCGATCTTGAATCCGGAATGCATACCACTGTCGCATACTTATCGTAGTGTTTTTAAACTTTTTTATAGCCTCTGAGTCTTGTTTTTTAATACCAGGTCTAAATCCATCTTCGCCATAAATAAATATAAGCGGATACTGAAGGGCGAGATATGAAACATGAATCTCGCTGATCCTTTTAAGCTTTCCTGATCGTTTTTCAAGCAGAATATCTCTTTTATTCATTCCCAGTTGAAAATCATTAGGAATCAGTGCAGCAACTTCGGAAGCAGTAGGAACATTATATGTTCTGCCATCCGTTACACGAGTACTGATAATCCTCACGGTGAAAGCTTCCTCTGGATTTGTATTAAACCTATCACGAGCTGATCTAAACTTATCAACGTATGGATTTACCTTATTTAATATTTTCATCAATCGCTTGATAATTAGATCCTTCAATCCATCCTTCCTCGATTTCTGACCACTGCTATTTTTGCCTTTGTTGTACCACAAACGTAGATATTGGTAAATTATTACTGTAAGCATATTAAAAACTTATAATTTAATAAACATATACCTCGGCGCATTGACTCTGATTTGAATCTCATTTTCCGTATCAACAATATAGAGCTGACCAAACTTCGCCTCTTTTCCTTGCAGTGGTCTCAAACTTCCCATTAAATGATAATTTTGATGGAACTTCGAGCCAATTCTACCGTATTCAGAATCCTCGCGAGTTCCAGATAGCCTAGGATCTAGGGTCTAGTTAATTGAATCATGGATAGATCTAGCGTTTACCTTGTTCTGGCAGCGGAATAGGGTCAGGCAAACGAGATCTCTGGAGCGCCTCAGATGCTGCGCCTTTACTGATAGTCCACACGCACACAATCTGGAATCTGCCGGGATGCTAGTACCGGGGCTCAGATCTCCTGGGAACTCAGTTTCTTGAGGTTTCTGTGTTTTCTCTCTGAGAAAACACTCTAGGCGGCGCACTGTTCATTCTTCCCCGTCGAGTCTATAAACACGTTTATATATATTGACCTCGAGGTGAACCGAAACTTCAGTTTCGGTTTCGCCCTTGTGTCGACCGACACACTTAGTGGTGTCGATCGACACACGTCCTGTATCGACCGACGCACCCAATGGTGTCGATCGATACACCTCTTTGAAACTTATATTCGATGTGTATCCAATACACATTGACCAGACCATTTGCCAATGATCAATCCCATATGGACTATGTCCAACTTGCTTAGGTGTGTGACCCTGTAGGTTCACACGATACTGGAAATGAGTTACAACTCATTTGTCATAAGCGGTTTCTAGCAAAACGTTATGATTACCCAGTATCACATGAATTGTCCGATCTCGACAATACAACTATCTCTAGAGTGAGTACAATGTGATTTCAGGACATAATCCCAACAATCTCCCACTTGTACTGGAATCATCTATTCCTATAATCCCTTCGTCTCTATATCTCGATATGGCATAAGGCAAGAGACTGTGTCATCCTTATTATAGCCAACATCATGTTCATCGAACTCCTGATCTATACTGATAAAACAAACGACTAACAATCACCTCGTTTGAGCACGGCCATGCATTTTCTCAGTATCAAATCTTCGATGGGCCCTGAGATATTTATCTCCCGTTATCCAGGAGGGACAAGTCCCATCTTGTTCCATCCCTGTTTCTACACATACTTCATGATACGCCTAAGCAATGCCGTTATAGCCGCCAGTTACGGAACGACGTTTGACAAGGTCAAAACGCACCAATTCATATGCTAGAAAGCATGATGAACTCAGGTCTAAGGACTATACTCTATAGTCGTAATGAGAACCTCCCATGACACTGATATAACTATCCTGTGGAGTTCTCATTAGCGGGTCATGTCCGATCATATGTTCACCAACATATGTCTATGTGACTGATTGTGATAATCATATCATTGACTCCATGAAACTTAGTCCAACAGTCACCTCACATACTAGTCTCACGCGGTTATTGGTGCCCCACTTCAATAGCCTCGACTAGGGATAATCATAATTTATGTCATCTTTTACTTATAGGGTTTCATGATCAAGTCCTCAACTTGATGACCTATATGATGACCATAAAGTACTTTGGGACCATTATTTAATTATCCAATAATTAAATAATACCGATGTCAGTTTAACTTACATAAACACTACCATAGCATGTCTATGTAAAGTTTACAACATAACTAAAATTACTCCCACTAGAATCAAGATCATCTCTTCAGTTTAACTGCGGTGTTTGTTTGAAACAATTCCAACAAACCACACCGCCATTCAGATAAAAGCACTATTTTACGGTCCACTGCTTGGAGCCTTTCCAACAGATAGCACCGTTATTCAGACAAAGAGACATAACCAGGTGGGAACCGGGAATCGTCTTTGTCCGTCTAACTACTTTCAACTGGTTCGTCACTTCCTCAGTTCACTACGAACCTATCCTTTGTGTTTCTCAAACACTTGGGATATTTCTGGTAACTGTTCAGTGACTATTACCGGAACATATTGGTATTTTCTCGTCATGCTATATGCATAAGCTGCATCTAGACGAGCGCAAAATATGGCATTCATGATGGATTCCATTGCAGCAGCATAGGCAATCACACTCATTAATACTAGTTCAGACAGTGTTCAAAACACTTCATCTTGCTAATATTATTGCCATAAGACCTTTGGTATGAAGCCATTCTTGGAATCATGCATATTGGAACTGTCCAATACCTTATCAACATAAGGATTTTGACACGATCCAATTAGCCTTTCTGATCCATTTCAATGGACCCTAATTCCAAGAACTTTCACGGCCTTCTCCAATGTCTATCGGTAAATTTGACTTCCGACCCAAATCTTGATAAGACTTTGGCGTTGGAACGTCGTTTATGAGATGAAGTATGTTGTCTACATACAGTGTGAGAATTGCAATTACGCTCCCACTAGTCTTCTTGTAAATGCATGGTTTCATCTCTTCTTGATCAAGCCAAAACTTTTGACCATATTATCAGAATGCTGATTCCAACTCCAAGATGTTTGCTTCAATCCAAAAAATGGATCGGTGAAGCTAACATGCATACCCAGCCAATTTTCGGAGTTGGGGCTCACCATCGCTTCTTTGAATTTCGCATGCTCGTCACTTTTCAATGATCAATAGATCACGACAATTGGTTACGAGAAATCACTCTCGTGTTAGTGACGGATCCTTTCGGATCTGCGAATTTCAGGCTCCACAGGTGCAGATCCTACACCACTTTGTAGATCTCACCGCTGCTCTCCCTCAACAGGTTGAGCAGCCTCCTGTGTTAATCGAATTTCTTCGATGTATAATTTTACTCCCACTGTTCCTTTTGGAAAGTACGATCTTTCTCAAAAGACACAGTTCCGGACAACGAAAAGTACTAGCATTGGTTTCCCTAGGACAACCAGCGAGGTAGAACTTATCAGATTTGGGTTCAAGTTTGTTTGTTGACTACTGTCTTACACAAACCTTGCAATCCCAATTAATCAGAAAAACAAATTTGGAAATCACCCAATCCACATCCAATGTGGTGTTTTTTCACCGATTCTGATAGAAACTTATTTAGCGTAAACATAGACATTTTAGAACGTATTCTTAAATGATTATGGAAGTTTCCTGTGACTCATCATTAATCAGAGCATATCTAATAAGATCCGATTCATTCTGTTAGATGATCACCCAATTCTTGACTCAAGTATTTTCCTCCGCGATTCAATCGAGGATCTCAATACTTCTGTCAAATTGGTTTTACACTTCATCTTGGAACTCCTCAAGGGATTCCTTCTCGTGTCTCATAAAATGAACACAGCCATACTTATTGATGCCATCAATAAGGTAATGAAGTACAGAAGATTTCCTTTGGCACTAATGCTCATCGGGCCGCATACATCAGTATGTGTAAGGCCCAATAAGCCTCTGGCCCGTTTCTTTTATCTCTGCTAAAAGGGCCTTAGTCATTTGGTCCAGTGAACAGAATTCATATCTCAAATGATTTATAATCGAATGAGTCCAAAACTATGGAACTTCTGAATCCGCTTCACTATGTATGGTCAAACGACTATGCAAAGGAAAAATCGAGTTCAAGTCATCAGACTTAAACTTTTAGTATTTGTGTTATATTCTAACTTTCGCTGGTTTAAGATATAAAATTCATTCCAAAAGGGGTGCTACCATATGATATTTCATTAAGATGTAAAGAGCAAAACTTGTCTTTTATCAAAATGAAAAACATTCAAATTCTTACAAGAAAATGAAAGACATTTCTGCACAAGGCAGATACATAGTAGCAATTACTTAATTTCTAAAACCAAGTATGAAAGGCTCCTACAAGTGGAGAATCTCTACGGCTCATGCAGCAACCATTGCTTCATACCAGACACGCAGTTCCACTTGTCCTTTCTTCAACGTTCTACTGTCGCTTAGGTCCTGCATATTTCAAAAATATCAGTACCACAACTAGTATCCAATACTTATGTAGAACTTGAATTATAAACACAATACCTGAAGAAGAAGTACCATACATCTCCTTCATCTCTTGTGAATCTTCCAAGAATTTAATGCAATCTCTCTTCCAATGCCCTGACTCATCGCAGTAGAAGCATTTTCTAACACCAGATGGGCCTGACTTGGGCTTATAAGATGACACAGGCTTATCCTGATTCCAAATCTGGACGGCCCTGCCTCTACCCTTGCCAACACAAGATTTCTCAAATCTTTTACCCTTTATGATGTCTTGCTCTGCTGTTTTGAGCATGCCATGCATCTCAGTCAATGTCTTCGTCAAACCTTTCTTGATATAGTTCTTAATGAACTTATCATAGCTTGACGGCAGTGACTGCAGAATGATGTCAGTGGCCAACTCTAAGCTGACAGGACATTCCAGTTTCCTCAGGTTATCAATGTAACCCATCAGTTTAATGACATGAGGACTTACTGGAGCATCCTCTGGTAGCTTGCACCCAGTGAGAGACTTCACCATCTGGAATCTCTCAACTCGTGCCAGATCCTGAAACTTCAGTTTCAGGCTGGTGATCATCTCTATTGGCGACTCCATGTTCTCGTATTGACTCTTCAAGTCCGAGTTCATGGTAGCCAACATCAGATCACGCACATCTACCACATCAATATTATGCTTATTCCAAGCATTATACGCTGCATGCGAGCGATTGGTCTCAAGCCTTTCTGGAAGAGCCTTTTCAAGGACATAGTCCTTGCTCTCCTGCTTGAGAATGAATCTCAGATTCCGATACCAATCCAGGAAGTTGGATCCATTTAACTTGTCCTTCTCAAGGACGGATCGCAACGAGAAAGTAGTCATAGACATAAGCTGAAATCCAAGAAAAACAAAGATTTAGTTATGTATATGATGAGAAATCTTATCTAATAAGAAAACTCGCATTATATTCAAACAATGTTTCCTCTATGAATATAATGATCCAAGATCCATACTTCACTAAAATCTGAGTGGGCGACTCGCCATCACCCAAACTTTAGTTATCTAGGTAAGAAAATCATTGCTAATTGTACCCAGTACAACTCTTGGTTGTGGATGAGACAAACTATGTCTAATCCACTCTGATGTCTCTGGGCCCAGAACTTCCGATAGCCCAGTCAAGTAAAACCAATCTTTTATGTCTTGTGATCACTGACAGTTGCACTGCAAGTCTGTCAATGACCACCTGTCTTACTCATATTGCAGTGGATACCAAGGACTCCAAGGTTATCCAACAAACGACACGAGTTTTGACAGTAGACTAGATTGGGCAAGACATCAAGGTTACTTGATATTTAGTTGAGGAAACTAAATCCAAAAGTTTAGCAAATCAATCTCTTAGGTCATGTAATTGTTGATGTTTTAGCACTGCAAATCCATCAACATAACTACCTGCCTTACTCACGTAATAATGGACACCAAGCTCTTGGCTAGACCATCACACAACGAAATGAGTCTTGACAGTTGACCATATTGAAGCTAAGCTTTGATCAAGGTTTAGGTCGAGTTTGGCTTCTGCAAATTCAAGGTCCAATAACCAGAATTTCGAGCACTGTATCGATCGATGCAGACTATGTCTGTCGATCGACACCACCAAATAAAACCGAACTTCAATAACCGGTTAATCCAATTAACCCGGTTCATCGAACCGGTCATGTCGATCGACACAACCCGTGTGTGACGGTCGACATAGACCTTAACCGAAGACAGTTTTGATAACCGGTCCAATCCAATTGAACCGACTTATCAGATCAAACTGATCTTAACCATTCGGTTTATATTAATTGGGATAATTAGTTCAATCCAATTGAACCAATTCATCCAATTTAAACCGTTTTAACCAGTTTCAACTAATTACGATAACCGGTCCAATTCCATTGAACCGTATTATCCAATCAAACTGATTCAAACCATCGGTTTATGCTAATTGAGATAATCAGTTCAATCCAATTGAACCAATTCATCCAATTTAAACCGATCTATTCGGACTTAACTAAGCATGATAACCGGTCCAATCCAATTGGACCAATTAACCATTCGCTAAGTATGTGTCGACCGACACTAACCTGTGTCGATCGACACTGGACCGAATCTATTCTGTGTCGACCGACACTCAACCTGTGTCGATCAACACAGTAGGCTTTCGGTTTTTCTTCGCGAAAAACCCTAGCCGCCGAATCTGTCGATTTCGCTGTTCTGTGTCGACCGACACACCTAGTGTGTCGATCGACACTGTGCGAAAACACAGACTCGATCTTGATCGAAATCGATCTGACCTGTTCTAACCAAACAACCTAGTTTGCAAATCTAAATCATTAAATTCAATAAACAGGTTTGATTCAATGATAAAACCCTAAGGCTCTGATACCACTGATGGAACTTCGAGCCAATTATACCGTATTAAGAATCCTCGCGAGTTCCAGATAGCCTAGGATCTAGGGTCTAGTTAATTGAATCATGGATAGATCTAGCGTTTACCTTATTCTGGCAGCGGAATAGGGTCAGGCAAACGAGATCTCTGGAGCGCCTCAGATGCTGCGCCTCTACTGATAGTCCACACGCACACAAGCTGGAATCTGCCGGGGCTCAGATCTCCTGGGAACTCAGTTTCTTGAGGTTTCTGTGTTTTCTCTCTGAGAAAACATTCTAGGCGGCGCACTGTTCATTCTTCCCCGTCGAGTCTATAAACACGTTTATATATATTGACCTCGAGGTGAACCGAAACTTCAGTTTCGGTTTCGCCCTTGTGTCGACCGACACACTTAGTGGTGTCGATCGACACACGTCCTGTATCGACCGACGCACCCAATGGTGTCGATCGATACACCTCTTTGAAACTTATATTCGATGTGTATCCAATCCACATTGACCAGACCATTTGCCAATGATCAATCCCATATGAACTATGTCCAACTTGCTTAGGTGTGTGACCCTGTAGGTTCACACGATATTGGAAATGAGTTACAACTCATTTGTCATAAGCGGTTTCTAGCAAAACGTTATGATTACCCAGTATCACATGAATTGTCCGATCTCGACAATACAACTATCTCTAGAGTGAGTACAATGTGATTTCAGGACATAATCCCAACAAATTTTCCCCGTACATCCGAAACATATCAGGTCCTTTCCCTTTCTTAACCGATCGATCAACATTTTCACCAAGGGAAGTAAATGAGAAGGACATGTTGTAAGGCCTCGTGTTTCTCTGAAAATTTTTGCTGAGCTTATCGTTTCCTTTAAATAGCTTTTCTAGTTCTTCCGGAGGCTTTTTTAGATAAGGAAGCTGCACTTGCCCTTGCATACAGCACAAAGAAAATACAGGTTTAGTAGCTTTTCTGTGTCTACCAATTCGTTCTCCATATCACATCATAGCTCCACAATCACCACAAGAATAAGTTGGATCCCCTTCGTCTATATAATCTGCAAACAACAATGATATTAAAAAAACTACCTATTAGTATAAATAAATAGATGGAAGGAAATCTCACAAATAAAAGAAGAATATAAATCAATTACCATCTTCCTTATTACATCTTTGTGTTGGATAAGTAACATTAACACTAAAAACATTTTTTAGAATAGCTGCCATTGATGTAATTCTGCTTCGCTTTTCAACGGTTTCTCGTTCAGGAGTTTCTAAATCTTCAATGTTCTGTGTATGTTCACTATCAGAACTATCATGACTACTACATTCCCAATTTTGATCATCATGTTGTTCCCCTAGACAGCAAATTGTTTAGGGTCATATAAAAGCAATACAAAACAACTTAATATCGAGCCTCCAGAATTTTGATGAACAATAGTACCTTTAGAGGAATACTCGTATGCAGAACACGAGTCATCATCTTCGCTAATCGGTTCATCATCGCGCAATGTGCTATGATTATTATCAGAATAAACGTTAGTTTCGTTGCCTTGTGCTGATAGTTTAGCTATATCACCAAGAACAGTTCTTCTGTTTAGACTGGATTGTCCAGCTGAATATTTACTGGTGTTTGCTGTAACAATACACATTAAAAATTGAACGTTGAGACTTGTCAGTAAAGTTAACACAAAAACAAAAAGTTTATAATTAAAATCTTACATGCAAGTATTTTACTCAAAAATTTTGGATATAGCCATCTTACATATAATTACAAACTTACAAAATTCACTCAAATCATGCTGAAGTTTTTTATTAGCTGGCAATTTTTCTCGGCCTGTATATAAGAAAGCAAACCATATAGACAACTTAGATTTCGCAGTTTTACCATGATAATAAATTAGGGATCTTAATAACCTGAACACAATTTCCTTTTGCTTGGGGGATATTCGGGTGTCACAATGTTACTTTCATTGTTTTGTCCTGGCAAATTAGTTATATCGCCAAGAGCAGTTCTTCCGCTTCTATTGTATTCTCCTACTGAACCGTTTGGAGAATACAATGTACTTGTGTTTGCTATAGAAAAATTTAACAATTTAAAATTAAAAAACATGTCAGCAAAGTATCTTACTCAAATTTTTTTAATATAGCCAACATGTAACTACAAACTTACAAAATTGACTCAAATCATGCTGAAGTTTTTTATTAGATGGCAATTTTCCTCGGCCTGTATATAAGAAAGCAAACCATATAGATAACTAAGATTTCGCAATAGTATAATGATAATAAATTAGGGATCTTAATAACCGGAACACAATTTTCTTTTGCTTGGGGGATATTCGGGTGTCACAATGCTACTTTCATTGTTTTGTCCTGGCAAATTAGTTATATAGCCAAGAACAGTTCTTCCGCTTCTATTGTATTCTCGTACTGAACCGTTTGGAGAACACAATGTACTTGTGTTTGCTATACAAAAATTTAACAATTTAAAATTAAAAACATGTCAGGAAAGTATTTTACTCAAAATATTTGGATATAACCATCTTATAACTACAAACTTACAAAATTGACTCAAATCATGATGAAGTTTTTTATTAGATGGCAATTTTCCTTGGCATGTATATAAGAAAGCAAACCATATAGATAACTTAGATTTCGCAATAGTAACATGATAATAAATTAGGGATCTTAATAACCTGAACACAATTTCCTTTTGCTTGGGGGATATTCGGGTGTCACAATGTTACTTTCATTGTTTTGTCCTGGCAAATTAGTTATATCACCAAGAACAGTTTCTCCGCTTCTATTGTATTCTCCTACTGAACCGATTGGAGAACACAATGTACTTGTGTTTGCTATACAAAAATTTAACAATTTAAAATTAAAAAACATGTCAGTAAAGTATTTTACTCAAAAAATTTGGATATAACCATCTTATAACTACAAACTTACAAAATTGACTCAAATCATGCTGAAGTTTTTTTATTATATGGCAATTTTCCTCGGCCTGTATATAAGAAAGAAAACCATATAGACAACTAAGATTTCGCAATAGTATAATGATAATAAATTAGGGATCTTAATAACCTGAACACAATTTCCTTTTGCTTGGGAGATATCCGGGTGTCACAATGTTACTTTCATTGTTTTTTCCTGATAAATTAGTTATATCACCAAGAACAGGTCTTCCGCTTCTATTGTATTCTCCTACTGAACCGTTTGGAGAACACAATGTACTTGTGTTTGCTATACAAAAAATTAACAATTTAAAATTAAAAAACATGTCAATAAAGTATTTTACTCAAAAAAATTGGATATAACCATCTTATAACTACAAACATACAAAATTGACTCAAATCATGATGAAGTTTTTTATTAGATGACAATTTTCCTCGGCATGTATATAAGAAAGCAAAACATATAGACAACTTAGATTTCGCAATAGTATAATGATAATAAATTAGGGATCTTGATAACATGAACACAATTTCCTTTTGCTTGGGACATATTCGGGTGATACAGACTGTTCTTCTACTGATGATACTATCGTTGAACTTCGAGATGCATTTGTTAAATCACGGATTAACCTATTAAAAATAGAGCTTAGTGGAACACATCGTTGGTTATCTTTTACTGTTCTTCCACGGTTGAGTTTAAAACATTGGGAATCTTCTTTTGTTTTGGTCATTCTACGAATTGCAAAACAATAGAGATTAAAATATGAATAAAAACATCTATTAAAAATAGTTGAAGAAGATTTGTTACTGGTTACTAATCGATATAATTCTAACCTAATGAATATGGTTTCCACAACTTCAATGGCATAGATGCACTGTGGCAGCGTTTTGCTGCTCTCATTAACATAAAGATTAGTAAGTAGATGTTAAACTTTAATTCATAATATTTCGTGAAATTTGTATATTAGAAGAGGCGCCAAAATACAAACATTTGTATAATTTGCTTTAATTTTTCAAACCAAACGTAAATCTATATTAGTATCTAATACAAAATTTTGAAGTCGTATGTAAATCAATTAATAGCTACCATGCTTGTTTTGAAATATGGAAATTCGAATATATTGTAGCATATTTTAGAATCAAAATAATTTTTAAACGCCCTAAATATTAGTTGATTAGATATCGATCTAATCTAGTATAACTGCTAGTATCATTTCAGTATCTTCAATTCCTTAACAACTTGCCGCAATTTGATAAAAAGTTTTGGATTAGTTATGTCAGCATCTTCATTTCCTTCCAAGATCAACTTAAAATGGTATTAGGTACACTCGAACTGAGCGTGTAAAACATATGTTAAATTACCAATAATCATTAGATTATCGAAATGATAAATGAGAAACATTCAACGGACGGTCGGATCAGAACACACGCGAATAGACGAACACGATTAGAAAGAAGGATCCGCGAAAAGGAAAACCCGGCCCGGATCCGCGCGCAGGCGTGACTCCAAGGGCAATTTTCGGGAATAAACCCTAACATCTCTTAAATCCCCAACATTAATAAGAATCAACTAAGAATGTCTGAGCGTGTAAAACATATGTTAAATTACCAATAATCATTAGATTATCGATATATCAATGATAACAAATAAGGAATCTCAATATGATTCAATTAACATGCAAGTCTCATCTATATGTTCAAATAAATTGTAAGAGTCAATATAAATATCTTTGACATTAAAGATATTGTACTTTAGTCATTCATAATTGTTACCAATATAGATTTCCATTCAGGCAATTCCTATTAATCATCTTATAATGTTTAACTTTGTAAATAACTTGAAAAAAACGGATTTCAAAATACAACACAAAGCAACAACAAACTTTAAGATTTTCATATGCATAAGGTTTAACATCCACATATAAACATCAAAACATAATGGACATAAGGTTTTAAAACAAACATACAGAGGATACTTATCATCCTCTAACCAAAAAATACATTCTTTGTTTATAGAACCGAGAAACATGATTTAAAAAATAAAATGCGAGACGTCAACTTCTTTAGGATACCGAGCAGGAACTGGATTTGGAAAGCTACATAACAGAGAGACAATGAATTAATAACTAACATACAATCATATTTCAACTTAGCATAGTCAAAATATTTCTATATTTCAGTAAAACATAAACAACCTGTTGAGGAGTCCATTGTAGTCTGCATTATCAGTTTGATCGTACAAAATCGCTGAAATAGGCACATGTCCTCTTAGCCAAGTTAAATCTATATTATGAACAAAGAAATGTCATGTTTCAATTAATAAAAACATCAAAATTTGATAATGCTAAAAAATTGTTATTAAGTAGAAAATATTTCAAATCTAATTTTACTGGATTCATGCTTAATGTAGAAGCACCGGAGGATTACAAAGAGATGTATATCGGCATCTTTCCAGAACTTTCTCAGGAGCTCCTCGGCAGCTTTTCCAATTATCAAACACTGAAGACTCCGGAGGCTATTATTCAAAGTTTTTCCAAATTATATTCTTGTTAGAATCAAATCTATTTGTCAATAATATCCATATATATTTGAATATATCTACTATGAGACTTGCATATTAGCTAACCTTGTGTCACGAATGGTAAAATACAACTTTGGTCCTGCCCAATAAGGTTGCAGCTTTCCAACGTGTGTAACAACACCAAGAACATCTACGCAGAACAATCCAGTAAGATAAGACATGTATGTATTAAATCTGATAATAACATATTCAGTACTTTCGCAAAAAAAATTAGGCAAACTTGATCATTATGATGATCGGATCAATATCAAAAATTTACATATTAATGCTTACATTTGGGATATTCATCAGCAACTCTCCCATCCAATATATCGGGAATCGATGGATATTCCATAAAATGACCATTAGGGATATTATCGTAAGTCAGACAGAAAGTTGTGTATTCAACAAATATGAGTTTGAAGTCGTGAGGAGTCAAGGAACCATATGCAGTTGCTTGTACAATCCGAGCATGCTTAAGCTGGAACCATCGGCCCTCACACCATGTTAGGAACCGGAATTTTGGCACATTAGAGACATGAACAGTAACCTCTATTTTAACACCCTAAATCCATATAAGAAATTACTAAGATAAACATGCAATAACCTTAAATAGAACAAATGAAAGAGTAAAAAAAGAAATTACTTCCTCATCGACCAAGAGCATCTTGATGCACTCATCTCCCAACTCGTGTGTCAAACACATCCAAACTCTTAAAAGCATTACTTTTAGTTCCCAGATGCGAGGAACCAAGCTGTTGATTTGAGAGATTTTTTGAATAATCTGTGGAGCCATTTTTGGGAATCGGTGAAATTTCAGATAAATTACCAAGAAAGAAGTTCTTGTTCGGTTAAGCAGTAAGAAACTGAAGCGTCTAGGGTTCCAAACTTAAATAATTTTCAAAAGTGGCGAGTAAAAGGTGTTATTTACCAAATGAAAACCCTTAGCATAAGTAAAAACGTTTGGGCCATAACCGCTTATGGTTAACTGTCTAAGCCCAAATCGTTTCGCGAATCAACCATGAAAATACAAAACAAATGAAAATGCAAAACAATAACTCACCTTTCGGCCTTATCTGATTTAATTTATAACTGTTAACAGTCCAACCCTTGATGTTTGAAGGCTACCTATAATCGACCGAAGCTTGCATCTCTTAAATCCAAAAAATTAGAGCAATACGAAAAATCAATAAAATAGACATCATCTTTTGACCCAAAAAAAACATTAAAAAAAAATATCAAAACTTATAGCCTACCCTTAATGTCTGGAAATATACATTAAGGATTGTCAGAATCAACTAAGAATGTCTGGAGGCAACATAGAATCAACTGAACCTTGCATCTCTTAAATCTCCAACATTAGTATAATCCGAAAACCATAAAAATAGCCACAGTAAAACCATAAAACAAAACAAAATCAAAAACTAAGAATTTAGAAAAATAAAATCAAAAACAAAGAATGTAGAAACACGAATAAGATTCGTTAATGAAATAATGATGAAACGTATCAAGGATAACTTTTGCCACCAACAATGTTACGCAACCAAGACTATGAAGTTGTTGGTGGTGGACATCTATATTTATAGATTATTTGTTAGGTCAAAATGTTTAGAATATTATTGGCATATTCGAATGAAAATTTAAATCCTAAATATCTTTAACTGATATCGAATATATTATCGTAACTGATTTTAGAAATATTTTGAATTCGAATGTATTAGCTCGACTTGGGCGATAAGCAGAATATATTTAGATTCCTAATCTGTTATGCAAGATATCGAATGGTTTAATGCGAAATAAATGTTTACAACTTGGACGGTTAGATTCGAATGCTAAAAATGAACGGCCTAGATCCGAAAACGGGTTTCGGGCTATATCGATTTAATACCCTCTAGATTGGACGGCCGGATTAAAACGTTAATAATGAATAATCTGATTTTATATCACCTGTAAATATTATTTCCATAATTACTTATGGTTTAGGAGATATTAATGAAATAAAAGTTTTACATCGATATTTAAAAACTATAAAATAATTTATAAAAATAAGAGTCAATTTTTGTACCGTCAATTGATTTTGAGCTGAAAATTTTGATTTTGCACAATTTTCGGTTCGGATTCATTCGGGTTAATTTTGATATAATAAAACCCCTACCAAATTCAACCAAACTAAATATGGTTTGGTTTGAGTTCGGATTAAATTTAGTTCGGTTCAGTTTATTTCGGGTTGATTTAGTTTTGTTTGGTTTTCATTCGATTTAAGTTCAATTTAATTATATAAGTATTTGGTTAGCCAAATTTTTAACTAACCATTGATAATTTAATGATAAATTTTTGTTTTTATTGATCCTAGAAGAAATATTATAATTTTATGTTAAACATTTTTACCTTTAAACTATAAAAAAAAATCAAATAAAAATGATGAAAATATGAGAAATAAAGTTTGTGACACAAAATATATATGATTAAACTACTTATATCATATTAAAAATTATAGAAAAATGAAAATTAACAAAGGAAAATGACTTACATTCCACAATATATAAATATATCCATATTTTATAATATTATTTATTAATAAATGAAAAAATTGGTCTGAAAACCGAACCGAACTATTTTGATTGAATAAAACATCAACCAATTGGATTATGTACATAATATGGTTTGGTTTGGGTTGGTTTAGGTTCGGTTGGTTCAGTTTGGTTTTGTTTGGTTTTTTTTGTCCACCCCTATTAAAAACCAATATTAAATTGAAATTTAAGTATTTAACAATCACTTTTTCATAACTTTGGTTAAATTTTATGTGTAGGTAAATGGAATTAATATGGAAACAGAATCAGGTGCAGAGAGCATCCATCATATGGGCCATGATCTTTGAATGGTGCAGAGCCAAGCTAAAAAAATTATGACTGAAGATACAGATAGAGAGAGCACATGACTGACGGATAGGACCGAAACCAACGAAGCATAAATAAAGTTGTCATAAGTTTCAGACAGCTATCAGTTTCACTCTGATCTCTCGATCTATGTATATCAACCTAACTTCTTTCTTATCATCATCTCTTCCATGTCTTATCCTGAGCCGCTCAATGTCCCACTAAGATTGTCCGGTTAATTAACATCTTGTATGATTTATCGTGTAGCTATATGGCACAGATATATCCGGTTAATTAACATCTTGTAAGATTGTCCGGTTAATTAACATCTTGTATGATTTACTGTAGATATGTAGATCGTGATCCAGTTCTGAATTCGAACACCGTCGTAGTAGTGAAAAAAAAAACAACTAAAATATTGATTACCTCGAGAGACATGTTTAATTTACTATATTTTCATCTTGTTGCAT
This sequence comes from Orychophragmus violaceus, assembly GCA_030180135.1. NCBI lineage: Eukaryota > Viridiplantae > Streptophyta > Magnoliopsida > Brassicales > Brassicaceae > Orychophragmus > Orychophragmus violaceus. Next base: position 95,908,585 of record CM058232.1, read on the forward strand.
TTAATCATGTTTGCCATGTCCACAACGAATGATCTTTGTTCATATCATATTACCATGGCCATTCACATCACTCTTTTTCTTCTTCTAGTAAATCCAGTTGTTTATGCATGTGTCACTAATTATAATTGATACTAATATTACCATCACTTACTACAATTGACTCATTAATTTGCATTGCCATTTTCACACTCACTTACACAAATGATGGTAACACATTTACATCATTTAATAGGTGATGTAATCATAATAAAATGAAGCAATTTACCCTGTTTTTCTATAGTGACCCCTGGTGTTTATGTATTTGTTGCTCATTGTAAAATTTTCAGGTGATAAAAAGTGGTTTTATAAATGCATCTAAATTAGTACATCTAAATTACTTTGGATTTAGATGCAAGATTTATGTCCTTACAGGAAAAAGTCTAAATTAGATTTTTTTTTTTTTTGTTTATGAAAACCAAGGATGGTCCTAAGCAAAAAGTCAGATAAGCATAAGTTTCCGATTTTTATTTTTATATAAAACTAGTATGATTCGCTCGCACATCACAAATATTATTTAATATAATTTTTTAAAAAATAAAAAACTATCAAATTAATTAAATAATAATAATATTATAAAAAATTATAAAACTATTTATAATTAAATATACATACATTATTATTTAATAATATATTATATAATTTATTATAAATAAAATTAATAATAATAAATAAACTGTAATTATATATTTTATGTATAAAAATAAATACATAAATATCTTGTTTAAAATATTTTATCATATATATAAATTTAAAATTTATATAAATAATACGAATTTACTATATAAAATCCAAAACAATATTTATTAATATTTAAAAATATTCATAAACGTTTTCGTATTTATCATCTTATTTTTATTTTTTATTGAAAATTATGTATATCTCTAAAATAAAATTAAAAAATTTCATAAATATTTCATATTTATCATCTCATTTTTATGTATATCTCCATAATAAAATTTAAAATTATCAATATAAACTAAGATTAATACAGTAATTAGCCCAATTTTATTAACGGTAAATTAGTAATCAACCATTTTGAGAGTGAATATAAAGCCAAAAACGTTTTTCAATTAATATAAAGATATCTATAAAATACAATTTTTATATATAAAAGACATGTAAAATATTTAATTTTTTCTCAATAACTTGTGATCTTATAAAACTTATACCAGCAGCAATGGAAACAAAAAAAAGAGAGAAAATACTAGATTTAAATTTAATACATGTTAAGAGGAGATGGCCTAGTAGCTCCAAATCTTCCATGTCATTCCTAATTTACCTGGATTCGAACCTCCTATTTGAAAGTTATGCAGTGGCCTTATGATTGACCATTATATTTGTACGTTAACAGATGCTTAACCATCATACACCAGTCGAAGAAACGGCCAAAATTTGTATTTCCATTGTCAAGACAAGGAGTGGGCATATAATATATACCTTATATTATACTACTAAATAACAGGTCATTTACAAATTGAAGAGCATATTCGAAACTAATATCATCCATAGAAAACAACAATTAATGTGACAGCTTATGAATTTAATTCAAACGTACGATTAGGAAGAATACAACAAATTAAAATAAAATAAGAAACGGCTTCTCTTTAATTATTGTCCAGCCACTCTGTGTCTGTTCAATTCGCCACTAGCCAGATTCTACAATTTCTTCATGTCCATTGATTTAGATTCAAAGGTACGTAGGTCCATTCATTTCAACATGTCACACGTTGTTTTTGTCATCGATCAGTATATATCGTACCACTCCCTCCATATTAAACAATATCTTATATATCAGTCGCATCTAAGATTTTTTTTTTTTTTCGCATCTAAGATTCGCTAATAGCTATTATCAGTTCACACAATAATAATCAGTCGTCCTCAATTATTTTGTTTTAAAAACTCTTAATATACAATACAATAAAAAGTTCGACCAGAATAAAAGAAAATACAATACAATAACAAATGAAAAATCTGAAAAAATTAGAATACGTTAAATTGAAAGTTTTAAACCTAGTGATTTATACTAATTTAGCCACCATATCATAATCATATGTAAATTTGAAAACATACCTAACAAAGGTGTAGACCATAAAAAGCAAATGGGGTTAATAAGTTAAAAACATAAATACTTGGTCGAATGAGCAAAAAACTCTCTTTTATGTTTGCGTTTTTTTCTTTCTAAACTCACAGTCGTCTCGTAATCTCGTTTCTGGTTGTCGGTGGCGGCTTTTACCGCGCTAGTGATTAGGTTACTTTTGTTTCTCTTTTTGCTGCGGTTTGTCCACCTATAAGCTTTCGATTTTCTGCCGGACTCAGCCTTCCCGATTCTCTATCGGGTTTTGCTTCCGACTCTTTGTCGGACTTCTCGCCATTTAAGATTTGATTTGTATTCTCTACATTTTTAATAGATTTTTAACTTGGATTTTTCGATTCCACTAGAAATCGTTCGATCTGACTTCCCGATGTGTATTCTGTCAAGGAACCGTTGTTTTCTTCCTTTTTCTACTTTTCTTTGCCGAGCACTTTTGGTCGGTTGGTTTGATGCTCGATCGAGTTGAACAGGTCTAGCACATCTTCTTTTTTCCAGTCGTTGCTTTCGCTTTAGGAATTTGGAGATGAAGCGCACGATAGCGATGATGGTTGTGTAGATGGAAGCGATTTCTTTCGATGCAGTCTACCTTGCTTGCATTGGTGAATGTTAGATTGGCATGAAGATAAAGACGAAGTGGTAGAAGCAAAGACGGTGACCGGACTTTTTCGCCGGTGATCTGGATACCGAGTATCTTCGCTGCATGATGTGTGACATTTGAGATGACGCGTAGCATTTCCTGTTTTATGTGGAAAATAGTTGTGGGTTGCCTTATTTCTATTGAGCATGTTCTAGCCCAATTGGTTTGTACCCATTTCTTATACTTCGTCCTTGTACTCATGTAACATTGTCAAGTCCATTGGGCATTTTTAATATAATGGTATTGCCGGAAAAAAAAACTCGGTCGAATCGAATGTTATCGATGGCAATAGTTACTGGTTAAGATTGTAAACGTAAAGAAAGTTTAGGGACTAAAAGAAAAACAAATGGGCAAGTATACGTTATACGTGTATGTCCAGGTGAAAAATGCGAATGTATGAAGAACCCTAAAGAAAGTAAAGGAGCAGCGATGAAATCGGTTACCCGAAAACTGCGGATGGATCTGTTTTTGGAAGTCCGCGTTGAATCAGCGTCGATGTTTCGCGTAAATTCTCTAGCTTTCGTGCACAATCCAGATCGTTTCCAATTTGATAAATCACATCAAATCACCACTTAATTTAGCTTAATTCAGGCAAGGGTTTGAGAGGATTTGTCTTCTTCTTCGATATCGTTGAATTGGGTATCGCTTAATCGTAAAATATTAAAGGCTTTTTATTTATTTCTCGGTGGAATTTGCAGCGATGGAGGATAAACCGTTAGGGATTCTGAGAGTTCATGTGAAAAGAGGGATTAATCTCGCGATTCGCGATTCCACGACCAGCGATCCTTATGTTGTTGTCACATTGGGTAATCAGGTTTGTTCTTTCTTTTTGTTCTTGTGAATTTTTCTGGGTTTGATTCGTTAAAATGTAAAAATTTCTATAGAAATGATTGGCTTATATGATCTTTATTCGAATGTACATGCATAGATCCTGTAGACTTGTTAGTTACATGGAGGAGCCACAATGTGACTGTTTTGGTGGCCACTGGCCACCATGTGAGAAAGATCTCAGTTTGATATTCGGTTTTATGTTTTCTTCGCTAAACAACAAACTACATTTTCTTTTGCTGTACAAAATCTGGTTGAAGGGTCAATCTCGTTTAATTGACAGCATTTGTTTTTGTCTAGTGGACAAAACTCCAGAACATAGTACATGATAATCTTGTTCAAGGGTCATCTCCCAAAACTAATAGCATTGGTTTTGTTGGAATGTTAGATGTCTAGGCTCATGCATAATATTGTTGAGGGGTTATCATCTCCCAAGCTACGGGCGCTCGGGGTGTAGCCCCACTCATACTATAGTTTAAGTCTGTAACCACACGGTTTTTGAATCGCATTGTTTAACCACACAAAATCATTTTCTCGAGTTATAACCACAAAATGTTGACTTTTTATTGACTTTTAACGGTTTCGTTAAACAGACGTTAATGAGGTTTTAATAACCGGATTCCAATTTTAAATTAGGATAGAACCAATAACAAACCCAAATTAAATTCCAAATTAAATCTAAATCGGATTAACCCAACTGTCCTTCCTTAACCGAACCAAAACAACAAACTAAATTAAACCAGCAAATCCCAAACCAAGAATACCAATACTAAATCCCAAAAAAGCCCCAATTCCCACTTTCTCTCTTGTTCGTCGTTTGTAAAAAGCCCCAATATCTCCAAGCTCCTCTTTGACAAAATATTCATCCAAAATGGACAACAACTTCGAGAACTATCATCATCATCAATGGCGTCCAGGACCAACACAGCCAAACATATGCCCAGTTTGTACGGCGGCGCACTTCCCATTCTGCCCACCGTATCCACCATCTTCCTTCCCATATTCCCCCAACTTTCCTCCCCACTTCAGTTTACCTCTTCCTGGATTCGACTCGTTCACCGGACCACCAGTTCGACCGCTAAACCATTATCCGCTCGGTGATCCAAGGCCGTTGCAAGCACACCACGGAAATCAATGGCGACAGGTTGCTGACTACCATAGTGATGTTAATTGTGATAGGGAAGCTGATCGGAGCTTTAAGAGAGCTCGGATTGATGCGATTGGGGATGGTTCTCCTGGTTACGATGTTTAAAAGCCCCAATTCCCTAAATACTGGTTACATATTGATATCATATTATGCGCTTGTTGCAGATATCATGAAGCTAGTGAGAACGCAAATGCTCGGGTGTTGGAGCTGTTAAGGGATTTTTTCTGCACATGACGAACAAGAGAGAAAGTGGGAATTGGGGCTTTTTTTAGGGATTTAGTATTGGTATTCTTGGTTTGGGATTTGCTGGTTTAATTTAGTTGGTTGTTTTGGTTCGGTTAAGGAAGGACAGTTGGGTTAATCCGATTTAGATTTAATTTAGAATTTAATTTGGGTTTGTTATTGGTTCTATCCTAATTTAAAATTGGAATCCGGTTATTAAAATCTCATTAACGTCTGTTTAACGAAACCGTTAAAAGTCAACAAAAAGTCAACATTTTGTGGTTATAACTCGAGAAAATGATTTTGTGTGGTTAAACAATGCGATTCAAAAACCGTGTGGTTACAGACTTAAACCATAGTATGAGTGGGGCTACACCCCGAGCGCCCCCCAAGCTACTAAACATTAGTGGGTAGTTTAACTGTATCAAATAGAAAAAGGTCATCTGAGTTATAAGAAAGTTGAAAAGGGACATGATTGACTTGCCTCAGATGGTTGTGTCTCTGTGAAGCTCTCTTTATCACCATTTTTACCATGCAAGTCATCTCTTTTTGACCCTTGTGTCATTTCTTCAGAAACTGAAGACACGTGTGATCAATAATAACTGTAATCCAGTGTGGAACGAACAACTGACCCTTTCCATCAAAGATGTGAATGATCCAATCCGTCTGGTAAGCTCTCTCATCTATTACAAGAAACCAATTACTTGTTTTTATGTTCACTTACCATTTACACAACATTTTTATTTTACCTGCAAAGCTGTTTTCTGGGGGTTAAGTCCATTGCCAGCCTAAGCTGCTTTATATTGTTGATGCATTGCTTTAGGAATTATTTTCTCTTCAAAAAGAGTTGTCTCATGGCCTTTGGCTCATATGATGCTTCTGTTTACGCAGACAGTTTTTGATAAAGACAGATTCTCGGGAGATGACAAAATGGGTGATGCGGAAATAGACATGAGGCCTTTCATAGAAGCGCATCAGATGGAGTTAGATTTCCAGAAGCTCCCCAATGGTTGTGCTATCAAGAGGATCCGTCCAGGAAGGTCCAACTGTTTGGCTGAAGAGAGCAGCATCACTTGGAGCAATGGGAAGATCAAACAAGACATGATTCTGAGATTAAAGAATGTGGAGTGTGGGGAAATGGATATCATGCTTGAGTGGACTGACGGTCCGGGCTGCAAGGGTCTTGGACGAGAAGGTATATTAATAACAATACTCGGTTTATGATTTATGTATTTGCTTTCTTTTAATGGTGATTTAAATGCAAGCATTCATTCTCTTAGGATCCAAGAAGACATCATGGATGCCAAGTGCCAACTAAGCGATTGGACTAAAGTGCAGAAATGTTGAAGAGAGACCGTGAAGATGTGTTTGTTTTCTCATCTTCTGTTCATGTAAAGACTTTGTCTTTGTCTCATCAGATTTTAAGTATATAGAAGTCTCTGCTTGGGTCTTAGTTGTACATGTTGAATATAACCAAACCTTATATCTATTGTATATGTATCTACTATTGAAGAAATAAAGCAAACCCTGAGTTTCTAGAATCTCTTCAAGTTTTTCTTTGGTTCTACAAATATTATGTATGTTGTTGCACCAAACAGTCAAAGGTCAACGATGTTAATGTTCCTCCTTTGTCAACGAATCCATAAGATATTATTACCAAACGTATTCGTAAGAGTAACGCGTTGATGAGAGAATAAACGAGGAAACGAACACCTGGAAAATAAACCTTTATTAATTACTATGTAGTAAAATATTGGTTTTCTTTGGGGAAAAATGCCAATAAAAACCTGAACTATTCAGAACTGACCATTAAATACCTAGACTAAGGAGCTTTCCATAACAAACCTGAACTAAACGTTGACTTACCAAACAATACCCCTACTTATAGTTGACCTCGCCAAAATGATAAACCGTTAACTAAACTAACAGATGGGTTAGATGGCGTTAATCAACCGTTTACTAGTTCCGTTAGCAATACCGGAAACGAAACAAGTTATGAATAATTGTCGGTAACTGTAAACAACGAAACACAAGTGGCTCAGTGGTTACAACACTCATTCTGTTATCAATCGCGTACACGGTTCGAACCTCAAGTTGGGTTTTAATTTTCGCTTAATACAATCACACCAAACGACGTCGTTTTGTTTTAAAGCGAAAATTAAAACCCAGCATTAAGCTGGGTTCGAACCGTGTACGCGAGAGTCAAGCGTAAGAGAGCTGTAACCAATGAGCCATTTGTAGTTAGTTGTCTATATTTACAGACAATTCCTCTTAAACTCTTCTTGTTTTATCTCTAATTAAAAAAAAGAAGAAAAAAGAAGAAAAAACACACAGCCATGGAAGAATCAGAATAAGTTCTTCCTCTACGTAATTACAATTCTCAATTATTATGTTATTTATCTTTATCTCAATTGCTCAAATTGATAATGAAATACTGTAAAACATTTCGTCACAGTAACCAAGGCCAAAGATCTGACAAACCCAACCTTGGCCTCATCGTCATCTTGGTCATGCGAAACCAGAGAGGAGACAGAGGATCTATGTTTTCCAATCTCCAGCAACGAGGAAGAAGAAGAAAAGAACTGTCCAATCCGAGAGTCTTCCAAGGGTCAAAATCGATTTGGGTTTTAGGGTTCTAAGTTTCAGTTTGGGATTTTTAATAGAGAACAGGAAACAAGACAGGTTATAAATAATTGTCTGTAAATATAGACAACTAACTACAAATGGCTCATTGGTTACAGCTCTCTTACGCTTGACTCTCGCGTACACGGTTCGAACCCAGCTTAATGCTGGGTTTTAATTTTCGCTTTAAAACAAAACGACGTCGTTTGGTGTGATTGTATTAAGCGAAAATTAAAACCCAACTTGAGGTTCGAACCGTGTACGCGATTGATAACAGAATGAGTGTTGTAACCACTGAGCCAGTTGTGTTTCGTTGTTTACAGTTACCGACAATTATTCATAACTTGTTTCGTTTCCGATATTGCTAACGGAACTAGTAAACGGTTGATTAACGCCATCTAACCCATCTGTTAGTTTAGTTAACGGTTTATCATTTTGGCGAGGTCAACTATAAGTAGGGGTATTGTTTGGTAAGTCAACGTTTAGTTTAGGTTTGTTATGGAAAGCTCCTTAGTCTGGGTATTTAATGGCCAGTTCTGAATAGTTCAGGTTTTTTTTGGCATTTTTTCCGTTTTCTTTGATCTTTATTTTTAGTTACTTTCTCGCTCTTTCGTCCATTGATAAGCCAATTTAAGCGGTCTCGTTGAATATCAGCCGATAATATTTTCTATGGAATAGAAAAAGTAGAAGAGTCAGAGCCTAGAGACGTCGATCGGTGGTGTGTTTTCTCTTCAAAATTCACAAGAAAAACAGAGAGAGGAAGAGGTTGAAGATGGAGGAACTTGTAGGGCTTCTGAGAATCCGAGTGAAGAAAGGGATCAATCTCGCTAAACGAGACACTCTAAGCAGCGACCCTTTTGTCATCATAACCATGGGATTACAGGTCTCTGATTCTCATCTGATTTGGTCTTCTTGGTTTCATTTGATGTTTCTGTATATGGTTCTTGAGATATATATATTTATCTGTTTACTCTGGATCGGAGAATCCACCTTCAAGAAACATGATAGCTTTCAATTTATCATCATTTTAAGATAGAAAAAAAAAAATATATATATATATATATAGCTTTAGTATCTGATTTTTTTCTTATAGATTATAAACGGTAGGATTGATCTTGCATGCATTCTAATCGAAGTTTTCAAATCCTTGCACTGCACCAGAAGCTGAAGGGTCGTACTGTGGAAAATAACTGCAACCCAGAGTGGAACGATGAACTGACACTCGCGATCAAACACCCCAATGAACCTGTGATTCTGGTGAGTACCACTATTCGTTGATTTTGGCCCGTGTCGTGTCTTTTAGATCCATCTCTAGCTCCAATGTGTGATACTCGCTAACAACATTATTATGAGTGCAGACGGTGTATGATAAAGATACATTTACATCACACGACAAGATGGGAGATGCGCAGATAGATATCAAGCCGTTCCTAGAGGTTCACAAACTGGGTTTGGAAGAATTTCCAGATGGAACAGAGATCAAGAGAGTTTTGCCAACCAAAGAAAACTGCTTGGCTGAAGAAAGCAAAATCTTTTACTGTAATGGCAAGATCGTTCAGGACATGATACTTGTGTTGAGGAATGTCGAATGCGGTGAGGTCGAGATTCAGCTTGAATGGATTGAAATTCCAGGTGGTAGAGGACTCTGAGAAACAGAGATGAAGAAGTATTTTAATCATTATATGACATTATGTGTGTGTGTGTTTGTAATAAAGGCTACTTGTTTTGTAAAAACAAAAACTCTCACTTCGTTTTGTGTAGCATGAGATGAATATATATTTCTAGTATCATGGTTTCACATGTATGTTTTCTCTCTTACTCATTCTCATCTGGTTTGGTCTTCAGGGTTGTTTGATGTTTCTGTTTCTGGTTCTTGAGATGCATTTCTCAGGCTAGCCTCTTCGTAGATGGGAAGATGGAAGAATCAACCTTTAAGAAACATGATATAGATTTCAATCTATAAATTTGCTTTGATCTTACGATGTTTGTTATCTTGCATGCACTATGGAAGCTAGCCCTGGGCAATCGGATACCCAATCGGTGTTCGGTTCTCGAGTATTTCGGTCCTATACATAGAAGCCCTAATCGTTATTTTACAAAAAAATCGGTTCGGTCCGGTTCGGATCATGTCGGGTTCGGGTCGGTTCTCTACTTCAATATAAAATCCGAATAAACCCGAAATACTTTCGGGTATCAATTGGGTTCGGTTCTTTTGTAACCAAAGTACTCAATCTAACTTAAAAAACCCCGAAAAACCCGAAAAAGATCCGAAAAATCTGGAAAATATCCGAAAAACCCGGAGTAAAACCCGAAATACCCGGAAAAACTCGAATAACCCAAAAATTCTGAACCAAAACTCGAAAAAATCCAAAAACCGGAAAATATCTCACCCCGAAAATACTAATTTACATTGTAAATTAAATAATAAAAGATTTTAATACTTATAAGTGAATATCTCCTTAGCACTTTTACTTTTATGTAGTTTTAATTTTTTTTTTTAAAAGAAGTGAACTAGTAATGTAGTAGAGTTATTGGTATAGTTCGGGTTAATTCGGGTACCCAATTGGATATCGGTTCGGTTTGGGTAATACCCGATATCCAAAGTAACTTGCACTTGGGATTCAATCGGTTATTTTGCTGGATCCGAACCCGAACCAATACCGACTTTTTTTAGTACGGATCCGGTTCGGTTCTTCGGGTTCGGTTATTATACCCAGCCCTAATGGAAGCTAAACATTTCAATAAAACAAAACAGAGTACTTATTCTGCTTTGTAATGGAAATATTTTTGGTTTTAGATTAAACAGAAAACCGTTTTAGTTTCCGCGAGTTTCCTCCTCAGCACATAAAAAGAGTATGATGTTATTGTAATTTGTATGCAGATTACAAGAAACGGTCTCAAGTTCTTTACCAAGAGAGGAGGACTAATGTCACCTGAAGTGGAGCGGTTGCATTCGGTTCGCTCTATCTTAACCCGGATGGGATGTTCCCCAATCACATTCCTAATCCGGAAGACAAAACGGAGATAAGCTCATTGTGCTTATGTCAGCGATTGTGCTTAAAGAACATCCAAGTGGGTTTACACTAATGATCTTGGATTAGTTTAAGTGACTTATAATACTGTTTTGAAGTATAGATATAGGAAGTATAATAGTGACGGACGCAAGATTGAATATGGGGCTAACTAGGTTCATAACGGAGAGAGGAGGGAGACAATGTTTGTACAGAGTAGTGCATAGAAACGTGATCAACAAGGGAGCAGAGTTGAACAAAGATGGCATCAAGACTCAATCTCACGATGGAAACTTCAGGACATGGTGCTGTAAAAGAGAATCACTTCTTGGATGATGGTTAGTTAATTACTACACTTTCATTGATTTTGGATATTATTGTTTGTTTGCAATTGTGTTTCCACCTAAACGCAAACAAACAATCAAAACCTGAATATTAGAAGATAATGTACAAGTTAAAAGGGTTCTATTTACATGGGGTATGACAAATGTTTTTAAAACTGGACCACACATTGAATCGGGATGTTTGGGGGCACGGTTTAACTTGGTATAACCGGTTGGACCAGATTTTTATTTTAAAATAATATACATATATGTATAGAAAATATAAAATGATTTAATATATTTTTTTGGAATTTGTTTTTTTTTTTCATTATTTTAACCTTTTATTTTTAAAAGAAAACAATAAAAATAGGATAACCTAGTTGAATTTTATAATAAATTTTAGAAATTCAAAAAGCCTAATTGCAAGAAAATGAGAATTAATATAGCTATGTGAAATTTAAGAGTATATTCTGCCTTTTTGCAAAAAACCACAACCATAAACCAATTTTCTTTTATCATTTTTATTTTGAGTGACAATTTTAAATAATATTTTATTTTGTATAGTTGAACTATTCGGATTTTAAAAAATATTGGACCATCATTTAAATCCATTGTATGTAATTAAAAAATAATATTAGAAATTAGTTAAAGATTCAAAATAATAATATTATATTAAATTATTAGATTAAAGTATCAAAGATGTCAAACGGATTGACAATTTGAATAACATATAAGGAAACTTTAATTGGATTACATATAATATTTTAAAATTGGGTTTTCTAATTAGCTCAAACCAACCAGTTGTGGTTTTATACCAAATTTTTATGGGTTTTTGTGGGTCAATGTATATTTGGTTTTTTTTTAATAATAAAACTCAAACTTGATAAATCACAAGTTTCTGGTTCAACCGGTCGGAGCAAGTGTCCGGTCTTTTGAATCATTGGCTATGACATAATTTTTTATATCGGAAGTTAGAAGGAATTATACATATTACATAAAGGATATAAACCAATCGAGCTATTACCAATTGATTTTGCTACAAGCTCATGTAATTTAATATGATATCAAAGTTTAATTCATACTATGCAACCAAATCCATAAATGATTTGATATAAAGAGTCATCATCATCTCGAACGGGCATATTATAACACAATATCTCACATCGGGATACGAAAATCAACTTATTGTCATTGATTTTAAATTGGAAGGTTATGTAACTTGATATTATATCCCTCTTTTGTTCTTATTGGTTTATGAGTGATATATGGTCATTATGGTCTTCTTATATGTTTTTTTCTTCTTCTATACATTGTGACGCATTGTAGGTGCATATATGCATGGTGGTGAAAAATAAATGAAATTGTGAGAATGAGACTCGCATGATCAAAGGAATGTATTGGTAGTCTAATTGAAAATCTTGAAGAGCCGTTAGAAGCGCTTGAGCTGCAAATGAATATATCGTCGGAGCCAAGAGATGCAAAAGCGAAAGGCATTGAAGCTATTGAGACATTCAGGCAATATATCGGTGTATAATATAGCTTTGTTAATAATACAATTAGTTATGACTGTAGCTTTATATTTCAGAATTATATTTGTTTAAAATAATTATCAGGAAGGAAAACTAAAAGGATGGGAATTGGACTCTTGTGGAGAATGTTGGGTAAGTGAAGGTTGCTTGGTTGGTCAAATGATCATCCATCTGCCATTGATGCTCACATGTATATGTAGTTAACTTAAATTACATATTTTTTTGTATCATATGATAATATCCAAAAATTCAACTTATAATTATATAAATAAAAATTCAGGGCAAATGTGAGCGATGAAAAAAATGGGGACGAGTATGGGTGGGTGCAGATGAGGCAGAGTATTCACAACCCTAACATTGCTCTTAATATGCAATAAATGCTTCATGGTTGATGTTTCTCCATGACAAGACTGCAGAGACTGGTAAGGCGGTAATTAATTTTAGTTTTTGAAGAACTTGATGTTAAAATGTTTTTGTTTTTTACAACGTTAAAGTGGATTTACGTGTGTTTGATTCAGGTTTCTGGAAGCTAGTGGGATGGCAAGGTTCTTCAATATAAGTGATTTCAACAATTATAGCGGAAGTCAGTCTTAAAGGCTATTTAGCTAAACTGGGTATTATGTCATTAAATTTAAACCACCATGTGAAATGCAACTTATTATATCTCTATTTGACTAAGACCCAATTATGTACATAATATGTAAGGATCTCACCAAAGGGAATGAAAACATACATGAGATGCACTAATCTTGAACACATTTTAATTAGTTAAATTTCACAACATTGATTGTCTTGTGCTATCAGGTATCCCTCTTTATGCCTCCCATTGGCATCCATATCCCCTTTGCGCGATATTTTACTGCATTATGGAGATTTTGATCCATGCTTACTTTCACGGTATTATCTGGGTTTTCTTTTCCTAAGTGATAGTATGAGAAGAAAACTCTTATTGGTTGTTGTTGTCTAGTGTTTATGCTTCTCTCAGGTTTTTATAGTTCAAATTTCTCTATTTTTGAGTTTACTCCTCTCAATTATTTCATTTGTTTTGAATGTTATATAGAGTATGATGTTGCAGGTGGTTCTTTCTAGTATAGAACCGATGATGTTAATTATCTCTCATTCATCGGTTTTCATTATTTGACGGGTTAGATTTATCGACCCCATAGGCTTTGATCTCTCCCTTGGTTGCATTGAAGACGGCAAAACCTTTCTCAACCGTTTTCTCTCTCATTTGAGACATGTAATTCCCAAGCCGATGTACTTGCTCGGTAGACTTTCATTCATGGTTTAACTTTTCAATTTGTAATATTAGAGATTAGGTGAGTATTATTGGGCAATGAATTATAATCTATAAAGAATGTGTGAAAAATATCATTTGTGAGAAGTTGAAAAAGATTTTGATTAATATAGGGAAGTTTGTGTAAAAGACTGAAAAATGATTATTGTCCTTTTAAATTTCTTTCATACTTTATTTTAATTTAACATAATTATTTGTAAGAGCTGGTCCAACTATTGACCAATGCTTCTGATATAAATTTCATGTAAGACCATCTTCATCAGGTGTACTACAGCCTTTTACATAGAACACTGATGATGACTTCAAACACTGACTCTTTTATCTCTTCAGCAATAACTAGAGAAGTGAGCTTCTGGTTCATCTCATCTGTGAACCTCAGAGGGAAACCCTGGAACAGAGTTTCTAAGTCGTGTGGATTTGTGATAGACTTCAGTTTGTTACTCTCTTCATCATATTCATAGACTTTTCCTAATCCTTTGTTGCGGTCCAGAGAAAATTTAGTATTTTATACACCAGCTTTTGCTCAATCCTCATCGATGGAAAACTACATTCTCTTAATCCTTTCCATTCGCTCAGTAGGATCCGAGTGTGAGATGTATAATAGAGCCATCTATCTCGCTTGACCTGATAACTCCGGGAACAGAGGAGGGAAACTAGGAAGACCTTCCAGCAGGTGAGCCCTGTTGATTTCTTCAGAGCATGGTGCTTTATTCAAGCGTTTACAAACATCACTTGTAGACCTTGGGGTCATTCTGTCATGGTAAGGTTGCTTCTTCAAAAAATGGCATTGGGCCTTTTTATGAGTCAACCGGAAACAATGAAAACACTTCTTACGTATCTTCTCAAACTCGTAAGAAATGGTCACCGATTTACCATTAGGGAGGTTCAACTTCTTCTAATCACAATCGGTTTCTCTATGTCGAATATGAATTTTTCTCGGATGAAATCCATTTTCTGAGAAACCCTAGGGTCATACGCTATCTCAATCACTTTCCCTACAGCTTTTGCGAGAGTGGACATTGTTTCCATAATATAGTAGTTGTAAGGTATGTTTCTGATCCTCACCTAGACCTCAAACTTCGTCAGAAAATCGCCTGGGGGAGAGTCTTTCCAACGCTCAAGCAGTATAGTCGAGTGGTTAAACGAATATGGTCGATCATTCAAAACAGATTGCAGATCTTCTTCCCGCTGAAAGACAAACTGGAATTTTTTTCCGAGATAAAGTTATACCTCGAACTCTGTTGTACACTTTCCAATGTCTGGGCATGTCTTATATCATCTTTGCCTTGGTTGGGCGTCTAGGTTCAATAAACGACCCAATAAACTCAGATAGTTTCCTTTAAAGATGTGAAATCGTGGATCGTCAGAGATGGTAATAGGCTCGTCATCTTCTATGGACATCACTCTGAGTGCATTGTGGAGAGAGTCTGTCATCGTTGTCGCCGGAGAAACAAAGGAAGCTAACCAGAGGCGTCGAAGGGTGCTATTTTTGGTAAGCTATCAATCAACATCACTAAAGATATGTCATTAATAAGCCAATATTCGCAAGGATTTTTTTAGGAATTCATAACTTTCAAAAACCTTAGAGATTTTAACGACGGAGAAAGGAAAGACATGGAAGATTATGATTTCTGTGGAAGGAAAAAAGGAAATACGCACAAAGCATTTGCCAATTTAGAATGATCATTTATGCTTTGAGTTAAAAACTCTTGAAACTCAATATGCTATCAGACTTTGAATACAAGATGCTCAATAAGCTAGATTGATCCGATCTATCCAAGGAAATCTGATCGATCGAAGATATCAACTCAACTTGAAGTTAATTCGATTGATTTATCTAAAATTAATTTTTAATGAGATATCAAAATTAATGTTGGCTAAATAGATTACTATCTGAGCTGTTTACACTATGGGGCACTTCCCATAGTGTTAATTACACAATCATAAATTTTGTGTAATGTACACAATTTGGACCCTTGTATTGCCTAATTTGCCATGTAACTTTGTGTTTTCGGTTAGAAATCTGTAAACAAAATGCAACAATGTACTGGGAAGGGATTGCTTTCAAGCTAGTCCATTAGATCAAATCATATCGCGTGGCTGAGAAGGAATGACTTTTTAAACTAATTTTTTATTTTCTTTTAATCTGTTTTCTTATCTCATTTATCTCTCTCTCCTATCATCTTTCCTTCAAATTTTAGATTTTTTGAGAAACATGATTTTATTTTATTAGGCACAATAAGTTATAATTTGTTTCTTTATATTTTGACATTCATTTTGATATATTTATTATTATTTTTCAAATCATGTGGACGTTAAAAATTGTCATGAGAATGATATATGAGTGTCCACATACAAATGTACACATAAACTGTCAACGTGGACAAGAGAAAAATAAATATATGTAAACAAATACATATCCACAACATTTTTTTCTGGGGTGATGGTAGATATAAACATACACATACATCCACTACATTGTTTGTGGAAGGTGCTAAAGACAAAAAATAATTTAGACTCTCAATTGTGGCTTGTTTTATTGGTTCATGTGCTATATTGTTCACAAAAATAATTGTCTACGAAAATGGATATTACGAATAGTTGTCCACAAATAGGTGTACACAAAGTTGTATGTCCATAAAAATGCAGAACCTAGTAACCGCTAAATATACACAATTGATGTACATGATCAACCGCAAGCGACAAAATCTGTGATGTCCATAAGCATTCGTACAATGATGTATACATGATTTAGTGTACACATAAATATTGTCCACGAGCTTTATTATGCAACAATATATCGACAATGACTTATTCACGAGCTTTAGTGTACATAAAAACAATCAAATACATGTTCACATCGTACATACACAGACATCTGAAAAATAAAATCTCAATTGAACACTAACAATCATTTAAACGACAAAAGATGGAACTTTAGACTAATCAAATACATGTGTACATGCGCGTACATATGTACATCACACATACACAACCAAAAATCCACCAAAGGACTAATAACTTTTGTAACATGTCCACTTACTCTTCGTGACATCAATACCAAAGCTGCTCTGTTTACTTTTTTATAATTTCATTAAATACTGGAAATCAAATTATGGATTTCTCTTTGCAGATACCTTGTCCACTCGTTGCTTGCTCTTCTTGACCTCATCTACTTCACAGTTCACTAAATCTTCTCTCTCGGATTTTTCTAGCTTCGTCAAACGATTAATGCTTGAATTATCTCTTTGAAGATACCTTGTTAAAACCTTGTCTAGGATTTGGTGAGCAAGCCTGGCCTATTAAAAAATAGTTCCAATGTCTCATCTACCATCCCAATATATCCACAGGAGGAGCAATGCCAAGCTTATTCGACCTCGGATTCCATACTTGCAAATAGAAACCAATCCAATGTTTACAAAACAATATCCAATATCCACAGAGACAATATCCAATGTTCAATATCCAATATCCACAGACACAATATTCACAAAACAATTGCTAGCTGCATCTTCTTCCCAGGGATTGGCTACCCAGGACGGAATCTGTCAAACATTGCAAACAAACACATAACCTTTGTCTTCAGTTTAATGTCTTTAAGCCAATTATATGATAAAATGAAATCCTATTTAAATTATCCAGCATTTTTGGCTTTAGCACAACCACAAACAATTTAAAAATCCCACATTATGACATGCTATAACTTGTCCACCAAAGTGCAGTAGTAAAAAGAGTCGCTCAAGGAATGTGTTGGATCTGTCGATACAACAAGAGTTGGCTGTCCATTGTTGGCTAATATCACAATGAGAGATTCCATCTCACAACCAGTTTTCTTATGTGCAAGCCACTGCAAAAACCAGACAAGAGAATAACCAGCACTCAAAATATATTTTGGAAATTTATCAATGCACAAAGATAAGAAAAGAGACAGACTAACTAAACCACCTGAGCCATGTAAATAGGTTCCACAATCCATGGAATCTCGTTCACCTCGTTCACGAATGTAATAGCTCTGGTGATGTGGTCCAAACCCTTCACATCTTGAACCTAGAAGACATGCGGATAATCCACATGCAACATTGTCCCCTAGGTACTGGTCCTCGTTAGAGCATGTAAACATGTCGCTATTTAATGACCTGCAACAAGTTTTCGTTTCAAGTGAATGGCTCTGTATATGTTGTTTCAAGTGAGCATGTTTCATAATGGAAACTACAAATTTGATTAATATATAAATAAGTTGATTAGAGAAGAAATATCACTGAAGTCAGAACTTATAAATTCTAGATTCTATCTAAATGGCAAAGAAATCTCACCTCGTAACGATCCATTGTGACATTCATATGACCTCCACCAGAGGCAACATGAGCATCAACACCTTTGGAACATAACCCAGCGAGGTCACCTTCAAGAGTTTCCACAAAGTCGGCACTAGAGCCATCCAAAACATCACGACTAGCAGTAAGAATATGGACGCGGATTCTTTTAGCGCGGCGTTCTGCGAAACCCTTCAACAGAAACTGCGCAAGAAAAAAGAAAAAACAAACTCACGAAAACTCACAAACACCAACATTTCAACACATAATTTTAGAGGTGAAAAAGGAGAATTTGGGTACCTGCACTTGATCGGGTTCAGATTCACCCCATCCATCAAGAACAATCAATCCGATGGTTTTACCCTTAGGGAGCTTGGGGTGGTCCTCAAGTTTCCAGTTAACGTCGCTGGAGCTACCCATAGCTGGATTCAGATTGAAAAAGAGGGAGCAGAAGCTTACCAGAGGAGATACAGAGAAAGCTCAAAGACTCATATGGAGATCCGCAGAGACGAAGATGTGATGTGGTGAGGTAGAGAAATTCTTGAGTAGCTACCTTCCTTGGGGCAGTGAGAGTATCATCGACGTCGAACAAAGCGATCACTCCAGGCTTTTTGTACACCATTGAATGTGGTGGAAGGGATCGTGAAGGATGACGAAGAGTTACCGAGGTACAGATAGACGGCGAAACAGATGATGCAGTGATGATAGACTTTTCTAGTATCTAACTCAATTCCTAAAGTCTACTCATATCATTATAGTACTTAAGGTATCAATCTAGGGAGGCTAGAAGAATAACCAATCAAGAATGCAAGATACTACCTAATCCAACCCAAATAGATAAAAAGAAAGTTTATCTAACAACCTAAATAAACTAGAAATGAAATAAAGAAAGCAAGAAACAAACAAGACACTAAACAAGATGAAAAATAATAAAAGAAGGGTTCTAGGATGAGGCTATGGAAATTAGATGGTCTAGAGAAAATCAAAGAAACTTCAATCAATTATGCAAAACAAGGCTAATGACCATTAATTAAGCTAATCTCATTCTCATGTTCATAATTCATATGCTAATCATGCAATCATTTAATTCTCATTTGCAAATTACAAGACAAGCATGCAAGAATATCCATAAAATACTTTTTATCAAAGCTAATCCTTAGGCTAAGAATCATTAGACTAATCTAATCTCTTGGCACTAATCCTTTTTCTAATTCCTAATCAAGATCAAATTCTCATTTGTGATTAAGATACCAAAGGGAATGCAAATCAAGTTCTCAATTCCAATAATCACCTTAGAAAAATAACCTCTTATGCTAAGAGTGAATATCCTCTAAATTGTTCGTTCAAACATTTCATCAAACACCTTGTGAACATGAGAAAGTCTAACATCTGAATTCAAAAATTCCTTGCAACCTAATATAGAACACACCAAATTAGAGAAGGATCTTTCATAATCAAGTCCTAAGCATTACTAATCATCACTTAAACTACCTAAATCAACCTCATCCACAAAACCCAAAAGCTCTACTTAATCACCATTGCTCCCACAAAATCCGTAAGAGAGATATGAGAAATCATAAATAGAGAGAGATAAATTAAGATAAACAAGAGAAGTACTTAATTAAAACTCAAAATCCAAAGTTTACGAACCCAAAATCATAAACAAAATCCTAAGAGAAAGCAAAACTAAGGCTTAGGTAGCTTAGGGTCCTAAATTGCGTCGAAGTGGAGATGCTGGATACCGATTGCTTTTTTACGGTACGAAGCGATTGGTACGTCGAGTGTGACCAATACCGGACGCGTTTGGTCGGTACACGGAGTCGGTATGCGTCCCTGTCCAAGTTGCAAAGTGAAATACCAGGTTGAAGCATCAAATATGGGTGGGGAGTTCTAAGTGCATCAAAATATAAGAAAGCATATATGATACAATGCAAAAAGGAGCAAAACATGAATTAAGAACAAGCTAAAAAGGTCTATAATATGGAGATATAATGCAGAGGGCGGGTCCATCCCGATATGCGCTTCGGTGGCCTTTTCCTCAGTGACGGCAGGTCCACTGCAGGAGACACTCTTCCGGTTGTTCGGTGTTGTCGTGGGGCTCCTCCGTCGTTAGATCGACTACTCTCGATTCCTCCCGTTGTTGATACACCGATTTTAGTCGGCCTGAGATTGTCTTTCTCATCGCCGGTGATCGATTTCCCTTGCTCCGAGCCTTCCAACGTCATTGGCTTTACGTAGCAAATCCCTTGCATATGCATGTCTTGTATCTGCCCCAAATCCATCATCCATGGAAAATGTTAGCTCATCGGCGAGTTGAATCAAGAAAGAGAGATAAGAGAGAATGAAAGTACCTTAGATCCGGAGGTGTAGATTTGGAGCAGCTAGTTTGGCGACTAGTATCCACAAACCATTGGCGGAGGTAGATTTGTGCTGTATTTTCTTAACCTGATTTAAATACGAAAAATAGAGAAAGAGATATGATTGAGTCGGTTTAATTAAGAAAGAAATGGCTAATTGATTTTAATTAATTGATTTAGTTAGAAAAAAGAGGTAAGGCTAAACTTTCGATAGATAAAAATGTCTTAAAATTTAAAGGTATACCAATAAACAATAAATATTCTTATAGATGCCCGTAAAAGTAAAAAACTCTTAGGTTATGAGTGGGAAGTGTGGGTTAGACATACCGCATAGCGGTATCAAAATATGTCACCATTCACACATAACTTTGTGATTTTATTTTCTAATTAAAAAAATAAAAAATTAGGTGTGGTTGCAGACCGCACCTGAAACGCATAGGAAATAGATAAGAAGCAAATTTGGTGTGGTTTAGGATATAATTGATGTTTGCTTTTTTTTTTTTTTTTTTTTTTTGAAAAATGTTATAAAAATTAATTTTATATAAGATTAGGCTTACACGATATATCAGAACTGAAATATTGAACCAAAACTGAATTAAAACAAGGGAATCAAACCCGAACTCTAATCGATAAAATATCTGAATAGATCATAAACTCTTATCTTCGAAGAACTGTAACTAAATCTGAACCGAACCGAGAATCGAATAAATATCTGAAATATCCAAAATACAAATATATACCCAAGAAACCGAATTATACCAAAAACTAGAAAATAACTAAGCGAACCATAGCAAATCGATCTGAAGTAATCGAATTCACATAAAATTAACCGAGTTAATTTCCGAAAAATACCGAACCAAAATGAATTACCCAAATTAATCGAACTATCAAAATTTAACTGAAAATTCATGAATTTAACCAATTTTAAAAAATGGTCAATTTTAATTTTAAATTAAATAACTGTACTAGCTGAAGAACCGACTAACATAATCAATTTTAACTCAAAGAACCAAACCCGCAATACTAGCATACATAAAACACTATAATACCGATATTCTAATATTAAAATTTTTAAATAAATACATTTATAAATAATTTTAAAATAATGTATAGATTAATAACATCATTTTGGCAATTTCTTACATTCAAACATTCCTATACCGCATACTGCGTTTTTTCACCATTCAAACATTCTTCCGTACCGCTTATTTCATATTAACCGCACTTGTTCCGCATATTGCGTTTCTTTAGTACAAACCGCACTTTAACCGTACCGCTCTTCGTAACCGCTTGTTCCGCACCGCCTGAACCGTTGTTACCATTCAGAGCCTTATTGTCTTGAGAGGAAGTGTGAAGAATGTTATACACAGAAAATTTATATTGGGAAAATTATATAAAATATAGAATCAATTTATGTCAATTTTTTGAGATGGAAATCAATCAAACTCAACATTCAGAACAGGACCTCCATGATGCGCTATCTTAAATGATCAGTTGCTCACCAGATAATGTGTCTATGTATTTAAAGCTCTGTGCAAAAACATTAATTTTATTTTTGAGAATACACTAGTTTAGCCATTAAAAATATCCACCATTTCATTGTATGATCATCAGTAACGTAAAGTAATCGGTATGTATGATTATAAAATGATTGTGTATGGGTGGATATAATTGATGGACAATAATAATGTCAATGGAAAGTAATTGGGATGAAAGTTCTGGTCCCTTTTATATTTTAGTATGTTTTCTTTCTGTTGTCAAAAACAAACCTGATCTTGGATTATGTAATATATATATATATATATATATTTCTTTTTTTTGATCAAAGGATTATGTGATATATTTCTACCCATACTTTCAATAGAATATCCATTATCCAGAAAGTAGTTGCCGACATCACTAGGTTGAAATTTTTACGTTTATCTGCATAACATATCCCAATAATACAAATATAACCGAGAGTTGTTATCCTAGCAGTAATAGTAACGATAACTCAAATCCTTCTAGCTAATTAGTCACCTTTTCAATTTGAAAAAATTTCGAACTCGTATTCCATATAATAAGTCTTTAGACTTAAAAGTCTTTAAGATCTCTAAAATTATCAAAAAGTTAAAATAAATAATAATACAAATATAGGTTAATTTGGTGGCTGATTGGTAAACTACACACAATAAAAAAAAATCTACCGCACATAAGACCAAATACAATGGAAGCTCTTGACACGGGTTCTTAAGCCCAAAATATTAAAATATGTTGTGGGCCCCACCACTACAGTTACGATTCGGTCCTAAAAATCTTTATCTAAAGACCCGGCTCGTCACTGTTCACCTGACGTGGCGAGCCGGGATTGGTCAAAATTTTTTTTTTTTTTTTTTTTTTTAAGTTGCGGAAAAAAAAAATTTTAAGAGCTTTTGGTGGGTTTCACCGTTGGCCCTGCTCTAACATGCTATTATTGAACATGCAATAGGATTGGATGTTTGAAACTTAACTCAAAATTCGATCTGATTTTTTTGAACTTGATCTGATTCAGTTTTATAAAATATCTGAATAGAATTTAGGTATAGGTATTTTAGATACTCGATAATATCCGATTCAAATCAAAATTTGAACAGGTATTCAGAATAATTAGGAATTTACCTAATTTCAAATAATTTTAATATTTTTAAATATTTTTGAATAATTTAATTAGTTTTTATTGGATTTGTTTTGAATAGTATATATATTTTCAAGTATTTTAGATACTTTTACATAGTTTAAATATATTTTATTGATTTTTTTTGGATAATTCAATTATTTTAGAGTATTTTTAGATTTTTTGAGTTAAATTTTAGTTTTTCAGATTTGGTAATTTTGGGTATGTATCCAAACTTAACCAGAATCAAAAATTATAAATAACTATATTAATTTTATAGTTATAAATCGAAAAACCCGAAAGAACTGAATCGAAACCGAATATGTCTCACAACGTTCAACGCTGCCATGTTCATCTATTTTTGTTGGCTTGTAACGTCTGTTATCGCCCAAATTCAAACATGTATGTTGCATCTTATTAACCAAATAATAATATTTATCAATCATACTTTGATTTAAAAAAAATCACATCACAAATCGTAGAACTACAACTATAATACTGATTTAACCAAAACTATACAGCAATAAAAAGTACAGCTAGTTAGCTATAATCGAATCAATCATTCCTTTAATCTATTAGACATATCCTTATCTTCATCAAATCATGAATGCATAATGATAGAGAATTGTTAATCAAAACATGTACTATCATTAGCAAACATAACACACTTATAGTCTTATTTATTTTATAGTAACCTCATCATAGCTAGTACACACGTCTCTCAAAGTTACAACTTCCAACGCAAAACGATCTTAGTACACACACATAATCATGGCACACTCATAATTTATGTATTTCACAAACTCTGACATGGCTCCTTAGTACATTCTTTATTGCGTTTAAATTAAAATACAGAGCTTAAGACACAACACACAGTCCTTTCTTTATTCCTCGGCCAAGAGATGTTCGTCGATCTCTTTGGAGACTTCGACACAGAACTGGAGGAGAGTCTCGGGATGAGCAACCTCTTCGTTAATCTTCTCGTACTCAAGGTGCCAGTGCACAATACTCCCTGCCCCACCGTGCTTAGGGGTCACCTGGATCGTGAGCAAGAAGCTTTTGTACTCTTTCATCAGATCACCTTCAATAACCCTAAACGTGATCAGGTTCTTCTCCAGATCCACCGCCTCGATCCTCTCCTTTGCCACCTTTGCCTCTCCATCTGCACCAATTATATCATTTAATAGTTATATATAGGTCTAAGTTTGAGAATCGACATATATATATATATATATATATATATATATATATATATATATATATATATATATATTAGTGAAACCTAAGATCGATATACACTAGAAGTCTAGAATGGTCTCTTTTTATAGTCACTGCAAAACTTACAAGGTGGCTACATGCTTATAAACTAATTTGTCTGAATTTCCTGGTTATATAAAGAAAAGATATATAAAAAAAAAAAAAAATAACAACGTTAACTTGCCATGAACGTAGTTCCAGAAGATGATAGAGCCGGGTTTGCCCCAATCGCCTTCGTGCAGATCACAGCCCTGAATGTTGCCTGGAGATGCTTTGGAAACATGGTGTGGTTTCCCGGTGAACATGTGATGGAACTGCTCAGCGGAAGCTTTGATCTCCACGTCTGTCTCAAGCTTCCCCACCAAGCTTGACGTCTCTGTTGTCTTCACCTCCTCTTCCGCCGGTTTGTTTGTAGCCTCGACCGTTTTAGGAGGTGCCAACGTCACCTTGGTCTCTGCTTCTTCCGCCCTTGCAGCCTCCACCGTTTTAGTTGGTGCCACGGTCACTGGCGTCTCCGCCTTTTCCTCCATCTTCTTTGCAATTTCAGTAGCAACCTCCGCCATTCTATCTCCTGCTGATTTGGTTATCTTGATGAAATTAGGGTTTTAAAGAGTGATATTCTTTTTATTAGTGAGTTCCCTTTGGAATTCTATAGTCTTTTATATAGAGAAATGGGTGAGCAACTGTTGAAGAAAAAATCTTTTTTGGTGACCACTAACTACCCCATCATTATGACCCACCCGGTGATAGCGATATCGAAAAGATAAAAATGAATTATTTTCATTCAATATTTCCACCTACTCTTTTCATTCAATCTCAATATAAACTGAATTATTTTCATTCAATACTTCCACCTACTCATCCAATCTTATAGTGTATCAGAGCTCAATCAACACGATCCAACCCGATTTATTACTTATCCGATCTCAAAATTGGTTCATCGATTCTTATCCAAACATTATGAGATTAATGGTTAGAGAGCAATTATCTCGAAAAGAGTATTAAGAGATAAAGACCGACGTCGAAAGTTGAAAAAGATTTTTAATAACATATAAAAATATGCACCAATCCATATATCACTATTGGATTTTGAGTTGGAAACTCACATAACTTATTATTTTTAGGCTACTCATTTTCACAAAGTGCCTACGTATGTTACAACGGGCCTCCTCTCGCTTATTTTTCTTTCCATATTAATTTATTTGAAACACTATTTCCCTTTCAAACTTCTTCGTCGTCCCTTCATCTTCAAGATCGGATTCAGAATTTGTTTCATAGGATCTTTCTCTCACGCAATCACTAACTACAATCCACATTGTCTAACATATTCCTTGTATCAGGTAGCTTTGCCATTGGCTGCACCAAATGATGCATTGACAAATTCAATTTCAAACCAGTCTTCATCTGTTGCCTATGATTCTTTGTCACACACGCAACTTGTAGCTGAAACATCTGTTGCAGCAGAACCTGTTTCAGTTGATCTACTTGTGTCAGAACCTCCAGCGATCACACGCTCGATGACAACACGATCCATGAACCAGACTATTAAGAAGAATCTGAGGTATGCAATGACGGCACATCGAATACTTTCTGCTAACGTTGAGCCCAA
Source organism: Orychophragmus violaceus (assembly GCA_030180135.1). NCBI lineage: Eukaryota > Viridiplantae > Streptophyta > Magnoliopsida > Brassicales > Brassicaceae > Orychophragmus > Orychophragmus violaceus. The sequence goes on from CM058232.1 coordinate 95,934,500, forward strand.
TACACATGTGCATGCACTTAAGAACTCTCGATGGCGTGAATCCATGTGTGATGAGATAAATTCTCAACTTAATAATGGAACCTGGTTGCTGGTTCCTCTGGATCCAAAATATAATATGGTGGGATGTTGATGATTTTTTCATATAAAGAGGAAGGCTGATGGTTCCATTGACAAGTTTAAATCATGACTAGTAGTTTACTCAAAGACTAGGTATCAATTACTTTGAAACCTTCAGTCCAGTGGTAAAGCATCCCACAATTCACATAGTGATTTGACAAGCTGTCGCAGGAGGATTGGTTCTTCGGCAGCTTGACATAAATAACATCTTTTTACAAGGAGATCTAACAGAAGATGTGTATATGGTTCAACCACCAGGTTCATTGAAAATGACAAGTCACATTATGTGTGCAAGCTTCGAAAAGCTATATATGGATTTAAGCAAGCTCCACGAACTTGGTATCATGCTTTTCGGGACTTTCTTCTAGATGTTGAATTTCATAATTTGGTGGCTGACACAAGTCTGTTCATCTTCATAGAGATGGTGTTAGCATCTTCGTTCTAATATATGTTGAAGATATTATTGTGATATGCAATTCCTCAAATCATGTGCAACATTTTATTGATCTACTTTCTCAACATTTTTCTCTCAAGGACTTGGGCGATTTCAGTTATTTTTTGGGCATAGAGGTATTGCGATCTTCTTCGGGTCTGCATTTATCACAAACAAAATACATCAATGATTTGTTGCATCGAATGAATATGGCTGCAGCTAATATAGTCGCCACTCCAATAACTGATGCGCCTACTCTCACAGCAAGTTCATGTTCGCTTCTTGTTGATCCAGCTGAGTACATATCGCTCACTGGCAACTTGCAATATCTCTTGTTTACAAGACCATATATCATATTTGTTGTGAATACAATTCGTAGTATATGCATCAGCCTCGAGTTGATCATTTGAACGTGGAAAAGCGAATCTTGCGATATATTTGTGGCACAAAACGAATGAGTCTCTTTTTTTCAGCAAATAATTCACTCCAAGTTCATGCTTTTTCGGACGTAGATTAGGCTGGTGTTCGCGAAAACTATGCGTCTACAAGAGAGTATTTGGTATATGTTGGAAAACATCTGAATTCTTGGTCATCCAAGAAGCATAAAACTTAATCATTCATGGAAGCTAAATACAAGTCTGTTTCTCAAACAACTTCGAAGATAGAGTGGGTCGTTGCGTTATTTGTGAGCTTGATTTTACTTTGTCTCAAATACCAGTGATATATTGTGACAAAATTGAGCAACATGTAGCTTTGGATTTTCATGTCATTTGTGAATTGGTTCAAACATGAGTTGTCTTCTGATCAGCTGACGGATGGCTTAACAAAACCTTAGTATCGCATAAAATTTCAGCCACTGCTATTTAAGATTGGACTCGCTACACTAGCTAGATCCATCTTGAAGGGCTTGTTAAATATGATATTGTATATTATATAATATCATATTTTAGAATTTTGTTTTGTATAAATCTCTATTTTGGACATTAAATCTATTTTGTGTACATATTAGTTGATTTCAACAAGATGTATTCAATCCTATAGTGGTTGCATTATTAGTTGAAAAGACATATTTGAAGGTTTCTAATATTTAACACAAACTTGTGGTTCTTACATGTGTGTGCATTTGTGTACAACTAGGAGTTTTGATATTTGCAACGTATCCCTAAACCTTTTTACAAAAAAAAAAAATATATCCCTGGCTAAACCAAAATAACGTGATGACTAAACATAATAATAACATTCACATATTCTCCAAGTTCTTCTGTTATTTTACCTCTCCGTTTCTTAATAGAAAAGCTCATTTCAACATTTTTTTATTCTTGCATAAGAAGTGATAACAATGTTTAGCGAGAAACTAAATCATAAAAAGTATTATATTATTTTATCAATTATAATCACACGGTTTACTCCGCTCATTTTTCATGTTTATATATGTTCAAACGCATGTCTTTTATAGAGAGAAACTCAAACTCTCTCTCTCCCCTCTAATTCTCTCTCGCTTCTCTCTAACCCGTCTTTTTCATATCTTCATCGTTTCCGGTTGTCGGCGGTGGCTTTGGCTGCCCCGATGACCGGGTTATTTTTGTTTTTGTTTTCTTAGTTTTCTTTCCCAATAAACTCCCGGCTCTTGTTGGGTTCGGCTTTACCTACTTCATGTCGGATTTTGATTCCGGTTATGTGCCGGATGTATCTCCGATTTATGAGCCTATTTGTATTATACTATTTTTAATAAGCTCTTAAATCGGCTATCCCGATTACATCTTAAAATCGGCTCGATCTGAATCCACGGAGCTTGTTAAATTATTTATAATGATCCATTTAATTTGGATTAAAATAAAATAACATAATGAGTGTGTTTGGTAAGATGTTTGGTGAGTGTGTGTTTGGTAAGATGTTTGGTGTGGCAAGTGAAGAGAGTTGGTGATAATGGTGAAAGTTGGTGTGTAATTTTAAATTTGTGTGGTGTTTATGTGTTTGAGTTTGTGTATAAATGGGTGAGTCTTGATCATTTGCAAGACATCCCAAAATCATTCAATAACATCTTCTTTAAGTTTTCTCTTTTATTCTTGTTTTATAATTCTCTTTCTTGTTAAGCAAGAAATCTCTTCTTAAATTTTATTTTCTTCTATTTCTTCTTTCTTTCATAAGAAGAAATGTTTATGAGAGTTTAAGTGAGATAAAAATGTTTTAGTATATATTCCAACATGGTATCAGAGCAAAAGACGGTTCGAAGGACGATCGACGGCAAACATTAAGCAAGACGAAGCAATAAGCAATACACAAATTAGCAAGAAGAGCAATACACGAGAAATCATGGCGTCACACCTACACGCATCTCAACCTGTTGTTGTTTTCGACGGTAAAAATTACGAGGTTTGGGCCGCAAGAATGAAGACGACGCTAATCATTCGAGAATTGTGGGATGTTGTGGAAAATGGAGTTCCACCACAACCACAAGAAACCATGAGTACTACAAAAACTCCTGAAACTTCGTCAGGTACTCAATCAAAAATCTCAAGTTGGAAAGAGTCGAAGATGAAGGATATGACGGCTCTCCAGCTGTTGCAACATACCGTCACCGATGCGGTGTCCATGAAGATTATATCGGCGACAACATCTAAAGATGCGTGGGAAAAATTACAAGAGTCCTACCAAGGTAACCCTCAAGCTATACTTGTGAAGCTACAATCTCTCCATAGAGATTTTGAAAATATCAAGATGAAGGATGGAGAAAGGATCAGATCCTTCACTGATAGGATCATCGATGTTTCAAATGAAATGGAGCAATTAGGGGAAAGAAAAACGGATTACAAAATAGTTCGTAAAACCTTAACCTCAATGCCGAGACATTATGGAAATCTGGCGGCGCTAATGGAAGAAACTAAAGATTTGAAGAACATCAATGTAATTGATCTTGTAGGATCTTTGGTTTCCCATGAATCAAAGTTCTTACAGACAAAGAAAGAAGTTCCGAAGGAGCTTTCCATGTCGATTCAAAGGTGCAAGATTTTTCAAGAAAGGAGAAAGTAGTAAAGAGAAACCTAAATGGAAGGGCAAAGAGAAACGATGGTGTGTTTACTGCAAGAAGGACAACCACAACGAAGCTGATTGTTACTTGAAGAACAAGAGGCCAAACCAGCACTGGAGGAAATCCAAAGAATGTTTCTTTGCGGGAAGCTGAGACATTTTGCACGAGAATGTCGAAGCAAACAAGGCCAGCATGCGTAAGTTACAAATGTCGAGGAACATAAATTGTTCTCTGCCGAGGAAACAATTGTGAAGATACCAAAGAAAGAAACATGGCTGATCGATAGTGGATGCACTAACCACATGTCTAAAGATGCAAGGTACTTCACAACTATCAACAAAAATGTGAAAGTTCCTATTCGAGTTGCAAATGGAACTGTAATAATGACAGAAGGAAAATGTAACATACTTGTGAAGACTAAGGTGGGAGAGAGGATCATCAAAGATGTATTATATGTTCCAGACCTGAATAAGAACCTGCTTAGTGTTCCCCAAATGTTGCTACATGGCTATGAGCTTATCTTCAAGGGAACTCAATACATAATTCACGATCAAATGGGAATGAAGATTGCTCAGGTGGAGATGGAAAATAAAATTTTCCCTCTTGGTCTTTCCGGAGCAGAAGAAGCCTCCTACAATATAAGAGACGAACTAGTTGGTGAACTATGGCATAAAATACTTGGTCGTAGTAGCCATACGTACATAAAGAAGTTACTGCAAAACCACCTGGCAAGGGGAGTCCCGAATCTCTACGATTACAATGACGTATGTCAAGCATGCCAGCTAGGAAAACAAGCGCGGGTCACAAAACCTCACTAACTCATCTTAAAGTGTTTGGATGTGTGTGTTATGTCCACATACTAGATGAAAGGAGGAGCAAACTGGAAGACAAAGCACAAAAAGAGTACTTATTGGTTATAACAGTCAAATCAAAGGCTATCGGGTTTACTTGGCGGAAAAGAAAACCGTAATAGTAGCAAGAGATGTTACCTTTGATGAAGGAAGAATCTGGGATTGGAGTCAAAAGTCAGAGAATGACAGAGGTCTCCAACAAACTATCTCAGATCCATTCAAAGAGGTTAGTTGTGCTCAACCTTCTGTACCTACCAATGGTGGACAACGTGATGAAGAAGTAACAAATGGATTCGTTCCTACCAACAACGGAGAAGTAACATCAACGGCGAGTTCCTCATCTATGAAAACTCTACGAACAAGAAGTATGCCAGAACTAATGGTTTTCACTCCACGAGTCTTGACTACAGTGCTGACATGATGGATGCATGTTTTGTCTGCACGGTTGAACCTAACTGTTTTGAAGAAGCAGTCAAGCATCCAGAATGGAGGGATGCAATGCAAGAAGAAATCAATATGATTGAGAAGAACAATACTTGAGAGTTGGTAAAAAGACCCGAGGAAAAGAAAGCCATCACAGTCAAGTGGATTTACAAGTTGAAGACTGCAGCAGATGGAACCTTACAGAAGTATAAAGCCAGAATGGTTGCAAGGGGATTCTGTCAGAAATACGGTGAAGACTACACTGAGACATTTGCTCCCGTCTCGAGGTATGACACCATTCGACTTATAATTGCAATTGCAGCACAAAAGAGTTGGGCACTACATCATATGGATGTGAAGTATGCATTTTTAAATAGAAAACTTGAGGAAAAAGTGTTCGTAGAAAACCTCAAGGATTTGAAGTCAAAGGGAAGGAAGAACACGTACTAAAACTCAAGAAGGCATTGTACGGTCTAAAAAAGGGCATGGTATATCAAGATTGATGGTCATTTTCTGCAACAAGGATTGGAAAGATGTTCATACGAAGCAGCCGTATACATCCGCGGAAACGGTAAAGATACTCTAATGATCTCTTTGTATGTAGATGACATGATCATAACAGGAATCAATGAAGAAGACATCAACAAGTTCAAAGGAGAGATGATGAGCTACTTTGAGATGACAGACCTTGGCCATATGGAGTATTTTCTTGGGATGGAGATATGTCAAAGTGCAGAACGAGTTTTCTTATCTCAGAAAAGTATGCAAACAAGCTCCTGGAGAAATTCAAGATGACTGATTGCAAATCAGTTAGCACACCGATGGTGCTACATGAGAAGAATATTGATGAGCAAGAGTATAATCCAGCCGACGCTGCAGAATACAGAAGCATGGTGGGGAGCTTGTTATATCTGACCGCTACAAGGCCTGATTTGATGTTTTCTGCAAGTTATCTTTCAAGATACATGAGCAATCCACAAATGATGCACTATCAACAAGCAAAGCGAGTATTGAGGTATGTCAAGTGGACAACTGAACTCGACTTATTTTTCAAGACATAAAATTCAACATTATTGCAGAGATATTGCGATAGTGATTAGGCTGGAAGTCAAAATGATATGAAGAGTACAAGCGGTTATTTGTTCAAGTTAGGAGGATCAATTATCTCTTGGCAGACAAAGAAACAAGATGTTGTTGCACAATCAACTGCAGAAGCAGAGTACATCTCCGCAACGGATGTGGTGAATTAGACTGTTTGGCTCCGAAACTTACTCGAGAGTCTTGGATTCAAGCAAGAAGAAGGTACACTGATTTTTGTGATAATAGTTCAGCTATCGCCATCGGAAAAAATCCAGTTCAACACCGGAGAACCAAGCATATCAACATAAAATTTCATGTGGTGCGAGAAGCTGAGAACAATGGAACTATCAAGATGAAGTATTGCAAAGGAGAATATCAGTTGGCAGACATCTTTACGAAATCTTTGTCAAAAACAAGATTTGAAGAAATGAGGAACAACCTTGGTTTGAAATTCAAATGGATCAAGGAAGAGTCTTAAGTTATATATAATTATCCATTTAATTTTGATTAAAATAAAATAACATAATGAGTGTGTTTGGTAAGATGTTTGCTTAGTGTGTTTGGTAAGATGTTTAGTGTGGTTAGTGAAGAGAGTTAGTGATAATGGTGAGAGTTGGTGTTAATGGTGAGAGTTGGTGTGTAATTTTAAATTTGTGTGGTTGTTATGTGTTTGTGTATAAATAGGTGAGTTTTGATCATTTGCAAGACATCCCAAAATCATTCAATAACATCTTCTCTAAGTTTTCTCTCTTATTCTTTTTTTTATAATTTTCTTTCTTGTTAAGCAAGAAATCTCTTCTTAAGTTTTATTTTCTTGTTTTTCTTCTTTCTTTCATAAGAAGAAATGTTTATGAGAGTTTAAGTGAGATAAAGTTGTTTTAGTATATTCCAACAGAGCTTTTCTGTCAAGAACCTGATGATTCTGTTCTTTCTTCATTCTCCTTACCGTGCGCTTTGGCCGGTTGGATCTATGTCCACTCGAGTTGACTGGGTCCGGCGGATCTTTTGTTCCTGCAATGAATCCGTTTTGATTTTGCAGATTGAGGCGCTTCTTCGCGGAGGTTGTTGTGTTGACGGAACCAGGCTCACTTCCAATCCGGTGTTCTTACAGATCAATGCCAAGATCAGCAGGCAAAGGCGGTGCAACGGCGACGGCATACAGCAGCGGCTGGAAAATTTGTCGGCGAGGTACATGCTACCATTGCGTCTTCGTCTGACACATGGTGGTGACATTGATCTGTCGTGTCACTTTCCCTACGATTTTCAGTTTTCTAGCTTGTAATGGGCCTTTGGGCCTTCGCTTTGTACTTCATTTAATTCTGCACTTGTACTTACCTATTTGGCCCATTTGGGCAGTTTAATAAAACTAAGTTGCTGCAAAAAAAATATATATGTTCAAACGCATTTGCAATTTGCTTTATAACCTAAAACTAATTGGTAATAAGTAGATTCGTCCAAGTCCCTTATATATTAGTCAATGTTCCTCCCAACTTTTAATGTGGGACAATTACACTCTCTAAAGATTAATGCATCATGGTCCATTAGTCTCTTCAATATCTCAATACCTTCTTTCGAGATAATGGTGGTCCTTCTAACCATTAATCTCGACAGACCATCAATCTAAGGGTCCGAAAACACGGATCATTTTTAAACCAGGTTATAAAAATGTGTGGGTCAGATTCTCAATCACCGAGAACTTGTTTATTTATTTATTTTAACTTGTCTAAACAAATTACAGAGAAGCAATCCTAGGACAAAATTAGGATTTTAGGTTCGTTTCAGGAATCAGAACAAGGTTTGGTAGGAATTGAATTTTGTTATCCCTTTGATCTTGACATACATATACACTCAAAACCAGATGTGAAGGTGTAAAATCTCAATAAAATCTGTGTTAATTGCAAGACTGAGTAAGAGAGGCCAGCTTATTTCGGCCTCAGGTCATAAAGATCTTGATAAATGGCTGTCGGGATCTCGAATTTGCATTGTGAATTTTTTCCTTTAGTATTTGCCGTTGCTTTTTACTATTCTCTTATAATAATTTAAAATTATTTGTATATATACTAAAGAAAGGCATATGACGTCAATACAAGAAAAAAGAGTGGCATAGACCGATCGGTTGGTTTTTGGTTGATTGATATGGTTCAAAATAATACTTATCAGTTTGGCCATCTAAAGGACCTAGACAGCCAATTTTAAAACTTTTTTTAAAATAACTAATTAATAAAAATGACAGCTTTTGTGTAGCAAATGAAAGTTACAATGACTTACAATCACGGGCTTCTAAGGCCATCTGACACCTCTTTTTTCTTGTCACATAAAGTATCTTTTTTTTTTTTGATCAAAGTCACATAAAGTATCTAATATAGGTCTACAACCCATATGATTGTTTAAGTCTAAAAATGAAATTGAACATTGAACAAGCACTAAGCCGACAAAAGTAAAAAAAGAAAAAAGAAAAAAGAAAAAAGAACAAAGAACATGCGAGAGAAAGCGGTGAGTTAGACTTTCGACGTCGTGTCATCAAAGAAAAAAATGTGATATGCATGGAAGAATTGGTAGATGATTCAACTTCAGTGCTTGTCACTTCACATAGCTTTTCGTCTCCTTGATCCTGAACTGGATTTAATCCTTATCTATTTTTGGGTAATAAGGGACGAAATGCTTCTGAAAGTTGAAAATAAGCGCCGAGTCTAGGTAAAGACCAAAGATACTGAACGACCGACCTCGAAATTATTCTACTTATTTTTTGCCTGGTTCTGGCAATGAGCTTTGCTATGAGGGCCATCCTCTCGTAGGGGAAAGTACGTCATATACCGACACCCCACGAGCACTGCTTGTTATAAGCATTAGGGACCATTGGTAGTGTAACGCCCCGTCCGTCCCTACCGGTGAGTCACCCATCTCTCTCCCGGATTCGTGGGCCCTACTCTTATCTGACGGTCGGTGCGTTATTTTTGGTAGGCCCGACCGAGTAATTTATTGACCCTACAATCACCACATAATCTTTTTCTATGTGTTTTGTCCTCACACACATGCTACCATAAGTCACTTCCCGGAAGGTCATCCACTACAAGAAAAACTGTATTTAGCTACAGATTAGCTACGGATTCTTCCGTAGCTAATTTTTTCAGCTACGGATTGCTACGGATTAGCTACGAATTCAAATCGTAGCAAGATCGTACCTATCCGTAGCTAATCCGTAGCTATTTAACTACGAATATGGGTCGTAGCTATACGTAGCTACATAACTATGAATAGCTACGGATAAGTCGTAGAAAACAATAGCTACGATTAGCTACGCCATTTGTTGTAGCTAATTAGCTACAAAATAGTTTGTAACTATTCGCAACTATATATATTGTATAGCTACGGATAGCTACGAATATATCCGTAGCTATTGAAACCCTAAACAAACCCTAAAACTCTAACTAATAAAATTATAATTAGTATAATATTTCCAAAAATAAGTTTTAACACTTATAAATTAAAAAATATATTATAAATTTATTATTTATAAATTAAACCCTAACCACAACACTTATAACTCTATACCCTAAAACATAATCATACTATAAACCTTACTCTTAATCAAAAACTATAAAACTAAAATATAAATCTAGTTATATATACATAAAACTAATATTTAAACACTTACATATATAGTTTACATATAATAAATTAAAACTCTAAACCTTAAACCCTAAACCCTAAACAAACCCTATAACTCTAAAGTATAAATAAATTTCTAATCAATAAATTTTAATTACTATAACATAGCCAAATATAAACCTAAGATTCAACACAGAAAAATATATTCAAAACTATTATTTTCAAACATTAACTTATAACTTTAAACACAACCCTTCAAACCATATACCGTAAACCATAATCATTATCTAAACCTTACTCTTAACCATTTTTTTTTTTTTTTTGAACAACACCTTACTCTTAACCATAAAATATAAAATCAAAATGTAAAATTTAATTATATATAGATACAACTAATATTTAAACATTTACATATATAGTTTATATAAAAAATTAAAACTCTAAACCCTAAACCCTACAAAACCCCAAAACTCTAAAATATAAATAAAATTATAATTAACAAAATTTCAACTACTATAACATATCCAAACTTTAGATTCAACACTTATACATTTTTTTTGTTTCAAAAAATCAATAAAAGTTTCATCTTCTATATTTTTAAACTTAACATCAATAAAAAATATTGCAAACAAAAACTACATCAAATCTAATCATTTATTAGTTAGTATATATCTTCATTTTATTATTATAAATTATTTATAAATTTTATCATTTTTTATAAAAAAATTTCATAAAGTTTTAAATTTTACATTTTAAGATTTTTTTGCCATTTGTATTATTTTATTTCACCTTTTGATTATTAAATACTAGTTATCCTCAAAAAAATTCTATTGGTTAAACTCATATCACTCGGATCAAACTATGAGCCGTTAGATCTCATCTCCTTTTCTAATCTCAACCATTCATTTTTAACCTAATTTTAAAGTGTCGCACCTCTTCTCACCTTTTTTCTTGTGAGCCGTAACACACTTTCATCACACCTTTTTTTTTCCAGCCTCTTCTTCTTCGATCCTCATTCTTCTCACCTTTCTCATCTCCAGTTTCGATCCAACCACATCCACCTTCGAGTTCCATCGATTCTCAGCCACCACCTTCACCGTACACCACCAAAAGAGCAATCTCCCTCCTCCACCGCACCTCTCTTCTCGGAATCGCGCCTGAGCCGATGGGAGATAAAGAAGCCGCGACGAGTCTTGGGGAAACAGAAGCTTGACTGAAGACACGAGTCATGGGGAAATAGAAGAAGAGCCGTCGACACACAGTTCCGGCGAAGGCGCTCGACGAAGGCCCTCATTAAAACATTATATTAATTATTTAATGTATTTTTATTTTATTATAAATAATAATTTTAATAAAAGAAATTTCTGATTGGTTTTTTTTTTTTTTTTTTTTTTTTTTTTTAAATTATATGATTTAGCTACGACTATTCTGGTAGATATTCGTAGTTAAAGTTACGAACTATTGTCATAGCCAGTCGTAGCTAATATAGCTACAGCCACAGTTAAAAATCCTTCTAGGGCTTTGAGCGCCTTCTCTCTCTAAACCTAAAAGGCTCTCGCTTCTTTCTTCTTTAGTTTTGCGCCGCCTCTCCACTTTCCGGCTCCGGTCCGGTGGTGTGAGAGGGCTTTCTTTTCTTTTCTTCTTCTTTACCCTCCGCTCTTCATCCGCGGTAACTCAAGCTCCAGTTCCCAGTTGCTGTGGCGGGCTCTCGGTGGTTCGGGTTTCGTGTAGGCAGACGGAGGCTCGGAGGCGGCGGATCTGCTCAGATCTGGATCTCTGAGGACAGGATCCGGTGACGTTGCCTCCAGATCCGGTTCCGATGGCCTCCGTTTCTGCTCTCTGCCGTGTTTTCGCTCTTGTTCGTGTAGGTGATGGCCGGGGGTTTGGAGGTGGAGTTTGCGCCGGCGGGGTAGTGGGGAAGGGGTTGCATGAACTTGGGTAGCTCTTACTAGCCTTTAGCCATGAGGGCGGCACACGGAGTGAACGGGGTTACCTTCGCGGCTGAGTACGGCGACGGATTCTCGGATCCGGTCTGCTCCTCTTCTTTCGTCGAACTCCGGCAACGACTCCTCCTCCGCCTGTATTCTGGGCATAGTCTGTCGCTTGGCGGATTTGTAGCTTCTCGGTAGGTGACGGCTCCTCTAACGGCCTAGAGTTTCAGTCTCGGAAGCGTGCTTCTCTCAGTCTTGGTGGTGGCGGCGCGGCGGTCGTCAGCGTTGAAGGCGGCGGCGAGCTAAGACTAGGGTTTCGCAATAGTTTTTGGGCTGTTCTTTTGTGGGCTCTTGGGCTGGATATTTTGTGTTTACGAGGCCCATTATGGGATTAAGTTGGGCTTTAATTTTTATTTCATTTGCTTGTAAAAAAAAAAAAAAAAAAAAAAAAACTATTATATATTATATGAACACCCTTTGACAAAAAAAAAAAGCTAATATAGCTACGAACAAGTGTTGTAGCTATCCGTAGCAATTAGCTACGGAACTGTTCGTAGCTATGCCGTAGAAAGCTTGCCTGCGGATAGATACGGATTCTCATTTGCTACGAGCGTTTAGGCGGGGATAGCGTTCGTAGCTATCCGTAGCTAATTTAGCTACGGATATTGGGCCATAGCTACGAAATAATCCGTAGCTATGACCCAGATTTCTTGTAGTGATCCATCCTGGGACTACTCCAGCCCAAGCACGCTTAACTCTGGAGCTCGTTCAGGCAAGTGACCGGAAAAGGTAAGTGCACTTGGTGATATAGGTAGTCAAATTAATTCATTTAAGCTCATTCTCAAATGGGTCGGGCCAGGGCCATTACAAATTCTCCCCCATTTAATGGAAATTTGTCCCCGAATTCCGCAGCAATCATAACCCTCAAACCCCAGGATTGTCTCTCGAGACAGAATCGGTTTGACTTCCCTGAGCTCTGATACCACTTGTAACGCACCGTCCGCCCCTAACGGTGAGTCACCCATCCCTCTCCCGGGCTCGTGGGCCCCACCCCTGTCCGACGGACGGTGCGTTATTTTTGCTAGGCCCGACCGAGTAATTTACTGACCCTACAATCACCCCATGACTTTTTTCCATGTGTTTTGTCCTCACACACATGCTATCACGAATCACTTCCCGGAAGGTCACCTATCCTGTGACTACTCCTGCCCAAGCACGCTTAACACTGAAGTTCTTTCAGGCAAATGACCGAAAAAGGTAAATGCATTTGGTGATATAGGTAACCAAATTAATTCATTTAAGCTCATTCTCAAATGGGTCGGGCCAGAGCCATTACAGGTAGGGTCAGAAAGCTTCAGTCATAGGAACTTAGACCAACCACGACTGAAACGGATCTTGATCTCTGAACGAGATCTCATAGCTAGTTAGCAATACTCTTGTTTTCTGAGTTGTTTGCTAGGCATTAAAAAACCTAATACTGTACGTTCACTCATTGATGAAACCGAGCGTTTCTACGTAATAATATCGGTTAGAAAGAAACTGTCTTCCAATAAAGAAAATTAATTTCCTTCAAAAAACAAATAAAAAGAATTAATTGCTTTTTTTTAAAAGAATAATTGCTTTCTTTGCGACTTGAATTGAATCAAGTAATGTCCACACTACTATTCCAAACATTAATACCTTAAATCTATTAATTATTCTGATTTAATTATCGCAGATTTAACTAGATATTTTGGTTATCTAAATACTGATTCAAACATTTGTTTGCCAGCTATTGATTCTAAAATTTAATTGACGTGTCTCTTTACTACTTATGAACCTTGTTTGGAATTGCGCTAGGCGCTGTATGCGCGGTCGACAAGGGCCTAGCGATTTATCGAAAACTCGGGGATTAAACGGGGCGTAATCGGAGCCTAGTTTTTATGTATTTTACGGATTTATTTAATATATATATTACTTTTGTAGAATGATACCGAATATAGTTGCTAGTCTAGTGGTTCACGAGGGAGTATAATGATTTCTTGGGTACCGGTTCGATCATCTCCATCACCATTTTGTTATTTTCCCTGTCGTTACATATAGAGACTCTTATATATATATATACGATAGTGTTAATATAATATGTACGATACAATAAAAAAAAGTCAGCAACTGGGACCCGCATAATAGCACTATAATTTTTAAAGAGTATTTAGGCTGGGTGACCATACACCAGCCAATATTAAATTCATGACCATGTTCCTTTTTCCAAAAAATTTGTGACTAAAATGTCCCTACTCCCCTATGGATACTATTCTCTTAGCTCATATTTTCTGTCTGAGAAATGTTCATCGCGTGGGTTCAGCAAGGGGCTCCCCTATCCCACTAGCCTTAAACTTATCCTCTTCTACGACATCTTTATCAGATCTGACATTTTTTTTATTTGAACCAGCGAATTTATTAAGGAAGAGGAAGACGAGATCCGATCTCAAGCGTCATCGACAGATTCCGATTCACCCGATCTTCTTCTTCACCGCCGCCGGGACGAGTTACGGTAACGGTGGCTTCGACAGATCCACCTTCTTATTATATAACTCCTCCGGCTTGTTCGTCACAACAGAAGGATCCGACTCGTTGGCTCTTGTGAAGTGCACCTCAAAGAAGATACAAAGCATCGTTGTTGTCTTTGTTGATTATTAAATCGTCGATGAGCATAATCATGAAAAGTCATCGCTGTTTCGTCTAAGGTACGGTTCCGGTTATGCTTTGAGGAGATTAGTCGGTCCAATTTTGTTTAGGTCTCTATTACCTTCCGCGCAGGGTTCTGATTGTTTTTCCCCTGTTTTTGTGTAACGAATCAAACTTTTGTGTATCAAGGTTCAATACAAGAGATGAGATAACATGTTGAATACACCATTTTTGCATAAATTATCACATGTAACTAAAATGTTAACAACACTAAATAAAATGTTAGTGACTAAAATTAAAATCTTAGCATTCCAAATATATCAGATATGCAAATATAAAATAACATATATATCGAAAATGTTAGCAGCATCAAATAAAATTTTAGCATCTCCAAATAAAATATTAATGTTATACATTCAAAATATCATATGTATCAAAATTGTTAGCAGAGGCAATTTCGTGGCCAAAAATCATTCTGAATTTCCTTACAATATACTGTGCATGTCAGAGATATTTTGAAGAGAAGATTTTGCAAATCTTCGACGTCATCCTTCTCTCAGCGAGCAAGTGGGACGATGGCTTACGTGTCAATTTTGGAGGGTATCTGGGTAATTTCGACCACCCGAAATTAGTTTCAAAAGACAATTTCCTTTCTACCTAATATTTCACACGTTTGTGGTTTATTAGCTAATTGTCCCATTTTTAAAATAGATATGTTCAACATCCCACATTGGTAATAGAGGATACCAAAAAACTAAGTCTAAAAATAAAGGTTTTCTTCCTCTTGGACTAACAGGCTTCAACTAGCCGTGGCCCATCAATATTGTTGGGCTTGAAAAAAAGTTAAATATAAAATAAATCGGTTAATTAATCCGATTTAAGGCGATTAATTACATTAGGCGGACGATTAATTAGGTTTAATCGTCTACCGCGTAATTACGCCGAATTGGTCAAAGTTGCCGCGGTTGACCTCCGTTCCGCGATTTTGCGGCCGCAAACGCGGTGTTTCGGCCGCGTTTTTGATCACTACAAGAAAAAACTCAAAAATGACAGAAAATATGTCGGTTATATTTCGTCGGTTTTTCGTTGGAAATTGCTGACGGAAAACCGACAAACGTAAAATCGACGATAAACCGATGGTCGTTCCGTCGGAATCATAAACTGACGGAAAACCGACGGTTTCTAAAGCTGACGAAAAACAGACGGTCCGTCGGTTATCAGTCGATTTTCCGTCAGTTTCTATTAATTTTTTTTAAAATATTTTATTTTAAATTTTTATTTAAAATAAAATCTAAAATATTATTAAAATTTAAAATATTTATTAAAAACATTAAATATATGTTTTTCATTAAACACTAAACCCGAGAATTCTACATCCCCGAACCCGTCCATGAACCCGTCCCCGAACCTGAACCTGTCCCCATCATCCCCATATGCGACCTCGACACGTAGTTAGCAAACCTCGCGTCAATCTCGTTGAACTTTTCCATCATCTTCTCCTGGCTTGTCCTTAAACTCGAGATCACATCGTCTTTAGCCTTCAATTGCGCCTCATATTCCGCCTATGTGGGAATATAGTGAGAAGACGTTGCAGAATTTCAGTTTTTGGCTCAAACTGCCTAAACCGAACCAACGTCCTTTGCTCTTTGGTGTTTCCTATACAACAACTGAGAAAACAAACTTTACAAATAAATTAAAATTAACTAAATATTTATAAAATATTAAATGTATAACTCACCTCAACGACAATGTCGTTGATCGCTTCGTCTGAAAGGGAAGTGGAAGTGGACCCAACCTCAGACTGTTGGGAGAGGAGCATGTCCGAAGCTCGCTTCTTCGAGTCCTCGATGACTCGGCGAGCGATCGGATTTTGGATGGTGCCGTCTTGCTTGCTTTTGTGGGTGAATTCCAAAACCTCGAGGTAAGGTGGGTTTGAGTCCATGTTTCCTGACATGCAAACAAATAACTTTATTATTATAAAACAATTTAAATTATAATATTGTACAACAAAAAAAATTTGAAACTTACAAAGTTGTACTCGGCCTGAACCGAATTCATTGCTTCCAGATCATGTGTCGATATCCCGCCACCGTTCCTTTGACTCCTCTAGTTCTACGAGTTTGAGGAAGATGTATCTGCTGTGGCCGGATTGGTCCAATGAACCAGCAGACCTTCCCAAACCGTCTGGGACGGTCCAAGCGATATCTTACCTTTCCGCCACAGCCGCTTCCAATCGCATTGCGTCTTTGAATACTTTTGAACGCATTTTTGGTGAAAATTATTCTCCACCTCTAAAGTATGATGTGAATCCCAAGTATACTCTTGCTACAAAAAAATATCATTAGTAATAAAACTTTTTAAAAACATAATAAAAAAACTAATCCTTAACGATAAACTTACCGTGAATTGACGAAATCAGTTATGCTTATCTTCCAAAGGCATTTTCTGGTAGGTCAAGTAAGCTTGTCTGAGCATGCCATGCATCATTTTCAAGATGCATCTAGAAATCTTCGCCTCAGTATAACAAAACCTAAAATACATCAAAATAAATATCAATTCGAATAATTAAATTTAGAAAAGTTATTTACGTTTTAAAAAATAGATACCAGTAAGCGTTATGGCCGCGAAGTTCGGAATCGAGCCTTATGAACCGCTCTCGTCCGGGCTGGCTCACAACAAGCTTGATCTTGCAGCGATTGAAAAGGGGTTAGGCTGTGGGGGTATTGGAGTCTCCGAAACCTGAGTCGGTGTCCGCTGGCTATTGCTCTGCGGTAGGTCATTCTGCACAAACTGACGGCCCTGATGAATATTGCCTTCCATGCCTTCCAAATGGGTTGAAACCATCGGTACATAATCCGAGGTATACGTTACATGGCTCATAAGAAAAATTTGTATATACTCTCTGAAAATGTTGCCACGCCTCTGCATCTGAAGGATGTGCAATCTCTTCTCCTCTACTATGCCAACATGCCATCTCATTCCCCCCACGGTCTGTTGAGATTGGTATAACTCTTCAGCATATCGGTTAACAGTAAATTCCACATCCGTTTGACCGGAACTTTAACTCTTCCCCTTGTATCCTGATACCGCGGATCAGTGTTCTAAAACGCGGCCTAGGCGGCCGTCTAGGCGGCGCCTAGGCGCTAGGCGGTGGTCGGGCGTCCCGATTTTACATTATGCGGTGGGTTATGCGGTTTTAAAAAAATCGGACGCCTAATAACATCTAGGCGGACAATTACGCGGCCTAGGCGGGTGCCTAGGCGGATTCTAGGCGGCCGTTTTGAATTTTTTTTTAAAAAAAATTGTATAATTATATCTTATTGTGTAAGTCAAGACTCTTTAGTTTAAATCATATTTATTTTAATTTTTTAGACCAAGAAAATGTAATTCATTTTGGGAGTAAGTTTAAAAATTATATATACTTATTTAATTTTTTTATAAAGATTATGATTTCTATATTATCGTTGGATATCATTTATATATTTTAAAACTATATTTTTACTTTATTCTATCAAAGTTTATTCAATTTGTTATTTGAACCTATATTTTATTCTTTTTCTAAAACTATAATATAAAAGATTTATTCAATATGAAATTTAAATATATATATATATGTATATATATATATATGTATATATGTATATTATCTGTATAGGCTCCGCTTAGGCGTCCGCGTATACGGCTAGGTGCTAGGCGTTCGTCCACCGCCTAGGGAGCGCCTAGCGCGTTTTAGAACACTGCCGCGGATGCTTACAAAATCTACATTCAGAACGGTTTTCATCTTCTCGCCAATATATCATACAGTTGTTGATGCATATATCTATCATCTGATATAGCAATCCAAGCCCCTTGACAAGATTCTGAAGCTCGTAGTATGAAGCAAGTGCAAGATTATCTTTGGGAAGAAGGCCTTTCACAAAATCGCAAATTGCATCTATACATTCCTCTGCCAAATTGTAATGCGTCTTTAATTATGTTCATTAATCTAGTAGCAGATGATACAGTGGCCGCTATTATGCGTCTAACATGTAAAAAAATCTCCTCGCTTCTGCATTAGGCTCTTCTACACTAATATTTTGGTATTCACATACATCCTTAAAATTTTCTCGATAAACGCCGACGCGACGAGAAACCGGCCACTAGTTACAAAGCTTCAATAAGGCTTCAATAAGGCGTTCCATCATTAACCTTATCTAGCGAACCAAATCAATTTGGTCCGGTTGATTCCGGTTTGATTCTGTCAGACAAGACCGCATCGATTTTGACCTACCGGTTTACAGATGCGGGAATCGATGCGACTGCTATAGTAGATGTGAGAATCGATGAGTTTCCTAGGCAATTATGATTGCTGCGGGAATCGAAGTGTCTCAGCTTCTTAAACACGACACCCTCCTTCTCTCTATAAATATTTCCTCTCCATTTCTCATGTTCTCATTTCTACGCGAGTGAAGATGAAGAAAAAGGTAATTTATTTGCTCCCTGCCGGTTTTATTTTCCGATTTTTCCTCCGCCGTCGCTCAGCCGTAGATCCTTAGGATTTTAGATTCAGGTCTCCCTTTAGTTGTTGTGTTCTTCGTCTATTCATCAGTAGATATGTCTGTGATTCGCTGCTCGACGAGTAAGGATAAGGAAGTTGTTTCTGTGTCGTCTGGCGAGAATTCTCCAAAGCGGCGTGTCATCTCGTCCGGGTCGTCTTCTACGAGCACGTCTTCCGACTTAAGACGGCACCCCTGCTATAACGCTCTCAAGGATTCGGAGTACCGTTGCGAGATATCACAACTGGCGGACACGGCGACAAGTTCGGGTCAAAATGAATTCGTGATCCCCCAAATCCGGGATACCAATGCTAACGATTCAGAGGATGAAGCAGGCGTCGATAAGGATGGCTCTGGTGAAGATTCGATTCCTTCTGCCGAGTTCCCGATCACTTCAGGGGGATTTGCGAACATGTTCCAGACTCTTTCCGATGAAGAATCAGTCAGATCGGCGCTTTCAGGTTGTGGCGCCGACCCGAGAATCAATATTATCATACCTGGGCAGATGGATCGTCCTTGGACTCCTCCTCTTGGCTTTGTCTGTCTTTACGAGTCCTACTTCCTCAATGTTGACACGTCGGGAAGCCGGCTTTGGCTTCCTCTACCAGATTTACTCATATCCTATTGTGCTCGGCGCGAGCTTGCCATCTCGTAGATGTCGGCGACTGCTGTTCGCCAATTGGTGTGCCTTCTCGTCTTGGGGACGAGTGCGACATCCCTATCAGTGTCAGAATTTTCAAAGAGATGACTTCCATAAGTCACATGAAGAATACCAGTCCTGGATGTTACACCGTCAGGATGAGAGCGGATCAAGGTGTCGTAACGAACGCACCAAGTAAAGTGCGTGTTTGGCAGAGATACTATTTCTATGCCGAGATAACGCCCCTGGTCATTCCCTACGGCCATAGTCCCCCTAGATCGTCATGGAATACTAACTTCGGTAGATATTATTCCGCCCTTACATTTTTCATTTCTCGGTCATTTACTTAATTGCTTTTCTTCTTTTCAGTGCGCCATCCCTTCTACAAGCCATATCTAGACAAATTCTTTGCCATTGTCGAGAAGATTAAGTGTCTCAGTCTTCGCAAGTGGGGTGATATCACTCGAACACGAATCAACAAATCTCGCCCAAAGATTGCTAAAGGTACTCTTCCTCTTTTCTTGTCTTGGCGTTTTGCGGCTTTATATTTCTAAAAACATTTTTATTCTTGCATTCGAGTGTAATACTCAAGAGAAAGTCGACCCGGCAGATTTGAAGAAACCTAGGATGGGAAAGTTGAAGATGATAACAGTCGATTACTCGAAGAAGCTTGCCTCGGCTTCTTCCTCGGCCGAGAAGCCAAAGGAGGCTACCCCTAATCATCCTTCCACCCAAGGCGGCGGTGAGCCGTCATCTGCTCAGGTTGCGAAATCTCCTGCCAAGGAGATTGTGGCGGCGAAGCCTGCATCGGTGGCTCCTTCTCTGATGGCTCCTCCTAAAGCCCCCTCTACTAAGGTTTCTTCGAAGACTCAATCGAGGAAGAGGTCGGCTCCTGACACGCCGGTGTTGGAAGGCCCATGTAAAAAGGTCAAGTACCTGGATGCATGGACTCGGCTATCTTGGGAAAGAGGTGACGTGGTTGGAGCCGGTTCGGGTGAGAAGAGGCCATTTCTTTCTCGCAAAGAGGTTGTGATGACTCGCCCCTGTAGCTCTCAAAAGGATGCGGACATCGCCACTCGGCCATCCATCCACAACTTTGCTTATCACTATGAGAGCGAATTTCCTTTCGTCCAGAACACCCAGGCTTGCTTCGACCTGCTTACCTGTTTGAGAGGAAGCGACGCCGATTGGCCTGCCCAAGAGAAGCTCCCGCACTCTGAGGCGATTATTAATCTTAAGGGAGCCGAGGCGGAAGTAAGTATTCCTTTTTCCTTTGATTTAGTTTCTCTTTAGTTAATTCTCACGACCTTCTTTCTTAGTTGATTGCGGCATCGAATCGGGTTATCCTGGAGAGCACCTGGGACGCTCACTCGTTGATTGAGGCGTTGAAGAAACGAGAGTCTCAACTCGAAAAATCGAAGGATGAGAATCGCCAACTCTCAGAGAGGCTTTGCGAGGCGGACGATAAAGTACGCAAAGCCGACGAGAAGGCAAAGGCTGATCGCGAGATGTACGAATCGGAGGCGCTGCGTCACAAGAAACTCTGTGAAGACAATGTCCTTAAAGAGAGGGGCCGGGTTGAGGCTGAGATGAGGGCACGAGTCCAATCTCGTTTTGATCTGTTTCGTCGGTTCGTTAACGATCAGGAGTCGGCGGTCAAGAAGCAGGTGGAACTAGGCACGATTTCTGGCCTAAAAGAATGTCTGCTTCAACTTAAGGAGGACGGGGTGCTGATCCCTCAATCAATACTAGACCAAGTCACGGCGGACGAGGCTCGGGTCGATAAAGAATTCGAAGGCATGGATGTCCTTACGCTGGAGGATCTGAGTTTTGAGCTCTCTCCAATTCAGCATCCACTGCACGTCTCGACACGCCGAGATTCGCCGGCCCCCGTTCCTCAAAATATTGATCAGTTCGGCACCAACATAGGGCTCGTCCCTCCGGAGGATCCTCCTACCTTATCGGTTCAGCAGACGCGAAGTCAGATGGATTACCTCTGGATGTCCAAGATACCGGTGCGCCAGATGATGTGGTTGAGAAGACTGCTGAGGAGGTCGAGAAGGCAGCAGAATAGACTGCTTTGAAAGACTATTTTAAGCTTCTCTCCTCTCTTTTTTTGTGTACTTTTTTAAAACTTAAGTTGTAAGCTTCTCCTTGCGGAAGGAGGTACTACTTACTTTTTTTTTTAAATTTTATCGGTTATTTTAATCTTTTGATGTTTGACAAGTCGGGATGCCACATATTTCCTTACCGAATTGAACATCGACTAGGATTTTAATCAGAATGTTTCATACTTCCCATCTCGTTATGAGTTGGATTCGAACATCGACTAGATTTGAACCTGACCACAACTCTTAATCATGATGTCTTAACTCGGTTTTAAGTTAAGTTCGAACATTGATTAGATCGTGAATCAGTCACGATAATAATTTGTGAGGCTTATGCGTGCTCGGCTTAGTTTTTCAAAGGACGGATGAATATGCGAGGCTTAGTGCTCGGCTTATTTGTTATCGTTCACCTCAGAGAACGTACGGGTACGAGCCCGGTTTTTCAATGCGAGACGGATCTCGGCTTTTATTTACCGCGATATGCATCTCGTGTGTAAAGAAGACCACAATCCTGGCCAGGGAGCATGATGCAATCAATGCGAGTCTTATTTGTATGCTCGGCTTTCAATCAAAGCAGTGTGTCGCTTGATCTTGCGAGCTGAGAAGCTCGGCTTAGTCTAGAGACTCATTATAGCTCGGCGTTCTAACTCGGTAAGAGTAGACGGAGCGGATAGATAATGGCTCAGCGTTCTAACTCGGTAAGAGTAGACGGAGCGAAAGACGATAGCTCGCGTTCTAATTCGGTAAGAAGTTAGACGGAGCGAATAGATAATGGCTCGGCGTTCTAACTCGGTAAGAGTAGACGGAGCGAAAGACGATAGCTCAGTGTTCTAATTCGGTAAGAAGTTAGACGGAGCGAAAGATGTAAGCTCGGCGTTCTAACTCGGTAGGAGTTTAGACGGAGCGAAAAATGTGAGCTCGGCGTTTGCCTGAAAAATAAATTTTATTAATTTTTGTGACTGTGCCGATGAAGGCTGCCTACGTATCTCCCGAAGAAGAATCAAGTCACTCGTAGTTCATAGGATTTTTTTTTTTTTTTGTTTTTTAAAAGATGTTAGCCGTCTTAGAAGTATTCCTTTAGGCTGGCTGAATTCCACGAACGCGGTAAGGCTTTTCCTTTCATTGATTCCAGTTCATAAACGCCCGGTTTGACGAATTTAGTGATTTTATAGGGTCCTTCCCATTTGGCGCCGAGTTTGCCAGCTCTCCATTCCTTCGTATTCTCGTAGACCTTGCGAAGTACGTAGTCGCCGACTTGAAAGTGTCGCTCTTTGACCTTTTGGTTATAGTACCGAACCGCGAGTTGTTGATAGTTCTGGATGCGTAGCAAAGCTCGATCTCGTTCTTCCTCGATTGTATCGAGAGCTTGGATTAACATCTTCTCATTAATTTCAAGATGCTGTGGCATGAGAGCTCGTCGCAGGGTGTAGACATTTGCTTCCGCCGGGACCATTGCCTCTATGCCAAAGGCTGAAGAGAACGGGGTGGCCCCTGTTGCGCGGTGAGGGGTCGTCCTGTGTGACCAGAGGACTCCGTCTAACTTGTCAGCCCAAATTCCTTTCTTTCTTTCGAGACGCTTTTTAATGCCGTTTATGATGGCTTTGTTTGTGGCTTCAGCTTGTCCGTTTCCCTGAGGATATCTCGGTGTCGACTTGCTGAGCCTTATATCCCATTTTTTGCAGAAACCTTCGAACAAGTTGGAAATAAATTGCGACCCGTTGTCCGTGACGATCTCATAGGGAAATCCATATCGGCATATGATATATTTCCAGACGAAGTTTTGAACTTGGACGTCAAGGATCGCTATATAAGCTTTGGAATCAACCCACTTTGTGAAGTAGTCGGTCAGGATCAGCAGGAAACGTCTTTGGTTCGACAGTGGCAGCGGTCCGACGATGTCCATCGCCCATCTCATGAATGGATAAGCCGCAGTCGAAGTTGTCAGTAGCTCTGTAGGTCGGTGTATGAATGGCGCATGACGCTGACATTTTTCACATTTGTTGGAATAGGTCTCGCAGTCGGCTACCATAGTTGGCCAGTAGTGACCATTTAACTTAATCCTGAGAGCAAGAGACCGTCCTCCGGAATGATTCCCGCAGTCCCCCGAATGTGATTCCTCGAGAACTCGGTCGACTTCATCTACGTGTATACATCTTAGGAGGAATTTGTTGGCTGAATATTTATAGAGTACGCCGTTGTACATTGTGTACCGCGCGCTTCTGACCTTGAGCCGGCGCGCCGACCATTTGTCCTCGGGTAGTTTTCCTTCGGTGAGATACGTTATGATATCTTGTCGCCAGTCTGTGCCAACACCTGTTAGAAGTGCAATGAGGTCAGTGCCTTTTACCTGAGCGTTGTGATACACACGGTTTTGGTCGTCCTGTCGGATTGTGAGAACGGCATCATCGAGAGCTGATTCTTCGTGGTTGCTTTCGGGCGGCGGGATGCTGGGTTCGTGAATTGTTTCTACTGGGACTCGTCGGCAGAGGTCGGGATTCGATGCCAGAGACGCGAGTGCATCTGCAGGGGCATTTTCTTTCCTCGGTATCTGGACTATGTCAAAGAACTCGAAAGAGCCGGTAAGCTCCAGCGCCGCTTTTCGATAGGCCTCCATCCGTTCGTTTTTAGCTTCATAATCTCCGTTAACTTGATTTGCTACCAACAGAGAATCACAATGGGCTAGGAGATGCCGCAATCCGATTTCTTTCGCAAGTCTGAGGCCGGCTAGCAGCGCCTCGTACTCGGCCGTGTTGTTTGACGCTGTGAAGCCTAATTTGAATGACTACTCCAAAACTTCACCGGTGGGTGACACGAGTCGCACTCCTACTCCGGCTCCGCGTTTTGACGAAGCGTCGTCAACAAATAGTTTCCAATTTTTGTCCTCCATCTGGGTATCGACACTTAGCTCAGGCGATAGTTCAACAAGGAAATCGGCTATTACCTTGGACTTGGCGGTCGTTTTGTTCCTGTATTCAATGTCATATTCACTGAGCTCGACTGCCCACTTCGCCAATCGACCAGATTGTCTTGGACTATGTAAGATTGTCCGAAGCGGCTAGCTGCTAAGGATGGCTATCGAATGTGATTGGAAGTAAGGTCGTAACTTTCGCGCCGAAATAACAACGGCAAGAGCCAGTTTTTCCATTGCAGGATATCTGGTTTCGGCTCCGTTCATTGTCTTGCTTACATAAAAAATTCGTTTTTGTTCTCCTCTATCTTCTCGAACTAGGACGCCGCTGACTGCAGTTGTTGAGACCGCGATGTAAAGAAAGAGTGTCTCACCGTTTTCTGGTTTTGGCAGTATCGGCGGATTTGACAGGTAGTCCTTGAGTTGGATAAACGCTTCTTGACACTTCTCGTCCCAGATGAATATCTTGTTTCCTCGGAGGAGCTCGTAGAACGACAGGCATTTATCCGTTGAGCGAGATATGAACCTGTTCAAGGCGGCTATGCGGCCGGTTAGGCGTTGTACCTCTCGCGTATTCTTGGGAGATGGCAAATCGATTATTGCCGATATCTGTTTTGGATTCGCCTCTATGCCTCTCGGGGTGACTACATATCCAAGGAATTCTCCCGACGTTACTCCAAACGTGCATTTTGCCGGGTTAAGCTTCATCCCGTATTGGTTGAGGATGTTGAAGCATTCCTTCAAATGGCCGACGTGTTGAGATGCGATTAAAGATTTAACCAGCATATCGTCGATGTAAATTTCCATTGTCGTGCCGAGTTGGGCTGCAAACATTCGATTGACCAGTCTTTGGTACGTCGCACCAGCATTCTTAAGACCAAATGGCATGACCTTATAGCAATAAGTACCGCGTTCCGTGATAAACACCGTCTTCTCTCAATCGTCTGGGTTCATGAGAATTTGATTGTATCCTGAAAACGCATCCATGAATGAAAGTAACTCGTTCCCAGCAGTTGCTTCTACAAGTCGATCAATGTGTGGCAGCGGGAAGCTGTCTTTGGGACAGGCTTTGTTGAGGTCCGCGAAGTCGACACATACTCTCCACTTTCCATTCTTTTTCTTGACGACGACCGGGTTAGCGAGCCAGTCTGGATACTTGACCTCTTGAATTGAGCCGGCATCGAGCAATTTATCCACCTCGTCGTTGACCGCTTTTGCCCTTTCGGGACCGAGCTTACGCCTTTTCTACTTAATCGGTTTGTAAGTCGGGTCGACATTGAGTTCATGGGTCGTGATTATCGGGCTGATACCTTTCATATCTTTGACTGACCATGCGAAGGTCGCGACGTTTTGCTGTATGAAAGCTATTAACTCGTTCTTGATGTCTTCTGGTAATTCCGCACCGATCCCTATGCATTTATTTGCGTCAGAGTCATCGAAGATGACTTGCTGAATAAGCTCTTTCTCAGGACCCTTTCTTCCGTGTTCCGTGTTGATCATACATGTCGGTATTCTTAACTTACGTTCCCTTGCGAAACACGACCGGCTTGTTCTTTGGTAGCCTTTGACTGTCTGTATTCCTTTGGGTGAAGGGAACTTCAGACATTGATGGTATGTTGAAGGTACTGCCTTCATGCTGTATAACCATGGGGTTCCGAGAATAACATTATAAATGGTCGGCTTGTCAATGATATGAAATTTTACCATCTTGTTAACTCCTTCTGCGTAAACCGGCAGTTTGATCGTCCCGATGGTGTATGTCGTCTCGCTCGTGAACCCGGTCAGCGGCTTGGCTTTCTGTTTGATATCTTCTTCCTTGATCTCCATTTTCTTAAGCGTATCTAGGAAGATCAAATCTATTGAACTACCTGTATCAACCCATGTTCTAAATTGCGCCCGAGTTGGCGATTAATCGGGCGAGTAGGCGTGGTGCGGGACCCGTCCGCCTGGAGTATAACCAACTCGCTCGAGAAAATCGGTCAACGTGGAAATACCTTACTCGCCCGCGTAATAAGAAAAGTCAACGACTTTTTAACACAATTGGGCCCAGAAAAAAAGCGGCCCAACTCTTTTTTTTTTTTCGTTCCAGTTTTTTTTTTTTTTTTTTTTCCTTTCAAATTTGCTTTTTTGGGAGTTTTTTTGTTAATTTAAAAGTTTAAAGTGTAATAAATGCCCAACAAAAATCCACAAAACATGTTGCAACAATAACTTTTTATATTAAATTTGTGTTTTGTATTTTTTTTTGTTATAAAACTTATTTTCTTAACCATTTTTTGATTAAGGATTTTCTTAAACATCTAAAATTTATAAAACTTGTGTGTTTTCTATATAAAATGACCAAAAAATTCCGCCCGCGTACTCTCCGTATTTTGTCCGATTTTTCGATAAGTCGCTAGGCCCAACCTCTCCGCGCGTATAGCGCCTAGCGTATTTTCGACCATGGGTATCAACCAAGATCCGAGATACCTGGCAGCTTCCGATAAGGAGCTCGACCACCAATGGATCATTGTGAGGGTAGTGAGTTCCCCAAAGGTCTTGGTCGGTGAAGATGACGGGAGGATCGTCAGACAGAATCGGCTTAGGTGGATTTTGTACGGCTAACGCCATGTGTTCATATCCTTTGATTGATTGGACTGAATCATTCACCGAAATTAAGCCGCCCATAATCATATTGATTCTTCGCACGGTTTTGGGAATTTCTTCTTCGTCTTCTTCCTCTTCATCCCGGTTGCGTTTTAAGGCTACGCTTTTTATGCGTCGTTGTTGCTTTTCTTGTTTGGGCGCTTGATTCTTAATCCGCTCTTCTCGGTTTCGATCTGCGTCCTCTTTCAGCTCGTCTATGGATAACTTGATCTCGCCGTTTACGAGTCGGGTGTACAGCGCGTCTTTAAGTGTCTTACATTCTGAGGTATTATGTGAAGTGGCCTTATGGTACTCGCAATACTTTTCTTCCGACTCGGAAGCATTCTGCGGTCCCGCCTCTTTATTCTCCTTGCTCCACTTATTCCACGGTTTCGAGGATCGTTGTTTTCCGGTATTGCCGACCACCATTGTCGTCTTAGCTCCCTTGTCGTAATGTTGCTTAGGTTCCCGGTCCTCTTTCTTGTCGGCCTGCTTAAAGGAGCCGAACTTTTTTGCTAATGCCACCTTTTTCTCTTCCAGTTCCACAAACTTGTTTGCTCGGTGGAGAGCGTCCTCAATGGTCAATGGCGAGTTAACAACCAGATCCTGGTAGAAAGGTGATTCGTGCCACACGGCATTTGTCAGGGCCGCGATGGTGAATTTATCCGGCGCTTCTGCTCGTGTCATGGTTGTTTTGAACCGGTCTATGAATGCTCTCAAGGTTTCCTTCTTTTCTTGGGACATCGACATTAGCGCGTTTAGTGATGTATCTTTGTTCACGTAGGCGAAGTGGTGTCTTACGAACGCTCGAGTGAGGTCGGCGAAGCAGTCGATTGATTTGGGCGGGAGCCGTGAAAACCATGTCAACGCCTCTCCTTCCAAGGTCTCGGCGAATAGCTGGCAGAAGCCTATGTCGCGCTCCTTAGTTGAAGAAAATCGTGCTTTCGCTGCCATGATTTTGAAAGTCGTCAGGTGAGAGGCGGGATCCTTCGTTCCGTTGTACATTGGCAATCTGAGTTTCTCCTTTTGGCGAATGTACGTATTCGTGATGCGCGAGGTGAAAGGCGTTCTCTGAGTTTCCTCAATGATTCGGTCAATCTAAGGTGCCGATCCCTTGACGCTGTGCACCTCTCCCGTAAGTTCTTTTAGGGTATCTCTGAGCTCGGTCAATTGTTTTTCGACTTGACTGCGGCTCGCTCTATGTTCAAGAGTTCTATGAATTTCCTCCGGGGATGTGCCTCGCTTGTAGTGACGGTTATCCCGACGCGAGTCATTCTCACGGCGTTAGCTTCTTCCTCGGTCGTGGTGCGATTCGTAGTCACTTAGCTCGTATTCGTATTCCAGGTCCCTGTTGGGTGAGTAACCCTCATCATGCGAGTCGTCTCGCTTCTGACGCGAACCCCGCTTGAGTTCGCCCGAGTCCCTCCTTCGATGTGAGCCTTGCTCATGCTTGGCATTCTCATCGCGTTCTCGACGTGAGTCTTTCTTGAGTTCTCGGTCTCGCTCTTGGTGGTCTCCTTCGGGAGTCTCAAAGGAGAGTTGCTTGGCCACCTTATCTTTCACTTTTGGGGGAATATCTCTCTTAGATTTCCACGAGTGTTGGTCTGAACGAATTCGATCTTGCTCAGATTGCAACAGGTTGATTTTTTCCGAGAATCCCCTTATCAGATCATTATGGGAATCGATCTTGGCCATTAGAGTGGCTAGTATTTCGTCTTGGTCGACTTGTCTAGCCGTTTTGTCGAGTGACGGGATACGTTTACCGTCGTCTCGACCTTCTCTTGGCTTGGCACCTTGTGGTGTTTTACCGTCAGGTGTCGTATCGTCGTGATCACTCAGTTCGCAATCGGTTCCTTCAGTTTCAACCCTGGGGTTGTCTTCTGGATTGAGGTCGTCGTTATTTCCAGACATCTCGTTCAGAAATTTCTTTTAGCTCTCCACAGTCGGCGCCAATTGTAAGATCTCAACTCGGTCTATCCAAAGATAGCAAGAGTTTTGGGGTTTTTCTTGAGGGATTCTAAAAGAAGATTAATGAACACGGCGAGATTTGGAAATTAGGGTTTAGCTTTTGATTCCGAGACGGAATAAAACGGTAAAGAGAAGGTGTTTAAGTCGCCGGAGGGAGATTAGGTCAAATAGGCTCTAAGATCTCTCAGGCAAAAATATTATGAAAAGTGTGTCCTTATTTGATAATGAGGTCTCCCTTTTATAGGGTTACAAAGTCGGTTTAAATAAAAGGAAAATTAAGATAAGCATAAATATTCCTAATATCTCGGTTCCGATATACGGAATATTTCCATTTCTTGGCGCCGCCATGCTTTACGTTATTCCGTCCTTCTTGTGATGTTTTATCTCGTAGACCTAAATGTAAGCCGACTCGAACCGGGTCGGGTTTAACCTAGTTTTATCGATCTGGGCTCTTCATCGACTTTCCATTCTGGGCCGATTTAAAATCATGAGTGGGCCTTTTGGAAAAGGTGCTAATCTTGACTCCAACAAATGAAATATTAGCAAAATAGTAGAAGCTGACAATGAAATTAATCCAACAAAAACTTGTAAACTAAATTAACTTAAAAAATAATTATTAAACAACTGAATAACCGATACTTACTTTATAAAACGTGTAAAATACACGGTGTAGCTTACAAAGAAAAACTATCATGCATTATTACCAAGAGAGTTTCTATTTCTTCCTGGTTTAGTAACTTTTTTTAAAACTAAACAACTTACTTTTTCCCTTCAAAACTCAACCACCTTGGTTCCTGGCCCTTTTTGAAAAGTTAACTCTCAAAACCTCCTCTGGTTCTGCATCACCGTGGTTCAACCCTCGGCGGCAGCCGGAGAGGTCCGTCTTCAGCCGGTAAGCAATGTTTCATGTCTGTTTTGATGACCTGCAGACCATCAAAGCTTCACTTTACACCTTCCAGCTATATTAAAACAAAGTCCTGGAACCACTCTGGTTTTTAACAACAGTGCTGGAAAATCTCTCACAAACATGTGAGAAGAACTTTTAGTAGCTGCAACTTCCTTAAAGCTTCCACAATCTTGTGTCCTTTCTTAGAGGAAGATATGTTTCCACTCTCCGACCAAGTTCACGCCAAGCTCAGATTTGGAAATACTCTTATCTTACGCAGAAAAAGGGAAGGCATAGATTTCTCAAATGCTCCTCCACACACAGCTAGAGTCAGGGTTCCAGATTCAGACAACTCGGAACTTCTGCAAAAATACAAGCTGACCCTGATGGGAAGAGTAACAAATCCCAAGGTCCAGAGAATTTGGTCTCTCATTCCTTTTCTCTCTGATTTGTGGAAGTCGGAGACAAGACCAGTTGGATCTGATTTGGGTCAAAGGTATATTTCAGTTTCAGTTTGCCTTTGAGAAGGATCTCCAAGCTGTTCTGGATAAGAGACCCTTCCATTTCCCCAAATGGATGGTGATACTAGAAAGGTGGGAACCTACAACCTCTAAGGATTTTCCCTTACTAATTCCTTTATGGATCCGAGTTCAAGGTATTCATGTCCATCTATGGACATAGACTACTATCAAGAGTATACATTATAAGAAAAACTGTAAATAGCCACGACCCAGCTACGAATTGATCGTAAATATTTTTTTTCATTTGAAATCCGTGGATATTTCGTAGCCATTCGTGACTATTTAGCCACACAATATCAGTCGTGGCTATCCGTAGATATTTAGCCACGAATAGCCACAAAACAGTCATGGAAGAACATAGCCACGACTAGACACGAAAGTTTTTACCTTGAGTCGAGCTATTCGTGGCAAATTTATCCACGAATAGCCATGAAATGTATGTGGAAGGAGTTAGCTACGTATAGCCACGATTTTATCCGTGGCTATTCAAAACCCTAAACCCTAAATATACCATTAAACCTCAAACTCTAAACCTTAAAGCTTAATCATAAACTATAAAATCAAAATACAAACCATTAATTATATATACATAAAACTATTATTTTCAAATCCAATACCACAATATTCATATCCTAAATTAAATAAATATAAAACCTTAAACTAAAACCAAAAACTAACTCTTAATCATAAACTATAAAATCAAAATATAAAAATTAATTTTATATATAACTAATATTAAAATCTATAGTATAAACAAAACTAATACAAAAAACCCTAAACCCTAAACAAACCCCAAAACTCCATAGTATAACCAAAACTCTAATTAATAAAATTTTAAATACTATAACATATCCAAAACTAATATTCAACACTTATAAAAAAATATTTTCTAACATTAACTTCAAACCCTAAACACAACCCTTTAAACCATATATCATAAACCATAATCATACTCTAAACTTTATTTTTAACCACATAAACTATAAATTTAAAATATAAAAATAATTACGTATACACAAAACTAATATTTAAAATCTATAGTATAGACAAAACTAATACATAAAACCCTAAACCCTAAACAAACTCTAAAACTCTAAAATATAACCAAAACTCTAATTAATAAAATTTTAAATACTAAACATATCCAAAACTAATATTCAACACTTATAAAATAAAAATATTTACTCATATTTACTAATAGTTTAATATTATAACATACCAAAAACTATTTAAC
This sequence comes from Orychophragmus violaceus, assembly GCA_030180135.1. Taxonomy (NCBI): domain Eukaryota; kingdom Viridiplantae; phylum Streptophyta; class Magnoliopsida; order Brassicales; family Brassicaceae; genus Orychophragmus; species Orychophragmus violaceus. The sequence continues at coordinate 95,966,061 of CM058232.1, forward strand.
ACTAATTTAATTACTTCATATACTCATATTTACTAATATTTTATATATTATTATTTTTTTTTTTTTGAGTTTAACAATTTTAAAGTTTTTAGATATTACGTTATTAAAATTAATATTTGTGAAAATTTCGTTTTAGTTACATTTATTATTTTTAAAAGCATTTTTAGTTATTATATATTACTTAAATCCTCAAATATTTCTATTGGTTAAAATTGTAATCACAAGGATCACTAATATGAGCCATTAGATCAACATTTGATCTCAAATTCCAGCCATTGGATCTTCTTTAATTTTTTTCCCCTTCACTTCCTTACTTTTTCTCCTTTCACGGATCTAAGATATAAAAACCCTAAACTCTGAAACACATCTTCTTCTCCTTCCTCCGTCTCCGCCGTTTCATCAACACACCTTCTCTTAACTTTTTTTTTTCTAATCCAAAACGAAGATGAATCGTTGGAGAAGATGAATCGATGGGCCATGGGAAGACATGAGGAAGTTCGATGACTCGCTTCCTCAACTGTGAGTCAGACGGAGGAGACTCGCTCTTGGCTCGCTTCCTCACTCATTTTCCTTTGCTTCCCTAGCTCGCCGCCGTGTGGAGCTACGGCGGTGGAGATACGATTCTGCAGATTCATTCAGTCACCCTCTTGCTTTCAACCTCTTCTTCCTGGACACAACCTTCGTGTGTAGCTGCGGCGCGCGGTGGTCCGGTGGAGCTGCGGCGGTTCTGTTCCCAGATCCCGTCCCTTTTCCTCCGCAGCAGCAAGGCGGTTCTGTTCCCAGATTCAGATGTTGATTGTGGTCGTAGTGCCGTGGTGAGGCGGTGGCCGGAAAGTAGCGGTGGTGGTTCGGGGAACAAAAGCGGATCTCCGGCGGAGGAGCGGTCGTGTTTTGATTCTTTATTTAACTTTTGTAATTTATTATTTTGATTTAAATATTGTAATTTTTGATTTAATAAATTATTATATAAAATTAAATTATTAAAATTATATATATATATATATATATATTTTAAAAGCCACATATTAGCTACGATTTTAGTCATGGCAATGGACCAAATAGCCACGAAACTATTCGTGGCAAATTCGTAGTTATGGCCACAACATAATTCGTGGAAATTCGTGGCTAACATAGCCACAAATGTTTTCCTTGCTGTTCGTGGCCATATAGCCATGACTTATTTCGTGGCTATCCGTGGATGCATAGCCACGAATTGCCACGAATGGCCGATAGCTACGAGCCCATAACCACAAATGTTTTTCGTTGCTATCCGTTGCTATGGCCGAAATAGCCAATAATTAATCCGTGGCTATGTAGCAGTTTTCTTGTAGTGATTGGAGATGACATCAGAAAGTTTGAATGTTCCGAAATAACTCCCTCCTCTTCAAAAACGAGAGTGCATGTTAATGGTCTGCTTCCTCTAATCACAAGATCAACAGTAGAGTTTCCTAATAGGGAGGAAGTAGAAACTCAACTGGTTTATGAGCGACGGGAGAAGCATTGCTCTGCCTGCCTCATGTTGGATCATGAGGTCAAAGACTGTCCTATGTTTCTTTCTCAGGGGACAACCACTTCTAATAAAATCCAACAATATGCATAAAAAAGGAAGGAAGGTGAATCAAGAAAAAGTAAAGCTCTATCTCAGTACCCTAGTCCAAGAAGAGATCATGACAGATCTTATGGGTCGGTAAATCCTCACCACCAATCGGAAAGGAGACCTGCAGAATCCAATCCTCGAGACCTCAAATACAAATTGTCAGCCCAAAGAGAGTATTCTTACTGTCGCCAAGAATAGTATAAGAATCATTAAGAATCTTCTCATAGAAGAGCTCTCTCTCCTTACCACACTGTTTCCAGACAGCACAACTGCTCCCCACCTGAAAAAATATTCTAGAGGTCAAAAAAGCCAAACAAGAGAGACAATTCAAGCATCCTCATCTCATAGAGAGGTTTGGAGGGAAGTCAGGAGATTACCTCCTCCGCCTCCAAGAGCTCCTGAATGCATACTCTTAACACGTCCCAGAGAGACCTTATCTCCGATCTACCACCAGACGCCTTAGCTGAAGCGAGAGAAGAGCTCTGTGAAGTAATGATACAATATGTAAGCTGTGGTGACCCCACCGAAAGCGCTACAAGGAAGGAGCGTATGAGGCTTGCTGAGGAACAAGGTCAAGTTGATGAGATATCAGTTTAGATGGTGATCTCAAACCTAGCTCAATTGGCGGAAAACCAAGTGATGCCAAACTTCCTTCAACAAAACAACAATATGGTGGAGCCTGAAAGATTTCTAGGACAATCTCCTCCCGAGAGAATGTAAACTGCTCTTCAACTTGGTCCTGTAAACAACAAACAAATTGTTAAAGCCAAAGAGGCTCCACAAAAACGATATACATCTAAAAGAAAACCAAGCAAACCACTTGGTAGTAAAAATGCAAACGCTGGCATGTTGATCAACTCAAATCTCCCTAGAGAAAATTCAAGAAAAAGGAAAGCAACTCTGATAGAAGCTTCTCCAAAAAGACGGTTAACACTAAAAGTTGTCCCTCAACATAAGGAGAATATTCATGACCTAGCTTCCACATCTAATGCCCAAAAAGTCCCTCCAAAAGAGGAAAAAGGTTCAACAAACCAACATCCAAACTTAGGTTTTGTCCCTGCGATCACAAAAAGTGGATGGATTTTCAAAATCCATCCAATCCTCTTCCTTAAGGATAGCGTGCTGGAATTGCCAAGGGTTGGGGAACCCTTGAACAGTTCAAAGACTCCGAGACATACAACTCAGTATTGTCCCAAACATATTTTTCCTCACGGAGACGAAAAACCCTGATGATTTTTTACTCCAAACCTTCGCATGGATGAACTACGCGAACCATTCTCAGGTTTCACCTCATAGGCTATGTGCGAGAGGTTTAACTTTATTTTTGAATCAGGATATTGACCTTGAAGTTTTGTCTTCCTATAATAACTTTATCGACACTTTGATTAAGTATGAAGGGAAAACGTTTTATGCTACTTTCCTTTATGGAGAGCTGGATCATAGTAAAAGAAAACATCTTTGGCAACAGATCACTGCTCTCCATACATCTCGTGAAGCCCCTTGGTTTATATCTTGGGATTTCAATGATGTTATCAACAATTCTGAAAAATTGGGTGGGACTGTTAGAGCTTAGAGCACCTTCATTGATTTCAGAACTTTCATCTCAGAATGCGATCTATATGATCTTCCCCACACCGGAGATCTAATTCCTGGAGAGGTTCACGATCCTCTTATGTAGTAATATCTCTTCTGGATCGGGCCATGGTCAACAATGTATGTGCAGAAAAATTCCCAGCTACAAGAAGTGAGTACTTACGTTTCGAAGACTCGGACCACAAACTATCATGTCGTACCTAGAGCATACAAGAAAGAGAGGGAAATGAATGTTCAGATATGACAAAAGGCTAAGAGATAGCCATGAAGTTAAGGATCTAGTCAAGACAGTATGGAAGGACTCTAGAAACTCCTCAGTTGAACATCATATTACTTGTGTGAGGAGAGCAATCATAAAATGGCATAAAGAGCAACAACTCAACAACAAAACCAGAATTGAAGAAGGTAGAGAAGCCTTAGAAGAGGAAATGGGAAGTCCTCAGGGCAACAAGTCTCTCATCACAGAAATAGTAGCCAAACTGAAAGAAGAATATTGGGGGTAGAGAAGTATGCTCCTATGGCTAAGCTTAGGTGACATGAATACTAGCTATTTCCATGAATTTGCGAGGGGACGACGAGCAATTAACAGATTCTGAGTAATAGAAGATGATAATGGGACTGCAATGTATGAAGAAGAACAAATCACAGAAGTCATAGCTGACTATTTCCAGACCATATTTACATCATCTCCAGCACACCGCAAAAAAGTGGTGGAAAATCTATACAAACAAAAGTAAGCAATGATATAAATCACGCCTTGATTTCTGAGCCAACAACAGAGGAAATTCGAGAAGCAGTTTTCTCGATTCATGTAGACAAAAACCATGCCCTGACGGCTTTTCAGCAAGTTTTTTCCACATGAACTGGGAAACGGTTGGCCCTGATATAGTCAAAGAAGTCAAGGATTTCTTCTACTCAGGGATTATCCAAAGATCAGCTAATGTAATGCATGTTCGTTTAATACAAAAAGTACACGGGCCGAGGAAAGTGGCATATTATAGACCTATTGCCTTGTGCAATGTCTATTACAAAATTATTTTGCTCACTAGAAGGCTACAACCGGTATTAACGCAAATGGTCTTAGAGAACCAATCAGCTTTCAGGCGGGAAGAGCTATAGCTGATAACGTTTTTATTAAACATGAAGTTCTACACTTCCTAAAGACTTCAGAGGCTGAAAAGCATTGCTCTATGGCTGTGAAAACAGACATGAGTAAAGCTTACAACCGTCTTGAATGGGATTTTATCAGAACTGTCTTGGTGCAAATGGGGTTTCACACTAAATGGACAAGGCTGATCATACAATGCATCACAACATTATCCTATTCATTATTGAGCAATGATTCTCCCCGAGGAGTAGTCGTACCGGAAAGGGGGATACGCCAGGGTGATCCCCTCTCTCCCTACATTTTTATTTTATGCAGTGAAGTACTCTCTGGCCTCTGCAACATAGCACAAGCTAATGGCTCCTTAAAAGGAATTAGGTTGCTCAGAATAACACATACATTAACCACCTACCCTTTTCACTATGTTTTTCTGTAAAACAAGCTTAAAGAATTGCAAAACGCTGCATAGAATTATCACAAAGTATGAAGTGGCTTTTGGACAATACATTAAGAGATAAAAATCTTATATTACCTTCTCAAGAAAGACTCCACTACACACTAAGCTTAAGCTGAAGCATGACCTGAATATCGATAAAGAGGGTGGAGCTGGGAAATATCTAGGCCTACTAGAACACTTTGGAAGAAGGAAGAAGGATCTATTCACTAGCATTGTTGATAAGATACATCAAAAGTCCAGGAGTTGGACAACACAACGCTTAAACTCGGCAGGCAAAATGGTGATGCTGAAAAATGTCTTATCTTCCATGCCAACCTATGCGATGTCAACTTTCAAACGAATTCAGTCCGCACTCACAAGGTTTTGGTGGGATGCAAACCCGGAAAAGAAGAAGATGGCATGGATAGCCTGGGAAAAAATGACAAAATCAAAAGATGAGGGAGGTCTTGGATTTAGGGATGTCGAATATTTCAACGATGCACTCTTGGGACAGCTCAGTTGCCGACTCCTTTAAAATCCGGATTCCTTCTAGGCTGTGTGCTCATGGGGAAATATTGTCATGATACTGCCTTCATAGATTGCCAAGCTGCTGCCAACATCTACCATGGCTGGAGAGGTATTTTATTGGGATGCAATCTTCTGAAGAAGCAAACATGATGAGGAATTGGAAATGATATCTCAGTCAAGGTTTGGGAAGAACCTTGGATATTCACATCAAATCACATTATCCCCATGGGACCAGCTACATAAGATACTAAAGACTTAGTATTTTCAGAACTGTTTCTCCCTAATTCCTCTGTGTGGGACAAAGAGAAAATTCGGTGTATTTTTCCACAATACAAGGAGCTAATCCTACAAATCAAGCCTAGTAAGTCCCTAGTACCAGATACGAGAATTTGTCTAAAACATGCATCCAACAACTATTCTACTCGTTATGGTTACTATTCGGCTAAAGATGAGGATAATGAAGAGAATGTTCCGGTGTTAGAAACGTCTCAAGTTGAATGAAATCCTGAAATTTGGCATCTCACATTAGCTCCCAAACTCAATTTTTTTTTCTTATGGAAAGCAGCTAAAGGAGCATTACCAGCAGGCACTACAAGAAAACTGATATATAGCCACATATTTATTTGTGGCTATGAAGCTTAATTTGTGGCTATTTTTGTCATAGCCACGGATAGCAACAAAATTTTTTGTGGTTATGAGATTGTGGCTATCGGCCGTTCGTGGCAATTCGTGGTCAACATAGCCACGAATTGCCACGAATAAAGTCATGGCCTTAGCTACGAAGTTTTCACTATAAATTTCGTGGCTATAGTATTAATTTTATTTTAAAAAATATTATACAAATAATAAAATTAAACTAAAATTAATTTATTATTTACTAAATTTTAATAAAAATGAATAAACTAAACTAAATATATAAATATTAAATTTATTATTTCTAAATATACAAATAAGAAGAAAAAAATATATACATATATATATATATATACAAATAAGGTTGACAAAAATAAAATATACAAATAAGTAAAAACAATAAAATTAAAAAAAGAAGCTTCAAGATCTGGATCTTGAAACAATACCGCCGGTGGAGCATGCTCGTGAATCGACGGTGGAGCATCGGTCGTGAAGCATCAGTCCACAATCGACGGTGGAGGAGGGTGGAGGACTGTGTCGGGACCTGCTTCTTCTTCTTTGCTGGAATATACTTCTTCGTCTTTGCCGCGGGATCTGCTTCTTCTTCATCACCGTAATCGAAGGTGGAGCATCGGAAATGAAGCTACAGTGATAGATGGTGCATCGACGGTGGAGAAGTCGAGCGACAATGGGGATATGCTTCTTCTTCGCCAAAATCGAAGGTGAGCGAGAGATGGATAAGTCGGCTTCGGTTTGGTCCATGAAAGTTGCGATGGGCTTGGGAGAAGCAGTGTCTCGAGAGAAGATAACAATGAAGAAGATAAAACCTGTGTTTGATTAAAAAAAAATATAGACAAAGGTTATGAGAGGATCTAACGTTTTGGAGTGAAGGAGATGAAGATGAATAAGGCTGAGGAATAGCTTTCGTTTATAGAGGCTTGAGGGAAGAAGATAATTAGGTTAGAGTAGATGAAGAATCTAACGGTCCAAATTTTAGATCTGAATCAGATCTAACGGTCCTGATTTTAGATCAGAATCAGATTTTTTTTTTGTAAACGAATCAGATCTAACGGATATGATTTGAGTAGAGAAATAGATCTAGCGGTTCTCATTGCGATCCGCATGATGAGCTGTTAGACAATAAGATTTTTTGCGGTTTAATTAATATATAATGCTTAAATATAATATTAAAAATAATAAAATAGTTAAAATTAAATTTTAAACATATTAAATTTTAAAAATATAAAATATAATTTTTAAAGTGTTTATTTTTAAAAATGATTTATAATAATAAAAATGAGTATATATATATATATAAATGATTTAAAACAGTAAAATTAATAATTTCAATTTTAAAATTATTTTAAATGATTTTTCATTTATTTTAAAAGTTTTAAATTTTATTTCTGAGTATATAAAATATTACAATTATTGTTTAAAACTTTTTAATTTATTATTGGTATTAAAAATTAGGATATTATTTTAAAAAAAATCATAAGTAAATATTTTTTAATTAATTATATGTAAAGTATATACATGTAAATGATTTAAATATTAGTTGTATGCATATGTAATTAATGGTTATATTTAAAATTTATAGTTTATGATTAAAAGTTTAAAGTTTAGAGTATGTTTATGGTTTAGGGTATAGGGTTTGAAGGATTATGATTAAGACATTAAGATAATGTTAGAAAATAGTAGATTTGGAAAATAAGAAGTTTTGTAAGAATTGAATATTTACTTATGGATTATTATAAGAATTAGAGTTTTGTTAGTTAGATTTTGTTTATAATTTAGGGTTTTAGGTTTGTTTAGGGTTTATAGGGGTTGTTTAGGGTTTAGAGTTATGAATTTTGTAAGTACTGAATTTTTAGTTATGGATATATTATAGGAATTATAGTTTTGTTAGTTAGATTTTTGTTTGTAATTTAGGGTTTTAGGATTTGTTTAGGTTTAGGGTATATAGTTTGAAGGGTTATATTTAAAGTTTTAATTTAAAGTTTGAAAATAGTAGATTTGGAAATAAATATTTTTTTATAAGTTTTAATATTAGTTATATGTGTATAATTGATTTTATAGTTTATTATTAAGAGTTAGGTTTTGGGTATGATTATGGTTTATTGTATATGGTTTAAAATATTTTGTTTAAGGTTTAAGTGAATGTTTGAAATAATGGATTTGTAATTTTTTTTTTAGTAATCTTAATTTTGGATATGTTATAGTATAGTAATTAGAATGTCATATTTTTGTTTATATTTTAGGGGTTTGAGGTTTATTTAGGGTTTATGGTTTATTTGGGGTTTATAAAAATTATTTGTATAAGTTTTGAATCTTAATTTCATATTTTGATTTTATAGTATATGATTAAGACTTTAAAGTTTAGAGTTTTAGGTTTTAGGGTATATTTAGGGTTTAGGGTTTTGAATAGCCACATATAAAATCGTGGCTATCCGTGGCTAAATCCTTCCACGGTCATTTTGTGGCTATTCATGGCTAAATTAGCCACAAATAGCTAGGATTTCAATTCGTGCCTAGGTAGCCATGAAAACATTTGTGTCTAGTCGTGGTTATGCTCTTCCACGGCTAGTTCGTGACTATTCGTGTTGTGGCTGAAAAAATAGCCACGACCAATTTGTTACTTGGTCGTGGCTATTTCATATTTTTCTTGTAGTGAAGAGACTGTCTGGAAGCGAGACATATCACTATCAATCCAGCCTGCATCAGATGTGCCAAGAAAGAAAAAATTGCCTATTTCCTCTTCCAATGCCCTTTTACGGTTCAAGTCTGGCAAAACGCCCCCCCCCCCGATGTTTATTCCTTCAACTGCGCATTTTAACACCTTCATAGAAGGTTGGAAATTACATTAACTGATCAGAAGCCTTCCACCAGCAGGTATCACTGTTTCCCCTCTTGCAGCTTGGCTATGTTGGACAATGTGAACAACAAGAAATAATCTTATCTTTAATGCCATAGATTTTTCGATTACTAAAATCATCAAGAAGGCAATCACCTCTGGTGGCGTGCTGAGAAGAGAGAAAAAACTCTCTCATTATATGATACGAAACTAGAAAGATGAGGCTTAGACCATGAACATCAATGAACCCTCCCTTTGGGGTTTTTTAACATTTGTTTAATATTATTTTTATTTTATTTTTTACAAAAACAAAAAAAAAATTAAAAAAAGAACCAATTACAACGCGACACGTCAGCATGAATAGTTAAGGATTGGTTCTTAACTAAAGATCGGTTCTTAAGAGAGTTCTTAAAAATAATATTTGTTTAATAGGTTTACCTAAGAACCCGTGCTAAGAACTCCCTAAAAACCCTTTATAGGGAACCCATGATGTATATGCTCTTATATATCCAAATTTCAAACATATATCACATGCCTTATTCTTTTATTAATAGCAATCATAAAACATATTAAAAACATAGTACTTTTTTTTTAGCAACATAGTACATAAACTTTGAAGTAAGTTACCAAAAAAAAAAATATATTTGAAGTATAGAACGTCCGTTTCATATATCAAACAGGGCTTATTACTTATTTTACTTGACCGAAATAAACATTCTTCAATCACACATGCATGAACGGATAGGATAGTCACACGAGGAGTAATCTCCTCTATTCCTCCTCGGACAAGAGATGTCCGTCGATTTCTTTGGAGATCTCGACAGCAAGCTGGAGAAGAGTTTCAGGATGAGCCACCTCCTCGTTTATTTTCTCGTACTCGAAGTGCCAATGCACCACACTCCCTGGCCCTCCATGCTTAGGAGTCACCTGGATTGTGACCACAAAACTCTTGTACTCTTTCAGCAGATCACCATCGATAACCCTGAACGTGATCAAGTTCTTTTCCGGTTCCACTGCCTCGATCCTCTCCTTTGCCACCTTTGTCTCCCCGTCTGGACCAAATTTAATATTTTATTAAAACCAAAAAAAAAAATTTAATATTTTATTTTATACAGGTGATAAATAAAATAAAAGCAAGTGGTAGTAATTATTTAGTGGGAGAAGATCAATTTACGCTAGGCGTATCTCTATTTTTGGCCACTACATGATGGTATAGCATTTGCATACATCATAAATAGTCTTGGTATCCACTGGTTATATATATAAAAAAGAGAGAAATTAAATGTGTATAAGTTTGACTTGCCATGAGTATAGTTCCAGTTGATGATAGAGCCGACTTTACCCCAGTCACCTTCATGCAGGTCACAACCTTGAATGTATCCTGGAGATGCTTTGGAGACATGATGTGGTCTCCCTGCGAACATGTGATGAAACTGTCCAGCCGAAGCTTTGATCTCTACTTCTGTCTCAAGCGTCCCGACCAAACTAGACGCCTCGGTTGTTGCCGCCTCAGCCATTCTTTCTACCTCTGATAATTAATTCTTATCTTGAGAAAAATAGGGTTTTGAGAGAGGAATGAGTTCCCTTGTGACCTCTTTAGCCTCTATTTGTAGAGGAATGATTAACTACTGTTGAAGAAGGCAACGTTTGTTCATTAAAATAATCTCATGTTTTGTTGTATTCCATGTGAACCTCATCCTCATCCCCATCATTATTATTTTTTTTATTCTTTTGACAATACAAATTAATTCGGCAGGTACTAAATAATAATGATGGGAACAATAATAATAATGACGATGTTTTTTTTTTTGAAAAAATAAAATAATGATGATGTTGTTCCCATCATTATTATTTAGGACCTGCCAAAATAATTTGTATTGTTTACAAATAATTTGTATTGTTTACAAATTGATCTATTCATCAATCACATGATGCATGTTGCTAATGTCGTTTTCGCAGTTTCTAAGTCTCTGCTCAGATATATTTAATTATTGGCAATAGGTAGCTATGTTAAATAATTTCGAATGATCCGTAAGAGATCACGGCCTATATATGGCAATCAATGAAGACACGTTAGTCTAATACGATAAAAATAAATAAATGGAAAATTAATTCAAATTTAAAACACTAAACAAGGCAACAATCAAAGATTTTGCTGTCGTTAATTAAGAACCCGTGGCACTTTTGTTAGAAAATCCCTTGAGAAACAATTTGCTTAAAAAAACATAAATTGGCCAATGGGCCAAAAGTATGGATCCATATCCGTGTGGATGTCCAGGAAGAAATATTATAATTTCGCGTAGCAGATGAATCAAATCTGAAAAGTGTTAGCGTCCCGAATCCGTCCCTTACCACTCGACCACTTCATCCCGGACAAATACTTTGAGTAGTTTATGCATGCCAGCTTTATCTCTTGAAAAATGGAACGAAAACGAAAAATAGTTTAATGAATAAATTATTCACAGCTATATTTATTCTAAAAAAAATAGTTGGACTTAATTATTTCCTAATCTTTTTCCTGGTTAGAAAAAAAACCACGTAGGTAATTAAAAAAAAAGCAAGAACGAAAAAAAAATTATAGTATATTTGAAAAATCCAGTTTAAAAAAATTGTTTTGACATCATATTTGTAACAAGTATTTTGGGAGATTTCTATGAAAAAAATATGAACGGAAAGGGACGGGCATAACTTTCTCAAATTTGAATTTCATATCTTGGTTCACTAACCCATACATAGTGGTGTCAAATTGGTTCATTATTCGCGGATCCCGCAAATTTTGACCCACCATAGAACAGATGCGGATCGTAGTTTTTTTTTCCTTCCAAATTCGCAGATGGGATGCGGATCAGAGTATTTTTGGCGAGACGAATGCAAGTCAGAATATATGAATTGTGGGTTTATAGATACCCGCAAAATTTATTTTTATTTTTTCTAAAAAATTAAATATTTATATTAATTTAAAAATTTTAAGAGTTCATTGAAAAATAAAATAAATTTTGACTTTTGATTAAATAAACACATCAATCGACAAAGAACACATCGGTTTGATTGGTAACCTCTAACCGATATACCGTTTTAATTGTTACTAATCACAAAAGCGGTATAAAAGCAATAGTAAATATAACCGTTCCACTAACAGTTTTTCTAACAATTTTCTCTAACATTTTTGCACTATTCAACCGTTTACTGCTTCCACTAACAGTTAATATAACCGTTCAGCTTTTGTTCACCAATCGGATCTACAATCTTCTTTATCATAATAATCAAATAATATTATGTAAAATTTAAGATATTTTCCTCTTCTGCTATTTTCATAAATAAATAATAGTTATTAACTGAAAAATTAAAATATAATAATAATGATAATTAAAAATAATTTAATTTATTAAATATCTATGTAGTATGTGGGACTTTCTAAAATAGTATTATAAAAATTATGCCCAACATTTATTTGCCACAATCTTTTTTTTGATCCATATAGTTTATGATGACTTTGCTTCGTCTAAACATATTTTTTGTGTGCTAAATATGTTAATATTCATTGGAAAATAAATTTATTTACAATCCTAGAACCCTTTGGTTTGGTACTTTGGCAAAAAAAACTAAAACAAGATAGCAAAATATCGAAGGAAAGATTCCTAAAATTCAAGTAACCAGCACAAGAGCATGTTCTTAGGGTTTGATTGGGAGAGCATTAGGAATAGCATTATACTTTTTATTAACCAATCATGTTTTATTTAAAAAGCATGTAGAAGAGCATTTAAAAGATGCAAATGCTTTCAAATATTTATGCTCTCTATGCTCTCACATGAAACATTTCCACAGCATTAACTTCTAAAATATTAAATTTAAAAAAAAAAATAATTAATTAATTTTGTTAAATTAACATAAAATATATGCATATATTTAAAATTATTATTATTAATATTTTATTTCATCTATTGTTTAAAGAAATATATATGAAAATATAATATATACATATAATAATTTAATAAATATAATTTAAATATATGAAAAATAAAACACTTATTTTCTAAATATAATATATACATATAATAATTTAATAAATATAATTTAAATATAAAAAAATAAAAACTTATGTTTTAAATATAATATATATATATATAAAATAATTTGATAAATATAATTTAAATACATGAAAAACAAAACAAAAACTTATGTTCTAAGTATAATATATAGATATATAACACTTTAGAATAATTATAGTTAAATATAATTAAATATTTTATAATTTTATATTTAACTACTAACAGCTCTACCAATCACTAAAAAATGTATATTAATTATAGCATACAGCTTCAGCAGCATACTGCTCATGTTATTTACTGCTAATGCTCTGCTACGAGCCTTTCCAATCAGCCCCTTAATGTTAGATTTAAGAAAGATTTAAGCTTTGAAGATTCAGAAATGGAAGAATAGTTTGCTCAAGAGAAGAAGAGAGAATAGTCACAAAAATGATTTAGTTTTAGGCTCCGAATGGTGACAGCGGATCAGGAAGTGCGGGATAAGCGGATTAAGCGGTGCAGAATGGTTTAAGTGCGGTTTATACGGAAGAAACGCACTATGCGGAACAAGTGCGGTTACAACAGAATAAGCGGTATATAAAAATGTTTGGATGGTGACAAAAAGCTGTATGCGGTACAAAATAAACATTTGAATGGTAAACATAACAAAGCGGTGCGGGATACATCTTAAAATAAATATTTGAATAAAAATATTAAAGATGATTTATTAAAAATTTAAATTGATTTTGGTTAAGTTCAGTTCAAATTTTGATTATTTTAACTATTTCAAATTTTCCCGAAATAAACTAAACTTTTCAGTTTTTTAAATGTAATTTTGATTAATTTTGGATAAATTCGTTTAATTTGATTAGTTTTGGGCAAATTTTATTATTTCGGATCAATTTGATTCGGTTCGATTCATTTATTTTCTATTTTTTTTTTTGTATATCTGGTTTTAAATTAAAAGTCTAAATATCGATACCAAACCGAACCAAATCAATAATCAAAATTAAAATTTTAATTTTATCGAAATAACCGAACCATAAATAAAAACAAATAAACTCACTAATGTAATTTTGGTTAAATTCAGTTTGGTTTGGAAATTTTAATGTATTTTGGTTAAAAATTGGTTTATATTAGATTATAAAAATTGTAAAAATAATAAAATTCGGTTAAATGATCAATTTAGTCAAACCAAATTAAAGCGTTAACCAAATTAGTTTTGAATATTTTGTCTATGCTTAATTTTTTTTAAAAAGTAAAGTTTAACAATGTTTTAGAAAAAAAATAGAAACATGACTAATCATGTAATACACCTCAAATAAGGTGTGGTTATACTGTTCCAAGCGGACCCAAATTTTGTTAATAATCTGAACCGCTTAGTGATGTAATATTTATTAAAACATTACTTAAATAATTGCTTGTACACTGTCATTAATTAGTTTGAATGGTAACCTTTTTCTTGGACGCATAGGGTGGGACTGTAAACCGCACCTCTCATTCAAGGCCTTAGATATTTGGTGGCTACAAAGGATATGGGTACACAAGAATAACCCTAAACCTAATTAGCTAGAAGACAAATTAGACAGCCTGTCATTATGATCCGAACTCCAGACTTCACTTTGTACTCCATACTTCACTTTGCTCCCCGAAATTCACTTTGTACTCCAGACTTCACTTTGCTCTCCAGACTTCACTGTCTGTTGTTCTCTTCTGTTTCACCAGACTTCAGATTGTTGCACTAGACTTCACTTTATTTCACACATACATGATCAATACTCCCCCTCAAGTTCAGACTTTAAAATCACCCTAAAGTCCGAACTTGGAATGATCATGGCAACACCTCATTAAAACCTTGATGTAGAAAACCACTTGGGACAAAACCACATCAAGGGAAAAAGAGTATGCTGCACATGATCAAGGAAGTTCTAATCATGGGTAGGAAGGTCTACAAGTCCTAGTTTGCTAAAGATATGATCGCAAACCTTGAGACTTGCAGCCTTGGTGAAGATGTCTGCTAGCTGATCTTCGCTCTTTGTGTAGCAAGGTAGAACCGTCCCATCTTCAATCTTCTCCCTTACCTTGTGACAATCTATCTCAATGTGTTTAGTCCTTTCATGAAACACAGAGTTGGTAGCAATGTGTATTGCAGCCTGATTGTCACAATGAAAGGTAATGGGACTTGATTGCTCAATGCCAAAGTCCTAGAGTAGAGCCTTCAACCAAGTTAACTCTGTTGTAAGCTTCCTCATAGCCCTATACTCAGCTTCATCACTTGAACATGAGACCACTTTCTGCTTCTTTGTCTTCCTAGTCACTAAGTTACCTCCAATGAAGGTACAATAACCGGTTGTGGATCTCCTGTCACTCTTATCACCAGCCCAATCTGCATCACAGTAGCCGACAATCTCAGTGCTATCATTCTTACCCATCCAAATTCCTTGTCCTATTGAGCCTTTGAGATTTGACCAAAAAAAAAAAAAAATTGAGCCTTTGAGATATCTAAGGATCCTCTCAATCAAACTCCAATGATAAACCGTGGGTGATTGCATATGCTGGCTGGCTTGATTCACAGCAAAACATAGGTCTGGTCTAGTGAGAGTTAAATAGTTAAGCGTCCCAACCAGTCTTCTATACAAGGAGACATCCTTGAACTTCTCTTCACATGATTTCTCCCCCTTTCTATTGACTTGGTAGCCATCTTCAAGAGGAGTCTTTGCTATCTTGAAATCATGCATTCTTGTTTTTGTCAGCAAGTCTTGAACATACTTCCTTTGGGACAGAAACAACCCATCATTGAATCTGCATACTTCAATACCCAAGAAATACTTCAACTCTCCAAGGTCTTTGATGTCAAACGAACTTTCGAGAAAAGCCTTTGTGGACTGAATTCCCTCATTATCACTTCCTGTAATGATTAAATCATCCACATAGATTAGAACCACCACCACTCCTAAAGGGCTTTGAAGAGTAAACAATGTGTGATCAGATTGAGACTTCTTGAATCCATAGTCTATGAGTGTATGACTTAGCTTATGGTACCATGCCCTTGGTGATTGCTTCAAACCATAGATTGCCCTCCTTAGTCTCAATACTTCACCAGGTTTACATAAATGATCTAGTCCCGGTGGTGGAGTCATGTACACTTCCTCTTCAAGCTCTCCTTGTAAGAAGGCATTCTTAACATCCATTTGCCATATGTTCCATGAAAGGTTTGTGTCCAAGGACAGTGTGACTCTTACTGTATGGAGTTTAGCTACTGGTGCAAAGGTATCAATGTAGTCTTCTCTATAAATTTGCGTGAACCCTCTTGCAACCAACCTTTCCTTGTACCTCTCAATGTCTCCATTTCTCTTATACTTGATTGTGAAGATCCATTCTGAGCTGACAGTCTTCTTTCCCTTTGGAAGCTTCTCCACATTCCAAGTAATCACAGCATCCATCCACTCCTTGGTGTCTTTAGCCTCTTCAAAGGTTTTAGGAATATGATTCATCTCTATCTTCCCAAGAAAGGCACGATGACTTGATGGTAACAAGTCAATAGAACACACAGATTGGTTGGGATGCGCAACAGCCTGATTGTTGAAGTAGAACTTCTTGTTGATATAGCTTGATAGATCCGTCTTTTCTCTAGTGCTTCTTCTGAGTTGTTGGACCGGTTGAGCAGCTTCCTCTACATCCATCTCTTCTTCTTCATGATGAATATTCTCCTCATCATTCATATTCAAGTTGTCTTGATCTTGATTCCGAGGTAGAACTTCCTCTTGAGTTTTAGTGGGTTCTTGATTAGCTGTCACTGGTTCTTCTACTTGCAACTCTTCTTGATGGATTCTTGTTTCTGTTTCCCCTTGTCTTGGTACTTTAGTAGGTTCATTTCCCAAATGATTCAAGAGAAACCTCAGACTTGTAGCAAGGTCAGACGGTGATCTTGAAAGATCCTTCAATCCTTCCCAATCCCTTTTCTCATAGTACCCATGCCCCTCAATGAACTTAACATCTCTTGACACATATGTGCGGTTGTTGCTTGGATCAAAGCACTTATAACCCTTCTGAGTTGTAGAGTATCAAAGGAACATACACTTTGTGCTCTTAGCCTATAGATTATTTCTTTGATCACCTGAAATATGTACAAAACACACACACCCAAACACACGTAAGTGTTCAATAAAGGGTTGAGTTTTGTTCAGAACCTCAAATGGTGAGATGTCTTGGAGAACTTTTGTTGGAATCCTATTGATGAGATAACAAGTTCCTAAGACTGCATCTCCCCAAAATATTTTAGGCACATTGGTATAGAACATCATGGACCTAGCCACTTCCATGAGATGTCTGTTCTTTCTCTCAGCCATTCCACTTTGTTGAGGTGTATGTGGACACCTTGTTTGATGTAGGATTCCATGTTTGTTCAGATTAGCCTTGAATCTTTGACTTGTATACTCTCCCCCATTGTCTGATCTAAACACTTTGATCTTTGCATTAAACTGATTAGTAATGTAGTTTTGAATATGAATGAAAGCTTCATAAACTCTGTCTTTCGATGGGAGAAGGTGACCCAAGTATATTTTGACTTTTCATCTATAAATGTCACAAAATACTTGTTCCCATCTCTAGACTGGCAAGGTGAAGTCCAAACATCAGAATGCACTAGATCAAAGCAGCTTTGGTAGATAGTGGTAGATTTAGGGAAGTCTGTTCTGCAATGTTTGCCAAGAATACAAGCTTCACAAGTCGAATGATCAAAAGTAGTGTTAGGCAACATCAAGTTCAGAGCTCTAGCATGAGGATGTCCAAGACTAGCATGCCACAAAATCTTTTGATTAACCGGAAAACAGGAATTGAAAGCTAAGGAATCCAAATTGATTGGAGTGGTGTTTTCAACGAGATAAAGCTCATCTTGTGTTCCACCTCTGCCAAGTACCCTTCCATTCTTAATATCCTGAAAGCACACCTCATTAGGTCCAAAGATAACATTGCAGTCTAAGTCTTTAGTAATCCTTTTAATTGATACCAGAATTGATTTAAACTTAGGCACAAAGAGGGCATCGCTATCCTTGTTAAACAATCTTAACTTTCCTATTCCTTCAATGGGAATACCTTGACCATCAGCAATAGTTACTCTTCCTAGGGCAGGTTTGATGTCTTTTAACAACTTAGCATTACTAATCATGTGGTGAGATGCTCCTGAATCTACTACCAAGTTCTGATCAGTTTTAGAAAGTAGTTTATGAGACAATAAGGTGATACTAGAGAGTTTGGACGCATAAGCCTTGATGAGATCCTCCAAATCACTCCTTCTCACATAATCAGTGCTGGTGAAGAGTGCAAGCTCTCCTCCTTGAGAGGATGAAGTCGTCTGCTCATTCACATTCTCTTGAGAGATGTTGGCCCTTGAGTCTTTTATGGATGGCTTGAGATGATGGTGAAGGATCCAACACTTGTCCTTCGCATGTCCTTTCTTCTTGCAATGGTTAGAGAATACAACCTTCCTTTCCTCTTGCTTGAACACGCTCTTGTTGGCAGTGACAAGGTCCCCCTTTCCTCCAAATAATCCAATGTTTCCCTGCTCCTTTTGGATTCTTGAACACACCTCTTCAAAGTCAGGGAGTGTAGTCTCCCTTAAGATAGACTTCATAACCTCATTGTAGACCGGATTCAGATTGAGGAGGAGAGCAAAAATCTTGTCTTTCTCCTTCCTTTCATTAAGAACCTTTGGGTCCATGGTGCTTGGCCTTAATATGTCAAGCTCAGACCAAGCAGATGAGAACTTCCCAAGATACTTGGTGAACTCACAATCCTCTTGGTGAAGGTCACTGATTGTCTTCTTCACTTCATACACACGGCTGAGGTTAGAGACATCACCATACACCTTCTTGAGAGTGTTCCAAAGTGATTTAGCAGTTTCACAATAGGAGTAAGCTTCAAGGATGGAATGATCTAGTGAGTTTTGAAGAAAACCCAGAACTGATTGGTCTTCTTGAAACCACCTTGCCTCCTCCTTCTTTGTTGCCTCATCTTTATTCCCTTTTGAATCTTCATCAAGCGGTGTCTTGTCCTCAAGAATGTGCTCCCAAAGTCCTCTTCCACATATTGCGGTCTTGGTTTTTCTCTGCCATATCCTGTAGTTTAAACCCTTGAGAACCACAAGAATTACAGTAGGCTTGAGGCTTGAGTTTACTTGGACAGTGTCTTCCATTGATGAAGCTTGAAGGTTTCAGAGAAAAGAAACAATTTGAAGAGCAGAAATGAAGAGAAAAACACAGATTTAGAACTAAGAATGAGTAGAATCAGTAAGAGAATAGAGAGAATCAAAGAACAATAACTCTATTGCTCTGATACCATGTTAGATTTAAGAAAGATTTAAGCTTTGAAGATTCATAAATGGAAGAATAGTTTGCTTAAGAGAAGAAGAGAGAACAATCACAAAATGACTTAGTTTTAGATATTTGGTGGCTACAAAGGTTATATAAGATGGGTACACAAGAATAACCCTAAACCTAATTAGCTAGAAGACAAATTAGACAGCCTGTCATTATTGTCCGAACTTCAGACTTCACTTTGTACTCCAGACTTCACTTTGCTCCCCAGAATTCACTTTGTACTCCAGACTTCACTTTGCTCTCCAGATTTCACTGTCTGTTGTTCTCTTCTGTTTCACCAGACTTCAGATTGTTGCACTAGACTTCACTTTATTTCACACATACATGATCAATACTTAAATCTTTACGGTTTTGTCTAGCGATGATTGTGATCCTAACATCTCTGTCGATCTCCATGAAAATTAACTCGCGGAATGGATATACCTGATTATGGATCATGTTATTTCTTTGTTTCCATAGGTAATAAATAGCAGACTGCACATCAATTTTCTGAAGCAGCATTGGCTTCGTTTACACATATTGTTTTGGGTAGAATGTTTCAATAAATCTCCATACTATAAGATACAAATTTAGAGTTTTTAAATATATGAAAACAGTAACCATGATATATAACTTAGTGTTTGTGTTAGTATCGTTATAATGAACCTAAATTCAAACCCCCCGTTACCCGTATATATATATATATACTGGTATGATTCTGGTGTAGCCAAACCTGTTGTTCGTTGATTCTGTGAATATCCGAACAAGAAACTCTTCTCTTAACTTGAACTGCGTTTGCAATCGAGTAAAAAGGAATAAGATGCTGAAAAATTCAATGAATTTAATTGAAAAATAAGAATTAGTTTATGTTACAAAGCTCGAGAACTTAAATAGGTATTCTCTGTTGGGATAGTGTCCTGAAATCACAACTTGTACTCACTCCTGATGATAGTTGTGTGTCGAGATCAGACATTCGTATAATACTGGGCGGTTGCAATGTTTTGCTAGAAGCCTCTTGCAATCTGTAAGTTGTAGACTTACTGCCAGTATTATATGATCCTATAGGGTCACACACCTAAGCAAACTGGAAGCTAAAATATGGGAATGATCATTATGGTAATGATCATGTTAATGTGTATTGGATACACATTAATATCGAGCAAATGGTGTTGTGTCGATCGACACAGTATGTGTGTCGGTCGACACAGTTCGGGCTTTCGAACAGACGTTTCGAGTTATGACTCAAACGAGTCTGGCCCGTTAAGAGTGATTCTAGGTCTGAATAAAACCTGAGGTTTTCGACCTGAATCTGTAGCCGTCGTCTCTTTCTTGACAGAAGAGGAAGAAACACCAAAACTCAGAGATCCCATAGATCCGGCACTAGCATCCTGGTTTCCAGGTTTGTGTGCGTGTGTATCTGGTAGAGGCGAAGCATCTGAGTCGCTTACTGATCTCGTTCACCAATCATTCCGCTGCCAGTTCTAGATAAGAACGAGGTTGGTAATTTCAATATAACGAACCTTAGATCCTAGGAGATCCAACAGTGGTATCAGAGCCAGGTTGGGTTTAGCCTATTGAATCTAAGGCATTTAAATCGAATACTGATGAATTTGATTAGTTAATTGAGGGATTATGTTTGGTTCATAGGTTTAATTATCAGATTACAACCTAACATAATCAACTAGGATCTAGGTGATTTGCAGATGAATCATAAACAGATCAGGATCATTACCTTATGATTGCAGCGGATTAATCAAGGGAATATCGAGATCTGCAAGAGCTGATGATTACCGGCTCCTCCTAGGTATCCACACGCTTACAAGCTACTGGATCAGGCTGCTAGACCAAGCTGGAACAACAGAGAGAGAGGAGGACGGCCAGACCTAAAAATCGCAGAAAGATGGTCTAACTGGCGCCTCCTCTTCCCTTATATGGGCCCAAGTAATTAAACTAATGGCCTATTAGGCTTTTGGGCCCAAGACCCAAATCAGACAAAAGACTGTATTTTGTCTGGCCCAATTCTCTGTACAAATACAGTAAATGTCTTGCATCTTACTGTATTAGTTCCTTTTTAACTTTCCCGTTAGCTATGGTGTGTGACCCTTTGGGATCATACAATACTGGTAATAAGTACTTAACTTATAGATCAAGAGCGGGCTCTAGCAAGTCATCATGACCTCCCAGTATTTATGACTTATGTCTGATCTCGACACTTATCATACTTTCTAGAGATAGCACAGTAGATTTCAGGACATTCCCAACAATCTCCCACTTGTACTGGAATCCTACATTCCCTAATCTTTTTGTCTCAATATCTCGATCTGGCATAAGGCAAGATGCGTGTCATCCTTATATAGCCAGACCATGTTCATCGGACCAGATTTGATACTGACAATTCAAACGACTTGGTCAAGTCCGTTTGGGAGTGGCCACTCTCTTACCAGCTATCAAGTCTCCGATTGGCCTAGAGATATTACCTCCGTTAAACGGCAGGGACAATTCCCATCTTGTTCCATCACTATGAACTACACACTTTATAATACACCCAACCAAGGTCCTTATAGCTCCCAGTTACGAAACAGCGTTAGACAATGATCAAAGCGCATCAATCCATGTGCAGCCACATGCATGCGAACTCAGGTCTAAGGACTATACTCTATAGTCGTAAATGAGAACCTTTTATGACACAGATATCAATATCTTGTAGAGTTCTCATCAGCGGGCCATGTCCGGTCATATGCTCCCTACATATACCTATGTGTTGACTTTGATGCCGCGCATCCATGACCCATGAAACTTGGTCATAAGTCTCAACACACTCTAGTCTCAAGTGGTTGTTGGTGTTCCAATTTCAACAACCTTCGACTATGGACACTATGATTTATGTCATTTCGTTAAATATGGGGTTTCATGATCAAGTCTTTCTCATGTACTTCGATGGCCCATATATTACGACATGAACCATTTTGGAACGATTATTTTATATCACAGTTAAAAATAATCCAGAAATAAAATTTCATTAACATTAAAATGTTTACATGAACCAATCAAAACAACTAAAATAAAGTCCTCACAACTCCCACTCAAAAAGAGATTACATTTGAAAATCTCTAATTCCTACAGCAGCAGTATGCAACTCGTGCTTAGGTCTCGGGAGTGGCTTTGTCAACGGGTCAGCCACGTTCTCATCAGTGGGAACTCTGCTGACCATCACTTCACCTCTATTCACTATATCACGAATCAGGTGATACCTTCTCATAATATGTTTTGATTTCTGATGATGTCTCGGTTCCTTAGCTTGAGCAATTGCACCATTGTTGTCACAATACAGTGTTAGAGGCTCAGTGGCATTTGGGAATACACCGAGTTCAATCATGAAGTTCCTTATCCAAACTCCTTCCTTCGCAGCTTCTGAAGCAGCGATGTATTCAGCTTCAGTTGTGGAATCTGCCACGGTGCTCTGCTTGGAGCTCTTCCAACTTACTGCACCGCCATTCAGACAGAAGATGTAACCAGACTGTGACCGGAAATCATCTTGATCTGTCTGAAAACTTGCATCCGTGAATCCACTCATTTCAAGCACTTCACTTCCTCCGTAAACCAAGAACTTATCCTTAGTATTCCTCAAATACTTCAGGATATTCTTTACGGCAATCCAGTGACTCTCACCTGGATTAGACTGGTACCTACTCGTCATGCTTAGTGCATAAGCAACATCAGGACGAGTACAGATCATGGCATACATGATAGATCCTATGGCCGAAGCATAAGGTATCCTACTCATGCGCTTAAGCTCATCAGGTGTTTTAGGACACTGAGTCTTGCTTAGTGTAGCACCATGTATCATTGGCGTGAATCCCTTCTTGGATTTATCCATTCCGAATCGATGCAGGACTTTGTCTATATAAGAATCTTGACAAAGTCCAATCATCCTTTTAGATCTGTCTCTAAAGATTCGAATTCCAAGAACATACGCGGCTTCACCCATGTCTTTCATGGAAAAACAACTTCCCAGCCAGTCTTTAACAGACTTCAGCATTGGAATATCATTTCCAAGAAGCAATATGTCATCGACATATAGGATAAGAAACGCCACTTTGCTGCCACTAGTTTTCTTATACACACATTGTTCTTCCTTGTTTCTGATGAAGTCAAAATTCTTTATTGCCTCATCAAAACGAAGATTCCAACTCCTGGATGCTTGCTTCAATCCATAAATGGATTTATGAAGTTTGCATACTTTCCCAGCATTCTTAGGATCAATGTAACCGTCAGGCTGTGTCATATACACATCCTCCTCCAAGATTCCATTCAGGAAGGCGGTTTTCACATCCATCTGCCAAATCTCATAATCATAATAAGCGGCAGTTGCTAGGAGAATCCGAATTGATTTCATCATGGCCACGTACTGGTGAATAGGTTTCATCATAGTCTATACCATGAATTTGTTTGAAACCTTTTGCCACCAACCTGGTCTTGTAAATCTGGACATTTCCATCCATGTCAATCTTCTTCTTGAAGATCCATTTACACTCGATGGCTTTAGCACCAGCGGGTAAGTCAACCAGTGAGAACACTCGGTTGACAGACATGGAGTCCATCTCGGATTCAGTGGCTTCACGCCACTTTGAGGAGTCAGGGCCTATCATGGCTTCTTCAAAGTTCGAGGGTTCATCACCGTCAATGATCAAAAGATCATGGCAATTAGTCACGAGGAATCCCTGATATCTATCGGGTTCGTGACGGATCCTTCCGGATCTTCGAACTTCAGGTACTTCAGGTTCAGGTTCTATTACAACTTCATGTAATTCATCCTGCTGTTCTTCCTCATTAGGTTGAACAAGTTCCTGTCCTTCTTGAATTTCATCAAGTTGTACCTTACTCCCACTATCTTTCTTAGAGAGAAATTCCCTCTCAAGAAAAGTACAATCCCGAGCAACAAAGATCTTGTTCTCGGATCGCAGATAGAAGTAATAAGCCTTGGTATCCCTAGGATACCCAATGAAGTAGCATTTGTCAGATTTTGGTGTAAGCTTGTCTGAGATTAATCTTTTGACATAGGCTTCACAACCCCAAATTCTGAGAAAAGACATTGCTGGAGCTTTTCCAGTCCATAACTCATATGGTGTCTTTGCTACTGCCTTTGATGGCACTCTGTTTAGTGTGAACGTTGCGGTCAGCAAAGCATATCCCCAAAGGGATATAGGAAGGTCTGTATGACTCATCATGGATCGGACCATATCTAACAATGTCCGATTCCTTCTCTCAGACACACCCTTCCACTGAGGTGTTCCAGGAGGTGTGAGTTGGGAAATGATCCCACACTCACTCAGATGATCACGGAATTCCTGGCTCAAGTATTCTCCTCCTCGGTCCGACCGAAGAGCCTTAATACTTTTACCAAGCTGGTTCTGTACTTCATTCTGGAATTCTTTGAACTTCTCAAAGGTTTCCGACTTATGTTTCATCAAGTAGACATATCCATATCTACTGAAATCATCAGTGAATGTAATGAAGTACTGATAGTTTCCTCTAGCATTTGTGGACATTGGGCCACACACGTCAATATGTATCAGGCCCAATAGTTCACTGGCCCTTTCTGTGGGTTTATTAAAAGGGGCCCGTGTCATTTTGCCCATTAGGCAAGATTCACATTGCTCACAAGACTCAAAGTCAAATGAGCCCAAGAGTCCATTTGAATGGAGCCTCTTGACGCGTTTCTCACTAATATGCCCTAAACGACAATGCCAGAGAAACGTTTCATTTTCTTCGTTAGATTTGAACCGTTTTGTATTAATGTTATATACTGGAGTAGATTGATCCAGCATGTACAGCCCATTAATAAGAGGGGCACAGCCATAGAACATATCATTGAGATTAAAGGAACACAATTTATTCTTAATAGAAAAATCAAATCCTTGTAAATCCAATAATGAAACTGAAATGATATTTCTGCTTATAGCAGGTACAAAATAACAATTCTCAAGTTCTAAAATCAATCCAGAAGGTAAAGATAACAAGTAAGTGCCAACGGCCAGTGCTGGAACCTTCGCTCCATTGCCAACCCGCAACTCTACTTGCCCTTGCTTCAACCTTCTACTGTTGTTGAGCGCCTGCACATTAGTACAAATATGAGCCCCACATCCAGTATCTAATACCCAAGTGGTATTATCAGAAGTAGTAGTATTTACTTCAATAACAAAAATACCCGAAGAAGTAGTCGCGAAGGACTTCTTCTTTTCCTTCAGACTTTCCTGGTATTTTTTACAGTCCCTGCGATAATGCCCTGCCTCTTTGCAAAAGTGGCAGATATCAGAAGGCCCAGCTTTAGACATGGACTTGGGTTTGGCCTTTTCGTTGTGGACAGCCTTGCCCTTTCCCTTGTCTGCAGCGGATTTCTTGAAACCCTTGCCCTTCTGCACCATGAGTACAGACGGGTCCTTGGCCTTCTTCAGATTAGGTTCTGCAGTCTTGAGCATACCATGTAGCTCAGGCAAAGTCTTTGTCAACCCATGCATATTATAGTTCAAGACGAACTGGTCATATGCAGGAGTAAGAGACTGCAGAACGATATCACAAGCAAGCTCTTGGCTTATAGGACAGTCGAGTCTAGTCAAATGATCGAGATAACCCATCATTTTCAGAACATGTGGACTCACTGCTGCATCCTTAGCCATTTTACAGTCCAAGAGATTCTTAACAGTTTGGAATCTCTCTGTACGAGCCTGCTCCTGAAACAACGCTTTCAGGTTTGCCATCAGTTCCATGGGACAAGTCAGGCCTTCCCACTGAATCTGCAGATCGGGAGCCATTGTCGCCAACATTAGGCAAACCACGTCATTTGCATCTGAAGAATGCGTATCCCAAGCATTCTTCACAGCTTGTGTGGCATTATTCGCAGGTCGAGGGAGGAGAACTCTTTCAAGGACATAAGCCTTCTTCTCCTGCCTGAGCACAAGTCTCAGGTTCCTGGACCAGTTCAGGAAGTTTGATCCGTTCAGTTTGTCCTTCTCAAGGGCAGACCGGATCGAGAAAGTGTTTTGTGTTGTTGTGCTTGACATAGCTGAAATTATGAGACAATAGAGTTTTAGTTATTTAGTTCATAAAAGAGTAATTTTAAAAACTTATAAGAAAACTCGCATTGCATTCAAAATTTCTTTGTTTAACCTCATAAGAATGCAATGATTCCGAGACCCATGTTCAACCAAAACCAAAGTGGGCCACTGGCCGTCACCCGGAATTAGCTTTACTTGGTAAGCATGCATACAACTAGTTATATCTATATAACTCTCGGTTGTGGATTGGGCCCAAGGCCCAATTCACCAGATGTCTCAAGGCCCGGGACTCCCGATGGCCCAGTCAAGGAAACCAATCTCTTACAGCCAAATAATCACTAAAGTCTGGGACTCCCAATGAAAATAGTGACTATATACTACTTTACTTACGCAAAAACAGACACATCACACTGTAAGCCATATCTGTAATTGAATAAGCGTTAAGTAGCTGACAAGATTGGGCAAGACATCCAAGCTTGATATTGGTTTTGAGGATTTTAGGTTTTCTTTCCAAAAATAGAAGATTACTATTTTGGGAAACTTACTTATTTTAGAAACTTTCTAAATCTAGAAACATGCTAAAAATAGAAATTTCTAATTTAATATTTTATTAAAGTTTTCGGTTGGGTCACAAATTATAGGCCCAATTCTTGGCCCAAGACCACAAAATTCCAATTGGCCCAATAATTTGACATAACCAAGTCGGTTCATTAATTCTGGTCCAAGACCAAATTAACTACTAAATCCAACTGGTTATTTACTAAACCAGACCAGCTCTAAATTATTTGGTCCAACCAAATCAAACTTAGACCAGCCTTCGGTTTAGGTTAAAATTCAATTTTGAATTTAAATCCGGTTTAACCAGAAATTAAATAATACCAATTGTATTAAATAATTTCCAGCAAACCGCGATTTGGGTTAACCGCTTGAACCACCAATTAAATTGGATCGGTTCGGTTAAGTCCAAAACCGGGAAGAAACACCTTGTGTTTTAGCCAATTTTGACCTAACTTGCGGTTTTAGCTAAAGCTGACAATGAACCACAATCGGTTTGATCGGTTCATTGTCGCGGGTTTGGGAAGAACGAACCGCGAAGCTCGGCTGAACCGATTGGCTACTCGCGGAACGTATGCCTCGCCAGCATATCGATCGATATGACGCTTACACGTCGATCGATACTCGCGTGCCTCAGCTCGTTGCGATCGGGTCATCGGGACAGCGAGAAGCAATCGATCCGATTGATATCGATCGATATCACGCTCCCTCGTCGATCGATACGGGCGACCACTTCGCATACCGATGGGTTTCAATCGGATCATGCGATTTACTTTTTAGGTTTTCAAGTTTTCTAATCAAATTTCTTAACACAAATTCGATTCTAAACATTAAAACAACCTAAATATGATCCAAACAGCAAAAACCTAACGACCTAGGCTCTGATACCACTGAGGGATTATGTTTGGTTCATAGGTTTAATTATCAGATTACAACCTAACATAATCAACTAGGATCTAGGTGATTTGCAGATGAATCATAAACAGATCAGGATCATTACCTTATGATTGCAGCCGATTAATCAAGGGAATATCGAGATCTGCAAGAGCTGATGATTACCGGCTCCTCCTAGGTATCCACACGCTTACAAGCTATTGGATCAGGCTGCTAGACCAAGCTGGAACAACAGAGAGAGAGGAGGACGGCCAGACCTAAAAATCGCAGAAAGATGGTCTAACTGGCGCCTCCTCTTCCCTTATATGGGCCCAAGTAATTAAACTAATGGCCTATTAGGCTTTTGGGCCCAAGACCCAAATCAGACAAAAGACTGTATTTTGTCTGGCCCAATTCTCTGTACAAATACAGTAAATGTCTTGCATCTTACTGTATTAGTTCCTTTTTAACTTTCCCGTTAGCTATGGTGTGTGACCCTTTGGGATCATACAATACTGGTAATAAGTACTTAACTTATAGATCAAGAGCGGGCTCTAGCAAGTCATCATGACCTCCCAGTATTTATGACTTATGTCTGATCTCGACACTTATCATACTTTCTAGAGATAGCACAGTAGATTTCAGGACATTCCCAACATTAATTGCCTGTTAAATCGTGTTTTCAAGAAATTAATCTCGGATTTGAATCTCTGTTGAAAACGACAAACTGTTGTTATCGCACTGTGTCGATCGACACTAAGCTTGTGTCGGTCGACACGCCGCGAAACGCATAATAAAATTTAGGGGTTGTCGCATGGTGTCGATCGACACTAATCTTGTGTCGGTCGACACATCGCGAAAACTCGTAAAAGATATTAGGGTTTTCGCACAGCATCGGTCGACACACTGGGTGTGTCGGTCGATGCACCGCGAAAATGCGAAAGATTTTAAATCGCACTGTGTCGATCGACACACTGGGTGCATCGGTCGACACAGACTATGCGTATGGATAGATCGTTTCAATTGGATTGAACTGGTTATCTCGCATGGTTATGTCGGTTTAATTCAAAATCCCTAATACTCTACTGTGTCGATCGACACAGGTTTAATGTTGGTCGACACAAGCCTTACGATTGGTTGAATCGGTTCAATTGGATTGAACTGGTTATCATGCTTGGTTAAGGAAGATAAGATCGGTTTAAATTGGATGAATTGGTTCAATTGAATTGAACTGGTTATCCCAATTAGAATAAACCGATTTAATTGGTTAAGATCAATTTGATTGGATAAGTCGTTTCAATTGGGTTGGACCGGTTATCGCGATTAGTTAAAACTGATTGAATCGGTTCGATTAGATGAACTGGTTAAATTGGATTTGACCGGTTATCTCGAATAATCTTAAGGTTGCATATCAAGAGTCGACCAAGTGTGTCAGTCGACGCATATGGTGAAGATGCGAACCGTAATCGTTTGGTTTTGAACCATATGGTTAAGAAGCCGAACCGAATGACCTAACCCACTAAAGTTAGAACGATTAAAACTAAATTGATTAAAAGTTAAAATGTTCTAAACCTATTTAATACACATTGGATGTGTGTTAGATCGAAGCTTAGTTATTCAATATGGTCAACTGTCAAGACTTGTTTCGTTGTTGGATAGTCTTGCCAAGAGCTTGGTATCCACAATTACGTGAGTAAGGCAGATAGTAGCGTTGATGGTCTTGCAGTGCTTGACATCTACAATTACGTGACCTAAGAGATTGAATTACTAATCTTTTAAAGTTCCATTTCCTCAACTAAATATCAAGTGATCTTGATGTCTTGCCCAAATCTTGTCTACTGTCAAGACTTGTTTCGTTGTTGGATAGTCTTGGAGTCCTTGGTATCCATGACTACATGAGTAAGGCAGGTGATCATTGATAGACTTGCAGTGCGACTATCAATGATCACAAGACTGAAGAGATTGGTTTACTTGACTGGGCTATCAGAAGTTCTGGGCCCAGAGACGTCAGAGTGGATGAGACATGGATTGTCTCATCTACGACCAAGAGTTGTACTGAGTACAATTAGCAATGGTTTGCTTACCTAGATTACTAAACTCTGGGTGATGACGAGTCGTCCACTCAGATCTTAGTGATGTATCGATCTTGGATCATTATATTCATTGAGGAAACATTGTTTGAATATAATGCGAGTTTTCTTATTGGATATGATTCCTCATTTCCTGAAATCATATCTAGAATTTTCTTTGATTAAAATTTTCAGCCTATGTCTAAAACTACCTTCTCGTTGCGATCCGTCCTTGAGAAGGACAAGTTAAATGGATCAAATTTCCTGGATTGGTATCGAAATTTGAGATTAATACTCAAGCAGGAGAGTAAGGACTATGTCCTTGAGAAAGCTCTCCAAGAAAGGCTTGGGGCCAATCGCTCGAATGCAGTATATAATGCTTGGAATAAGCATTATATTGATGTGGTAGATGTGCGTGGTCTGATGTTGGCTACCATGGTATCAGACTTAAAGAGTCAATACGAGAACATGGAGTCGCCAATAGATATGATCACCAGCCTGAAACTGAAGTTTCAGGATCTGGCACGAGTTGAGAGATTCCAGATGGTGAAGTCTCTCACTGGGTGCAAACTACCAGAGTATTCTCCAGTGAGTCCTCATGTCATTAAACTGATGGGTTACATTGATAACCTGGGGAAACTGAATTGTCCTGTCAGCTTAGAGTTGGCTACTGACATCATTCTGCAATCACTACCGTCAAGTTATGATAAGTTCATTAAGAATTATATCAAGAAAGGCTTGACGAAGAAGTTGACTGAGCTGCATGGCATGCTCAAGACAGCAGAGCAAAACATCAAAAAGGGTAAAAGATTTGAAAAATCTTGTATAGACAAGGGTGAAGACAAGGCCGTTCAGATTTGGAATCGGGATAAGCCTACGTCATCTTTTAAGCCCAAGTAAGGCCCATCTGATGTTGATAAATGTTGCTACTGTAAAGAGTTTGGGCATTGGAAGAGAAATTGCTTTAAATTCTTGGAAGATTCACAAGAAATGGAGAAGATGTATGGTACTTCTTCTTCAGGTATTGTGTTATTATTTCAAGTTCTACGTATGTATTGGATACTAGTTGTGGTACTGATATTTTGGAAATATGCAGGGCCTAAGCAACAGTAGAACGTTGAAGAAAGGACAAGTGGAACTGCGAGTCTGGTATGGAGCAATGGTTGCTACATGAGCCGTAGAGATTCTCCACTTGTAGGAGCCTTTCAAGCTTGGTTTTGAATTAAGTAATTGCTACTATGTACCTGCTTTATGCAGAAATGTCTTTCATTTTCTTGTGAGAATTTGGATGCTTTTCATTCTGATAAAAGGCAAGTTTTGCTCTTTTGATCTTAATGAAATATTATATGGTAGCACCCCTTTTGAAAGGGTTTTATATCTTAAACCAACATACGCTTAAATATAACATAAATATCAAACGATTTAAGTCTGATGACTTGAACTCGATTTTTCCTCAGCATAGTCATATTGACCAAATAGAGTGAAGCGGCTTCAGAAGTTCCATAGTTATGGGCTTCAGGTTCATTTGATTGTAAATCAATTGAGACATGAATTCTGCTTGCTGGGCCAAATGACTAAGGCTTCTTTAGCAGAGCTAAAGAAAAGGGCCAGAGGCTTATTGGGCCTTACACGTACTGATGTATGTGGGCCGATGAGCATTAATGCCAGAGGAAGTCTTCAGTACTTCATTAACTTATTGATGGCATCAGTAAGTATGGCTGTGTTCTTTTGATGAGACACGAGTAGGAATCCTTTGAGGAGTTCCAAAAATGAAGTATAGAACCGATTTGACAGAAGTATTGAGATCTTCGATTAGATCGTGGAGAAGAATACTTGTGTCAAGAATTGAGTGATCATCTAAGTGAGTGTGAAGTCATTTCACAGCTCATCTCTCCTGAAAACCTTGAACGGTGTTTCTGAGAGAATGAATCGGATCTTATTGGATATGCTCCGATTAATGATGAGTCACATGAATCTCCCATTATCCTTTTAAAATACGCTCTAAAATGAACATGTTTGCGCTAAATAAGTTTTCTATCAGAATCAGTGAAAAACACCACATTGGATGTGGACTGGGGGATTTCCAAATATGTTTTTCTGATTAATTGGGATTGCAAGGTTTGTGTAAGGCATTTGTCAACAAACAAACTTGAACCCAAATCTGATAAGTGCTGCTTCGCTGGTTGTCCTAGGGAAACCGAGGCTTAGTACTTTTGCAACAAATCCGAGAACAAAGTTTTGTTGTTCGGAACTCTGTTTTTCCAAGAAGAACAGTGGGAGTAAAAGTACAACTCGAAGAAATTCGAGAAACACAGGAGGCTGTTCAACCTGTTGAGGGAGAACAACGGTTGGATCTACAGAGGGCTGTAGGATCTACACCTGTGGAGCCTGAAATTCGCTGATCCTGATGGATCCGTCACTAAACCGAGGGTGATTCCTCGTGACCGATTGCCGTGATCAGTTGATCATTGAAAAGTGACGAGCCTGCGAAATTCAAAGTAGCGATGGTGAGCCCCAACTCCGAAAAACAGGCTGGGTATGCATGTTGGCTTCAACGATCTATTCATAGATTGAAGCAAACATCTTAGAGTTGGAATCTGCGTTCTGTTAAAACGGTCAAAGGTTTTGACTCGATCAGGAACGATTAGAAACCGTGCGTTTACAAGTAAACTAGTGGGAGCGTAGTTTCAATTCTCAAACTGTATGTTTAGAACGTACTTAATCTCATAAACGACGTTCCGATACTAAAAGTCTTGTCAAGATTTGGGTCGGAAGTCAAACTTAACGATGTACATGGGAGAAGCCGCGTAAGCTCTTGGAATATGGATCCATTGAGATGGATCAGAAGAGCTAATTGAATCGTGTCAGAATCCTTATGATTATAGGGTACTGGACAGTTCCAATATGCATGATTCCAAGAATGGCTTCACACCAAAGGTCTTATGGCAATGATCTTAGCAAGATGAAGTGTCTTGGACACTGGCTGAGCTAGTGTCTATGAGTGAGATTCCTTTTTGCTCATGCAATAGAATCCATCATGAATGCCATATTTTGCGCTCGTCTAAATGCAGCTGACGCATGAAGCATGACGAGTAGATACCAATTTGTTCCAGTAAGTGTCACTGGACAGTTGTAAGGAATATCCCCAAGTGTTTGAGAAACACTAAGGATAGGTTCTTGTACAACTGAGAAAAAGACGAATCAGTTATGAGTAGTTAGACAGACAAAGATGACTCCCGGTTGTCACTTGGTTATGTCATTTTGCCTGTGTAACGGTACTATCTGTTGGAAAGATTTCCAAGCAGAGGACCGTAGAATAGTGCTTATTAAAGAATAGCGGTGTGGTTTGTTGGAATGGTTCCAAGCAAGAACGCCGCAGCATCTCTCACAACCTAAGCACGAGTTGAATACTGTTGCTGTAGGTACTAGATATCTGAAGACTTGGTCTTGACTCTAGTGGGAGTTAGTTTAGTTATGATGTTCAGATATATGTGGTCATGAAAAACTGACATCAACATTATTTGACTATTGGATAATTAAACAATGGTCCCAAAATAAGTTTATGTCATATTATAGGCCATCAAGTTGAGGACTTGATCATGAAACCCTATAAGTAACAAATGACATAAATTATGATGTGTCCCTAGTCGAGGTTGTTAAAGTGGGACAATAACAACCGCGAGAGACTAGCTTGTGAGGTGACTGTTGACTAAGTCTTATGGAGTCAATGATATGAGTATCACAGTCAGTCGCATAGATATATGTTGGTGAACATATGATCGGACGTGACCCGCTAATGAGAAGTCTCCTGGATAGTTATATCTGTTGGGAATGTCCTGAAATCTACTGTGCTATCTCTAGAAAGTATGATAAGTGTCGAGATCAGACATAAGTCATAAATACTGGGTGGTCATGATGACTTGCTAGAGCCCGCTCTTGATCTATAAGTTAAGTACTTATTACCAGTATTGTATGATCCCAAAGGGTCACACACCATAGCTAACGGGAAAGTTTAAAAGGAATTAATACAGTAAGATGCAAGACATTTACTGTATTTGTACAGAGAATTGGGCCAGACAAAATACAGTCTTTTGTCTGATTTGGGTCTTGGGCCCAAAAGCCTAATAGGCCATTAGTTTAATTACTTGGGCCCATATAAGGGAAGAGGGGGCGCCAGTTAGCCTAAGCTTCTGCGATTATTAGGTCTGGCCGTCCTCCTCTCTCTCTGTTGTTCCAGCTTGGTCTAGCAGCCTGATCCAGTAGCTTGTAAGCGTGTGGATACCTAGGAGGAGCCGGTAATCATCAGCTCTCAGTGATCTCTTCATTCCCTTGATCAATCCGCTGCAATCATAAGGTAATGATCCTGATATGTTTATGATTCAACTGCAAATCACCTAGATCCTAGTTGATTATGTGATAGGTTGTAATCTGATAATTGAACCTATGAACAAACATAATCCTTCAGTGGTATCAGAGCCTAGGTTGTTAGGTTTTTTGCTGTTTGGATCATATTTAGGTTGTTTTAAATGTTTAGAATCGAATTTGTGTTAAGAAATTTGATTAGAAAACTTGAAAACCTAATATGTAAATCGCATGAACCGATTGAAACCCATCGGTATGCGAAGCGGACGCCCGTATCGATCGACGAGGGAGCGTGATATCGATCGATATCAATCGGATCGATTGCTTCTCGCTGTCCCGATGACCCGATCGCAACGAGCTGATGCACGCAAGTATCGATCGACGAGGGAGCGTGATATCGATCGATATCGATCGGATCGATTGCTTCTCGCTGTCCCGATGACCCGATCGCAACGAGCTGATGCGCCTGTCCCGATCGTATCGCGCGAGGTCCCGAAAGCGAGCTTGGCTCGTCTTCTCGATCCGGCGATGCGTGATCCGGCTGGCGAGACTTACGTTCCGCGAGTAGTCATTCGGTTAAGCCGAGCCTCGCGGTTCGTCCCACCTAACCCGAGACGCGAACCAATCGTGCCATTGGGCCATTGCGGTTCGTCGTTGGTTTTGCCTTATCCCGCAAGTTAGGTCAAAATCAGCTAAAATTGATTGGTTAGACCAATCTATTTCTTCCTGATTTTGGACTTAACCGAACCGATCCAATTTAATTGGTGCTTCAAGCGGTTAACCAAATCGCGGTTTGCTGGAAATTATTTAATACAATTGGTATTATTTAATTTCTGGTTAAACCGGATTTAAATTCAAAAATTGAATTTTAACCTAAACCGAAGGCTGGTCTAAGTTTGATTTGGTTGGACCAAATAATTTAGAGCTGGTCTGGTTTAGTAAATAACCAGTTGGATTTAGTAGTTAATTTGGTCTTGGACCAGAATTAATGAACCGACTCGGTTATGTCAAATTATTGGGCCAATTGGAATTATGTGGTCTTGGGCCAAGAATTGGGCCTATAATTTGTGACCCAACCGAAAACTTTAATAAAATATTAAATTAGAAATTTCTATTTTTAGCATGTTTCTAGATTTAGAAAGTTTCTAAAATAAGTAAGTTTCCCAAAATAGTAATCTTCTATTTTTGGAAAGAAAACCTAAAATCCTCAAAACCAATATCAAGCTTGGATGTCTTGCCCAATCTTGTCAGCTACTTAACGCTTATTCAATTACAGATATGGCTTACAGTGTGAGGTGTCTGTTTTTGCGTAAGTAAAGTAGTATATAGTCACTAATTTCATTGGGAGTCCCAGACTTTAGTGATTATTTGGCTGTAAGAGATTGGTTTCCTTGACTGGGCCATCGGGAGTCCCGGGCCTTGAGACATCTGGTGAATTGGGCCTTGGGCCCAATCCACAACCGAGAGTTATATAGATATAACTAGCTGTGTGCATGCTTACCAAGTAAAGCTAATTCCGGGTGACGACCAGTGGCCCACTTTGGTTTTAGTTGAACATGGGTCTCGGAATCATTGCATTCTTATGAGGTTAAACAAAGAAATTTTGAATGCAATGCGAGTTTTCTTATAAGTTTTTAAGATTACTCTTTTATGAACTAAATAACTAAAACTCTATTGTCTCATAATTTCAGCTATGTCAAGCACAACAACACAAAACACTTTCTCGATCCGGTCTGCCCTTGAGAAGGACAAACTGAACGGATCAAACTTCCTGAACTGGTCCAGGAACCTGAGACTTGTGCTCAGGCAGGAGAAGAAGGTTTATGTCCTTGAAAGAGTTCTCCCCCCTAGACCTGCGAATAATGCCACACAAGCTGTGAAGAATGCTTGGGATACACATTCTTCAGATGCAAATGACGTGGTTTGCCTAATGTTGGCGACAATGGCTCCCGATCTGCAGATTCAGTGGGAAGGCCTGACTTGTCCCATGGAACTGATGGCAAACCTGAAAGCGTTGTTTCAGGAGCAGGCTCGTACAGAGAGATTCCAAACTGTTAAGAATCTCTTGGACTGTAAAATGGCTAAGGATGCAGCAGTGAGTCCACATGTTCTGAAAATGATGGGTTATCTCGATCATTTGACTAGACTCGACTGTCCTATAAGCCAAGAGCTTGCTTGTGATATCGTTCTGCAGTCTCTTACTCCTGCATATGACCAGTTCGTCTTGAACTATAATATGCATGGGTTGACAAAGACTTTGCCTGAGCTACATGGTATGCTCAAGACTGCAGAACCTAATCTGAAGAAGGCCAAGGACCCGTCTGTACTCATGGTGCAGAAGGGCAAGGGTTTCAAGAAATCCGCTGCAGACAAGGGAAAGGGCAAGACTGTCCACAACGAAAAGGCCAAACCCAAGTCCATGTCTAAAGCTGGGCCTTCTGATATCTGCCACTTTTGCAAAGAGGCAGGGCATTATCGCAGGGACTGTAAGAAATACCAGGAAAGTCTGAAGGAGAAGAAGAAGTCCTTCGCGACTACTGCTTCAGGTATTTTTGTTATTGAAGTAAATACTACTACTTCTGATAATACCACTTGGGTATTAGATACTGGATGTGGGGCTCATATTTGTACTAATGTGCAGGCGCTCAGCAACAGTAGAAGGTTGAAGCAAGGGCAAGTAGAGTTGCGGGTTGGCAATGGAGCGAAGGTTCCAGCACTGGCCGTTGGCACTTACTTGTTATCTTTACCTTCTGGATTGATTTTAGAACTTGAGAATTGTTATTTTGTACCTGCTATAAGCAGAAATATCATTTCAGTTTCATTATTGGATTTACAAGGATTTGATTTTTCTATTAAGAATAAATTGTGTTCCTTTAATCTCAATGATATGTTCTATGGTTGTGCCCCTCTTATGAATGGGCTGTACATGCTGGATCAATCTACTCCAGTATATAACATTAATACAAAACGGTTCAAATCTAACGAAGAAAATGAAACGTTTCTCTGGCATTGTCGTTTGGGGCACATTAGTGAGAAACGCGTCAAGAGGCTCCATTCAAATGGACTCTTGGGCTCATTTGACTTTGAGTCTTGTGAGCAATGCGAATCTTGCCTAATGGGCAAAATGACACGGGCCCCTTTTAATAAACCCACAGAAAGGGCCAGTGAACTATTGGGCCTGATACATACTGACGTGTGTGGCCCAATGTCCACAAATGCTAGAGGAAACTATCAGTACTTCATTACATTCACTGATGATTTCAGTAGATATGGATATGTCTACTTGATGAAACATAAGTCGGAAACCTTTGACAAGTTCAAAGAATTCCAGAATGAAGTACAGAACCAGCTTGGTAAAAGTATTAAGGCTCTTAGGTCGGACCGAGGAGGAGAATACTTGAGCCAGGAATTCCGTGATCATCTGAGTGAGTGTGGGATCATCTCCCAACTCACACCTCCTGGAACACCTCAGTGGAATGGTGTGTCTGAGAGAAGGAATCGGACATTGTTAGATATGGTCCGATCCATGATGAGTCACACAGACCTTCCTATATCCCTTTGGGGATATGCTTTGCTGACCGCAACGTTCACACTGAACAGAGTGCCATCAAAAGCAGTAGCCCAGACACCATATGAATTATGGACTGGAAAGGCTCCAGTAATGTCTTTTATCAGAATTTGGGGTTGTGAAGCCTATGTCAAAAGATTAATCTCAGACAAGCTTACACCAAAATCTGACAAGTGCTACTTCATTGGTTATCCTAGGGATACCAAGGCTTATTACTTCTATCTGCGATCCGAGAACAAGATCTTTGTTGCTCGGGATTGTACTTTTCTTGAGAGGGAATTTCTCTCTAAGAAAGATAGTGGGAGTAAGGTACAACTTGATGAAATTCAAGAAGGACAGGAACCTGTTCAACCTAATGAGAAAGAACAGCAGGATGAATTACATGAAGTTGTAATAGAACCTGAACCTGAAGTACCTGAAGTTCGAAGATCCGGAAGGATCCGTCACGAACCCGATAGATATCAGGGATTCCTCGTGACTAATTGCCATGATCTTTTG
Organism: Orychophragmus violaceus; assembly: GCA_030180135.1. Classification (NCBI taxonomy): domain Eukaryota; kingdom Viridiplantae; phylum Streptophyta; class Magnoliopsida; order Brassicales; family Brassicaceae; genus Orychophragmus; species Orychophragmus violaceus. The sequence continues at coordinate 96,004,168 of CM058232.1, forward strand.
ATCACTGACGGTGATGAACCCTCGAACTTTGCAGAAGCCATGATAGGCCCTGACTCCTTAAAGTGGCATGAAGCCACTGAATCCGAGATGGACTCCATGTCTGTCAACCGAGTGTTTTCACTGGTTGACTTACCCACTGGTGCTAAAGCCATCGAGTGTAAATGGATCTTCAAGAAGAAGATTGACATGGATGGAAATGTCCAGATTTACAAGGCCAGGTTTGTGGCAAAAGGTTTCAAACAAATTCATGGTATAGACTATGATGAAACCTATTCACCAGTGGCCATGATGAAATCAATTCGGATTCTCCTAGCAACTGCCGCTTATTATGATTATGAGATTTGGCAGATGGATGTGAAAACCGCCTTCCTGAATGGAATTTTGGAGGAGGATGTGTATATGACACAGCCTGACGGTTACATTGATCCTAAGAATGCTGGGAAAGTTTGCAAACTTCATAAATCCATTTATGGATTGAAGCAAGCATCCAGGAGTTGGAATCTTCGTTTTGATGAGGCAATAAAGAATTTTGACTTCATCAGAAACAAGGAAGAACAATGTGTGTATAAGAAAACTAGTGGGAGCAAAGTGGCGTTTCTTATCCTATATGTCGATGACACATTGCTTCTTGGGAATGATATTCCAATGCTAAAGTCTGTTAAAGACTGGCTGGGAAGTTGTTTTTCCATGAAGGACATGGGTGAAGCCGCGTATGTTCTTGGAATTCGAATCTTTAGAGACAGATCTAAAAGGCTGGTTGGACTTTGTCAAGATTCTTATATAGACAAAGTCCTGCATCGATTCGGAATGGATAAATCCAAGAAGGGATTCACGCCAATGATACATGGTGCTACACTAAGCAAGACTCAGTGTCCTAAAACACCTGATGAGCTTAAGCACATGAGTAGGATACCTTATGCTTCGGCTATAGGATCTATCATGTATGCCATGATCTGTACTCGTCCTGATGTTGCTTATGCACTAAGCATGACGAGTAGGTACCAGTCTAATCCAGGTGAGAATCACTGGATTGCCGTAAAGAATATCCTGAAGTATTTGAGGAATACTAAGGATAAGTTCTTGGTTTACGGAGGAAGTGAAGTGCTTGAAATGAGTGGATTCACGGATGCAAGTTTTCAGACAGATAAAGATGATTTCCGGTCACAGTCTGGTTACATCTTCTGTCTGAATGGCGGTGCAGTAAGCTGGAAGAGCTCCAAGCAGAGCACCGTGGCAGATTCCACAACTGAAGCTGAATACATCGCTGCTTCAGAAGCTGCGAAGGAAGGAGTTTGGATAAGGAACTTCATGATTGAACTCGGTGTATTCCCAAATGCCACTGAGCCTCTAACACTGTATTGTGACAACAATGGTGCAATTGCTCAAGCTAAGGAACCGAGACATCATCAGAAATCAAAACATATTATGAGAAGGTATCACCTGATTCGTGATATAGTGAATAGAAGTGAAGTCATGGTCAGCAGAGTTCCCACTGATGAGAACGTGGCTGACCCGTTGACAAAGCCACTCCCGAAACCTAAGCACGAGTTGCATACTGCTGCTGTAGGAATTAGAGATATTCAAATGTAATCTCTTTTTGAGTGGGAGTTATGAGGGCTTTATTTTAGTTATTTTGATTGGTTCATGTAAACATTTTAATGTTAATGAAATTTTATTTCTGGATTATTTTTAACTGTGATATAAAATAATCGTTCCAAAATGATTCATGTCGTAATATATGGGCCATCGAAGTACATGAGAAAGACTTGATCATGAAACCCCATATTTAACGAAATGACATAAATCATAGTGTCCATAGTCGAAGGTTGTTAAAATTGGAACACCAACAACCACTTGAGACTAGAGTGTGTTGAGACTTATGACCAAGTTTCATGGGTCATGGATGCGCGGCATCAAAGTCAACACATAGGTATATGTAGGGAGCATATGACCAGACATGGCCCGCTGATGAGAACTCTACAAGATATTGATATCTTTGTCATAAAAGGTTCTCATTTACGACTATAGAGTATAGTCCTTAGACCTGAGTTCGCATGCATGTGGCTGCACATGGATTGATGCGCTTTGATCATTGTCTAACGCTGTTTCGTAACTGGGAGCTATAAGGACCTTGGTTGGGTGTATTATAAAGTGTGTAGTTCATAGTGATGGAACAAGATGGGATTTTTCCCTGCCGTTTAACGGAGGTAATATCTCTAGGCCAATCGGAGACTTGATAGCTGGTAAGAGAGTGGCCACTCCCAAACGGACTTGCCCAAGTCGTTTGAATTGTCAGTATCAAATCTGGTCCGATGAACATGGTCTGGCTATATAAGGATGACACGCATCTTGCCTTATGCCAGATCGAGATATTGAGACAAAAGGATTAGGAAATGTAGGATTCCAGTACAAGTGGGAGATTGTTGGGAATGTCCTGAAATCTACTGTGCTATCTCTAGAAAGTATGATAAGTGTCGAGATCAGACATAAGTCATAAATACTGGGTGGTCATGATGACTTGCTAGAGCCCGCTCTTGATCTATAAGTTAAGTAATTATTACCAATATTGTATGATCCCAAAGGGTCACACACCATAGCTAACGGGAAAGTTTAAAAGGAATTAATACAGTAAGATGCAAGACATTTACTGTATTTGTACAGAGAATTGGGCCAGACAAAATACAGTCTTTTGTCTGATTTGGGTCTTGGGCCCAAAAGCCTAATAGGCCATTAGTTTAATTACTTGGGCCCATATAAGGGAAGAGGGGGCGCCAGTTAGCCTAAGCTTCTGCGATTTTTAGGTCTGGCCGTCCTCCTCTCTCTCTGTTGTTCCAGCTTGGTCTAGCAGCCTGATCCAGTAGCTTGTAAGCGTGTGGATACCTAGGAGGAGCCGGTAATCATCAGCTCTCAGTGATCTCTTCATTCCCTTGATCAATCCGCTGCAATCATAAGGTAATGATCCTGATCTGTTTATGATTCAACTGCAAATTACCTAGATCCTAGTTGATTATGTGATAGGTTGTAATCTGATAATTGAACCTATGAACAAACATAATCCTTCAATATCTGTGTCATGAGAGGTTCTCATTACGACTATAGAGTATAGTCCTTAGACCTGAGTTCATCATTCTTTCTTGCATATGAATTGATACACTTTGACTTTGTCAAACGTCGACCCGTAACTGGCGACTATAACGGTACTGTTCAAGTATATCATGAAGTGTGCGTTGAAATAGGGATGGAACAAGATGGGATTTGTCCCTCCTGAATAACAGGAGATAAATATCTCACGACCTATCAAAGATTTTATGCTGAGAAAATGTGTGGCCGCACTCAAACGAACTGTAGTTCAGTTGTTTGTCATGTTCAGTATAGATCAGGAGTTCGATAAATACGATGTTGGCATAATAAGGATGACACCAATCTTGCCTTATGCCAAATCGAGATATAGAGACAAAAGGATTATAGGAATTGATGATTCCAGTACAAGTGGGAGATTGTTGGGATAGTGTCCTGAAATCACAACTTGTACTCACTCCTGATGATAGTTGTGTGTCGAGATCAGACATTCATATAATACTGGGCGGTTGCAATGTTTTGCTAGAAGCCTCTTACAATCTGTAAGTTGTAGACTTACTGCCAGTATTATATGATCCTATAGGGTCACACACCTAAGCAAACTGGAAGCTAAAATATGGGAATGATCATTATGGTAATGATCATGTTAATGTGTATTGGATACACATTAATATCGAGCAAATGGTGTTGTGTCGATCGACACAGTATGTGTGTCGGTCGACACAGTTCGGGCTTTCGAACAGACGTTTCGAGTTATGACTCAAACGAGTCTGGCCCGTTAAGAGTGATTCTTGGTCTGAATAAAACCTGAGGTTTTTGACCTGAATCTGTAGCCGTCGTCTCTTTCTTGACAGAAGAGGCAGAAACACCAAAACTCAGAGATCCCATAGATCCGGCACTAGCATCCCGGTTTCCAGGTTTGTGTGCGTGTGTATCTGGTAGAGGCGAAGCATCTGAGTCGCTTACTGATCTCGTTCACCAATCATTCCGCTGCCAGTTCTAGATAAGAACGAGGTTGGTAATTTCAATATAACGAACCTTAGATCCTAGGAGATCCAACATTCTCACGAAGAGATAACCCTAAAACCAACACTTAAAGATAACACCAAAATAAAAGAGAACACCAAATAAAAGATAAAGCCAAAGATATTATGAAGTGATTTGATATGATAATATCATAATCACAACATACACTGCATTAGGTCTCTCCGGGTAAGAAAAGATTTGTCCCTGAATCTGGAATGGAGTTTTCACCTTTGTAAGGACTGAGGCACTTGATGTTGAATACATTAGCATTCTTGAGCTCAGGAGGAAGATCCAGGCGGTAAGCTTTTGCATTTTTCGCTTCCAACACTTTAATTGGGCCGATCTTGCGCGCCTTTAACTTATTGTATTCATGAGCACGCATACGATCCTTAGTTAGATAGACCCATACTAAGTCACCTGGAGCAAACAATACCTCACGTCGATGCCGATCATATGTGTTCTTATACGAAACTGAAGCCGACTGAAGGTTGTTAGAAGCAGAGGAGTGAATGGCCTGCAGTGCATACACAAATTCATGAGCAGAGCCATGCATTCGGGACAAGTCAGGCGCCGAGGTAAAATCAAAAGGTCCGCGAGGCATCAACCCGTATACGACCTGAAATGGAGAGAAGCCTAAGATGCGGTTCTTTGCTTGGTTATGCGCAAATTCCACATGTGGAAGCTTGGAATCCCACGACTTTATATGATCCCTCACCAAACTACGCAACATATTACCCAAAGCCATGTTTGTGACTTCTGTTTAACCATCCATTTGGGGGTGGTATGTAATGCTCATGTCCAGACTGGTGTTAAGCAATTTCCAAACCGATCGCAAAAAATGGCTTAGAAACCGTGTGTCCCGATCAGAGACAATAGAAGTAGGTAACCCATGAAGACGATAAACTTCCCTGAAGAATAATTGAGCCACCAAAACCACATATGTCGTTCTCTTACAGGGAATGGAGTGCGCCATTTTTGAAAAACGGTCCATCACCACAAAAATCGAATCAAAACCCTTGTGTGTCTTGGGTATACCCAACACAAATCCATACTCACCTCTGACTAAGGCTATGTCGGGACCGGTAATGGTAAATACAACCCTGCGTTAGTCGCTTGTCCCTTCGCCATCTGACAAGAGCGACACCGTTCCACAAATCTTTCCACATCCTTGCGCAGAGATGGCCAGAAGTAAGATAGACTTAAGAGATGCATGGTCCTTTCACGCCTATTATGGCCCTCGGAATGCAGTTCTTGGATGATACGCAAACGCAAACTGCAACTAGGATCACAAAGACGGACACCCTTGAATAGGAAACCATCGTGAAGTGTATATTCCGTTGGGTGACCTTCCTGGACATCAAGCAATACTGAAGCGAAGTAAGGATCAGTAGCATAAAGTTCAGAGAATGTTGCAAAACCTGGTCAGAAACATGCATCGATGCGACCAGACAATGCCGACGGCTTAAGGCATCAACAACTTTTTTCAACTTTCTCGAAGTATGCTTTATCGCAAATGTGAATTGCAGGAGGAACGCTATCCACGACGCATGACGTGCGGACACCTTTGCTTGGCTGTTAAGATGCTTTAAGGCATCATGACCAGTGTAAAGTATGAACTCTTTGTGGAATAGGTAGTGCTTCTAATGCTTAATAGTATGTAAAATCGTGTGAAATTCGACGTCATAAGTACTGTATCTTCCGCGAGCCCCAATTAGTTTCTCACTGTAATACGCGACATGTCTGGATTGGTGGCTTAAAACTGCACCAATGCCCAATTTGGACGCATCACAGTGAAGCTCAAAAGGCAGCGAGAAATCCGGAAGGACGAGAATAGGAGCCGATGTGAGCTTTTGTTTGATCAATTCGAAAGCTGCGGCTGCCTCCTTTGTCCATAGAAATTTCCCTTCCTTCATACAATCGGTAAGTGGTGCCATAATAGCACTAAAGTGAGGTACAAAACGTCTACAGAAAGATGTTAACCATGAAAATTGTGTACATCTGAAACCGTACGGGGTAAAGGCCAAGAACGCACGGCCTCGACCTTTGTCTCGTCCATAGCTAAACACTTGGCCGAAACCACATAGCCCAAAAACAACACGTGATCGGTGGCAAACTCACACTTTTGACGTGCCACGAATAGTGTTTCCTGTCGCAATACCAAAAGAATGAGTCAGAGGTGTTCAATGTGGTCATGCAGAGAAGAACTGAACACCAATATATCATCAAAGTAGACCACGAGGAACTTACCAATGTACGGACGCAATGCTTGGTTTATAACTCGCATGAACGTACTTGGTGCATTCGATAACCCAAACGGCATAACCATCCATTCAAACAAGCCCTCTCGTGTTTTAAAAGCCGTTTTCCACTCGTCACCAGACCGAATCCGAATCTGATGATACCCACTCTTCAGATCAAGCTTGGAAAATATCGTGGATGTGCTGATCTGATCCAATAAGTCATCGAGTCTCGGTATAGGAAACTTGTACCTTACGGTAATTTTGTTGATTGCTCGGCTATTGATTCAAAGTTTTAACCCTATACTAACTGCAAGTGCACAGTAATATCAATGTAGTACTTAGGGATCGAATCCACGAGGACTCTACGAAACGATAGAATTAGAACAGAAAAGATTAAACTAGGAGAAAGCAAATGTGATTAGAAACTAAAAAGCAAGCAAGAAAGTAAATCAGTAGCAGGATTTGTTTGAAAGCAGTTACTAAAGGTGTTAAGTCTAGGGCATTTTCAGGAAATCAGACAAGCAGATAAATCATTCAGTCAGGATCTAATTAAGCATCAGGTCTAGAACTCAAACACATATATGGAATTAACCAACTGTCGTTGCGAGAATTCTCTAAGTCTAAGTGCAGTAATCCAAATTCCTTTGCAATTACTAACAGATTAAACCAGCTTTAATTCCAAGTTCGATATGTTCACAATTCAATTAAACCAAATTCCTTTGCGAGTAATTCAATTGCTCAACTTAAATAGTTCAGATTCTAAACCACACTGTCGTGTCGTATTTAGCAACCTAAGATCTAGATTCTAAGTGATCAGGTTAGAACTAGCATTAAACACAATATAGATCAAAGAACAAATAAAGTTATGAATCCTTAACTGAATTAATTAAATCTAACAAGTCATGAAATCCTATATGAGAAACCCTAAACCTAACTATGAATCTACTCTGACATAGATGATGTAAACATAATCAATGAAATAATAGATATCATAAAAGAGATTAAACAAGTAAAGGGGTTCGAAATCTTCTCCAGAAACAAGATGTAGTACAGGATCAAATCAGCCCCAAAAGCTCTAAAAAATCTCAGCTCTAAAGTATGCGAATGTATCTAAAAACTGAAGTTAAAACCTAATTAAATAGCTAAATCACGTCTTGGGGCTTCTGTGTAAATATCTGGAACTTCTGGGCAACTTTGCAATATCATCATTCTTCATTAACTCTCGCGAGTCTGGCCCAACGCGCTGTGCATCAATCGATGCTGATGTGCAACGATCGACACAGATCTCAAATCTGGACAGTGAGCTCTTCTCCCGGGTCAAAACTCCAAAATGCTCCAAATAGCTCCAATATCTCCAAATCCACTCCAAATGTGCATGTACCTAATAAACACCTATAATGACTCTAAAAAGACTCTAAAACATACTAATATCATGGCCTAAAACCAGTAAAAACCATGATATATCAACTCCCCCACACTTAGCCTTTGCTTGTCCTCAAGCAAAACAAAGAACTAGAATATGGTGAAGAGGTTTGAAAACTTTCAGAAACTCTTTTCATCTTAGAAGCAACAACACTCAGATTCCCCTTAGTAATCCACATGAAAGATCACTTGCAGACATCAAAACCAACATATACTTCCCCCACACTTAGCAACTGTCCTAAGTAAACTCCACAATCACATTCACACATTCAAATTCACCCTACTGACTTCTATAAGCAATTTAAGTACGGTCTCGCCTAAGGATTATCGATCAAAGGGCACATGGACTCTTACTCTGTCAGCTCTAGACTACCATACTATCTTTCTTTGGTCCCTTTCTTCTCTTTTCCCTTCATTAACAACTGATTTTACCCCACTGGGTATCATTTTATTTGTTTTATCAGTGTTCTTCCCATTATGGGGTGTACTTTGGACACATTCCATGGATCGCACAGGGGGTAATAGTGGTAGATACCACTCCCGTGACCACTTCGGAGCTACTAGCTCATCCTCAGTTTATTATTCTCTTTTTTTTTTTACTTTAGAGAAGGGGAAAGGGGAACCAAATAGGACAGGTTTTCAAGCTGTGTCAGAACCAACAGAGGAATCCGACTCAAGGTATTCCAAGCCCTTAGGTGAAAAAATTAAGTCAGTATTAGATGTGAAGTCAGTAAAAGGATCCTCTGATACCTGAAGCGACGTGGGTGTTCTCAGTAGGCTGATCCGTGTCTGGGTTTTCTAATAGTCATAGATTGTTCTGCAACTTCATCCCAATGGTTACTTATGTTCCTGCAAGTGCTGTTAATCTTCTCAAAAATTCATCGTTTCTTACTTAAACCGTTTTGACTCAATAAAACAAAATTTTGAAAACAGACTGACCCAAAGAAAACAGAAAGATAGAGTCAGTAGTTACCTCCCCCACACTTAAAACACACTGTCCCCAGTAGTGTCAAGCTAAGGTTTGGTAAAAAGAAAGAAAAATGTTATGGATGTGTTGAGTTCTGTCTGATTTTTACCTCTGTCGCACCTGCATCGACCGTTGCACTAAGTGCATCGATCGTTGATGGGCGATATTTCGTCGTGTGTCGATCGTTGCTCAGGACCGCAACGATAGCTGCAATGCGATTTCTCGTGTTGTGACGATCGACACAGTGGTATGTCGATCGACGCACGATGTCCAGAGAAGCCACTACTCTCACTCGTCATCTATGTCGGCATTGCGCTCAGTACCACTCGAAGAACCAAGAGTCGGAGATCGCTATCTACATCGTGAAGGTCATGGATGGTGTATCTGCGGCTGTCTCCTGCAAGTGCAGGTACGCATGAAGTTCCAGATGCTCCGTAGAATACCATCCTCACGCTCTCTCCACTCTGCCTCAGACATATCACCAAAAGGCATCGAAGGCTCGGGATAAGGGCCAATATCATCAACAGGGGCAGCAGGTGCAGGCGCAGATGAAGTAAAAGCCTGTGTAGAAGGCTCTCCCAGCGGATGAGCCATAGAAGGAACTCTGCGCTGATCTCTCGTAGGGGTCTGGAATCTCAAGGCATCCAGCGTATCAATCTGTGTAAGACCAGCAGCAGGAGGATCCACACCACGCTTCTCGGTGGCAGGGTCATAATAGACCCAAATACGTCCCTCCTTGAGCCATGTAGCGCTCTGTAGGTGGCTGAAATCAAGGAACTCCTTGCTATCATTACACTCTGTACCCTCCAAGGGAATCCTGCAATGCCTGAACATGGGAGTAAGCAGACTCCCTACTGTCTCAGTGCCCTTACCATCAAATGGCTTCTTCTGCAGTTCACATAAATGATGAGCAAAGACAGCTCCCAAGTTGAGTCCTCTAGTGGGATCTCACAGAACAGTATCCTCAAACCGGTCCCTCAGTCCTATGAATAGCATCTCCATCTCATTCTTACGCATCTTGTTAGCTTCATATTTTCACAACAAAGTACATCCCAAGATGCGCAAGACATATCGGAGAACATGATGCCTAACCTGAATCACCCCTGTAGTCTGTGAGTTATACCGACCATTACCAATGCACTCCCAGAAATACTGAGCTTCCTCCACATCCCACGGAAGAGACATACCAATACGCGCAGGCTCAGTTCTGAATCCATAAATCCTACAGATATCAAGAAGGGGAATCCGATACCTGCATCCTAAGCACATGAAGGTAAAGAAACCTCCTGAATCCTTCCTGCTCTCTGGGTCAGGGTAAATCACTCTGCAAGTGGGTAGCAGCTTTCTTACCAACTCAGGGTGTTGGGAATGTCCTGAAATCTATTTGTACTTACTCTGAGAGAAAGTCGTGTTGTCGAGATGAGACAATCATATGACACTAGGTACTCGTAATGCTTTGCTAGAAGCCACTTATGATCAATGAGTTTAGAACTCATTGCTAGTGTTATATGATCCTACAGGGTCACACACCTAAGCAAACTGGACATTGAATGTGAGGTTGATCATTAATGTAATGATCGGATGAATGCATATTTGATATGCATTCGATGACATCTTTTCTGGGCAGTGTCGATCGACGCACTATGTGTATCGGTCGACACGGATCGACTGTGTCGATCGACACAAAGAGTGTGTCGGTCGACACAACTCGCGGGTTAGCAGATTAAATCGGTTTAATCATTAGTTAATCCCGTTGCGGTTTAAGTCGACATATATAAGATATATGGTCGACCTAAACTCGATTCTAACCTAATCGACAGCCACCAGAAATTGAAAAGAAACCTCTTTGGAGATCAGATCTCTGATAGGCACTAGCATCCCTGCTGTCCAGTTCTGTGTGCGTGTGGATACCAGTAGAGGCGCAGCACTTGAGGCGCTCTAGATCTTGATTACTTGCTAAGACTTCCGCTGCATTAATCACCAGGTAATCTACAGATCTGATAGATTCAATTACATGAACCTGTAGATTCTAGGCTCGGAATTCAGACTAGGATTGCCTAATTCGATTAGGAATCTGCTAGAAATTCCTTCAGTGGTACAAGAGCTTTAGGGTTCCATTGAATATGTAGCATGTTGATTAGATTAGTTGAATCTGAATCTCTGTATAGTTGATACAAGCATGCTAAAATTCGTTTTCATGAAAATCTAGTTTTTTAGGTTTTTTGATTGAAAAACGATTAGGGTTTATCGCCCTGTGTCGATCGACACCAAACGGGTATCGGTCGACACAGAAGGATAACCCGAATTAAACTTTTCGCCTAGTGTCGATCGACACAAGAGTTGTGTCGGTCGACACAAACCTCGCGAGATTGATGAATCGGTTCAATTGGATTGGACCGGTTATTGCGCTTGGTTAAATGGTTTAATTGCGATTGGTTTGATCAGGTTGGTATCGACCGATGCTAATGTAGCATCGATCGACACTGACCGGTATTCAAAACCGGATCAATTAGATTGATCGGTTATCGCGGATTGCTTTTGGTTATTCTACATCGATCGATACTATAGTAGTGTCGGTCGACATCAGATTCGATGATTGGGTTTTTGGAGCCTGCAATCACAGAACCAAAGCATGATAAATCAATTAATTATAAGAATTAAAACATAATAAAACTGAACGTTTTAATGATTTCGTTCCTCAATCAAATATCAAGTGACACTTGATGTCTTTCCAATCTTGTCGACTGTCAAGACTCGTTTCATTGAGTGATAGGCTTGCAGTGCAAGGTATCCACAATTACATGAGTAAGGCAGAAAGTAATCGTGTTGATGGGCTTGCAGTGCAAGGCGTCAACAATTACATGACTGAAAAGATTGGTTTACTTGACTGGGCCATCAAAATCGTTTTGGGCTCGGAGACATCAGGTGGATTGGACATAAGATGTCGATCCACAACCAAGAGTTATATTGGATATAACTAGCAAAGTTGTTGCTTACCTAGATAGCTAAATTTGGGTGATAGCCAGTGGCTCACTCAAGTTTAGTGAAGTATGGGTCTTGGATCATTATATTCATCTGAGGAAACATTGTTTGAATATAATGCGAGTTTTCTTAATTGTTAAGACTTCTCATTTCTTGAACATCATAACTAAAACTCCCTTGTTTTTCAGCTATGTCTAGCACAAACCATCGTAACAATTTCTCCCTGCGATCCGTCCTTGAGAAGGACAAGTTAAATGGATCAAACCTTCTTGAATGGTATCGGAACTTGAGAATTGTTCTCAAACAGGAGAAAAGGGACTATGTCCTTGAGAAAGTTCTCCCCAAAAAGTACCGAGCCAATGCCTGGCAGTCAGATAAGGATGCTTGGGATAAGCATTCTAATGATGCGGTGGATGTGAGTTGTCTCATGTTGGCTACCATGAACTCGGAATTGCAGAAGCAGTATGAGTACGTGGAGTCGCCAATAGAGATGATCACTGGCCTCAAAAGTATGTTTCAGAAGCAGGCACGAACTCAGAGATACCAGACGGTAAGATCTCTGATTGAGTGCAAGTTACCAAAGGGCGAACCAGTTAGTCCTCATGTCATAAAGATGATGGGTTATATTGATAACCTGGAGAAACTGGACTGTCCCATTAGCCAAGAGTTGGCTACTGACATCATTCTACAGTCACTGCCGTCAAGCTATGATCAATTTGTTATGAACTATAACATGAACAACTTGACGAAGACGTTGACTGAATTGCATGGGATGCTTAAGACTGCTGAACCTAACATCAAGAAGGACACCCCAGATGTCCTTATGGTACAAAAGGGTAAAAAGTTTAAGAAACTTGGTAAGAACAAAGGTGATGGCAAGACGAGCTCGATTGTGAATCCAAGCGAGTCTGGCCATGTTCCTAAGGTTAAAACCAGTCCTTATGAAGATGTTAAGTGCCGTTATTGTAATGGTTATGGGCATCTGAAAAGAAACTGCAATAAATTCTTGGAAGATTATGAGAAGCTGAAGAAGACGTACGAGACTTCTTCTTCAGGTATTATGTTATAGAAGTAAATGTTACTTCTTATAGTCCTACTTATTGGGTATTTGATGCCAGCTGTGGTACTCATATTTTGTGAAAATGTGAAGGGCCTGAGCAAAAGTAGGACTGTGGAGAAAGGACAAGTGGATCTACGCATGGAAATGGAGCAAGAGTTGCTGCATTAGCCGTAGGAGTGTTTCATTTGTCTTCTTTTATGGCATGTTTTGAACTTAAAACTGCTACTATGTATCTGCTATGAGCAGAAAGATTATTTCTAATCCTTGTTTGGATATGAAAGGATATCAGTTTTCAAATTAAGAATAAAAGTTATTCATTTGATTACAGTGATATATTTTATAGTAGCAATCCATTAGAGAATGGACTTTATGTTCTAAACCAGAATGTGCCTAACTATAACATTAATACCAAGAGATTCAAGTCAAATGATACGAATCAAACTTCTCTCTAGCATTGTCGTTTTGGGCCACATAAATGAGAAACAGATTCAGAAGCTCCATAGTGATGGACTTTTGGGCTCATCTGATTATGAATCATAATGGGTAAAGTGAATCTTGTTTGTTGGAAAACGACAGAGGCCCCTTTCGAAATGGCAGTGTCGATCGACACAAACGGTGTGTCGGTCGACACAAGTTGCGAACGGATAAAATGAAAGGGCCTGAGGCTTATTGGGCTTTATGCATACGGATGTATATGGGCCGATGAGCAGTAATGCTAGAGGAAATTTTCAGTACTTCATTACCTTTACTGATATTTTCAGTAGGTACGGTTATGTCTTGTTAATAAAACATAAATCAGAATCTTTTGAAAAGTTCAAAGAGTTCCAGAATGAAGTATAGAATCAATTTGGCAAAAGAGTTGAAGCTCTATGATGAGATCATGGAGGTGAATACTTAAGTCAATAATTAAGTGATCATCTAATAGATTGTGAAAGTGTTTCACAATTCAATCCTCATGTATCGAACTTTATTAGATATAGTTTGATCAATGATGAATCACTTAGATCTTCCATTATCCTTCTAAGAATAAGCTCTAGGAAAGGTCTGAGTTTACATTAAATAGTGTTCCATCAAAATCAGTTACAGAGATTTCACATGAGATGTGGAATGGAAATGTTTCTGATTTATCCATCATGAAGATTTGGAGTAGTGAGACTTATATAAAACGTTTGATCTCTGATAAGCTCACACCCAAATCTGATAAGTACTGCTTCATTGGTTGTCCTGACGAAACCAAGGCGTGCTACTTTTACAACCAGTTTGAGAACAAATTGTTTGTTGCTCGGAACTATGTTTTCTTGAGAAAGACTTTCTTTCCAATAAAGAACAGTGGGAGTAAAGTACAACTCGAAGAAATTCGAGAATCACAGGAGACTGTTCAACCCGATGAGGAAGAGCAGCAGTTGGATCTACAAAGAGTTGTAGAACCTGCAACTGTGGTGCCTGAGGTTTGCAAGGATCTGATGAATGAATATTAGATATACATTCAAAAGCGAGTTTTAAAGATGTGTCAATCGACGCAAAAGTTGCATCGATCGACACAGGTCACGAACCAAAATATTTTGGTTTATGATTTAATTAACTACGGTTTAAATCTTGGTTAATTAGATCGTGGTAAAAGTCTACACATGAGATATGTGCGTGACTTTTAACACAAGACTGAAGCTCGTAGATCCAATAGGATCCGTCACGAACCCGAGAAATGGGGATTTCTCGTAACCAATTGCCGTGATCTACTGATCATTGAAAGTGACGGGCCTGCGAAATTTGAAGAAGCAATGATGGGCCTTGACTCCGAAAGTGGCTAAAAGCCGCTGAATCCGGAATGGCGATGTCCAAAGATGGATTGGTGGAAAAGGTTTCAAGTAAATTCATGGTATTAACTGTGAAGAAACCTAATCCCAGACACCATGCTTATGTCCATTCGGATTCTCCTAGCAACCGCCACTCATAATGGTTATGAGATCTGGCAGATGGATGTGAAAAACAGTTTTCCTTAATGGAATTCTGAAAAGGGATGTGTACATGACACAACCTGAAGTTTTCATTGATCCTAATGAAGCCAGGAAGATATGCAAGCTTCATCGATCCATTTATGGATTGAAGCAAGCATCTCGGAGTTGGAATCTTCGTTTTGATGAAGAAGTCAAAAGGTTTGATTTCGTCATAAATGAAGTGGAAACATGTGTTTACAAGAAGACTAGTGGGAGCGCAATTGCATTTCTAGTATTGTATGTTGATAACATACTACTTCTCGGAAATGAAGTTCCATTGTATAAGTCTGTTAAGACTTGACTCGAAAGTTGTTTTTCGATGAGAAATATGGGAGAAACCATATACATTCTTGGAATAAGAATCTATGGAGATCGATTAGACAAGCTAATTGGATTGTGTCAAGATACTTATGTGATAAGTTCTTACACAGATCCAGTATACATGATTCCAAGAAGGACTTTGTGCAAATGACTCTTGGTATTACTCTTAGCAAGACGCAGTGTCCTTCGACACACACTGAGCTAGGGCGAATGAGGGTCAGGCTACTGCTAAAGGCATTAGATGTCTTAAGATGTGATCTTAATTTTAGTGGGAGTCAATGTTATTAATTTTAGTTATGATATGATGTTCGTATAAACATAATATGATTATGTTATTGAAATCTGACATCTGCATTATTTAATAATGGTTATTAAATAATAGTCCCAAAGTAATTTATGACATTTTATAGGTCATCAAGTATGTGACTTGATCATGAAACCCTATAAATAATAAATGACATAAATTATGTTTGTCCCTGGTCGAGGTTGTTAAAGTGGGACATTAACAACCACGTGAGACTAGTATGTGAGTTGACTGATGACTAAGTTTCATGGAGTCATTAATAAGAGTATTAAAGTCAATCACATAGGTATGTGTTAGAGAACACATGATCGGACATGACCCACTGATGAGAACTCTACGGGATAGTTATATAAGTGTCATGAGAGTTTTCATTACGACTATAGAGTATAGTCCTTAGACCTGAGTTCATCATGATTTCTTACATGTGAATTGGTCCGCTTTGACCTTGTCAAACGTCAGCCGTAACTGGTGATCATAAAGACATTGATTGGGCGTATCATGAAGCGTGTGAAGGAACAGGGATGGAACAAGATGGGAATTTTCCCTCCTATATAACAGGAGATAAATATCTCAGGGCCCATCGAAGATTTGATACTGAGAAAATGTGTGGCCACACTCAAACGAGGTGATTGTCAGTCGTTTGGCTTGTCAGTATGAATCGGAATTCGATGAACATGATTTTGACTTAATAAGGATGACACGGATCTTGCCTTATGCCGGATCGAGATATAGTGACGAAGGGATTATAGGAATAGATGATTCCAGTACAAGTGGGAGATTGTTGGGAATGTCTTGAAATCTATTTGTACTTACTCTGAGAGAAAGTCGTGTTGTCGAGATGAGACAATCATATGACACTAGGTACTCGTAATGCTTTGCTAGAAGCCACTTATGATCAATGAGTTTAGAACTCATTGCTAGTGTTATATGATCCTACAGGGTCACACACCTAAGCAAACTGGACATTGAATGTGAGGTTGATCATTAATGTAATGATCGGATGAATGCATATTTGATATGCATTCGATGACATCTTTTCTGGGCAGTGTCGATCGACGCACTATGTGTATCGGTCGACACGGATCGACTGTGTCGATCGACACAAAGAGTGTGTCGGTCGACACAACTCGCGGATTAGCAGATTAAATCGGTTTAATCATTATTTAATCCCGTTGCGGTTTAAGTCGACATATATAAGATATATGGTCGACCTAAACTCGATTCTAACCTAATCGACAGCCACCAGAAATTGAAAAGAAACCTCTCTGGAGATCAGATCTCTGATAGGCACTAGCATCCCTGCTGTCCAGTTCTGTGTGCGTGTGGATACCAGTAGAGGCGCAGCACTTGAGGCGCTCTAGATCTTGATTACTTGCTAAGACTTCCGCTGCATTAATCACCAGGTAATCTACAGATCTGATAGATTCAATTACATGAACCTGTAGATTCTAGGCTCGGAATTCAGACTAGGATTGCCTAATTCGATTAGGAATCTGCTAGAAATTCCTTCACAGGGTACATCTCGTAAGGCTGTATAGGCATTGTCCCCAGAACAATGCCTTTACACAATGCAAGAACCTGCTCATCGATGCCCAGACTCTTACAAGTCGAATAGTCCGCAAACTTGGTCGGCTTAAGTGTCATGCCACACCAACCATTGTAGAGCAATGTGTCAAACTCATCCCAATGGTCAAGTAATGGCCTCTCTGTGAACGTGTCAGTCTTGAGCAGGTCATCAATCTCCATGCCCCAGACCTGGTCTGTCGGAATCAGCTGCGCATCTGCTCTAGACCATGGTGGCTGTATAACTTCCTGATTTCTCTGATAGTCCTCAGGATGTGGTGATTCTCGATGGAACCACTCAGCTGGTGGATGATGATGAGCTGTAGCTGCTGTGGTGGTTCTACGTTTACGAGCTGGTCGAGGAGGCATCTGCAAGAAAATCAATAAATCATATAAGTCTCGGCAGAAAACTCCCTGTGAAGTCGCAATGCAACGATCGTTGCACAAGTGTGTCGATCGTTGCAGGGCGATTTCACAGCCGACAGCTAATCCTCAAAAGCGTGTCTAAATCCGTTCTAAAATCACACAAGCAGCCAAATACCATCACCAAACATCCCTAATCAAGTCTAATCAGTACAGGTTCATCAATTTCAAGCCTAAAAATCCCTAATTTCTAAACCCTAGAACCGATTCCGAAAATGATGAAAATGAGAGCTCATACCTTGGAATCACTTCAAATGGGTTGGAGAAATAGATATGATGTGTGAAAATAAGTAAATTCAAGCTTTGAATCAGATAAAATGATGAAGAAATGAGAGATTTAGGGTTGTGCACTCGCGGTTGTACGGACGTGGGGAAGAAGAGAAGAGAAGAGGGGTTTAAGGCACTTACCTGGGTCGTGTGAGCAACGATCGATGCATACGTGCAACGATCGACGCTATTGAACCAAATTGATTCGAGTTTAGCTCGCGTACCTTAATTTTGCAATTAAACCATTTGCAACGACCGTTGCACAAGACCGCAACGATCATCACAAGGCGATCCCATCTCTTCTTCATATCTCCCTGCAACGATCATTGCACATAAAGAAACGATCGTCACACATCTCCAGACAGTGTTCTGTAGCAAAAACAAACAAAAACGTGAAATCCTAAGAAAAACACCAAAAATAAGAAAGAAAAATACTAAAACCTAACAGTGGGTTGCCTCCCACTCAGCGCTTGTTTAAGGTCGTTAGCTTGACCGGACGAACAAGATCAGTTTGCTGGAGATCTCGACAGAGACTGTGATTGCCTCTGTGAAAGTCTCCTCATCCAAGGTGGAGAGTAAGCTTCATCATTGTGAGCTCGTCCGAGAAAAGAAGGAGTAAACTGATATGGTGGATCTGAAACCAAAGTCTCGCTTATCTGCTCTCCATATCCATCCTTAATAGTGAAGGTCTGCCCATCAATATGTGGCTTGCGCATCATATCCATCTCAAAGTGTAGAGGCTCATCTCCCAGGTGGAGATCAATCAAACTGTGTCGCACATCTATCACTGCTCCAGCTGTGGCTAAAAATGGTCTTCCCAGTATCAAGGCATCATCAGGCTCACTGTTATACTTAAGCACCAAGAAGTCTGTTGGAACCAAGTAGTTCCCAACTCTCACTGGGACGTCCTCAAGAACTCCTTCAGGAATCCTTATTGACTGATCAGCTAGGACAAAAGAGGTCCTAGTGGTTGAAAAATCCATCATACCCAGCTTCTCTGCCACAAAGTATGGCATGAGACTTCCAGCAGCTCCTAAATCACACAGAGAGCGCTTGAAACCATCCTCAAAGATAGAACAACTCAGCACAAAAACCCCAGGATCAGGTAGTTTCTTCGGAATCTTAGTCAAGAGCACATCACTTATCTGTTGAGGAACCACAATCACCCAATCCTTCAGCTCTTCATCCATAGGCAGCATCTTCCTCAAGTATCGCTGCACACAAGGGTGATAAGGTGGATCATCAGATGATGAAACTTCTTCCAACTCCTCACCAATCTCTTCTAGCTGTTTAAGCTCATCAATCTCTTGTTGAATTACCTCAGACACTTTAGGATATAGTCGAATAGATTGTGCATAAATCTCATGTTGAGTTATCTCAGGCACTCCAGGGAATAAACGATTAAGCTCTGAATCTGCATCTGCATCAATGCCATAAGAATCACGTGAATCTGTCTGTACATGCCATGCAACGATCGACGCTAAGGGTACATCGATCGATGCAGTCAAGTTTTCACAGATTCCACCCGAGAGATTTTCCTCAAAATCAGAAATTTCAGCCTCTTCTACCAGTTCAGCTGTATTTAGCTCAAATCTTTCACCTAGGTGTGATCCATCATCAATGTACACTGACCAGGCCTTAATATGGGTGTCTGCTACACTCTTTCCCTTGACAGAGTTCGAAATTTGACTCACCTGAGTGTCCAACTGCTTCACATGAGTACTTAGAGACTCAAACTTCCCATTGAGATTCTCGTAGACACAATCTAACTTCTTGTTGCAGTCCAAAAAATCTTGGTTTGTCCTTCTAGCAGCTGCTCCATCATAGCCTCCATCTTACTCTCATGAGTGCTAGTAGCAGGAGGTGTCTGGTAAGAAGAAGATCCATAAGTTCTCTGATTACCTTGTCCAAAAGGTTTCTGAAAACCACTAGTCTGTCCAAATCCAGAAGAGTTTTGATTTCTGTTGAAAGCACTCTTCTGTCCTCCACTGAAGAACCTATTCCCAGACTGATTTCTAAACATATTCCCTTGGAATCCGGAACCACCAATGTAGTTCACATCCTCTTCCTGACCATCTTCTTCAGCATTGATCACTTCAACATCTTGAGCAAAATGGACAGCCTTCTTCCCAGCTAGAAGATTACAGACAGTGTCCAGCTTAGATCTAATATCAGCAATCTCCAAATTCTATACCTTTTCACCGGACTTCTTTCTTCTCTCATCAGTAGTCTTGCAGCTATTATTGCTTACTAAGATCTATCAACTGCTTAGCTTGCGCAGGAGTCCTAGTGTTGAAATTTGCATTGCTGGAATTATCCAACGCGACCTGATATGGAAGATATATGCCTCTAAATAAAATACCCAGCAATGTTACCTCAGTAAATCCATGATGTGGGCAGTCACGCTGGTACTTCTTAAATCTCATCCAAGCAGCCTTAAGAGGCTCTGTAGGTCCTTGGGAGAAAGTGAGAATGTCCTGTCTTGACTGATCAGAGCAAGCATCATCATAGAAGTGTCTCAGAAACTCACTCTTCACAACATTCCAAGTATCAAACTTCCCAGGTGGAAGTTGTTTCAGCCATGCAGCAGCATCTCCAGCGAGAGAGTAGGGGAAGAGTTTGAGAAACAGATAATCCTGGCACACTCCATCATACTTTATTCCAGTGATTATGTCCTCAAACTGATCAATATGATCCATGGGCTGCTCAGTAGAGAAACCATGGAAAGCATTCTGCCTCATCAGAGAGTAGTAGATGGTCTTGATCTCAAAATCATTCCTCTCAAATCCAGGGGGTACAAGAGCTGACCGGTTAGCATGAAACTCATCCGGACGATTGTAGTCAGCTAAAGTCCTCTCATGAACAACCATCTGTCTACCTTGGGCTTCTCCTTGCTCCTGTCGTGGATGCTCAGGAGGATCGGGTATAACATTCCCCTCAGCATCAATCTGTTGCCTAGCAGCATTGTACGGATTGTTTTGTTGGTCCCTTAGGACACCTTGAGTATCAGGCATTATAATCACACGTTCAACAACCATCCTTTCTCTTTGAACTTTCCTGTTGGTCCTCTCTAGTCTAGCAAGCTCTTCAAGTTGGAGGTTTACAAGATTAGTATTTGGATTACTTCTGGTATCACGCTTCTGCATAAACCGTCTGTAATCGCCAAGCAACGATCGATGCTAACAGTGCAACGATCGATTCAACTACAATCGCCTAGTAACGATCGACACATAAAGTGCAACGGTCGATGCTATGCAATTTTGAAACCTGCGACAGAGAGAAAACAGAGAAAATCAGTAACCAAAATAAAAAGAAACAAAAATAAAAATCCTAGTAAGAACCCTAAGTTCGAATCTATCGAAGACTCTAAGAGTCCTCGGCAACGGCGCCAAAAACTTGATAGGTCTCAAAGTTTTAACCCTATACTAACTGCAAGTGCACAGTAATATCAATGTAGTACTTAGGGATCGAATCCACGGGGACTCTAGGCAACGATAGAATTAGAACAGAAAAGATTAAACTAGGAGAAAGCAAATGTGATTAGAAACTAAAAAGCAAGCAAGAAAGTAAATCAGTAGCAGGATTTGTTTGAAAGCAGTTACTAAAGGTGCTAAGTCTAGGGCGTTCTCAGGAAATCAGACAAGCAGATAAATCATTCAGTCAGGATCTAATTAAGCATCAGTTCTAGAACTCAAACACAGATATAGAATTAACCAACTGTCGTTGCGAGAATTCTCTAAGTCTAAGTGCAGTAATCCAAATTCCTTTGCAATTACTAACAGATTAAACCAGCTTTAATTCCAAGTTCAATATGTTCACAATTCAATTAAACCAAATTCCTTTGCGAGTAATTCAATTGCTCAACCTAAATAGTTCAGATTCTAAACCTCACTGTCGTGTCGTATTTAGCAACCTAAGATCTAGATTCTAAGTGATCAGGTTAGAACTAGCATTAAACATAATTTAGATCAAGGAACAAATAAAGTTATGAATCCTTAACTGAATTAATTAAATCTAACAAGTCATGAAATCCTATATGAGAAACCCAAAACCTAACTATGAATCTACTCAGACATATATGATGTAAACATAATCAATGAAATAATAGATATCATAAAAGAGATTAAACAAGTAAAGGGGTTCGAAATCTTCTCCAGAAACAAGATGTAGTACAGGATCAGATCAGCCCCAAAAGCTCTAAAAACTCTCAGCTCTAAAGTATGCGAATGTATCTAAAAACTGAAGTTAAAACCTAATTAAATAGCTAAATCACGTCTTGGGGCTTCTGTGTAAATATCTGGAACTTCTGGGCAACTTTGCAATATCATCATTCTTCATTAACTCTCGCGAGTCTGGCCCAACGCGCTGTGCATCGATCGATGCTGATGTGCAACGATCGACACAGATCTCAAATCTGGACAGTGAGCTCTATCTCTCGGGTCAAAACTCCAAAATGCTCCAAATAGCTCCAATATCTCCAAATCCACTCCAAATGTGCATGTACCTAATAAACACCTGTAATGACTCTAAAAAGACTCTAAAACATACTAATATAATGGTCTAAAACCAGTAAAAACCATAATATATCAGCTATCAACACACATACGCCACGATCCATCCTTTTTGAGAATCTGTAGGGCTGGAACAGCACACGGACTGAGGCTCTCGCGAACATGTCCTCGAACAATCAGCTCCTCGACTTGTTGCCTCAACTCATCGTGCTCATGGGCACTCATCCGATAGTGCAGACGATTAGGTAAAGTCGCCCTAGGCACCAAGTCAATCTGATATTGAATATCGCGTAAGGGTGGCAACCCTTGCGGTAGTTCAGTCAGGAAAATATCAGAAAACTCGTCCAACAAACTCGCTATCTCGGGATAATGATCCCCTAATGAAACAGGTTCCGAACATCCAGACACCAATACCCACAAAAACCCAGTCTGTCGCAGCTCACTCTCAAAGATTGCTCTGGAATAGAGGACAATAGACGATTTGATTAACCCCTATTTGGCGTTCGCCTGACTTTCGGGCAATAGTATGGTAAGCTTTGTTGGCGACTCAGGTGGAGTAGGCATGAGAAAGATTTTGCGGTTCTCAAAGACGAAGCTATAAGTGTTACGTCGTCCATCATGCGTTGTCCCTCGATCATACTGTCATGGACGCCCCAGCAGGAAATGACCCACATCCATAGGTGCAATGTCGCAAAACAATCTGTCCTTGTAATGATCACCAATTGAGAATGAGGCCATTGTCCTGTGAGAAATACGAACCTCGACCCCTTTTTGGAGCCATGTCAACTTATAAGGATTGGGGTGGTCCTCTTTTTTAAAACCCAATTTCCGTATTGCCTCTTCTGAAATCACGTTTTTGCAGCTTCCCGAATCGAACACAAAGCGACAAATTTTGCCTTTGATAGTACACGTGGACTGAAAGAGATTCGATCGCAGCCATGGTTCATCAATAGCAATTGGCGCCAAGCAAATGTGACGCACTATCAAAGCTTGACCTTGATCCCCATTCAATCGTTCCGTCAGAAATTCATCGTCCTCTCCTGCCCCATCGTCATCGTACAATGCATTTTGTTCCCAATGGACTTCATCTGCCAACAAACCTCGTTGTGTCTTTGTTGGGCAGGCCGTCTGTAAGTGTCGTTTCTCACCACAGGAAAAACAACGCAGGACGTTAGGTCGAGATGACCGACGCAACCCTACATCGTTCGGATTACTCCCTGGACGTTGCCCCTGTTGTATACGGTTCTGACCAGACACCTCATGTCCCTCCTTTGTGCTACCTCTGGTCTGATGATCTGCTACTATCTGAGTACTGATCTTGTATCGATTAGCCGATGCATTCCAAACAGCATTGGAAGATTTGAATTGCAACTCAAAAGAAGCAGCCCGACAATGAGCCTCAACAACGGACATCAAGTCGAATTGAGCCAATGCCGATTGTAATTGAGGTCTAAGGCCCCCAATGAATCGCGAGACAAGTTGTAATTCGCTATCATTGATCTTGTTACAAGTCAATAGCATAGAAAACTCTTCCGCATAATCCTAAACAGAACGAGTTCCTTGTCAAAGGTTTTGGAGCTTCGTATAGATTGTGCGATCATAGTTGAAAGGAAAGAAAGTCTGCTTGGGTTGTTTTTTCAGCTTGAGCCATGTTTCAATCTTACTCCTCCCCGTACGAGCTCGTGTTGTTTTCAACTGTAACCACCAGGAGGCTGCTTTGCCCCAAAATTTCGTCGCTACCAGAGCCACATGACGATCATCCGACACCCTTTTGAACTCCACTCACGTTAGTAATCCAGTCCATTAACTCATCACCTCTCAGACTGTCGTGAAACTCGGGTATTTCCAGCTTAAATCCAGCTTCCCAACGTCGATCATGAGGGGTCAGGAAGCTCGCTTCCCCAAATCATCTGATCATCCCTATTTCCGCGCTGTTCACGAGCGAAAGGGTTCTCATACTCGTCGTCCTCCTCCCTGCGAATCTCACGGGGTTGATCACGAATTCTGGAAACTACATCCGTCAAATCCTGGAACGCTCCCATCATCGATGCCTGGAAATCTTCCTGCATCGCGAGCATAAAGGTCAAAACTCGGGCCATTCATCCATGTTGTTATTGTTGTTGTTGTGGTTGTTGTTAGTGTTGTTAGTGTTACGACGTGGAAGCATAATTGAGAGAGAGAAAATTTCGTCTCAAAAGATACCTGGAACGTCACTCGCTCTGACACCAAACTGGCGTAGCCAAACCTGTTGTTAGTTGATTCTGTGAATACCCAAACAAGAAGCTTTTCTTTTAACTTGAATTGTGTTTGCAATCAAGTAAAAAGGAATAAGATGCTGAAAAGCTCTATGAATTTGATTGAAAAATAAGAATTAGTTTATGTTACAAAGCTCGAGGTATTCTCACGAAGAGATAACCCTAAAAACCAACACTTAAAGATAACACCAAAATAAAAGATAACACCAAATAAAAGATAAAGCCAAAAATATTATGAAGTGATTTGATATGATAATATAATAATCACAATATACGCTGCATCAGATTCGCTTGCACATGGTACGAACACAAATATTATTAAAAAAAAATTTAAATAAAAAATTATCAAATTAATTTAACAACAAAAATAATATTATAAACATCTATATACGACTATTTATAATTAAACATGGATAAATAAAATAAATTGTAATTAAAATATTTTTATAATTTATTATAAATAAAATAAATTGTAATTATATATTTTATAATTTATTATAAATAAAATAAATTGTAATTATATATTTTTATGTATAAAACCAATACATATTTTTATGTATAAAACTAATACATAAATATTATATTTTAAATATTTTATCATTTATATATATAAATTAAAAATTTATATAAATAATACGAATTTATCCTTGTTCAAAAATGCGGCCTACACGGACGTTTAATCGGCGGAAAGGCGGTACGCGGCCGGGATCCGCCGCGATTCGAAGCAAATCGGCTGGAAAATCGGGAATCTTAAAAAACTTGATTTTTCTTTGATTTTACTTGAAAATTTAATCATTAGGTCGAAGATCTATTGATTTTGAATACTTATACAAATAAAACCGAAATAAAACGATGAGAAAAGTGAAAAATAAGTCACAGCCGCCATGGAAGTCGTAGGGTTGCAGGAGGCTTCTCATGAAGAAGATGAAGTCGAATTGACAAATTTACCCTTCATTAATAGCGAAGTTGGAAAATAAACCATAATACAGTCCCCTGACTCGAACCAGTGACCATGATGCATATTAATATGCCTCATGCCACTATACTAACTCTTACTTTCGTAATATTATAGAAAATAATTAATATATATATATATGAAAACCAAGATAAATGTCTAAAAACTAGGCCCAATTAAACCCCTATTAATCCCCGACTTTCCGCTAAATCGTTAGGCCCTGCTCAGCCGCGCGTATAACGCCTAGCGCAATTTCGAACAAGGGAATTTACTATATAAAATCCAAAACAATATTTATTAATATTTAAAAATATTCATAAACTTTTTTATATTTCTCATCTTTTTTTATTTAACGTTATGTATAT
Source organism: Orychophragmus violaceus (assembly GCA_030180135.1). NCBI lineage: Eukaryota > Viridiplantae > Streptophyta > Magnoliopsida > Brassicales > Brassicaceae > Orychophragmus > Orychophragmus violaceus. Next base: position 96,029,901 of record CM058232.1, read on the forward strand.
CTTTAAAATAAATTAAAAATCTTCATGAATATTTTCATATTTATCATTATCTTACTTTTTCATTTTTTATTCAAGGTTATGTATATCTCTAAAATAATTTTTTTTTTAAATTTCATAAATATTTTATATTTACCATCTCATTTTTTATCCAAGATTATGTATATCTCCATAATAAATTAAAAATATAATAAAATTACCAATAAAAATTAAGGTTAACACAATAATTAACTTATCATTAATGGCAAATTAGTAATCAGCCATTTTGAGAGTAAATATAAGACTAAAAGCACTTCTCACAAATATTTTTTTTGTCAACATATAAAGATATTATTGATAAAAAGAATATATGAAAGCAGTAAGGTTTATTGATCCAAACATATATCACATGATTTATAGTTTTATCAAAGAAAAACATAATACACTTAAACTTAAACAAACTAAATAACAGAATTCATAGATGTATTAGAGCACTTCCATTTCTTCTCACTCATATATATTGTATGCTTATTAATTATTGAACTTTCAAAGACTGAAATCGACATGCTTCAACTACACATACAAGTACTGAGGATTGTCACACGAGGAGTACTCTCCTCTATTCCTCAGACAATAGATGTTCGTCGATCTCTTTGGAGACTTCAACACAGAACTGGAGGAGAGTCTCGGGATGAGCAACCTCCTCGCTAATCTTCTCGTACTCAAGGTGCCAGTGCACAATACTCCCCGGCCCTCCATGCTTAGGGGTGACCTGGATCGTGATCAAGAAGCTTTTGTACTCTTCCATCAGATCACCTTCTATAACCCTGAACGTGATCAAGTTCTTCTCCGGCTCCACTGCCTCAATCCTCTCCTTTGCCACCCTTGCCTTCCTATCTGCACCCATTATTTAATACTTTTCATTTGTTTGACTTTGAGAATAACTTGGATGTTAGTTCAAAAGCTTATTATAAGTACATATATATTCAAGTGAGTATAAATTATACTCCCTCCGTTTTACAAAGGGTGTCGTTTTAACAATTTTCACACATATTAAGAAAAATAAATATATTAATATTATACCCTTAATTAATACATTATATAAGTTTCTCTTTCTAATTAATAAACTATAAAAGTAGTGATAAAAATGAGATTTAATTTAAAAATCTGCGTTGGAAACACAAAACGACATTCTTTATGAAACAAAAATTAAACTCTATAACGACACTCTTTGTGAAACGGAGGAAGTATATATTTGTTACCGCCTTGTGGGTGTATGTCAGGGATTTGTATTGTTTCTACCATAGCCGTTTTTTGGTACTATTGAATCACATAGCGCCAATTTTTCTGAAAATTGGGTTTTTGGTTTGGAATCTTCCGATTATTATAAAGTGATAGTAGTTTCATGGGAGTCCAAAATCACTTTATGCTAGACAGCACGCTTTAAATATTGCAACTACAGTATTTAGACGGTGGCATAGCTCATAAATTAGACAATAAATTTGGGTTTAATTAGAATCCAATGATTAGAAGAAAAAGTGTATAAAGTTGACTTGCCATGAAAGTAGTTCCAGTAGACGATAGAGCCGACTTTGCCCCAGTCACCTTCATGCAGGTCACAACCTTGAATGTTTCCTGGAGATGCTTTGGACACATGATGTGGTCTCCCTGCGAACATGTGATGAAACTGTCCAGCCGAAGCTTTGATCTCCACTTCTGTCTCAAGCGTCCCGACCAAACTAGACGCCTCGGTTGTTGCCGCCTCAGCCATATTCTTTCTACCTCTGATAATTAATACTTATCTTGAGAAAAGTAGTGTTTTGAGAGAGGAGTGAGTTCCCTTGTGACCTCTTTAGCCTCTATTTGTAGAGGAATGATTGAGTAACTACTGTTGAAGAAGGCAACGTATGTTCATTAAAATAATCTCATGTTTTGTTGTATTCCATTGTGAACCTCATCCCCATCATTATGAGTTATGACTAAGTACCTGCCGATATATTCATCAATCACACGATTCACGTCGCAAATTTCGTTTTCGCAGTTTCTAAGTCTCTGCTCAGATATATTTAATTATTAGCAGCAGGTAGCTTTGTTATATAATTTCGAATGATCCATAAGAGATCACGGCGGCCTTTGTCAATCAATGAAGACACGTTAGTCCCATAATAAAAAATAAATAAATGAGTTGACAAAAAAATATGAAAAATTAATCTATCCTATTAAAACATGAAGGTTTTTTGAAACTAATATTTATCTACCGTGTTATTTACAAGGCATGACATTAAAAATCAGTCATAAATATGTCGATTCATTAATGGTATTATTGTCTTTCTATCAGGTCCAAAGAAGCGGATGATCCGGGTTCTAAAACAGATAAACGTGCGAGTCAAATTTTTTTAATCCTTACCGTTAATTTTCAGACGTTATAATCTCGATCGTTTATTAGTAAAAAGGACAAACCTGGATACTATCCAAAATTGCAATGGTTATTAGGCTTTTAGACATTCGATTTCGGTTTAACCAATCCAAATAAATATCGGTTGACCATCTAAAATTAATTTTTGGTTTAACAAGATCAAAGCTCAATAAATCTGTCATTGCGATATATGAATGTTAAAATAAAAATATCTAGCGTATTGTATGACCATGACATATATGCAGATTCGTAAAACATAAATCAAAAAAATATTTGTGTAGCTAACAATTGACAAGAATTTGAACCTAAATAAATAGCTTCATGTGAACCAATCTAAAACCACCTTTGAATTCAAAAACCAGATGTGTTGCACATTTAACATCACCAGCCATTCCAATTTTAAAATTCCGAAAACCAAATATTTTACACATTTATTGTAATGGAATAATCTTAACTCCTTTCCTTTCAAAGATTATTATAATTTATAATTATCACCTTTGAATTCGGAATTCGGATCTATAATATTCTAACTATTCTTAAAAACATTCCAAAATATTCATTTTCTAAATACATATTAGATATCTTTTAGCCTAAACAAGATCATAACCACTGTAACAGCTTGGAAAGCTCTTAATAAATCTTGATCGTCAATATATTTTATAAATATCTTCGAGATATCTTGACCTAATTCTAGGTACATAATTTGGTACTATATAAAGTGCTTGGCTCGCCATCTCTATCTAAACATACATTCTCTATTCAGAAAAAACTATTTCTCTATTATGGCTAGGAATACTAACCTCAACGACATCAAGCCATTTAAAACCGGTTGGAAGATTGAAATTAGGATCCTACACTCTTGGAAGCAGTACATCTCGCAGTTTGGAGAAACATTGGAGCTAATACTAGCTGATCAAAATGTCTGTAAAGTTTGGTTTTGAAATATTTTATACATATATCGAGTTCTATAGTATATAATACTCTTATTGTTTTGTTTCGATGTGCAGGGTATTAAAATCCATGCAAGTTGCAAAAAAAACTTACTTAAAAAGTTTGAAAGGATATTATCTGTTGGTGAATGGAAGGTTATCCAGAATCTTTCATTGAGTCCAGCCTCTGGATTATATAGATCGATGGATCATTTATACAAAATGACTTTTGTACACAACATTTCTGTGACACGATCTACCATAAGAACCGAAAACATGTATCTATCTTTGGTTGATTATGAGATCATTCTTAGTGGTACACTGAACACGGCCTTTTTGGTTGGTAAGTTATTCTTAAAGTATGTGTTCATGAATCTTAAACTCAATCTTATTTATATAATATTGATAATATTTTAATTGCAGATGTTATTGGTCAAGTTTTGAATATGAGTGACCTTCAGAGCATTCAGTGTGGTGGAAAAGAAAGGAAAAAGCTAGAATTTACTCTGAGAAACATCAAGTAAGATAAGTATTACATAGTATAGATTCATATGGATTCATATTAACTCTGTTTTTTTAATGTAGTGATGAACGATTATCATGCTATTTATGGGAAAAATTTGCTGAGACAGTATATTCGGCAGGAACTGATGCTGATGGTGAGGTAGTCATATGTTTGATAAGGTTTGCCAAAATAGGGACTTATCGAGGTATGTGAATATTGTTCGTTCAGATTTTATACTGCATAGGGATATATCAGATAGTTAAAGAATATTGCGTATATAAATATATATCTATATACTACTGAAGTACCAATATATATATTGTTGTAATCTGCATATTTTCAAGTTTTACCTGTTGGTTAGGTGGGCTGCAAATATCAAATGCTTATGATGCATCGCTGGTCCTAATTAATCCTGGAATAGAAGAAGCAGAACAACTAAAACAGATGTATGCACCATTTAATTTTTCGTAAGTAAAACTACACAAAAAGTGATCTACGAAGTTTACCTATATAGTTTGTTACTAATTATTGTGCAATATAAAAGTTTCAGCAATGATTCTCATGCGATAACCATATTTGAAAACTTGTAAGAAAACTCTAAACAGAATGCTAGACGTGATGAATGGATTGAGTACCCGGAGAAGACAGTCTCAGAAATGTTGACCTCGACGCAGGTAATACTTTCATCATATATTCAATATCTACACCCTATCATATAGATATAAACATGGTTTTTATGTTTTTTTAGGTGGATAAGTGCAAGGTTGTATATAGTATCTATGGTATAGATACTGACTTGGGATGGTATTATTTTGGGTGTGGTAGATGTAACAAAAAGGTTATTAAAATCGATCCCAAACCTTTATGGTGGTGTGAAGTTTCCGATACAATTGTGGCCTATGTTACACACAGGTATGATAATTTATATTATTAAATGATTTATCAAATCCTCCATGGTTTGTGATTATAACTATCAGTATACTTATTCTTGAAACAATTATAATTTTTTTAAAGGTACAAGTTGCATGTCAAGATTAGGGACACAACAGGAACATCTAAATTCATGCTTCTAGACACACCTGCGAAGGGTGTTGTTACGGAAACTGCTGCGAAACTACTGAATGGTTCTTTAGATGAAGTACATCTAAAGAAAATTTGTTTAGCTCTCTCTCTCTCTCTCTCTATATATATATATATATATATATATATATAAATTATTAATAGTATAGTATTTTTCAAATGAGAACAGATAGAAAATCCTGAGTTGTTGACTATTGAGATCAAGAATGTGATCGGTAAAACTTTTAAGTTTGGTGTGTTAATCGAGAAGGAAAATATTCAGTATGGTAATGATACCTATAAGGTTGGAAAGGTTTGGACTGGTATTTAATTAGATTCAGGTGACTCAGCTGCGTTAACCATTTCTGGATCAAACAAGGGATCAACTCTGATTACTGGTGGTGAGGTAATATTCTCATACAGAAAATCGATGCCATTTAGAATTGGCAACAGTCTCTAAATCTCTATATTAATTTTTTATGATATTTTCTCTCCAAAGGATTCTCTGCTTCTTACGGAGAGTCAGAGTAATTCAGATGTTGTAACAACCCCATCATCTAAGCGATCAAAAGAAGATGAGGAAGTTGCACCTGACCTAACTTCGACATCCAAGAGGCACTGCACCAAACAGATTAAACTGGAAAAGATTACGGAAGAAGAGATGGAAAAAAATGATTCTGGCTGAAGATGATGAAACTTGATTTGATTTTAATAAGTTTTTGTTTTATTTTGATTGTTCTCAAGATCATTAATGGTGTTTGCTTTGAGTTTTTTTAATACTTAGAACATTGCTAATAAGTTTCAATAATGTGGATCCGTTTCCTTTAAAATTAGAGTTAGAATTTAAAATGGTGCATAAGAACAAAATATTCTTGGAAATAAAATATGATTGGGAAAAATTATGCAAGGATGTTGGAAGATGTTACCAACATGCCATCTTGGTCTGGCCATATAAGAGAAAATATTATAACATATCCGTTGACATTAATAAGAAATTCTATTATACGTATATTAAATGCAACAGAATATATACACAACCAAATCACTTATTTACACGAGTGGTTCATATACGATAATATTGATCAATCTGAGCTAACAATAATATATTTGATCAATGATACATATGGGAACATAATCTTATAAAGATTTTAAAATATAACAGATTCCTTTCCGAGGTTTACAATTTGATTTTATTAAAATTACAATGATACTGTTCCGGATATTTAAGCTTTGAATTGATATCACACATTTGTTAACCATCCTATAATAAATAAAAAAAAATCTAAACCTAGAGTAACCAAGCCGACATCACTCCTTGTATCTAAACCATACCAAAGTGATAACCAGTGAAGAGCAAGAAAGACATGGAAGCAAGAACGCCTAGAGTAATTATAGGAACACATAAGAGGAAGAGAATTACTAGAGCTATTGAATCCGAAAATAGTGCTGATGCTTCAAACTTACAAGTATGTAATTCTGTCAATCTATCACGTGTTTTTGGTAAGGTGTTGGAAGATGTTACCAACATGCCACCTTCTCGAAGATGTCGTTATGAAACTCCTGATGGAGTACTTTCGAACACCCCATCTACATCATACAAACATACAAGCAGAGGTGTGTGATTTATTAAAATGTCATTGTCGTTCTATTTATTTTTACAGAACGTACGGAAACTTTGTTTATAGTATCACTAATCATCTTTGGTGTTCATAATTTTGCCATGAAATAACAAAAGGTACAATTCAACCTGCATCTAAAAGGACCCTTCGGAAAAGTGGAAAAGAAAGTGAGTTTTTGTAATACCGTGTGGCTTTATAGAAGAATACAAAAGTGTTTGGTTAATATTCTTTATTTTATTTGCGAAGTTTAACAATATACTAATTGTGTTTATTTTTTAACACATGAGATATTGCATCAAGTTCAAGTTGCATCGTTGTCATTTATAGCTTATTCTTAACATCTTGATCTAATAACTTATTGTCGTTTTGATTATTTTTAAAACAGGTGAGGAAAGAATCTATTTAAGTTCTGATACCATTGATCCGTCTGATACAGGAGCCACCAACGACCAATCTCTAACTCCAGATTTTTTAAACAGTGTAAAGACGTCCGGTCTACCAAACCATTGTCTTAGACTGAAGGTTGGTTGTCCTGTGATGTTTTTAAGAAACATTGATCCTAGAGGAGGATTAATGAATGGAACTAGGCTTCAGATCACAGAGTTGTATAATTTCATGTTGGGGCAAGGATTATTACTGGTGAAAAGGTTGGTCAAATTGTTCATCTTCCGAGACTGTCGATAACACCTTCTGATGCAAAGTTACCTTTCAAGATGCGGAGACGTCAACTTCCCATCGCAGTTGCGTTTGCCATGACTATTAATAAAAGTCAACGGCAATCGCTTTCAGAAGTTGGATTTTTTTTGTCACGCCCTGTTTTTTCACATGGTCAGCTTTACGTGGCAATCTCGAGGGTAACATCTAAAAAGGGTTTGAAGATATTGATAGTTGACAATGAGGGAAAGCCACATTATATTGTGTTTCGGATTCTGTTTTTTTTTTTTAAACTCTACTTACGCAAGTTACATTTTTTTAGACTCTACTTACGCAAGTTACATTTGAGTTGACATATACCTACATTCATCAGTGATTTGCATGCAGCTTAACCTTTCACCATTATAAATTAAAGTGTTCGTTGATTACATTATTTTACATATACTAACCAAATTAATTTTTGTTATTAAAAGTATCGCAATAATATCGGATGTATAAAAATAATATTCCATATAAATTCTAAAGGATCTAAATTTATACTTAATTTTTGAATATTTGTTTAAACAAGTCATCACTATAAATACTTATTGTCCGATATTTATTTAAAATTGACTAACTGAAGTATATAAGATGTGAAATACTGAAAAGTGAAAACTAATCCAACCAACTCTTTTACTATTTATTAATGTCTAACTTCATAAGTTATATTTATAATGAAAATATAATTATAATAAATATTTATTAAATTTCGTGATTTAAATTTTGATTTGACAACTACCTACATGAATCATTACTTTGCATGCATATTAACAAATGTCAACTAAATTTGAGTTGATTTTCAATATATACAAAATGGAAAACATCTACAAAGAAGGTATATTATGTGTATAATATGATATGTTTCAACTTAATGCTTTATATTCGGATTTTGCATATCTTATACATATATGATCGAAGTGAAACATTTTAGGAATAAATATTTAAATATTGTAGTGGTAAATTATTTTGAAATATAGTTTATTAATAATTTGAGATTTTAGTATAGAACCGATCATTTGTAATAACTTTTTTGGAAACAAATATCCAAGAATCATGGCATTAACACTCGGATTATTATATCTAATACTTACCTCCGAGTTATTCTCGGATAACCGATATTTCTGCAAATATTTTATTTACTAATTGATACGATCATGTTTTAATCCCTAGATCTACACTGCAAGTGCACAGACGTGAACCAGTAGTATATAGGGTATCGAATCCACATAGACTCTAGATTCTTGCGATAGATTATAGAACGTCGAATTAAGCTAGGTGAAACAGTAGTAAGAAAGCAGTAAATCAGAACATAGAACAAAGTAAGCGGTGTAAATCAATCAAGCGAAGCGTCAGGTCAAGGGAGTTCTCAGTAAATCAGGAATATAGGCAACCAATCAATCGGGATCTAATTAAGAACTGTTCTAGAACTAGAATCACAGAATTATAATAGAACAACTTTCGTTGCGAATATTATCTATGTCTAACAACCTAGCAAGCCAAATTTCGTTGCGAATCCTAGAGTTCTAAACAAGCATTAATCTCAAGTTCTTTCGTTCACAATTCTCCTAAGCCAAATTTCTTTGCGAATAGTTAAATTGCTCGTCTAGGTTCTTTCTAGTTAATTAACCAACTGTCGTTGCGGAAATCAACCTAACATCATAAATTTGGGTAGCTAATTCAGATTAAGCAGTAAGAACAACCCTAGATGAAGAACTAACAGATATGAATCCCTACAGATTAATTAACCTATAATTCCATGAAATCCCATGTGAGAATCCCTAAACCTAACTCGTAAACTACTCAGACATGATCATCGAAACTGAAAACATCATGAATAGAAAACCAAATAGCATATAATAAAATAAAGAACCGGGGTTCGAAATCCTCTCTCTTTCAAGAACAAGATCAACCCCTAACTCTCTCTAAGTAAAATAAAGCGTAAGTAAAAGCGTAGCCTAAACAATGGCTTAAAAACCCTAATATAGTGCTCTAATCACGGCTGGGGCTTCTTTGTAATTATAAGAAACTTCTGGGCAAAAGTGCAAATTCCACATTCTCAATTAAATGCTCGCGAGAATGTCTGTCACGCGTCTGCATCGATCGACACCAGAAGTGTATTGATCGACACAACTGTCAAATATGGGCAGTGACTTCTTCTCTCTCCGCCAAATGCTCCAAATAGCTCCAGAATGCGCCATAATGTCCAATTCCGCTCCAAACGTACATAGACTTGTAAACATACTAAAAAGACTCCAAAACATAATAAAAGACTCGATAAATAAGACATATACCATGGCTAAAATCCCTAAAATCCATGGTATATCACTAATGCTCTACAAAAATGTGAATATTTGTTTAACCTATTTAATGTAACACATTGAATTTTAACGTTTTCTAAAAAAATCTTAGTATAAGTGTGGTTTTTGGTATGGAATATATGTTTGTAATTAATGTTCTGACGATTCTTAAAGAAATCTCCATGTTCAGTTAACACAATCAATGTAAACATTTACTCTACACGCAACTTTTAAACCTAACCGAGATTATAGTTGTGATTATATATATTTGCATAGTTAAGTTTTTCCACCATTAGCCATAAAAAACACGAAATCTTCTATTAAATTGTTCAATTCTTCAAACACAAAACAAAATATGAGTGATTACGTAGATTTGTATGAGCTTGATGGTTCTGAGCCGTGTTTACAAATTCAAGCTAAGATCATAAGGAAGTGGTTCACCAATGACGACATGAATGGTCTACAGATTCATGCAATTGTAACTGATTAATTCGTAAGTTTATTATTGCTAAAATCTACATAGTACTTAGTTGTTTTGATTTATACACTATACATATTTTTAATTGGTTCATTTTTCTTTGAAAAATCTATTGTTAAAGGGTTACATGATCGAAGTTATCATACCACATATGTTTCTAGATAAGTTCAAGGATATCTTTGAAGAGGGATCTTGGACAACTATTAAGAATTTCGAAGTGATCAATATCAATGGAAACTTCAGAAACACTTATGCTGAAAAGAAGATTTACCTTGAGGAAGAAACCCAAGTCGAAAAAAACCCCAATGGATCTGATTATATGTTCTGTGAATTTGTGATCTTCAAGATCATATTGCAAGGCTGTGTGCAACATCTCTACACCATTGGTATGTTTGGTTAAATTTAAAAAAAAAAATCAAAATAAGTAGTTTTTAATAAATACTATTATAATAATCGTGAAATGTAATTAAGTTTTTATGTTATTTAGATGTAATATGTGCAATAATGTGCGTTGGAACTCTCATCTCGAGCCAAGACTACACAATCCATTTTCGGATTAAAGAAAGAGAGTAAGCATTTAGTTAACAAACGTTTTATAATTTTTAAAATATATTTATATTTATGCATTAGCTATATCTAATTTCATTCAATTATATGAAGCAACACATTCATAAAATGTGTTGCAAAGGGTAGGGTCGCCATGAAATTCAATGATCTTTGAAACTCAAGTGGAAATCAGAAAACAGTTGTGCGTCTGAGATTTTGGCGGGTTAATAATTCTACAAGTAAGAAATTTTCATCATAATATATTTTATTTAGTTGTCATTCGAGTTTTAGTAAAAAAAATTTTAAAAATAATAAGCAATAATCCCAAACAATTTCTATATATTGGAGTACCAATACTTGAAGATTCTGGTGAAATCTCTAATGTCATCTTCGATTCAGAAATTGAAGAAACCACTTCCATCAAAAAGTGGTAAATGAATTATAGTTAGCTATTAAATAAACTATCTTTTAACAAAGCAAATAATAATAATCATTATTATTGTTTTTTGCAGGATTTGAACTTGTTGAATGAATGAAAATCTGGTGAAGACGACACAAGTTTTATGTTGTCTATCCTATCATGTTTTTAATGTAATGAACTTATTTCTATCTGCATGTAATATTTTACAGGATTTTCATTGATAACATTATCGGTTATGTATTAAGGTCACTTTTTTTTAACATATTCTTCTGTTATTTTTCGTTTAATGTAGCTAATTTAGCATCAAATGCACGATTAGAATTAATAATCTGATTATCTTTTAAATGTTGTAGTTATTATAGTTCACATTTACAATAAATGTTAAATTATTTTATATTTTCAGTAATATCATTGTTATATATTTATGTGTATATATATATGTACATTGCATGGTCGATTAATATTCATTAGAACCGATCTGATATTTTTAGGAGGTCATGAAATATAAAACATTATTTTCTTATAATTTTGAAACTTTTCTATAATGTGCTATATTAATCAAATTTATATTATTTTTTGAAAATATTTTTAGGAAAAAAATACAATTGATTTTGTCAGATTTGTAAAAAAAATATTTTGCTATTTCAAATTTTTAAATTAATTGAATCACTATTTCAAAATAATTGTTAAATACATATCATTAATGTTACATAAGCGTTGCAACACATTAGATTGTGATTTGATGTTTCTCTCTTTGCCAAAAAAATGTAAGAAGATTTATTAACTAAACTACTAATTTTGTCTCCAAAATATAATTTTTGTATAAATGTATTAATGTCTATTTAATGTTTTGAATATTTTATTTCTTGAATTTAGTTATTACAATAATTTTTGTACAAATGTATTATGTCATTTTTTTTTGGTCTTCACAAATATGTATATATTTAAAACTTGATATACAGAACAAACTCAAATATGTGATTACTTTATATAACAATCTATACTATTAAAATTAGTAGATAAATCATATTAACTAGCCACCATACATAAACAATATGGAGACAAAATAAAAATATATAATAATTTTAGATAAAGTAGTTAACATCATTTTATCATATTATATAATAAGCACTATTAATACAGATTAATATCTATATATAATAATTTAAATATATAAAAGAAACATAAATAGCCCATATCAAAAATCTAGTTCAACACTAAAACAGTAAAAAAGGCCATAATCAAAGATTTTGCTGTCGTTAATTACTTAATTAAGAACTAGTGACGGTACAAATCTGTTGCTTCATAAACGTTTTGTTAGAAAATCTCCCAACATAAACTGGCCATAAGAAAATATTTATCTAGTTTCTAAATTATATTTCTCATTTCAAGTGTGAGATTCCAAAAACACCGCTAACTAATTTGGATTTTTAAAAACAGATTTTTTCAAAAGAACGGAAGAACAAAAAAAAAAAAAGAACGCAAGAAAACAAAAGAGCGTCACACACATTTTTTTTTCTTTTTCTTTCATAAAAGTTGATCTCTAGAGATTACTCTCTTTTAAAACGTTGAGGTTAGGCCTGAGCATAAAAATCGGAATCGAAAAACTGAATCGAACCGAACCGAATGACCCATGGATACTACAAAATTACCCAATGGATCTTAATCTCGGTATCCATGGGTATGTGGAACCGAACTAAACTGAAACGAATACCCATGGATACACATATATAACCGAAATGGAGAAGATAATCTTCTATACTCTTCTATTCGGAGAGAACTAAAGAAACTACATGTAATCTTCTATACCATTCTTTCTATTTCGATATTGTTTGGTTTGTAGCTTTTCGGCATGTGTTATATGAGGACTGAAAGATTAGAAGAAGCTTGTAGACGTTTTTCGTTTTAGAATTTTAAAATATGAAAGAAAACTTTGTTAGACTTTATTGGTTTGTTGAACTTTGTGGATCATGTTGGTTTAGAATTTGTACTTTTGGATTTAAGAGTTTGTATTTTGTAATCAGGAATCACAAAGTTCTTTGTGACCTTTGACTCATATATTACATTAGGTTTTTAGATGTTTATTAGTTCGGTTCTTTTAAAGAGTATCCGAACCGAACCGAACCGAAATAGAACCGAACCCAAATTATTATGGTTCCCTTATGGATCCTAAGTGCCTGTAACCGAAGAACCGTAGGAACCGAACTGAACCGAACCGAGGGACCGAACGCCCATGCCTAGTTGAGGTTGTCAAAATGTTAACTCCAGCAAAGGTTAATTTGGTAATTAGGAAGGATGACGTAAGGACGTGGTGTTCGGAGACTTTCGTTCGACAATAGCTCGATGAAGTGATAGATCAGAAAATATCACCTTGGGGCGATGTGATTTATTGATGTAAACAACACAAAGACAGCCCACAACCTTTAATACTGGGCCGACCTCCTCTGCAGTCCATCAAGCCCACACAACACTCAACATGTCCAGCAACAGCTCCTTGTTGGAAAAGCAGAGTCGTAACAGCTCATCCTCATCCAATCCACAATACGGAAAAAGCAAAGCAACCTCCTCCATTCCAGCTCAACAATAGATATGCTCCTCTCTTGGACGTATGCTAATTAGTCTAGATTTTTCTAATCATTTTGTATAAGTATGAATCCATGTAAAACATTTTCTGTATCAATCAAGAATCGTGTTATTCAAACCTAAAATCTCTCTTCTTTCTCAAGCTTTCTTTCTGCTCACATGGTATCAGAGCCATGAAGGACAATCACGATCCCCATTCTATTTCTAATCTCATAATCTCTAAATGTGTCACACTCAAATTAAAAGACGATAACTATCTCATATGGAAATTACAATTTGAACAATTTCTCTCTTCTCAACTATTGCTCGGATTATAACAGTTATGCAATCTCGACCTCATCAAACCATTTCTGTCCAAAACGGAGATCAAGTCTCTGAAACAGCCAATCCAGAATTTCTCAAATGGGTTCAGAAGGATCAGTTAATCATGGCGTGGATATATGGTACCCTTTTAGAAGCTGCTCTCCGATCTGTCTATGGTCTTGACTCTTCCAATGAAATCTGGTATTCACTAGCCAAGAAATACAACAGGGTTTCTGCAACAAGGAAACTTACTTTCCAGAGACGCATTCAAACCACTACAAAGGGAACGAAGGCTATGTCAGCATATCTCTCTGAAATCAAGGATCTTTGTGATCACTTGACTCTATATGGGTTCATATCCCAAAAAGTGAGAAGATATTTGGATTTCTTAATGGCTTAGGCCGTGAATATGAGTCTGTATGTGATGTCATCGAAAACACTAAGGACACTTATCCTCCACTATGCCTAGACGATGTTATGGACAAACTCATTGCCTTTTATGACAAACTCCCTGTAGCAACTGAAGGTGTTTCTCATCATCAAGCCTTTTTCACTGATCGTGGAGGATACTCTAATAGTGGTCGTGGTCAGTTATGAGGAGGCTATCGAGGCAGATGTGGATACTCTACTCAAGGAAGGGGTTTCTATCAGCAATTTGGTGAAGGCAGTGGTTGTGGATCTCAACAGAACAATAACAACAACAACAAACCAACATGCCAATATGTGGAAAGTTTAGTCATGCATCTTTCAAATGCTACAAACGGTTTGATCAAGACTATCAACCAACTGATTATCCTCAAGCTATGGCAGCAATCAGAACATTAGAAGAGTCAGAGTTTGCAGGAAACAATTGGTACCCTGACACTGGTGCTACTCACCATGTCACCAACTCTCCTTTGCATATGGATTCTGCTCAACCATACAATGGCTCAGACTCTGTCATAGTGGGTAATGGTGACTTTCTTCCCATTTCTCACATAGGATCAGTTGTTTTTCCTGCTGCATGATGCAGGATAATTTTAGATTCCTAATCAATTACCCAAATGCACATGCCATTGTAGCATTTGAGGTATCAATCCAGGGAGGCAAGAAGAGTAGCCAATCAAGAATGCAAGATACTACTAGAGCTAAGCAAAATCTAGAAAGGGTTTCAACTAACAATCTAAAGACAAATCAAAACAAGAAACCAAACAAAGCAAGAAAGAACAAAGCAAAACACTAAACAAGGAAACAAATAAGCTAAACAAGGGTCTTAGGATGAGGCTATGGAGACTAGGTGGTTTGGAGACAATCAATGATTCTTCAATCAATCAAACATTGCTAAACAAGGCTAATGATCATAATTAAGCTAATCACATTCTCATGTTCATAACTCCTATGCTAATCATTCAATCATTCAATTCTCATTTGCAAATTACAAGACAAGCATGCATTAATATCTATCAAATACCTTTTAGCAAAGCTAATCCTTAGGCTAAGAACACTAATCATTAGACTAATCCAATCTCTTGGCACTAATCCCTTTGTCTAATCCCTAATCAAGATCAAATTCCCATTTGTGATTAAGAGATAAACAAGCAATGCAAACAAGTTCTCATTACCAATAATCACCTTAGACAACTAATCTCTTAGGCTAAGAGTGAAAATCCTCTAAAAAGTTCATTCAAGCATTTCATCGAACACCTTTCGGGCATGAAAAAGCCTAGCATCTAGATTCAACAATTCCTTGCAACCTAGCATAGAGATCAACTAATTAGAGAAGGATTATTCATATTCAAGTCCTAAACATCACTAATCATCACATAAACCACCTAAATCAACCTCATCCACAAAACCCAAAAACTCTACTCTATAATCTTCATTGTTCCCACAAAACCCATAAAGATAGTATGAGATAACAAGATTAAAGAGATATTAAGAGAAGAAATTAAGAAGATATAAAGAAGTACTTAAATTAAACTCCAAATCAAAGATTACAAGATTCAAATCCTAAAACAAAACTAAGGCTTAGGTAGCTTAGGGTTTTAGAAACCCAAAATTATGAATTTATAGTAAAAGGGGTCGAACCGGGTCAACCCGGGACAAACCGGGTGTTGACCCGGATCCAAGTCAATTTCTGGGTCGTATTGTCCAGGCTGGTCAATATGGCGGCCGATATGAACTTTCTGCTGGGTCGTATTGTCCAGGCTGGTCAATATGGTGGCCGATATGAACTTTTTGCTGGGCCGTATTGGCCAGGCTGGCCGATATGGTGGCCAATATGACTTTCTGCTGGGTCGTATTGGCCAGACTGGTCAATATGGAGGCCAATATGAACTTTCTGTTGGGTCTTCCTTAGTCCTTTGAGCTCTAGACTCCACTTCCAAGCTCACAAATACTCCTTGCACCTGCAACACACCAAAAACACTCCAAATGCAAGCCTAGAATGCCTAAACCTAGCTATAGATGATCCTATACTCTAAACACACCAATGAGTAAAGAAATGAAGCTAAAGGAAGCTAAAAAGAAGTAAAACATGATCCTAACAATAGCCTAAATGCATGAAAATACAAGTATATCAATTCCCCCAAACTTGAATCTTGCTTGTCCACAAGCAAGCATAAGACAATCAACTCATTTGGGAGAAAGGTTTGAAGGTGGGAGCTCATATCCAAAGGTTTAATCAAGTTTCAACTTCATTTCAAGTCTATACAACTAAGGTGCAACCGAGAAAAGCTTACTCCAAGGATATAACCATACTCATCAAGACAAAACTTCTAGCTTAACATCAACCTACACAAGCATTCAAATCCACTAGCTCCTTAACATTCATTTTTCGTTTTCAAGTGAATCCTATTCAAAGCAATGTGATCAAACTCATTTGGTTTAAGGGACAAGGTCTTGAGACAAAAATGGTCTCAAATGAAGGAAAGGCTCTCCACAATCATTTAGGTTCTCTCTTGAAGAAGTATGAACAAGCTTTAGTAAAATGCTAAGAGTTAGAGGCAATTGGTGCATACTAGGATAGATTCCCATCTACCTAAACCCCAAGAGCTTCTTCTCCTAGACTAACCCTTCCTAAATGAGATCTACCCTTTTTCAAGGCCATTCTTGCCTTATCCTTCTTTCATAATCAAAAACCTTTCAAGAAACCCCCAAGGATCATTCAAAACACTTAAGAACATTGGTAACTTCACTCTTTTCAAATCAGCTCAAACTTTTCTTTTCTTTGGTCTCTTTTTACAAACTTTCTTTCTTTCTTTTTGGTGAGCACATTGGCTTCTTTTCCTTACAAAACATGAGACACTTTCTTTTTCAAAACACATAAGAGCTTTCATTCTTTTTCTTTGGTTTACCAATCAACTTATTGATCCCATTCAAACTTCTTTCTTTTCTTTACCCTCTTTTTCCTTTCCCAAATCTTTCCCCAAACTTAGATCAAAAACCTATTGCAAAGCTTAAGATGTTGAGCTTGCATCTACAATGGAAATTTCTCCCAGTCGCCTCATACTCAACACTTTTTACCGAGCTTGTTCCAAATAGGCCTACCACTCAAGATAGTGTTTGGGTTTTGAAAAGAAGATGGTGAAAGGCGTGGAAGTCTATTTGAGCGAGTTGGGAAGGGTAGAAAGGATAAGAACGCTCAAATATTTTGGGGTACCCATGAGTTTATCACACAAAGCATGAACAAGGATAATTAGATGATTCAATTAAAGTTCTCACTTAGATGGAGCTAGCTTCAAATCACAACAAGTTTCAGCATCAAATCAAGGTTCAAAGCAAGCTATCCAAGTAGGGTTCGTTCAAGCTTTCAATGCGATTCTCGAGTTACAACCTTAGTGTGATCTATCTAGCAATAAGCTAGCGTAAGAAACAAGTATTACTCAATTGACCTTACAAGGAAATCAAATCATTGCTCCCAATGCATGAATCTTTCAACACTAACTAGACTCGATCCTACATGCTTTCTTTTTGTGAAATTGTTTTTTGAAAATTTTTCAAATTTTCATGGTTTTCTATGCCTTAGATGCATGAATGAGACTCAAGATACAAGAAAAGAAGATAAGAACACAAAACACATTATTAGCGACTATTCTCCTCCCCCAAACTTAAATCACACAGTCCCTTGTGTGAAAGAAGCAAGGGAAAGAGACAAAAGACTAAATCAAAAATGCAAAATCAAAAAGACAAAAGTTGGAGTGTTACTTGGAGAGTAGAATGGAGAGGAGGAATGGGAGGTGGAGGCGTCTTTGATTTGGCATGAGACTTCCCCCAAACTTAGACCATTGCATTGGCTTTTCATCCTTTGATTTAGCATTGAAGTGCCTTGCTCAATCCCAAAACTCATTCTCTTCTTCTTTGCATTCACCCCAAAGCCCCCCCCCCCCCCAAAGGATAGACATGGGAATTCCTCCCAAGTGAACTTGTTTTGAGTCACTTAGCTTGACTATCCCTTCACTCTTTTTGGTTAGGGATTTGGCATGAGTCTGTATCACCAGGATCATACTCATCATAAAACCACCCCCTAAACTCTTTCATCCTTATCTCCTCAAAATGGATCTTCCTTGGATCATGAAAGCTTGGTGATATGGTGGAGACTATATCAAGGTAGTTGTGAAAGGGTTGAGCCATTGGAGATCCGTCTTCTTTATCCTTCTTGAAGGATTCTTCATTGGGACTATCTTGTTTCTCCATAGGATTTCTTCCAAATGGCTCTTTCTTGAGATTTAGTTGCTTTGGCTCTTCTTCCATGATTAAGGGCTCATCTTGTGTGCTCTCTTCCTTTATGTCTTTGCACTCAACAACCAACTCATTTTCATAAGGCTCATTCTCATCTCTCACAACTTCTCCTACTCCTTCATTGTTGCTATTGGTTGAATCACCCATGATTGTCTCTTCATTATCCTCATCTTCATACCTTATCACAAGGTCTTCTCCAATAGTGCAACCAAGAAGTATTTCAAATTCTTTGATAGTCTCTTCAGCTTCTTTCAAGAAGTTATCTTGGACTTGAGCATTCTCCTCATGTTTTGGCTCAACAATACTTGCATCTTGAGGCAAATGAGAAAAATCATTGTTGATCATCCTTAAGCTCTCATTGTACCTCTCTTGTCCTTCCAATGCCAACTTTGTCATGTTGAGAAGTTCTTCATCATAAGATATTTGAGAAGACTGACTTGCTTCATGCTCATGCTCCATGTTCCAAGATTGGTATCCATCACCACATCCATATTGGTACTCATGAGAAGAGTACTCATTTGGAAGATCACTTTGATAAGTGGATGTGCTTTCAAAACCATGATGACTTGTAGGGTCCCAAGCCATCTCTCTTTCTTGAGCTTCTAGCATAGCCCTCAACATTGAAGCTATCTCTGAAGCCATGCTCTCTTCCTTGTGATTTGTACCTTGCAAAAAGAACAAACACTTGAAAGAAAGTTAGTAACCACACAAACTAAAAACAAAATAAAAGCTTAGTCTAAAGTAGAATCTAAATCCTAATGGCTATTGCTACACCTCCCCGGCAACGGCGCCAAATTGATGCGGGATAATTTTAGATTCCTAATCAATTACCCAAATGCACATGCCATTGTAGCATTTGAGGTATCAATCCAGGGAGGCAAGAAGAGTAGCCAATCAAGAATGCAAGATACTACTAGAGCTAAGCAAAATCTAGAAAGGGTTTCAACTAACAATCTAAAGACAAATCAAAACAAGAAACCAAACAAAGCAAGAAAGAACAAAGCAAAACACTAAACAAGGAAACAAATAAGCTAAACAAGGGTCTTAGGATGAGGCTATGGAGACTAGGTGGTTTGGAGACAATCAATGATTCTTCAATCAATCAAACATTGCTAAACAAGGCTAATGATCATAATTAAGCTAATCACATTCTCATGTTCATAACTCCTATGCTAATCATTCAATCATTCAATTCTCATTTGCAAATTACAAGACAAGCATGCATTAATATCTATCAAATACCTTTTAGCAAAGCTAATCCTTAGGCTAAGAACACTAATCATTAGACTAATCCAATCTCTTGGCACTAATCCCTTTGTCTAATCCCTAATCAAGATCAAATTCCCATTTGTGATTAAGAGATAAACAAGCAATGCAAACAAGTTCTCATTACCAATAATCACCTTAGACAACTAATCTCTTAGGCTAAGAGTGAAAATCCTCTAAAAAGTTCATTCAAGCATTTCATCGAACACCTTTCGGGCATGAAAAAGCCTAGCATCTAGATTCAACAATTCCTTGCAACCTAGCATAGAGATCAACTAATTAGAGAAGGATTATTCATATTCAAGTCCTAAACATCACTAATCATCACATAAACCACCTAAATCAACCTCATCCACAAAACCCAAAAACTCTACTCTATAATCTTCATTGTTCCCACAAAACCCATAAAGATAGTATGAGATAACAAGATTAAAGAGAGATTAAGAGAAGAAATTAAGAAGATATAAAGAAGTACTTAAATTAAACTCCAAATCAAAGATTACAAGATTCAAATCCTAAAACAAAACTAAGGCTTAGGTAGCTTAGGGTTTTAGAAACCAAAAATTATGAATTTATAGTAAAAGGGGTCGAACCGGCTCAACCCGGGACAAACCGGGTGTTGACCCGGATCCAAGTCAATTTCTGGGTCGTATTGTCCAGGCTGGTCAATATGGCGGCCGATATGAACTTTCTGCTGGGTCGTATTGTCCAGGCTGGTCAATATGGTGGCCGATATGAACTTTCTGCTGGGTCGTATTGGCCAGGCTGGCCGATATGGTGGCCAATATGACTTTCTGCTGGGTCGTATTGGCCAGACTGGTCAATATGGAGGCCAATATGAACTTTCTGTTGGGTCTTCCTTAGTCCTTTGAGCTCTATACTCCACTTCCAAGCTCACAAATACTCCTTGCACCTGCAACACACCAAAAACACTCCAAATGCAAGCCTAGAATGCCTAAACCTAGCTATAGATGATCCTATACTCTAAACACACCAATGAGTAAAGAAATGAAGCTAAAGGAAGCTAAAAAGAAGTAAAACATGATCCTAACAATAGCCTA
Organism: Orychophragmus violaceus; assembly: GCA_030180135.1. Classification (NCBI taxonomy): domain Eukaryota; kingdom Viridiplantae; phylum Streptophyta; class Magnoliopsida; order Brassicales; family Brassicaceae; genus Orychophragmus; species Orychophragmus violaceus. The sequence goes on from CM058232.1 coordinate 96,050,772, forward strand.
AATGCATGAAAATACAAGTATATCACTGCATCAGGTAACCTTACTCTGAAAGATGTTCTGGTTTGTCCTGAAATCACCAAATCTCTTATGTTTGTTTTCAAACTCACTGACGACTATCCCTGTGCATTTACGTTTGACTCTCACACTGTATGTGTTAAGGACAAAGCAACACACAAGCTTCTCAGTAGAGGAAGCAAACATGAAGGACTTTATAGGCTGGATAACCCTCAGTTCATGGCTTTCTACTCTTCAAGGCAGCAGCAAACCAGTGATGAATTATGGCACATGAGATTGAGGCATCCTCACCTACAAGTGCTTCAACATCTATCATTTATCCAAGCTATTTTAATCAATAAAGTCTCTAAGACTATTTGTGAGTCATGTCAGTTAGAGAAAACAAGCAAACTTCCTTTCTTTAGATCTGTTTTCGGTCTTCAAAACCTCTTGAGAGGATCCATTGTGATGTAAGGGGCCCTGCTCATGTACCTTTTGTTCAAGGATTCAAAAATTATGTTATATTCATTGACAAATTTTCAAGATTTTGTTGGCTATATCCTCTCAAACTCAAGTTTGATGTCTTCTCCATCTTTAAATCATTTCAAAACTTGGTAGAAAACCAGTTTGGGCAGAAAATTCAAATCTTTCAAAGTGATGGTGGAGATGAATTTGTTAATAATCAGTTCTTGGGTCATTTTGCTTCTGAAGGGATCAAACACTACATCTCATGTCCCCACAGTCCAGAGCATAATGGTTTAGCAGAAAGAAGGCATAAACATCTTTTTGAACTTAGCCTGTCAATGATGTTTCAAGGAAAGTTGCCTCAAAATCTTTGGGTGGAAGCTTTGTTCACCGCTAATTTCCTCACCAATCTATTGCCTTCATCAGTTCATGAGAAGATGCTGAGTCCTTTTGAAAAGCTTAATGGTTTTGCTCCTAACTACACAGCCTTAAGAGTCTTTGGTTGCGCTTTATACCCCTATTTGAGACCATATGCAGAGAGAAAATTTGATCCAAAATCTCTGCAATGTGTCTTTATAGGGTACACTGAAAAATACAGAGGCTACAAGTGTTTATATCCTCCAAAAGGAAAGGTGTATATAAGTCGCCATGTTCTCTTTGATGAGACCAAATTTCCTTTCACTGACAGCTATAAATCCTTCATAGCACCAAGCTCCACTGTTCTGCAGTCAGATTGGCTCCGAGGATTTCCTGAAGAAACCGGTAGTGAAGACAACAACTCAATGAAAATAGTTAATGACCAAGTCTTCTCAAGAAAAGAAGGCTATCAGTTCCAAAACCTGTTGGTCAGATCGAAATGGTACAGGAGGAACAACACAATGACTCCTCATAATCAGAACTGTCTGGTCCAGAAGATCTGCACTCAGAGGAAAACAATCAACCTCAAGCAGCTGATAATATATTCAATGAAAAGGATTTCCCACCCTTGGCTGTGTCCCCAAGACAGAATACTCACACAATGGTGACAAGGGAAAAGGTTGGGTTAAGGAAGCCCAACCCAAGGTATGTTCTTCACACACTTAAGGGTCTACCCGAGGAACCAAAAACAGTGGATTCTGCTTTGAAACATTCATGATGGAAAGCAGCCATGGAAGAATAAATTCAGACTTGTCTTGAGACTAATACTTGGAGCTTAGTTCTTTTACCTAAGAATGCTAATGCTCTAGGCTGTAAGTGGGTTTTCAGGACAAAGTTAAAGGCTGATGGAACTCTAGATAAGCTAGGAGCAAGTGATGGCTAAAGGGTATGAAAAAGAGGAAGGAGTGGATTTATTGGAAACTTATAGTCCTATAGTTCGCACTGCTACTGTCAGAACTGTGCTTCATGAAGTAACTATAAATGGCTGGGAGATTAGATAACTCGATGTGAAAAATTCATTCTTGCATGGGAGTTAACATAAACAGTGTATATGAAACAATCTCATGGTTTTGAGGATCCAAATCATCAAGCTCATGTATGTCTTCTCAACAAAGCGATATATGGCCTAAATCAGACTACAAGAGCATGGTTTGACAAATTCAGTGCCTTCCGGCTCTCCTTTGGCTTCATTTGTAGCATCAGTGACCCATCTCTCTTCATATATCGAAATGGTAATACTCTGTTACTAGTTTTTTTATGTTGATGATATGGTGTTAATAGGAAACAACAACAGTGTTACAAGAGCTACTCAACTGTCTCAATACATAATTCAGAATGAAGGACATGGGAACCTTAAGCTACTTTCTTGGCATACAAGCTTGGTCTACATCAAGAGGTCTATTTCTAAATCAAGAAAATATGGTAATGATCTGCTTCAAGTTGCAGGTATGCTTGACTGCGCTCCAATGTCAACGCCTCTTCCTCTGCAGCTAGATAGAATTCCAAATCAGAATCAATTATTCAGTGAGCCATCATACTTCAGGAGTTTGGCTGGTACACTTCAGTGCTTCACTCTATCCAGGCATGATATTCAGTTTGCAGTCAACTTGGTGTGTCCAAAGATGCATAGCCCTACTGTATCATACTTCTCTCTTCTTAAACGAGTTCTAAGGTATCTGAAAGGCACTATGAAGATGGGTTTGTTCCTCTCAGCATCATCAGGCTCTTCTCTGAAAGCTTTCTGTGACAATGATTGGGCAGGATGCAAAGAAACATAACATTCTACAGAAGGCTTCTACACTTTGCTTGGCTCGAACCTCATCTACTGGTTAGCAAAAAGACAGCCCACGTTTCAAGATCCTCCGCTAAAATTGAATACAAGGTGTTCTCTGACGATGCAGCTGAACTTTCTTGGATAACAACATTGATGCAAGAAATAGGAATGGATCATCAAACTCATGCTCAAGTCTTCTGTGAAATCTCTCTGCAGTCCATCTCACTGCTAATCTCGTTCTTCACAGCAAATCAAAACACTTTGCCACACAATATCATTATGAAAGAGAGAAGGTTTCCCAAGGATCCCTTATAGTTCATCACGTTTCAGCTTCAATGCAGCTTGCAGACATCTTCACCAAGTCCATGCCTCAAGATGCATTCTTCTCTCTGCGTCTCAAACTCGGTGTTGGAATTGATCCCACCACGAGTTTGAAGGGGGTGTAAACAACACAAAGACAGCCCAACAACCTTCAGTATCCGACCTCCTCTGCAGTCCATCAAGCCCACACAACAGTCAATATGTCGAGACTCTGCAGCAACGGCTCCTTCTTGGAAAAGTAGAGTCGTAACAGCTCCTCCTCATCCAGTCCACAGTACGGAAAAGGAAAACAACCTCCTCCATTCCAGCTCAGCAATAGATAAACTCCTCTCTTGGACGTATTCTAATTAGTCTAGATATTTCTAATCATTTTTTATAAGTATGAATCCATGTAAAACGTTTTCTGTATCAATCAAGAATTGTGTTATTCAAACCTAAAGTCTCTCTTCTTCCTCAAGCTTTCTTTCTACTCACAGTTGAATGGGAAGATCGGGATACAAATAGTAAATAAGATTGGGATAATATGTGAATGAGATTAGAACACAAGAAGTAAATGAGATAGGGATGATAATTGAATCGCTAGATCAAACGGAGAGTTTGGAGTTTTTCAGGGAATTTCTCTCTTCCTCCTCTTTCTATAATATAATACCCCTCATAAATGCGGAGATCTTGATATTTATAATGGGAACTCTTCTCTTTTTCTTGGAAGTCATAAGTCGGCTACAAGATGTTTTCTATCACTCGACTCATGTAGCTTAGAGCGGGCGACATCGTATCATTTCCTTGAATCACGGCCGGAGAAGGTCGGTAATAGATCATCATAGTGTTGTTGTTGAGCATTGTTCGGTAGGTACGTATCGCTTTCCCCGAACTCTCGGAGTTGGTATAGATGACATCTCGGACTGTTAGTGGGCCGCGATGGGTTTCTTAGATTTTTTGGGCCGATTTGATAGTGGGCCGAGTTAACGGGGATACTCAATCCACTATCAACACGAAGTGCTTCCTTTGAAGATTGCGTAGGCAGGAGTCGTATTTTGCTGATACAACTTTTATGCAGTGATATTTTATATATCTCTTCAACATTTGTTCAGGACGAAATTGTTCGGAAGTTTTGTTCCGATAGCTTTTGCATCAATTGAAGATGCCAAAAACTGGTAGGTGAAATAGCGGGTCAACATAAGATAGCCGTTCGTACTCTAGGGAATGAAGCATGACCTCCCGTATAGATTTTCATAACATTTTGTCTACCAAAATTACCCATAGGTCACAGTTTTGACTTTTGATTAAATAAACACATTATCTTCTTTATCATAAAATTATCAAATATTTCTCATGAAAATAAATAAATAATTATCAAATAATATCGACTAGGTCTTAGTCCAAAAAAAAAATATCGACTAGGTGAAGTGTGGACTTTTTTTTAAGTATTTGGTAATCGTCACCATCGGATATTGATTTTAGTGTTATCAATTAGTGAAAATTATTTAAAATATACTAATTATAATGAAAATTACTAGAATAACATTGACAACTCTACACTAACTAGAATAGCACTAATTTATCGGAAAAAATATTAACCCTTGCGAATAGTTTGATTAAATTTTATTTTTCATATTCAGATGTTTTAGTTTTGATTAATTTCAACTTATAAATAAATTATTTAAATAAATTATTTAAATAAATAAAAATTAATACCAAATATATTATTTTATTGATTTTTTAAAAAAATGTTTTCAAAAATAAGAAATTAATAAAAAACTATAAATAAATCATTTAAATAAAAAAGTAATACATAATATATTATTTTATTTGTTATTTTATTAAAAATTGTTTAAAATAATAAATTAATACAAAATAATATTTTATAAATAAATTATTTAAAAAATAAATACAAAACATATTATTTTCATTTTTTACAAAATAAGAAATAAATAAGAAATATTTTTATATAATAAATAATTTAAATAAAAATTAATATAAATATATTTTTGTGGGTTAACTTGTTTTTATTATTTATTTTTCGAAAACAAGAATTTAATACGTAAAATATTTTTTTTTTCCTAAATCAATTCATGAAATCGTCCACAAGATTATTTTTGAAAATTTTATAATTTCTCGCAAATTCGCAATTTTGATGGGGTCTTAACTAAATTAGTAAAATTTCATAAATAAATCGGCAATACTAATTTAAATCGTTAACAAACAAAATTGTATTCTAATAATAAATTAAATATGCAACATATAGAAAATATGTGCAATATTACTAACAGTTATGTAATATTGCACTGCTACTCTTTTTTGGCCTTTGAGTGGCGTAGTTCTCTCTCTCTTCCTCTTTCAAAGGTTATTTCTGGCGAAAATATCCTCGCTTTTCCGGTAAACTTTCTTCACCGGAGAGGGTTCTGTCGACCGTGCGGAAATGACTCTCTGACCCTAGTTTGGTGGCGGTGCTCGGCTCCTGCAACAAATGACTCTCTGACCCTAGTTTGTTAACTATTCAATCTAATCTATATTAAATGAAAAATATGATGATATGGTGCGAAATGTGAGAAGAAATTTAATAAATTTTGTTTTTGTTTTGATATTGTTAACTTATGTTTTAGTAGTTGGGGTTTATCGATATGTTTAGTATACTTAGTATAACTTATTGCGGTAAAAGTAAATATATATATATTTGATATTTTTATTTAAGTTAATTCTATCATATTTCAACTCGTGATTTCACTACTAAAAAGTTGTTAAAATCGATAGTTTTGGTATAGAATGCAATATTACTAATATATAAGTTGTTAGATTCGATATGCTAGGTTTTCGATTTAATTATATATTGTTTGTTTTAAATAGTATAGTTTTAATGCGTGATTATGATTTTATAAATAATTTTAATGTTTTATAAGTTTAAGAATATATAAATTAAAATTGATTAATACATATTTTAAACTGTATTTCAATATGTAAAGTTTTTTAATAGTATATATAATTGAAATTGGTTAATCTATTTTTCATATCTCACAATTTGGTTTTGATTTAGCAAAAAGTTTTTTTAATCAATTAAATAAACAATAATAATAACACAAATTTGAAAAGTGACAATTAAGTAGCAAGGGTGCAAAGCAAAATTGGAAAATGCATAATTAATTTAATATGGTATTTGGAGAACTGATAGAAGATATATGATTGATTGAGTAAGCCTTGAAGAGTGAAAAATAAAAGGAAACAAAATTATGAGCAGAACAAGTGAGATCGAACTTGAGAAGAGTGAGGCAGTTTTAAGAGAACACGACCAAAAAATGCTAACTCAACTTAACACATGCCTCTTACAAGTTAAAAACAATATATTTAGTGTGGGGCCCCACCTCCCATTACTATAGATTTACCTTTGCTCACAAGTGTGATGGAGCTTTGCTTACTTCCCATATAGTTTACAAGCCACAGGGGAACACAAACAAAGGCTCGCCTCTTGGGACGACTTGTAATAAGTCAACTGATGCAAGAGTCTTGTTTTACTTCTCCAATACTTTAGATGAGTATTTCTGCGACCTCTCTACTATGGGTGAGGTCGAGAAACCTCTGCGCTTGTCAGAAAACGATTTATATTCATTTTCTTATATGTACTCTTCACTTAACACCACAACAAAATGGTTTTGTAGAAATTTTTGAGGATTCAATCCCTTGATTCCGGTTCTTGAACAATCGATCAAGCTACAACTAATGACACGGCAATCTGTTGACCCAGTTCATGGCAACGCCGCTACATCTGGGGGAGTATGACGCACTGCCTCATGATCCACTATACCACCGGAAACCACCTCCGGCATGGTATTACACAGCAGTCACTCACCATCTCCGATTACAACCAATCGGAGTTACAAGAAGGAAGAAGAAGAACCAAGAAAGAAATAGCACCCAAGACCCGATCAAGACCTAAGCAATACCAAGAGAATCTGAAACCTCTCTATGCTCTCTCTCTCTCTCTCTCTCTCTCTCTCTCTCTCTCTCTCTCTCTCTCTCTCTCTCTCTCTCTCTCTCTCTCTCTCTCTCTCTGTCTACGCTACTCTCTCTCTCTATCTCTCTAATTCTCTCAGCTGCGACGAAGAAGGCGACTCCATGTCTTTTCTTGAATCAGACTTTTCTTTATTATAAAGAAGTCACTTGATTAAGCATACCACATGCTTCTCACGTGATCCCTTAAACCAGCCTTTATCAAACCTTCTTGTCCAGCTAGTGTGTTTACCACACTTTGAATAAAGTCCATCTTCATACTTCATGCTTCTTCTTATAGCTAAAGTCTTCAAGGTTGAATCACATTCCAACATTCTCCACCTTGATTCAATGCTTGAATAACCTTGTGAGCTTCTCCTTAGAACATGAGAACACAGCCTCTAACTCTGACATTATGACTTCATAAACCTGCATAAGTTGTACTTACACAGACCAAACATGTTAGCAATTTAATTCCTCAAATTCACCACAAAACTATTGAAGTCAAACCACAGTGTTAATCAAATATCAGACTAAGTGATCTTCAAAGAAATCACTGAGCTTTCTCCAAAACTTATAGCCTGTCCCATGCCCTCGTCCGGAGTCAAAACCGCATTGACACGACCTTATGTCAAGCTAGACTCCAAGTTGCTACTGTGTTTTTCCATCATCTTGGTACCTGAGTTAAACCACTCAGAAAAAACCAGAACATTAACAAGTCTAAAGCACCATTAAACATGTTAATTCAACAGACCATCACAAGCTATCACCACTTATGAATATTAATCACACAGTTTTCATTTATGGTTTCTGTTCAACCATAAACCTGTTACAGTGATTAAAACAGTATTGAAAATACTTATCCCTTTGCAACCATGTTTCTTTTGCTAGTCACTAAGAGTTTCCTCATGCGCATTGAGTCCAAAACTCTTTGAATCACTTGAAACATATGCAAAGAACTGAATCCACAATGCTCCATAAACTTGAAACATCTCTTGATTCAAACCTGTAAAACAACAACCTCAACCAAACATGTTAGTAGTCTAAAACAATTTAACATGAGATTGTGTTTACTGATACTTTTTTGAACTTTAAACATCACAATGCTCCGTTGTTGTTACCAACAGAACCCGCCGTATAGCTCCACCTAGCTAGAAAGACTTTCGAAACATATGTCTTTGCTCAACCTTGTTCAAACCCTTCTTCTGAGTAATCAGAACCGTCTCACCATCACGTTTAAGCAACAGTTAGAAGCTTTAAACCAGCCTCATAACAACTGATCCACAAAACTCTCGAGACTTCCTTTATTCAGCAATCTGTTCAAAAAACAGATCAATACCAGCAGCTTGTAAATCACTAGTTGTACCCTTTAGCATATCTCCCAACATCAGCTTTGAGATGCTCCTGAGATATTATCCTTACAACTTCTTTTCTAACACACCAAACTTGAGCTCATGATGCATTTCTCCAGCTGTAAAACCAGACCCTTTTAGATCAGCTTTGAACATTTACTTGTTCAATCATCCTGTTTGAAACAGAATCCGCTAGCAGCTTTTGAACCCACTACTAGCTCTCTTAGACTCTTGTCTCATATCAGCATAACCTGTAATATCTTGAGACAACTCCTTACAGCCTCTTCTACATCACATCTAGAATCCATGAGGACACCTGAGCTGTAACAGTACCCTGCAATACACTTTCCATATGCAAATTCCATCATAAGAACTTGCTTCCTGCAACTTTAGCCAGTGCTGCCTTTTCTTGAATCTCTCCATAAACCAGTAGCTTCACTTGACTTGTGCTTCTGCTACTTCTGAATTCATCACTTGATTGTTCTACAAGTGATCCCTGAGATTATTCCCCAAAGCCTTCTTATGATGCCCACAACCAGAACACTTCTAGTTGTTGTCTTCAAATGCACATTAATCTCTCATGCATTCTCTTCTTTTCTAGGATTTCTTCTTAGATTCACGCTTCAGCTTTGAGATGACATTACTGTGATGAATGCACAACCATTTCCATCTTCCTTGAATGACCATGAAAAATAGTCTCTGCCTTGCATTTATTTCTCTCAACATCTCTTTAGAGAATTCACTGAGCACACCAAAGTTATCCTCATCTCAAGCTCACACTTTAGAGTGTCTTCTCTGAATCTTGTATATGAAATCCACCAGCTTCTTCTCTTGATACTCTTCATCTTCTTTGTGTTATAAACACACACGAGTCTCTGTTGTGAATTGACCAGATTATGTAATTAGATCAATAGATCTATCTGAAGCAATCCAGACATCTTCTAGCACCAATGTGAACACTCCACCTGGAACCAAATTATATTCTGAGGATGCATCACTCATCATATAATGTTGACAGCTCCACCTGAAACACACACTTCTTTAGAAGCTCCATGTCTTTGCAACCTTCACTGAGCTAAGCCTTCACTTCCTTGTTTAGCCTTGATCAGCTAACACCCTCATGTAATTGACTGACTAAATGGCTTCCATGTTGTACTGGATATCAGTCCCAACATACCATTCTTTATCTTGCAGCCACTTTGAATTTTATCTTGTATCATTTGTAACAGAAGATAGCTTGAACCCCTTTTGTAGTTATGTAGATCCCTTGGTTCTGCAGCCACAAAAAAAAACTGGTCCTTTGTCCTTGAAGAAAATACCACGAAACCATCTTTGTAGCTTCTTTCTTCATCAGCCTTTACCTCAGACATGAACTCAAAAGAACCTTTGGCCTCTTCTTTAGTAAGACCAATACACATCCAATGATTTATCCACTATCAATCTTCTGATTTCGCTTTCTTCAATCAGCTCTCATTTTCCAGCTCGAGCTTGCATTAATCACCTACACTACTTCACAAAACTCTCCCAACTGATCTTATCAGCCTGGAATCATCTGTACCAGCACAAAACTGGCTGTCGCACACAGATAACTGGTTCCCTGAAATTTCAGGAAAAACTTCACAGCATATATAGCAGTCCACAGATCATTCCGATGCGTCTTTACCACAAAACACTTGCTGTTGTTGTTGTACCAACAAGCTTACTTGATGTCCCTGACACTTTTGAAACATCTATCCATCTTGCTATACTGCCCCAAGCTCACATCATTAATCACAACATTGAACACCTTGTTCACTCATGCTTAGATTCTCATTACTCCTTCCTGAGCAATACATCTTGATACATCTTTGATGTGAGACTTGTCAAGCACCTGAAACTTTGTTATATATATATACAGAAAACATCCAAGAATTCTACCAAGAACATGATCATCAACACTGAGACAATTTCATTCAGCTGACTTGATAAAACCTTCAGCTAACATACCTGAAACTATTTGATCTATAAAACAACTCTCTAGCTCTAAGTAATTCCATGTCTTAGATTCACATTTAACTACCATTCTTCTCTGAATTTCTTAAAGTCTTAAATCATGTTAAGCCAGCTATAAACATAGGAAATCTTACTCCTAAGGCGTCCCTCAGACCTAGAATTTCCACAAGTTTCCAACAGCCTATCTAATAACAACATGTAACTACTGTACATATACTTGACTTTTACCAATTTGTATCAGATAAGAATTGAGCAGCAAAACCACCATAAGAGAGACCTGTCTTCATAACCTTTCTCCTTTGTGTTCGTCACAAGATTGATATCTTCTTTGAACCTGAACCTACCAAGACAATTACAGAGCAGAAACAAGAGTTAGTTGATCATTACCAGTTTCATACCTTTTACCTTGGAGTTGCAGCGGAAGTATGCGTTTTCCTCCAAGCCTTTGTGTCTAGTGAACAATGACCAAATCAGTCCATGAATCTTGAGTTTCTCCAGTATCAGCCGTGCTTCATTATGAATACATAAACGTCAACGTCGTAACACTCCCGGCTGTGACCAACGACTTTGTAGCTTCAATCTTCCATAAAACCAGACACTATCTTGTAATCCTCCTCACCATAGACAACCATCCCACTGATTTCATAAAGGACCAATCCAAGATCAGCTGTAGATTCTTTCTTCTTTGAGATTATGGTATTGGTGAAACAAAGATTCCTCCGATTTTTCCTTCTTCGCCAACTTGCGACATGGAAGATTAACTTATAAGACTTCACAGAATCAGATATGACCTTCACCAACCAGTTTCCTATTGCTCGTCAAATAACCCATAGACGATGATGGCGAACATGTTGCTTCCATATCTGACTTCGAGAACTCTCGATTCATCCTTCTATCTTCTTACCTTGAGCAACTGTGAATCCCGTGAACCTTCGATCAGCTCCGCCTCAGCTCGTGATGCCAAGAACTCCGAGATCGACTGAATCCTGCGCCTCGCCGAATAACCACGGATCAATTGAACTTTCGATTCGCTAAACCACGGCTCTGATACCACTTGTTGAGGATTCAATCCCTTGATTCCGGTTCTTGAACAATCGATCAAGCTACAACTAATGACACGGAAATCTGTTGACCCAGTTCACGGCAACGCCGCTACGTCTGGGGGAGTATGACGCACTGCCTCACGATCCACTATACCACCGGAAACCACCTCCGGCATGGTATTACACAGCAGTCACTCACCATCTCCGATTACAACCAATCGGAGTTACAAGAAGGAAAAAGAAGAACCAAGAAAGAAATAGCACCAAAGGCCCGATCAAGACCTAAGCAATACCAAGAGAATCTGAAACCTCTCTATGCTCTCTCTCTCTCTGTCTACGCTACTCTCTCTCTCTATCTCTCTGATTCTCTCAGCTGCGACGAAGAAGACGACTCCATGTCTTTTCTTGAATCAGACTTTTCTTTATTATAAAGAAGTCACTTGATTAAGCATACCACATGCTTCTCACGTGATCCCTTAAACCAGCCTTTATCAAACCTTCTTGTCCAGCTAGTGTGTTTACCACACTTTGAATAAAGTCCATCTTCATACTTCATGCTTCTTCTTATAGCTAAAGTCTTCAAGGTTGAATCACATTCCAACAGAAATGAAGATATTGACTCTGCAAGACATGGCCAGTGGCATACACAGGAGAGATTTTTACCGGGTTCAAAAAATTATTAAGGGGTCAACGTAGCCATCAAACCTTGGTTTAGAGGGGTTCAATAAGCAAAATTACCTATTATGCTTATTATTTTCTCAGTTTTTAGGTACAATTTAAATTTTATAAAAAAAATTAAAGGGAGGTCATATGACACCCTATCCCTCTTCTTAGGTCAGCCATTGGACATAGCAACAAGAACAATGGTCCATGATAATGGGTTTTTTGTTATATTTAAATTGACTCAAACAGTAAATCGGACTACTTTTTGGGTCACTAAATCACTGGTTCGACCGTGGATCAATATATAAAAAAATTTATATGTTATTATATATAAAATTTATGATGAATTTTAAAGAAATAATTTATGTTTTGAAAAAGTTTAAATTTATATTTATTTTTTTTTGTCACAAAACAAGTGTTGTTTTAATTTTATTATTCCAATGCAACTTTCTATTGATTTATTTCATTTTCATTAATTAATATAATAAAACAATAATGCTATAGAATTTCAATAATCACATAAGTGTAAACTTGGAAATTTAATTATTTTCTTAACTAGATTTTTCATTCGTGTTACACGTGGGTACATATTTATAATTTGCTTATTATATTTTTTACTGTTTAATTTTAAATTATTTAAAATAGAATTATAATGAATTATATAGTTTACAATTTCTTCTATTTTAATATTTAAATAAAAGGAAATTTTATAATAACAAAAAATAAATTGTTGGTATTAACTTTTACTAAAACATATTGAAAACAATATTTTCTAATTAATCATACTCTTTTTGTTTCATATAATAAGTAGTTTTAGATAAAAATCGTGGATATTTAAAAGGTTACTTTTCTTAAAAAATATTATTGAATAAATATAATTCAACCAATCATGAAAAAAATTTAAAAAAAAATAGAGAATCTAATTGGCTACACATTATTCAATAAATAAAGTTATATAAAAAATATAAAAACTTATATTTTGAAACAAAAAAACATCCAAAACTACTTATATTATTAAACATAGATTATTTATTAAGACCAAAAATTTCGCTATTTTAATAAAAATAAAATATATTTTGATAAAATATAATAATTAATTTACATAAGGACAACCATATAACCAATTGCTTTCCTTTTATTATTTTTTACTCATTTGTAGCTATATTATTTTTTAGATAGTTTTAAGTTCGTACAATCATTTAGCCGAAACTACATTTTACTACTTTTAAGATTTTCTAGTAATTTCAAGCTTTTGTTATATTTTATTTTTATCTTTTGTAAATTATATTGATTTTTATTGTTAATGATAACTTTTGCATAATTTCTATATATTTTATTAACGAAAATCTTAAAATTTGTAAACAAATAGTTGCATGTTTGTATTTTTGGTAAATCTGTTATTAAATTTTAACAAAATGTATTTTTATTTTTTTACAATGAAGAAATAAATTTATACATAAATATTAAAACTTGAAAACTTCCTTAATTTTGAATGATGAAGTGAAACAATAAAATTGAGTTTTTTAAAAAATTCTATGTGGACACCTTCAAATGCATTTAGCTTCAATTTTTATTAGTAATAGGATTTGTGGGAACAAATCTTAAACAAAAAAATAATTAGAAATGGATGAGTATGTTTTTGATTTAGATGTGCTTCCTTCTTATTAATCCTCGTTAAATCACGTTGCAGAAAGGTAGGGATAAATTTTCAAAACATAATTTTTTCATCAAACATAATATATTATATTATTAACCAACGTAGAGGATACTAGCATACATCAACTTCAACTAGCCTTGTAGCTTTACTCCTATTAGACGCGGATTCAAATTAAGAACTTCAAACAATATAACTCGACCGTAGTATATATTATGCATACACGCATGACACACACCAACTTATATCTCTTACCCAAACTAGGACACGGCTCATTATTTGTTTCAGTTTCACACACACACTGACACACACGAGGAGTAATCCTCTATTCTTCGGTCAAGAGATGTTCATCGATCTCTTTTGAGATTTCAACACAGAACTGGAGAAGAGTTTCAGGGTGAGCAACCTCATCGCTAATTTTCTCGTACTCAAGGTGCCAGTGCACAACACTACCAGACCCTCCATGCTTAGGGGTCACCTGGATTGTGAACACAAAACTCTTGTACTCTTTCATCAGATCACCTTCTATAACCCTGAACGTGATCAGGTTCTTCTCCGGCTCCACCGCCTCGACCCTCTCCTTCGCCACCTTTGCCTCTCCATCTGCACCAAATGTTTAACTTTTATTTATACAGGTTTGGTATTTTACGAATCAACGTTAATCTTATTTTCAAAATAATATTATATAAAGTTGGCTTGCCATGAACGTAGTTCCAGATGACGACTGAACCGACTTTACCCCAATCGCCTTCGTGTAGCTCACAGTTCTGAATGTTGCCTGGAGTTGCTTTGGACACATGGTGTGGTCTTCCTGCGAACATGTGATGGAACTTTTCAGCAGAAGCTTTGATCTCAACATCTGTCTCAAGCTTCCCCACCAAAGTAGACGCTCCTGCCATGATTTTTGGGTTACTTTAAGAAAAGGAAAACGTTTTAAGATTGTAGGAGAGGAGTGAGTTATCTTGTGAGTTCTTTAACCACTATATGTAGAGGAATGAGTGAGCAAGTGTCGAAGAATAGGTCCACACAGTGACCAAAAAAAAAAAAAATACTTCACAAAAATACAATAAAACTTTTATATTATGCCCTTTTTCAAAAAAAAAAAAAAGTGTCGAAGAATAGAACGATTTTCATGTTCATTAAATCAATATGATGATTGGTTTTGTGGCCCCATTTGCCCAATATTTTTCTAAGATTTATTATCCTGTTGGATTATCTGAGTTGCTCACAAAGTGGTTTATATTGATATTATTCATTAATCGCAACATTCACGTCGTTCCTTTCGCTCTCAATTCTCCTTTCTCAGCTCCAATTGGTGACAGTACTATAAAGGGAGTAAAAAAATAAAACAATAAACAACGCCTGCTCAAAAATGATGATAATAATGTTCGAAAATGATAACAATACATTCATCTTCCAAATAAAAAGATATCAAACTAGAAAAATAAATAATATGATTTTATATTTTAGTTTTTTCTATAACATATCATATTTTAATTTCAAAAATACTATATTTCAAAAATTTAAAATATAATTCTATTTTCTAATTTAAAATTTCAGAAAAAAAAAATAAACCGGATTGGATCTCATTACTTTTTGCCTGGTCTCTTTATAGGACAAAAGAGCATGCAAATTGAGAGAGAGAGAGAGAGAGAGAGAGAGAGAGAGAGAGAGAGAGAGAGAGAGAGAGAGAGAGAGAGAGAGAGAGAGAGAGAGAGAGAGAGAGAGAGAGAGAGAGAGAGAGAGAGAGAGAGAGAGCGGCGATTTTTTCTTCGTCCTCAACCTCCGGCCCTTTTCGTCTCTGATCTCCCTCTCCGGCGTGCCGTGCTTCTCACCGCCGCCGGAGGAGGGACCCCCTTCTTCCGCTCTATCATACGACTACCACTTTGTTGATTTTCCTGTTGCCTCTAGCCTTAGATCTGAAGTTCCATTCTGCCTTGGGGTTTGTGCTCTAGGTGTTTCGGTGACGGACGTCCCCCTTGCTCGTCTTTCGGTCTCGACGGTTGTCCTCTGCCTTGGGTTGCTCTGTACAAGAGCATGCGTTTCTTTCGTGATGTGGATTCATGTGTTTGGCGATTGTGATTAGGAGTGTGAGGACCCCCTCTTCTCTTTCTCTCGGCCCCTCCTTCGTCTCCGCATTTCCGACTCTCTTCGGCGGCTTCCTTGTCCTCTCCCTCCAGGTTCGGTTTCCTTGGTTCATGTCTGGGACGATCTGGTTTTGTGGTTCGGTAACTTCTATCGGTATGTGCTAGTGGTTTACGTTTAGGTTCTAGTTTATAGGTTTAGACTTAGCAGGTTATGGTTAGTTTATGCTTTGAGGCTCTTTGGTCAGATCTCGGTCTCTGGTTTCAGTCTTGAAGGGTTTGAACTGTTTCAGAGTATAGTTATGCGGGTTACGACTTCTTTCTTGGCTCGGTTTGTTCGTCTTAGTCTGCTTCGGTTAGCATGGTTTCTCCGCCCCGATCCATATTTTTGGATGTTGGTTCTTGGTTCTTGGTTCTTCTTGCATCATGTCGTCGGTCGTCGATTGGTTAATAGTGTGTTCCTTCGTCTTCCTCGGTTGGATCTTCATACGGCTTGCTCATGGCTTTTGGTTGAAGCTTTCCAGAGCGTCGATGGATCATCCTCAATAATCTCGACATTGGATGCTTTTCCGGTTTGTTCTCGTTTCATGAGGTCCATGCTTCTTGAGTGTTGACTGACCGTGATCTAATTTTGTGGCGCCTCAGCTTCTACTATATTCATGTCTAGTTGTTGTTTCCGTTTTAGTTTGGTTATGTTAAGTTAGTTTCCCTTGTTTGGGCTTTTGGCTTCGGTATCGATATTTGATAGTCGGCTTCAGTATTTCAAAATCGTATTCCAAAAACGCATCCCAAAAATGTATTCGATCTTTGTTATAAATAATATTTTCAGACGGAAAAAAAAGATCTCACTACTTTCCCTTTAGTGAGTTTTTAAACTTTTTCTTTGACAACGGGTCTTTGCATTTTCTTTGTGGTGTCAGGTGTGAACTTGTTGTAAGGAAAGTAGGGTTAGGTTTTTTGAGTAAATAATCCGACTCAGTTATCACTGGAATTGAAAGTTCAGGAAAATATCCATATTCAACCACAACGGATTTAAACCGTCTCCAGAATGATGAATTTCAATTTATGTTTGATGAACAATTATGTTGAAAACATGCAAATGATTTACTTTTTAGAACAAACAACAACTGTAGCTTATTCCATGAACAAAATTAAAAAAAAAAAAAAAAAAAAAAATCGTTACTACTTAAGCTTCTGACTATGGTTCAATTAAAAATAAGATCTAGTATGTTAATTTTGCTTAGGAACCTACACTAAAATAAAACAGGTCTCATGCGAATAAAATCTACGTCGAATATATTCCATCGATAATTACGGTCGATTATACGACGAATTTACGATAAAAATAAAATTCGACGTAAATTGGATGGTAATTTGCTATATTTCGACGTAAAATCGTCGTATTTTAGGTCGATTTTATGTCTCTTTTGGGACCGGTCCCTTTCGCCGTAAGTTCAATGCTAATTTACGATGAATTAACGTTGAAATGTACTAGTTGGAATAAACAATGAATTAACATTGAATCAACGATTTGTTTGATAGATAGACATGTTTGATAGTCTATCCATTTTGGAACTTATTAAAACGCTGTACATTTTTCATTCATTAAATGCAAATTCGTTGTTAAAGTATTTGTTGTAAATTTGATGCATAATCTTGGTTGCTAATCCGTTGCAAGGTTTTGAAATTTTATATAAATACCTCTTCATAGAAACAAAAGAAACATAAATGAAACAACAACAAAAAGTTACTTAGAGAAAAAAAACATAAATTTTCATTTTTAAATATATATATATATGAATTACAAAGCAGGATATATCAACATAAAGATACATAATGAGTGGTGACGAAAGAGTTTCAAAGCGGGTGGAAATCTTCATGTATCAGCAAGCCAAACATCGATAACCATGTAAAACGGTAGATGTTCTGCCCTTGTCAAAAATGCATGAATATAAATTTTATCCTAATGAAATGGATTGGTCTCATTTATTAAATAGAGGTTTACACCAAATTATTTTATTTGGTATCAACACGAAGAAGGCTATAAAGGGAATAGTAGTAGTAGTAGCAGTAGCGATTTTCAATATGAAAATGAATTGCATGTTAATCATTATCATTTTGGCTATCATGGGAGCATAGTTACCATGAGCATGATAGGATGCATGATATGGTTTTAGATGTGTTTCATGAATCAATAAGTACTGATCAGAATGATGTTATTTAAAACCCCAACTTAGATGTCAAACGATTTTATGATATGCTAGACGCAGCAAATCAGCCCCTCTACGGTGAATGTATATAAAGGTTATCAAAATTATTGTTGGGAGCTAGAATGATTAACATTAAAACTGATCACAACTTAGATGAGGTTTGAATGGATGATTGGGCGGATCTTTTAAAGAGTATTTATTGAAGGATAATTTGTCTGCCAAAAGTTATTATGAGATCCAGAGAATACTTTCTAGCATTGGTTTGCCTTATAAGATGATTTATGTATGTGTTGATAATTATATGCTTTTTAGAAAGAAGATGATAAGCTGCATGAATGTCGTTTTTGTGGGAAGCCAAGGTATAAGTCGAAAGGAAGTGGATGGTCCATGGTATTATATCAAAGGATGTCGTATCTTCCTATAACGGAAAGGTTGCAACGTATGTTTTAGTCTGAAAGAACAACTTCTTCAATGTGATGGCATGCTGAGCATTCACAGACGGATGGGCAGTCACTCATCCTTCAGATGCGAAGGCGTGGGAGCACTTTAAGACGGTACATCCCCATTTTGCCAGACAAGCTGGAAATATGTACCTTGGTCTTTGCATGAGTGAATTTAATTAATTTGTTATGTCTGGTAGATAATGTTCTCTGTGTACGTTAATATTGACCCCTTACAATCTCCCCCAAATATGTGTATGCAAAGAGAAACTCTTTTCTTGAGCACTTTGGTCTTAGGTCCTAAGCATCCAAAGCGGTCACTCGATTTATTTTCTCAGCCCTTGATTCATGAGTTGAAGCAGTTGTGGTCCACCGGTGCTCGAACGTATGACTGTTCGAGAAAAATGAATTATACGATTAGGACGGTTCCATGTGGACGATAAGCGATTTCCCGCATATGTATGACAGATACAGTGAACAACATAACTGGCATAAGAAAAAAATAATTGGCGAGGAGTAAATTGGCACACACCTCCAAATATGCCTGACGGATATGGTGAACAGCATAATTGGCATAAGAAAAGCATTTTCTGAGAATTACCTTACTGGAAAGATCATTTGTTCATACAATCTGGATCTGATGCATATTGATAAAAACTTCTTCGACAACCTCATGAATACAGTGTTGAACGTGTCGGGAAGAACTAAAGATACTATAAAGTCAAGGTTGGACTTGCTTAAAATTTGTTCATGAACCGAGTTGCATATTCAAGGAAGTGGGGTTGCACCAGTTCATATATTTCGGTTGTCTTCTGAAGCTAAATCAGTCATGCTTGATTCGGTATCATGCGGATGTGTTCTTTCCAGGTGGTTATGTTTCTAATCTTTCTAAATGTGTTGATCAAAAGAAAAAATTCTCATGAATGAAGAGTCATGACTGTCATGTATTTATGAAACAGCTACTTCTTTTGGTTTTACTGAGCTCCTTCCCAAAAAAAAGTGAACGATGCAATTGTTGGTATGTACATTAGTATAATTAATTAAACTGATTTTGGTTTGTCGAGTTTAAAATTGTACTATAATAAGATTTAATGTGCATGCAGGTATATGAACTTTTTCCCGAGATCTCAGTATCCACATTTTATTGGAAGATGTAATTGAACTACATGACAATGTTTCAATACTACTATGCAATTTGGAGAAGATATGTTTTCAGCCATTTTGATGTCATGGATTATTTTCCTATCCATCTCCCACATGAAGCAGAACTAGATGGACATGTTCAAGTTCGGTGGATGTATCCTTTCGAGCGTTTCATGAAACATTTTTATAGGTCTAGTTTTAATCCCTATACTAACTGCAAGTGCACAGTGATGTAGTTGTAGTACTTAGGGTATCGAATCCACAGGGACTCCGGTGAACGATAGATTAAGAACAAAAAAGATTAAACTAGGTGAAAGTAATGAGAAAGCAGTAAATCAAACAAGCAGAAAGTAAATAAGTAGCGAGTTTGTGAGCAAGGAAGCGAAGCGTTAAGTCTAGGGAGTTCTCAGAAAATCAGGAACATAAACTAATCAATAAATCGGGATCTAATTAAGAACTGTTCTAGAACTCAAAGACAGATATAGAATTAACCAAATCTCTTTGCGAGAATTCTCTAAGTCTAAGTGCAGTAATCCAAATCTCTTTGCAATTACTAACTGATTAAACCAGCATTAATTTCAAGTTCGATATGTTCACAATTAAACTAAGCCAAATCTCTTTGCGAATAATTCAATTGCTCATCTAGGTTCTTTCTAGCTAATTAACCAACTGTCGTTGCATCAATCAACCTAACATCAATAATCTAAGTGGTCAATTTAGATCAAGCATTAACAACAATCCTAGAAAAAGAACTAGCAGATATGAATCCCTACAGATTGATTAACCTATAATTCCATAAAATCCCTTGTGAGAATCCCTAAACTTAACAGGTAATCTACTCAGACATGTTCATCGAAACAGAAAACATCTTGAATAGAAAACCAAATATCATATAAAATCAAATAAAGAACTGGGGTTCAAATCCTCTCTCTCTCGAGACCAGGATCAGCCCCTAAAACTCTCTCTGAATAAAATAAAGTGTAAGAAAAGCGTAGCCTAAACAAGTGGCTAAAACCCCTAATATATAGTCTAAAACACGTTTTGGGCTTCTGTGTAAATATCTGGGCTTTCTGCAATATCAGCATTCTTCATTAAACCGTCAGTCTGGCCCATCTCGCATATGCAACGATCGACACCAAAGGTGTGTCGATCGATGCATTCCTCAAATGTTCACAGAGAAATCTATCTCTCGGCCAAACACTCCAAAAAGCTCCAGAAAGTGCAATAATCACCAAATCTGCTCCAAATGTGCTTGTACCTAATAAAACCTGTAAAAGACTCTAAAGAAACACAAATAGACTCTAAAACATACTTATATCATGGTCTAAAACTAGTAAAAACCATGATATATCAACTCCCCCACACTTAGCATTTGCTTGTCCTCAAGCAAAACAAAGAACTAAAATGTAGTCAAGAGGTTTGAAAACACAGAAACTCTTTTCATTCTAGAAGCAGTAACACTCAGATTCCCCTTAGTAATCCACATGAAAGAATCAACCTGCAGACATCAAGACCAACATATACTTCCCCCACACTTAGCAACTGTCCTAAGTAAACTCCACAATCACATTCAAGCATTCAAATTCTCCCTACTGACTTCTGCAAGTATTTAAGTGCGGTCTCACCTAAGGAGTATCGATCAAAGGCACATGGACTCTTACCTTATCAGCTCTAGACCACCATACTATCTTTCTCTAGTCCCTTTCTTCTCTTTTCCCTTCCTTAGCATTCTGATTTTTCCCCATTGGGTATCATTTTTTTTTTTTATCAGTGCTCTTCCCGTTAAGGGGTGTACTTTGGACACATTCCATGGATGCACAGAATATGAGAGTTTTAGCTACCATTCCCATGACCACTTCGGAGTTACTAACTCATCCTCAGTTTATTATCTTTTTTTTTATGGAAGGGGAGAAGGGAACTAAATAGGACAGGTTTACAGGCTGTGTCAGAACTAACAAGGGAATCCGACACAAGGTATACCAAGCCCTTAGGTGAGAAAATTAAGTCAGTATTAAGTTTGAAGTCAGTAAAAGGATCCTCTGATACCTGAAGCGATGTTGGTGTCCTCAGTAGGTTGATCTGTGTCTGGGTTTTCTAATAGTCAGAGATAATCTGCAGCTTCATCCCAATGGTTACTTAAGTTCCTGCAAGTACTATTAATCTTCTCAAAAAATCATTGTTTCCTACTTAAACAGGTTTTGACTTAATAAAATAATTTTTTAAAAATTGGACTGACTCTTAAGAAAACAAAAGCGTGCGTCAGTAGCTCCTCCCCCACACTTAAAACACACTGTCCCCAGTAGTGTCAAGCTTAGGGTCGGCGAGAAAATAAATCAAATTGAAACAATCCGAAAAGTTGCAGAACACGTACCTGTCGTCGCCCTGTGTCGATCGATGCCACAAGGGTGTCGATCGATGCAAGGCGAATTTTGCTCGCGGTTATGTGAATAACTGATGTCTGGACCGCAATTGAATCGGTAAACCGTAAATCGCAACTGCATCGACCGATGCGCTAGGTGTGTCGATCGATGCAAGGCGAGTCTGCCTGTTTCTCACGCCTCTGAACACACTTAAACAGAAAAATCAAAACACCAAAATCAAAACGAAAAATGAAAATAAAAACGAACCTAACAGTGGGTTGCCTCCCACTCAGCGCTTGTTTAAAGTCAGTAGCTTGACTATGGGATAGAGGTTTGATTCATGGCGGTTTCAACAGAGACTTTGAGTGTCTCTGTGAATATCTCTTCATCCAAGGAGGTGTGTATGCTGTCGGATCATGAGGTTTCCCAAGGAAAGAGTAGACAGAACCAGAGCGGGAGCGAAGCTTGGGTGGTACACTGCGTTTTCCTGCATTCAAAACAATATGGTCAGGAGGTTTAAGCTTAGGTGATTTATACCTTACCTTTGGTGGAGATCTGATGTTTGGAGCTTTTAACTTATGAGCAGTTGCAGGCTCTGAAGATGTTAGAGCAGGTTCAAGAGGAACCGCCATCTTCTTCTCTCCACTATCAGATACTGTAATTCCACCAATCTGAACTTCTTCTTCCAGATGACCATCAGTGGAGATCATCTTCTTTGCATGAACTCGCGAAGCTTCAACTGGTGGTATTTCATTAACCTTCTTATCCATCACTTTCATGCAGTTAGCCACTTCTATCTCTTGTTTAGAGGGTTTAGGAACCTTAGGATATGGCACAATGGGCTTGTAGACTCGTTCTGGGACTGTTGCAGGCTTCTGGTCTCGTATGCGATCTGTGTCGATCGATGCTGTAGGTGTGTCGATCGACACAAGGCGATTATGTTCGTCGAAAGAACTCGAAATTGCCGTCAGAACTGCGTGTCGACCGACACTAAGGGGGTGTCGATCGATGCATGTATCAGACAGACAATATTCATCCAGAAAATCCGAGATTATGCTCTCTTCTTCACCTAGCAACTCAATCTCATCTCTTATGGTTACATCTTTGATGGATCTGTATTGTTCAGCTCTTCTAGCTTCATTTTGCCTTTGTATTGCTTGAGATGTCTGTTGAATCCGGATATATAGCTCATTTGCATGTGTGCTCAAAGATTCAAACTTTCCATTCAGATCTTCATACAATGCATCTATCCTTGAGTTAAAGGACACAGCCATCTGTTGTTGTCCCTCAAGACACTGCTCCATCATGATTTCCAATCTGCTCTTATGTGTAGGTGCAGGCGGTGCTTGGTAAGAAGAAACACCATAGTTCCTCGAGAAGGCATTGCCCTGTTGCTGGAAAGGTCCCTGAAAAGCTGATTCCTGACTGTAGAATTCATTCCCTCCAACGCAGTTGATAGCTTCTTGCGTATACTTTCCAAGTAGAAGACTATGCAGATAGTCAACTTTACTCTTCAACCCAGCTATCTGTGAATTATCAATCCCTGGACTAAAGAAATCATACATCTTTCTTACGAATATGTGTCGATCGATGCAGGGGAAGCGTCGATCGATGCAAGCGCGATGATGTGACGATCGACACACAGGACAGTGTCGATCGATGCAAGGCGATTACAGGCGTACCTGAAACGCAAGAACAGAAAAGAAAAAAAAATTAGTAGCAAAAAATAAAAACGAAAAACCTAGTCTAAACCATAAGTTCAAATCTATCGAAGACTCAAAAGAGTCCCCGGCAACAGCGCCAAAAACTTGATAGGTCTAGTTTTTGATCCCTATACTAACTGCAAGTGCACAGTGATGTAGTTGTAGTACTTAGGGTATCGAATCCACAGGGACTCCGGTCAACGATAGATTAAGAACAGAAAAGATTAAACTAGGTGAAAGTAATGAGAAAGCAGTAAATCAAGCAAGCAAAAAGTAAATAAGTAGCGAGTTTGTGAGCAAGGAAGCGAAGCGTTAAGTCTAGGGAGTTCTCAGGAAATCAGGAACATAAACTAATCAATAAATCGGGATCTAATTAAGAACTGTTCTAGAACTCAAACACATATATAGAATTAACCAAATCTCTTTGCGAGAATTCTCTAAGTCTAAGTGCAGTAATCCAAATCTCTTTGCAATTACTAACAGATTAAACCAGCATTAATTTCAAGTTCGATATGTTCACAATTAAACTAAGCCAAATCTCTTTGCGAATAATTCAATTGCTCATCTAGGTTCTTTCTAGCTAATTAACCAACTGTCGTTGCATCAATCAACCTAACATCAATAATCTAAGTGGCCAATTTAGATCAAGCATTAAGAACAATCATAGACAAAGAACTAGCAGATATGAATCCCTACAGATTGATTAACCTATAATTCCATAAAATCCCTTGTGAGAATCCCTAAACTTAACAGGTAATCTACTCAGACATGTTCATCGAAACAGAAAACATCTTGAATAGAAAACCAAATATCATATAAAATCAAATAAAGAACTGGGGTTCAAATCCTCTCTCTCTCGAGACCAGGATCAGCCCCTAAAACTCTCTCTGAATAAAATAAAGTGTAAGAAAATCGTAGCCTAAACAAGTGGCTAAAACCCCTAATATATAGTCTAAAACACGTTTTGGGCTTCTGTGTAAATATCTGGGCTTTCTGCAATATCAGCATTCTTCATTAAACCGTCAGTCTGGCCCATCTCGCATATGCAACGATCGACACCAAAGGTGTGTCGATCGATGCATTCCTCAAATGTTCACAGAGAAATCTATCTCTCGGCCAAACACTCCAAAAAGCTCCAGAAAGTGCAATAATCACCAAATCTGCTCCAAATGTGCTTGTACCTAATAAAACATGTAAAAGACTCTAAAGAAACACAAATAGACTCTAAAACATACTTATATCATGGTCTAAAACTAGTAAAAACCATGATATATCACATTTGAAGGGGAAGGCGAAGAACTTAGCACGGTATATGGATCTATTGTGGCAGGAAGTCTAACTGAAGAAACTTCTCACTCCACATCTTACTGTTTTGCTTCAAAATTCTGGAAACATAAAAGAAGACTGCATCGATATGATGATGATGATGATGATGATGATGATGATGGTGTTGGACGAACATATCATGTTGAAAACATTCCATACATCTTCTCACCAGTTGGCCGTCTAAGTGGAAACTGAGATCAGTCTAGTGAAGTAGTCCAGTACCTGGATCTAGTCTAACTGAAGAAACTTCTCAGTTCACATCTTACTATTTTGCTTCAAAATTTTGAAAACATAAAAGAAGACCGCATCGATATAATGATGATGATAGTGTTGGAAGAACATATCATGTTGAAAATATTCCATACATCTTCTCACCAGTTGGCCATCTAAGCGGAAAACTGAGATCAGTTTGGTGGAGTAACCCGAATAACAGCCATATCGTACACACATACATTCTTTTAAACTGTGAGTCGCTTCGCCCTCTTCAGAGGTACATATATTTAGAATGTTCGTATTATAAGTTTACTACGTATTTTCCTTTACTATTTATGACTGGTTAATTCATCTATGTTTTATGATTCAGCTTATTTGAGAAGCATCTTTGAGAGGCTATATATGGTGTTTCGGATAATGAGATCAACAAACAGAAAGATCAACATTTTGCCCCTTGGTTTAAAATTCAAGTATGTTTAGCTTAGTTAATTAGTAGTTTAATGTCAACTGGAATAGTAATTTATCTTTGTTTATTAACACCTTGATCTATTTTCTATTAATTATGTGGATTATGGTGATCCAGAGTTTCCCTCACGGTTTCACGATTTGCTTTTGCGTTCCTTTGCCAAGATAACGACCACACCAATGTATTTCTCACGCGGTTGTGTCTTTCACACATACAAGTATGGTCAACATCGTGCGACTACAAACTATGGTGTATGTGTTAGAGGCGAGACAGACTTTTATAGAGTTCTTTAAGAAATAATCGAGATTGAGTATCCTAGATTGATTAACTTGAAAATCATCCCCTTCAAATGTGAATGGTTCAATCATGTTATTGGACGAGGAGTTCATGTTAACAATTTTGGAGTTCTGGACGTTAACGCAGCAAGACGGTACAACAAATCTGAGCCGTTCATACTAGCCTCACAAGCAGAACAAGTCAGTTTTCTACCGTATCCGCGAATACGTACATCTGGGATCCGTTGATTGTTAGTTATTAAAGTTGCACCTAGGGTACGTATTGTCAGAGTAGAGGAAATGCTGCCAATGCAACCAGATAATTGTGAGTTTGTTATCAAGCCAAACGAGATTACACATGCCATTTTACTTATAGATCCTCGTAAATGCAATTTGATCATCACCCAGATGATACTGAAGAAGAAGGTTAGTCTAAAGAAATAAAATCGAGCGACGATGATGATAATGTAGAGTCTGAGAATAACTCAAATCATGATTCATTTAGTAACTCTGAAGAAGAATAAAATTATCATATTGAATGGTTGTTTGAAATAAAATATATATGTAGTTTTAAATTAATGCAGTTTGCTTATATATATAATAACGAAGAATTTACGTTGAAAGTCTTTTAAAAGGCGGACACAATTATTTTAATACTGAAAACAAATATGGAAAGCAGACGATGCAAATTCACTAGAATATTGTGCAAAATTTCCTACAAATACCCCCTCATATAAAGAAGATAAACATAAATCAAAACCATATTCTATAAATTTCTTTGTTGAAATGTCATTAGACGAGCTACGAAGCTAGATATATCAACATAAAGATGCGAAAGGATTGGTGACAAAAGAGTTTCTTACCGGCGTAAGAAGTTTCATGTATCAAGCACAACTACACAGCGGAGAAATATTGTGTCTTCGTCGAACTTGTATGAATACTTAATTACTCAAACACGATACAATTTGGCATCACATAATTAATAAGGGATTTACGCCGAACTTTTGTTTGGAATCATCACGGAGAATAATAGAATTTATATTTCAGTTTAAGAAATAAATTATAAAATAAGATTTTAATGTTTAAAAATATACATATATATATTATTTTTTTCATAGCAACGTATTTACGTCGAATCGTCATATATCCGACGTAAGATTTACGATGAATTTACAACTCTCATTAATACTACGACGTATTTACGTCGAATCCGTTGTAAATTCATCTGAATATGAAGAACATATGAAACCCTAATTAAAAGATCAAAAAGAAGTGATTTTTAGTTCGTTAACAACAAAGATGTGACTAAAATCCCATGTTTACTAATAGATCAACTAGTAGCCTATTCAGAATCATATTACCAAAATATCGAAATGCATATGGTAAACACTCAATTCTCTTACATAAACTTGTATGTTCTCTAGATGATATATATGACAGACTTAGACTATCGAACTATTATTGTTGTTGTTTGATACAACTTTCGATGATATTTCAAAGCTAAAAAACACATTCAAAACAGCCAATCAAGCAAGTTGTAATATATTTTAAAACCCTAAACTCATATACTTCAAATCTACAGTAATTTAACAATAAATCTTAATTTGATCGTAATTGTGACGTATATAACAACGGATTTACATCCAAAATTAAGGCACATTCAGAATTCGTCGCAAATATGATAATATACCATAAACCACAAATAAATAGTGTTAAAATCAAACCTTAAATATATCTAAGATCATAAATCCTAACATATAAAAACTTAAACTTTAAATATATCTAAGATCATAAATCCTAAGATCTTAAAACCCTAAAACCCAAATATATAGGGTTAAAACCTTAAATCCGAGGGTAGGTCGTAAATTTATTCCTAATATAGTAATGAATTTACGTTGATTGCCTACAATCGGTCGTAAATTCGTCGTTATACTAGCAACAAATTTAGGTCCCAAAATGTCGAATTCAAATTTTGTGATTCGAAGTAAAATTTACGACGGATTTTGTGACCAAAACAAAATATATATAACACAAAAACTTCTCATTTGCGCACAACTCATCCTCTCTCTACCACTCCTTAAACCTCTCTCTCTCCCAAATTCATCCGGAAATCGTGGTAAGCTTTTTATTTTACTTTACATTCTTTATAATTCTTAGATTAATTAGGAAATTTAGTTAATTAGTCAGTTATGGAGGTTATAAATATTTACTTAATTAGGGAATTTATTAATGTTTAGGATGATGATAGTTAGATAATTAATACATGTTAGTTAGATAAACAGCTAATTTATTTTCATTTTTTCGTACGTTTATAGATATGGGTGATCGACGGACTTCGAAGAGGCATTATATGCACGCATTTATGCATATGATGACCAATATACCCGGGACGAACGGTGAAATCAGAGATCAGCATCCATCATCGTCATCCGCTACGAAGTCAATTACCAGGCATGGTGCTTCACCTACACAGCCACATGTTTTTCCTCCTACTCCGCCTCTGGAGTACGAGCCCGCAAAAACTCCTGCTCTTCACCAGCCTCATTTGTATGCAGATTATACGGTCGAGCAGCTACTAGCATTACCGGTCCAAGAGTCTTTACCACGGCTAGATCTCGACAGACCACCAAACATTTACTGCTAAAACTTTAATTTAATTAATTTTTGTTTTATATTTAAATAAATAAAATTTAATTATTATTATTTAATCACATTGATTTAATTTATAGATTTGAGAAGGATAGTTGTGTCAGATGGAGTGTGTCCGACACAATTAAAGGACATTTTTCAGAACCGCACGCCAACTGGGGTCGAGTCGATCACCCAACCCGAGATACTTGGTATAAATATTTTGCGGTAAGTTCTTTTTTTTAAATTATATAATTTAGTTTTTTATAAAAAGTATTGAACTATTTTTTGGTTTAGCAAAAAAATGACATTGGGATTTGGCGGTTAACGGGACCGTAGAGAAGAAGTTTATGAAGAAAGCTACAACTCAGCTCAACAATACGGTGTGCTGGAAGTGGATGGGAGATGCGGGACGAACACCTTTCCTCTCATTCGAGGTTTAGGACGGTCTGAAGCGGTTTTGGTTGGACCCATATTCCAAGGTGAAGTCTAATAATTGTTCATCATCACGTAACACTAGAGGACCGGAGAGACGTCCGCCAATGCCACATACCTCCGGCCAGGTTTCTTTTGTCGGTAGACGGATCATTATGGTAAGTATTTAATATTAATTTCATTATTTTTGTTTTAATTTTCTAAATGTTAATTGTTATATTTTTGGTTTCAGGCTGACGGCGGAAAGCTTCCATCGTTAAACGATGTTTATAGAGCTATTCATGCGCATAAGTCATCGAGAGAGTTTGTGAGTCCGACGGCGGAGCAGATTTACAATGAAGTGATGTCGCGGGTCACGGAGTTGGAGACTTAACTTACTCCCAAAGGTACTCAAATTCAGTTGACTACTCGGGAGAAAGACCTTACCTTCACCGAGTTAATTATTTTCATGTGTTAAATTTGATTTTCTAAGTATTAATATATAGTGAAATAATTATTAATTAATTCACATATATATTTTCGGGTTTTGCAGATAGCTCCAAATAAAAGATGACAAATTATCGGATTAGGATCTATCCAAGATTCTCTTCTTGCATCTACGCCAGCTCCCCGACAGACTACATATGAAGATCCGTCCCGACAACAAGCGGAGTTGACAGAGACAAAGGCTCTAGTGGGTTCGCAGCAAAAGGAGATCACCAGCTGGAATACTATGCTCGAGATCCTAGCTCAGGATAATCCGAGACTAACAGAGGCTTTAAAGGCAAAGAAACAAGTTGAAGGACAGAGTTCCAGTATAGCGGATGAGGATGGGACGGAACCATCATCCATTCCAGAGACTGCTGAAGATCCCACCAAAGTGTATTTAGGTGAACTGAACTTAGGGGATCTATATCGAAAAATGTTTTAATGTAGTATATTATTTAAATTTTGTATTTGTAAAATATTTTATTTTATATATTATTTTTTATTTTTTAATATAATATATCGAATTTAAAAATTACTTATACATAAATATAAATTTTACAAACAAAAAATAAATTTGGATGTAAAATCGTTGTAAAGAAAGTCTATGTAAAATCATTCGACGTAAATTCTTCGTAAATTTTTCGACGAAAATCGTCGTCATCGTAAAGGTTTCGACGAAAATACGTCGTTAATTTACAACGTAGTGACGTCAAAACTTTTAAGATGAATTTACGTTGAATATCTTTACGACCTTTTTACATCGTATGTTTTGCGTCGATTTAACAACAAGTGTAAAGTATTTATTTCATCGTTGGCCAAGAAAAATACGTGTTAAAAAATCGGTTTTAATTTTTTGCGAATTTAACAGCTAATTAAGGTCAAGTTTAGGACTTGACAATTACACGTTAATTCGCTGTTAATTTTACATCTAATTAACGACGAATTAGTTTACAGCGAATTTTCATATGTCGCAGTTTACGAATTTACGTCGAATTTTTAATTACGTCGAATAATTAACGACGATTCTTCATTCATCCTAAACTCTCGTCTCAAACTCCTTTTACGTCGAATTTGTGATGTATACGACCATCCCAAGACCAATATTTTCTTGTAGTGCTAAGACAATTTCATAATCGATTGAAAGAACAGAACCACTATTATGGAAGAGGGTCAGATGATCCCAACAAAAATAATTTATATATGGATGTTACTTTAGCTTATTTTACTATATGTTTGTAAGATCACACAATAGGATTTAACCTAACCAAACCGAAGAAACCTAGAAGCTGAATGCACCCATCTCATTTTTTGTTTCGTTTTTTCTTATGTCATTTTTTTTTTCCTTATGTCACTTGGATGAACTTATTCCCTTTAACCATATACCGACGAAACTTAGAAATTAGAGGTGGGCACGGATAGTAATCAGCTAGGTGTATTGAAAACGTGCTCTCCGCAGTCGTTTAATCACCGGAAGTGTTTAACAGCAAGGAACCGCCGTGATTTGACCTAATTTGGTTAATTAATTGGTAAAAGAAAAGAAAAATCATTATTTTTATTTTAAGTTCGAAATAATATTATTCTAAAAATATGTTATTTTTAGATTAAAAAATTTAAGATTAGCAAAAAGAAACAATGAAATCATAGAAAGAAAAAAAGCATGGCGGTTATACTCAAAAAATTCATAGAAATTCTGAGATTAAAGACAAGGGTATTTTTGTCATTTAATCTTTCATTAAACCTAAATTCTAAAATAATTAACAAAATGATATTTGCCTCACCTAGAACATATGTTCGAAAACGCACCGCTTACATCTAACTAGTCGTCGGCGACATGCTAGGCGGAAGCTCACCGCCGCAATTAGATTCAAATCAGAGAAAAAATCAAGATATGAAAAATATCATGTTTTTTTTTCTATCCTAGTTAGAAATTAAGTGTTGAGTTGTAAATCTATCATATTTAGCGTAAAAATCACAAGAAAAACAAGCTTAAGGATGTTAATGTTGGAGAGAAAAATAGAAACGACGGAAATGAGGTTACAAGGTCGAACAAGAACAAGGTTTTAATTTGGTAATTTTCCCTTCATTTAATAAAAAGCTAAAAAAAATCAGCCAATAAGGGTTAAACTCTCGTGATGATAGTAAAGTGGGAGCCCAAAACCACTAGACTGCGGTGCACTTTATTTATTTTGTTACATTTTTCTAGTTAATATATTTATATGTATATATAGGTCACACTTATTCACCGATTTTTTCGTTAGGCACTAGGTCCAACCCAACAATCCGACTAGCATCTAGGGAGTATTCGACTAGGGCCTAGAACCAAGAATATGTGGGTTATAGATGCACACTTGACCACTAAACCAAGAGTAATCATTAGGAATATTACAAATATCTTTATATTAATTAGGATGTGCCTTTGGCTTTATATTCACTCTTAACATGGTTGATTTTTTGATTATCTTTAATGAAATTAGGATTTTTTACTTTGCTAACCTTAGTTTTTATTATCAATTTTATTTTATTTTATTTTATTTTAGAGATAAGTACAAATTCATATTATAAATAAAAAATCAAGATGATAAATACAAAACTATTTTTGAATTTTTTTTAAATATTGATATATACGATTGTTGTATATTTAAAAAAAAATTGTTAATGGTTGTGTTCGCAACACATGTTGCTTGCGAACAAATCATACTAGTTTACTACTCCCTCCGTTTCATAAAAAGTGTCATTCTACACTTTTTTTCTTGTTTCATAAAGAGTGTCATTCTACATTTCCAATACTACTTTTTACATTGAATTCTTATTTTACCCTTCACCCAAAGCTCACTTTATTTAAATCTAAGTCATTTTAGTTCAATTAATGATGTAATAAATAAGGGCATTTTTGTATAAGTATAGATTTTCTTAATATGTGTGAAATGTGTCAAAATGACACTCTTTGTGAAACAGAGGGAGTATATATAATGTATATAAATTAGTTTTGTACATAATAAATTTTAACTTTGTTGTATTATAAACAAAAATAATTAAAAATATTAAATTATTACAAAAAGTCTGTCACGTTTACTCACCGATTTTTTTGATTTTTCATTAGTTTATAGGTTTGAGTCAGTTCCGTGTATATTGCTTAACAACTTTTCGAAACATAAATATATATAATAATATAATATACATTTTAAAAAGAAACATATATGGTTCAAAGTACTAAAAAATTGTTTCCCTACTGATTATCAATTTCAGTTGGGTTGTAACACAAAAAAATGGGCTTTGACTAATCTTCTGTATTGTTTTATTTCTCATATTTTAAACAGAAAACACTATTAGAAAAAAAAAAAAAAAAAAACTGGTGGCACAAAAATAATTAAGGAAATGGTACTACAAACGTAAATAAAATATTGACTAGAAGTCCATATATCATACTTTGACCGCAAAAGGCCAAAAACCGATAAAAAAAGGGTAGGATCCTAGTATATAAATTTATTTATAAAGACAGTGAGCTGTCTTAACCCACAAAGTCAATGCCTCTAAAGACCATTATAAACACAATTCATTAATCTCAAAATTCTCGATTGAGACAACTCTCCTTTCCGTCGCCTGAGTGAGCCGTCGTCGGCGTTGGCGTCGTCGCCGGCGCGTATCGACGACGTCACTTCCTCCTCTCTCTGTTGATTAAGCTTTCTAGTTCTCGTTAGTCACCGCCTCTCCATTTTCCATGTCCGCCGAGCACTCCGTCTTCCTTCCCCCTTCTCGCCGGCTTAGGGCCTGCATGTGCGGTCGATGCTCCGGGGTTGCGAGCTTGTGGTGTGCTCCTCTCCTCCGACTAATCGCGGTTCTTGCATAGCTCATTGGTGGGGAAGGTGGATCTTCAGATCCGCGAAATGGTGGAACCATGGCGTTGGTCTTGTAACGTCGCGGTCATCAGCACTGTTCCATCTCAGTGGGTGGTCACCGGCTTATCGGTGGATCTCATCTCTGCCGGCTCGAATCTCACTCTTCTACCAACCGGATTTGTTTTGGTTTGTTTGGTCTGGTTTTCTGGGTTTAGGTGGTTTATATGTTGGTTTTCTTTTGGTTTTGCCTTATATTCTTGCTTAAAGGTCCAGATCTTATTGATCTTCAGTGTGACTAGTTCACATTCTTTTTGGTATTGTTTGGTGTTATGTGTCTTTGATTATTTTGAAGAGATAAGTATCTCTCTATGTTTAAGCTTATTGTGGATCCTTAATTTGGATTAAGCCACTGAAAAATCCGGATCTTTTAGATCATTGGTTTCCTGGTTTTGATAGTCCAATGTTCGATCTGAGTTGATGTCCATTGTCTTCGGGGAATTTTCTTAGTGTGTGCTTTGCGTTTTATTGGAGAATGTTGTCATACATATCACTGGTTTGTAATTGTCGTTCAAGGTTTCTGACGGTAGTTATGAAGAAGCTAATCCGGAGGAAGTTGATATAGACGTTTGAAAAGGAAGACTTATCTCACTTGCGAGAACTATCATTGATAAAGATATAGGAAGTGAAATATTGGAAAGTCGCCTGCTAGTTTAGGTTCGGGAACATCCTAATTTACTGCGTCTCAAAAATATTTTATGTATGGTATCGTTACTATATCATAGTTTATTGTCTTCATCTATTTACGAGTGGAAAAGATCAATAGCTTTGGATGGTATTTCATACATCGAACTTTTTCATTGATGTAATTTGTATCAAACAGTAATAATAAAACAGCTTTAAAAACAACAAGAAACACACAATTCATCGACATTACCAAGAAAAACCTTATAATTATTAGGACGTCAAAATCCACAATTAGGAAAATATAATGTCTTGAAAGAATAAGAAAATACAAAAAAACAGTATAAAGAAGAGAGGGCTTTCGAAGACCCTTCCCTCGATAAACACAAAGAGGTGACATGCGTTATTAATACCACTACGTACTTTCTTCTACAAACCACACACACAAACACTCTCTCTTTCTTGACTTCCAAAACAAAAGAAAGAGAAATAGAGAATTCTTGTAAAAGATTTTGTCTTTTAGAGGAAAAAACAGTGTCATATCTTACAAGAATCCGAAGACCCATCTAAGAAATAAACCCTTTTTACCCACAAGTCAAAAAGTTGAATTCCAAAAACCCTATTTCTCGTTCTTCTTCTTCTTCTTCTCTCTTCTCTCTTCGCTTTGCAAAAAGTCTCGACCTTCATTTGACTTTCGATTGTCCCCAGTTGATTTGTTTGTCTTCATGTTCGTCTGTTTGTGGTTTCTCTGAGATGACTCACGTGTTGGTACGAAGAGAGAGACAAGGAAGGAAAATTAGAAGATGGGACATAAAGATCATTTGTTTCTTCTTCTTCTTTGTCACCTTTCAGATAAGCTATTCTTCATCAGCTTCTATTGATTCTCGTGGTCACTTCATCTCTTCGCCGCCGAGAAAGACTCTGGTGTATGCAACGACGCCGTTTCGTGGGCCACTGAACAGGGAAGATAACATTTATGGAGAAGACAAGAGAGTAGTTCACACGGGTCCCAATCCTCTCCACAACTAACTTTTACGTGTTTTGCTATTATTATCAATTACCCTCCACACCCACCCTACCAAGACTACAAGCAAAATCGTGATCCAAAGGTACATTAGTGTAAAATCAAGTTTGTCATAGATTTTGTAACTTGGAGTCCTTTTTTGTATTTCATGGAACATAAGAAACATTTTTAGGTTTTAGTGTAGGATTTAGTTCGGTTATGAGGAACTCTATGTATGTTAGTATTAAGAACTTAAACACACTCATGTCTTAATTTCATTTTCCATTGAAACTAAAGTGAACCATAGTGATTTTTGTTTTGTTTTGTTTCAAGTCTTATAAAGGAGCTGGTTAAATTATCTGAATTCTTTATAAATAAAGAAAATTTGTGAATTGATTATGTGTTACCAGAGGTTATAATGTCGTTGTGTTTCATATTACAGAAGAGCTATGTTGTCTTTCATTTGGTGCATAAGGCTTCAAGAATATGCTATGGTTTTAGCTCTTAGACCACGTCCATTGGTGAGACTGGTTGAGTCTCTTAGCCCCAAAAAATATTAAAAAAAATGTGGGACCCACATTTTTTTTTAAGAGACAGTCTCTAAAATCTCTTATTTAAGAGACTCTCCTTAGCTCGGTCTTGCCACGTGTCGGGTGCCGATTGGTCGGTTTTTTTTTTTTGGTTTTTTTTTTTTCGCCTTAAAAAAAAAAAAAAATTAATAAAAAATTAAAATTAAGAAACCCACCCCTGTCTCACCAATGTGGATGCTCTTACGTCTCATATTAACTTTGCCTTCATTAATCCATTATTTTTTCTCTTTGCTATCAACATACACCTACCCCTACCAATTGACTTAAGTATGAATAGTACACTCCCATACTAGTATTACTATTATCAATCAATACCATATATATACACCTTTATATTTAATGTTGAGTCCCAAAAAGTACTTAGATAAATCAACAGCTCATCATGACTATTCATTTGAATGCTAAGCGAACAATAGCTAGATCGTCCATCTCAAAGTTAGTTAGCACTATTGTGTTCAGTTAGAAAACTCAACCATATATCAAAAATATAGTTTTTACTTTTTAGTTTGAAAAGGTAGAACCTGAAATAGTTATGGCAACAATTTACAACTGTGGTCTCCAGGGACTATGCTACCATAGAACGTTAATATAAATACATCTTCGCATTCATTCGTTATTAAGGAAAAGAAATGGGTTTAACTAAGGGTTCAAATGGGATAGTAGTACAATCTTTGAAATCCTTACATATTAATTAATGTAATTTTACTTTGAAATCCTTGCATATGTATCGAGAAGAGAAAATTGTCAGGCCAGGGCTGTGACACTGTCCATCTTCTTTATTAATTGCTCTCATCTGCCTCCCTTCTTTACCGTTCCCCTCTTTGTACACAGTCACGTCAATAAATGTTCATATTCGTTTTCTTTTTCTTTTCTTGTTTAGATTTAGCACCGCCTAGATCAATCACATAAGTGAGCCACTCCTTAGTAAACAAAATTTTGCAAGTCCAAAAACAGATGAATCACTCGTGCCGAAGTCCAAAACCAAGTGGTCTACACACAATGTTTAGACATTGGACTCGAATACAACTGTAACGGTGTGTGTTTTGTTAAAAAAATGAATTAATGACATTATATATATGAAATGCAACCATAAGTTTTAGGACAAAGTTGAGACTTTTTCAAATCCTTGAGAAGTATTTACATTCTTTGTATTAAGTTTAATTTATAGGTGTGCAATAGATTCATTTGCAAGAAAAAACAAGAGAGTACTATGTTCTATGTAATTCATTACGAAATTGATTAACTTTTTAGAATAATAATTTGGTTTAACCAACATTGATTTAATATATGAAGTTGTTATTAAATATATATATATGAAATGCATGCATGCAGTGGCTAAGTCTCCGGCTTGTATCATATAAAGAATACCATGGCAAAAGAGGGGCAAGACAAAATCGATTCAAGAGTAGAAACGCCGAGGGTTGACATAACAAAGATGAAAACGTGACGGAAACTTAAATTTTGAAACCTATATGATTAAGCAACAATTGCAGCACGACTAAACTTCTCTATGCCTTCTCTTTTAAAATCACCGGCTAAACTTCACCACTTTTTTCTCTTTCCTTTGGCTTTTTTTGACGTCGCGAAAGATTCTCGTTTCCGCCTTCTTTTGTTTTTTACTTGGTCTTCATCCGTTATGAATGTTGACGAGATGTGGAAGATTTAGCATGGCCGAGTGATGTTGTTTTGCGGCGGCGCATTTTTGAACTTGCAGTGTGGTGGTAACCGGTTTCTTGAGGACTAGTTTCGCAATGTCTCCTCATATCTTCCTTCATTTCGTTGCTTGGCTTGGATTGGTGGGTTTGCTGGTGGCCTAGGAAGCTGTGAACCAAAGTCGTGGTAGTTTAAACGAGATTAAAATATTTTTTGTTACATTAAACTTTGACTATTGACACATTCGTATAAATGTATTATCGCGAGACATAACGGTCTTAATTATGATGCTACGTTTTTAGAAGTGCCAAAGATTCTCTAGCTAATAAGTATCGGTCGAAGATATTCATTTATAAATTCTACATTTGTTTACCTATGTTTAATTCGTTTCATAAGAATGTGTGTTCTCATTAATTTCGGGACATCAGTAGCTCTCCAGCTCTTTTCTTCTTTGGGCGTAGCCATTAATATCTATATAAATTAGTTAATGTTACGGACTTCTGACTTTGATGAATTGTAGTAAAACTTATCCCTTTTTTTATTTCTTGTATTTGTGTAGACATATCAGAAATTTATTTTATATCACCTAAATACATTTATCATATAATCAAAATATTCAATATGCTTTGTTTATTAGAACTTAAATAACTTTTTTTTAATAAAAAAAAGCATATATTTTTTCGTTTTTTAGTCGACAATCTTTTCATTGATGGGCTCATTGGATAATTTGTAGTACATGAACAGAGTTGGTTGATACAAACATGGTTTAAAGAACAAACGACTATAGTGGCACAAGGCCCAACCAATTCATGAATTTTAATGTGGTTAGGGGGGTCAGCTGCCCTAATCAATTTATGAATTTTAAATTAATTAGCTGATTATTTAGTTGAATTATTAATAATTTGATTAAATTCTGTCATCATGCCCCCACTAATTTAAAGATTAAATTGATTTTATGCCTCCAAGACCCAAATCTCACATTATCCTAATTTTTATTTTATTTGATTTAGTGTTGTCTAATTATTTAGTAAAGAACACTATAGTATTCGTTTGACAAAAAAAAATACTATTCAATATTTGGGCTGTAATCTATAGTCCAACTAATAATACTAGAGTTTCTGTGGATTCGATATCCTTTATACTACGATTGCATATCTGTGCACTTGCAGTTAGAATAGAAAATAAACTTTGACCTATCAATATCGCCAATGATTTATTCTCTCTCGCACGAACTCTCCAAATAGCTCCAGAATGCGCCATAATGTTCAAATATGCTTCAAACGTACCTAAACCTGTAAAACACTCTAAAAACTCCAAAACACTATATAAAACTCGATAACAAAGACTTATACCATAGTTATAAACCCTAAAAACCATGATATATCATACATCGTCAATGGTATGACCCCTACCGACAGATGGGCTGCTAGAAAGCTTAAAGCACAAAACGCAAGGTACTGCGTGACAGAAGGAAAGCTCTTCAGACGAAGTCTTTCAGGACTGTAACTCAAATGCCTTAGCGGAAAAGAAACCCAGATAGTAATGAGTCAAGCTCAAGAAGGGTCTTGCAGAAGTCATTTTGGAGGCCGAGCCTTAGCCATACGGATTAAACGCCAAGGTTTCTTCTGGCCAACTATGTCCGCTGAGTGCGAAACATTCTCGGTGAAGTGCGATAAAGGCCTCAGGCATGCCCTGATAATCCATCAGCCTTCAGAGAAATTCTCTTCCATCGCCTCGCCGTATCCTTTTATGCGTTGGGGGATGGATATAGTGGGACCCTTGGTCGCATCATGAAATAAAAAGGCCATGCACTTACTGGTCATGACCGATTACTTTGCCAAGTGGATCAAAGCTGAGTCCTATCAAAAGATCAAGGACGTCCATGTAAAGGAGTTCGTCTGGCGAAATATAATTTGTCGTCATGGACTCCCTCATGAGATCGTCACCGATAACAGATCTCAGTTCATATCGAACACATTCCAAACGTTTGCAAGACTTGGAATATAAAGCTGATATACTCGACGCCTCTTTACCCCCAAGGGAACGGACTGGCCGAGGCAGCTAACAAGTCAATCATGAACAACTTAAATAAAAGTCTCCACGAATGCAAAACCAGCTGGAGCGACGAACTCACAGTTGTACTTTGGGCCTACAGAAACACACCTCAAAATATACGGGCGAAACGCTCTTCTCTTTAGACTATGACATCGAGGCCGTAGTTCCCGCAGAAATCCTCGTTTCGAGCATTTGCAAACATAATGTCCACAAAATAAGGAACTGAATAACCAAATGATAACCGACGAGCTCGATCTCGTCGATGAGCAAAGGAATCTCACATTAGACCGAGTCCAGAATTACCAACAGACTGCAGCTCGCTAATATGACTCTTGGATTAAAACCCGAACGTTTCAAGTAGGCGAGCTCGTCTAACGAAAAGTGTTCGACCATAAAAAGGAAGAACATGCTGGAAAGTTAGGGGAGAAATGAGAAGGTCCCTATGAGGTCACCGACATCGTTCAGGAAGGGGTCTATCGACTCAAGTCAGTAGGTACCCAGAAACCCGAATTACGATCTGGGAATATTATCAACCTTAAAAAATACTTCCACTAGGAGTACTAAAAAAAATCAAACTACGTTAAGGCTTTATCCCTCGAAAGGGTACGTAGGCAGCTCAATATCGCGCGCAACCACCTCCAATATCTAACCTACGCAGGACTTGCAGTATGAAGCAGAGAAGAAGACATCGCTCGAAGCCTAATACATTCAACTCTAATCGAGCTGGCAAATCTGTTAAGTTTGCCAAATATCATTTCATTTTACTTATCTGATATATTTTCGATGCCAGCTCATTTTTACGACCTAAAATTGGTCCATTTTATTGCGATCTCAAAATGTTCCCCATTTTTACGACCTCAAAATGGTCCATTTCATTGCGATCTCAAAATGATCCCCATTTTTACGAACTCAAAAAGCTCCATTTCATTGCGATCTCAAAATGATTTCCATTTCTACGATCTCAAAATGATCCATAACTTAATAACCTAAAAAAGGTCCATTTATCGCGATCTCACAATGATCCACTTATTATAGCGACCTCAAAACGGTCCATTTATCGCGATCTCACAACGATCCACTCATTACAGCGACCTCAAAACGGTCCATCTTTCGCCATCTCTAGACGATTCATTCCAATAACGACCTCAAACGGTCTCTCATCGAGTAATCCATCAAAAACACCTTTCACTCTCGAAATCATCATGCGATTGACCAATCCTACCCTAATTCTTCTAAAGTCCAACAAACTTGAAGAACTGGGGGGAATGAACCCTCTCCTAACCATCGAACTTAGTCAAATTCTGGGCTAAACCTTGACAGTTCTTTGGTCGAACACACTTAAGTTTTCGTTAAACGAATTCATTAAGTAAAAGACTTTGTCTTTACGAAACCGTATCGAACTCAGTTTGTCACGTCGAACAAGTCAGATCGAGATCTTGTACTCACTGATAAATACGCTTCGATATATTGACGAACTAAGAGTTTACAAAATGACTATCTAATGAGCTTTACTAACACGAGCAAAAGAGATTTCGAGAAAAATCGGTCGAAGTATTCATCGAGTCAAAACTTGGCAATCGTATTGGTTCGTTCCTACTTGATTGTTCCTTTTTGGGTAAACTAAAATGAAACAAGAATACACAAAAATAAAATAAATCGTCAGCCTCACTCAGGCATCTTCTCGCCACCATCCAGGTCCTTCACCCATTGGATTGGTTCTTGCACCGGTCCGCTAGCAGCCTCCTGAGGGTGGTTCGATCCATGCGGGTCTAGGTTCATGGGCAGCTGAGTCTCGAGATCGATCAGCATCACTGAATCTTCCGAGACCGTGGGGAGAACAAGCTTACCAATGGAGAAGTCAGAAACTGTCGCAACGACCAGCTCGACCTCCTTCTCTTCTTTCTTTACAACCATCTTGTCAATCTCACCCGCGGTGTCGAACCCTCCACCAGCAATCACAACAAGGAGATCGAGATTCATGATGGCTTCCTGAAGGCAATCTCGATATCGACCTATGTCTTCTTCTTTTCTAATTTCTCCTTGATCTACTGGAGGATCGATATATATGCCCCGGCAAACTTCCGCTTTGCCGCTTTCACCGCCCTTTCTGTCCCTCGGATCGCAGCATCGCGTTTGGCAATAGCTTTGCGCTTTTCCTCCTCGTCGCGGAAGTGAATAAATACAGTAAATTTGACCCAAAAGTTTCAATTGGAACATTAAAGAGAAACCAAGTCACTAATCATGCCACATAGTGATGAGCATCAACAAAGGCCTAGGAATCATTCCCAACATTTATCTATCTATTTATCTATCTATCTATCTATAACTTGTTAAACGTAAAAAGGGAGAGGAAGAAGAAACCCCATGGTGAGGGGCTTCTTAGGATCTCCACTGGAATAGCCTTTGTTTGAATCAGCTAACGTTGTAGTCATCCAATAATAACGTAAGAAATCATAAATACAATAATAGG
Organism: Orychophragmus violaceus; assembly: GCA_030180135.1. Classification (NCBI taxonomy): domain Eukaryota; kingdom Viridiplantae; phylum Streptophyta; class Magnoliopsida; order Brassicales; family Brassicaceae; genus Orychophragmus; species Orychophragmus violaceus. The sequence goes on from CM058232.1 coordinate 96,092,467, forward strand.
AAAAAGTAGTCAGAAACAAAATTAGAAGATGAGACAAAATAAAAATCTACCAAGCATTCGTGATAGAAAGAGATCCAAAACTTGAAGGCACATCTTGGAGCAGAGCATCATTCATGGCATCTCTTAAATTCTTGTCATCTTTATCATCGAAGAAGCATCCACGTGTCTTCGACTCGCTTATCAGTTTTGCCCAAATCGAACCACTCAGAGCCAAAGTCGTCTCGTTCCCAATCACCCATAAACAGTGCCTTGCTCGAGTCAGCGCCACGTTTGCTCTTTGACGGTTACTGAGAAACCCAATATTTCCGTTGCCGTTACTTCTAACGGTAGAGATGATGATGACGTCCTCTTCTCCTCCTTGAAATCCATCTACTGACTGAACATTCAAAGTGAAAATCCAACCTGATAAGGAACTGTACCTATCTCCAATTCTCTCTTAGATTGCCCTTACTTGTTCTTTGTAAGGTGAGATAACTCCAACGCTCATCTTCATCATTCTTTCACTTGAAACTGTTTTTTTATTCAAAAATTAATCAAATTAACCACACATAAAAAAAGAACCAAATATAATAAAGATTATACCTTTAAAAAGATGGGATACGATTTAAGACACGACAGCAACTTCAACCATGTTCGTGGGACTATGTCCATCACCGAACTCTTCTTTTCCACCACACACATTGATGAAAGAGAAAGAACCAAACATGTTTCCTTGAAGAAACATGTTCTCATAAAAGCTTTCTTGAACTACCCAAGCATCCTTGATTCTTCCCCCATAAAACTCCTTGTTAGGGAAACAGCCGATCCAAGGATGCATTCGGTATTGAACATCAAGCAAGTGTTTGTTATGACCAATCTGATACGTGCGATGTATGAAATCCAGTAGAAACAGAGATAAACCAGTAACGTTTATTGAAATAGAAAGGAATTACAAGTTTGAGAGCTTATTAATGGAGTCTCTCACCTCCCCATGAAACTTGATGATCAAACTCTTGATGATCTTCTTACAAACCCACACCCTCTTCTTATACTCACACACTCACGACCCACACTCACTCTTCACACAACTCACCCATGTGCACACATCACAAACAACATGATGAACACTTTCATCATTAACACACACTCATACTCACTTTATCATATGGCCATGTTACTCTTTGGCCACTTTATTTTCTTTATTCCTCAGCTCTCTTTTCCAGCAGGGTGTTCCTCATAAGAGTCACCACAATTAACTCTTATTAACCGAAGGTCAATTAACCGGGTAACTGCTTCACGTATCAATACCGCCCCCTTTGAAACTGACCTTGTCCCCAAGGTCTCACTGAAGAAATTGTTGCTCCCTGCATCTCTGCCACTCCCAAGTGAAGTCATGATCGGCCAAGCTTTTCCAGTTGAGTGATACTTCCGTGATCGATAGCAAAATCTGAGTGATCGTTGATATTTCTGCAAGTAGCTAGGGATTCCCTGCAACTCATGTTCCCTGCTCACTCCCAACCATGCTGCTTCCAACTTAGCTTCTGCCGAAAGTATGAACACAAACATCTCTGAGAACAACTCTGCAAGTGGGTGCGTATAAGTCCTTTTGTTCTTAACCATCAACCCCCCTTCTTCCCCTCCTTTACGTTGCAGAGCTCTCAAGATCGTCTTGAGGTAGACTGATGTTTTACACAGGATGGAATCCCTTTGTAGAGAAGATGTGATCCTTTTCAATTTGTGCTTCATTACCTGCTCCATCCCATAATCTATCATTCTCTCCCATGTTTCAGTAGACAAGACAGAATAGCAATCTTTGAACATTATCCTCTTCCTTGCAGCTTCTAGCACGGACCTCATCTCCAATACCCTGAGCATTCCGTTCACCACCTTCTTTGTGTTCTTCTTCCGTATTTCTCCTTTTTCTCCTTAGGCATCACCGCATTAAGCACTTGAGCACATCCTATTTTGTTCCCAACTATTGACTTTTTGTCTTTCACCCAGGTTTCCCACTGAAACAACTCATCAATCACAAGGAAGCAACCCTTCACTCTCTTACATCCTTTCATTCTTCTCATGCTTCCGCTCTTGAAGCCTCCCTTCATTTGAAACAGAAACTTGAGATGGCCACTTCTCTCAGGTTTGTACTTACACCTTTTACCTTGACCATAAGTCACCTTTCTCTTTCTCCTGACCCTTTGATCCTTTGGCCGCATTTTCAGCCTTTGAAACCTTTTTTTCAGCGTCACTACTGCATCAATTATTTGCGCCAAAATCAATCCCATAGCAGTAAAGAAGCTTACTATCTTTCTTGACCCACAAAGAATCATTTTCTTTATCCTGTGTTTCTTCTGAAACTTGGCTTTCTTCCAGCTTATTGAGGACATACGCTTTTCCACTTCCATAAACCCAAATAGCCTCGGTGCATTGATGCAACTCTTGGGTAATTGTTGCACTTGTTCAGCGTTTAGATAGCACTGATGCTGTTTCTTGCACCAATTCCAGAATTGATTTTGAGCATACTTGAGCTTCAGCGTGAGAATTACTCTATAGGCAGGCTGTTTCTTTTTAGGAAAATTGTTTCTGTATGTGTATTTGTACTTATGCTTCTTCCACTCTATCAAGAGCTTCATTCCTTCTGCTAGAACAAGCGAGAGAAGCTTCCCACGGATTGTGCACTGATAATCAGAATTTGTTCTCTTCTCTGCATTCTCTTTCCATCTCTTCTTTTTCCTCTTCTTCATTGCGCTTTTTCCCTTCTGAAGCATTTGATCGAACACTTGATAGGCACACTTAGCTCTCTTAGTCTCTGAACTTTTTTCTTTCCCTTGTCGGTGATCTTCCTTCCTAGTTTTGTTATCACACCCAAAAAACTCTTCTGCCATGATTTTACCTCTCTCAAAGTACGGTCCTACTGTGCGATTCTTACTCCCTGTGTTTTCCCCATCAGAAAGAGAGATTGGGATTTCAGCCCTTTGTGTTTGTGGCTTGTACTTCACCGGCATAACCATCTGTAGGCTCCGAATCCCCCGATCGTTCTTGTCCGCCAACTGAATCAGCTCCAGACTTGGATCGATTCTCTTCTGGGATCCTCCGACATGGGTCGAGATCGGATCCGAGTACGATCCAGCAACAGTCTCTTGCTCATGTTGTTTCTTCATCTCATCTTCTTCAAGTTTCTTCTCCTCAGAAGATTGTTGATCCTCCTCCATCGCCAGTTGTTGGAGACGTTCCAGATCGGCGAGCTTGATAGCCAGGTTCTTCTTCACCTCGGCGATCCTCTTATTCACGGACAGGATCCTCTCCATACGCTCCGACTCAGGCATCGTCCAATAGTCTCGCTGCAAGTTCTTCACAGTCTCCTCAAGGATGTCAATCTCGGTTTTCTTTGATGAATCCATGATTTGTCACTCAGCTCGTAGCTTGCTCTGATACCACTGATACGTGCGATGTATGAAATCCAGTAGAAACAGAGATAAACCAGTAACGTTTATTGAAATAGAAAGGAATTACAAGTTTGAGAGCTTATTAATGGAGTCTCTCACCTCCCCATGAAACTTGATGATCAAACTCTTGATGATCTTCTTACAAACCCACACCCTCTTCTTATACTCACACACTCACGACCCACACTCACTCTTCACACAACTCACCCATGTGCACACATCACAAACAACATGATGAACACTTTCATCATTAACACACACTCATACTCACTTTATCATCTGGCCATGTTACTCTTTGGCCACTTTATTTTCTTTATTCCTCAGCTCTCTTTTCCAGCAGGGTGTTCCTCATAAGAGTCACCACAATTAACTCTTATTAACCGAAGGTCAATTAACCGGGTAACTGCTTCACGTATCACAATCACAACCAATCTCTCAAATAAGCTTCTTCCAAATTTCGCCTTTTCGCATTCATCGTTATGAACCATTGCAGGTAACTGGAACTCATCTCCTATTAGAAGCGCATGACGAAGTCCCTGAAGTTGTAATGCAGAAACTGATTCACATTCTTTAAGCTGAGCCGCCTCATCGACCACAAGAAGGTCGATAGGTCCTGTCCTTTCCGGTTTCATATCTGCAGCACCTGAGGCTGTGCAGATGATTATGTCTGCATTTTGTAGGCAAAATTTCCTTATGTCTTCGTCACGAACCAAGTCTGGAATCCCAAAACATTTTGGAAGAAGATATAGAGCCTCAAGGGCATCAACACTGATGAATCTCTTGAAGCAATTGAATCTGAAACTACCTTTCTTGAAATCATCTCTAGAAGAATTATCATGCAAGAAATATCTAACACGCTGAATAGCTTGGCGTGCTGCGATCATATTCGTCACATCTTCAGATGAAATAAAAGACTTTGGAAGATGAGTGTACAAATCAATCATACATCTCTCCAATGTTTCACTTAAGCCATTAAACTTTTTCTTCACAAACTCTCCGAATGTAGGAATGTTTAAAACTCCATCCTTCATCCTCTTAACTTCTTTCTTGACCCTTTCTTCAAATTCATGTACATGTTGCTGGTACTTAGCCTCTGTGTTCTCAAGAAAATATATGATTGACTCCAAACTTTGCTTCCATCCAGAGGACGTTGAAAACAGGTTGCCATATTTAAGGATGCGATGATTAAGAAACACATCGAGAAGAATGCTATTCTTCTTAATCCCCATTCTGTCGCGGTTTCCTGATAGAACTATATTCCCCATCCCGTAAGTTGTACGTTCTAATGTACAAGTTTCCTTAAATAAGGGCAAGAACCTCGATGAAACTTCAATAATAGCTTTGTTTCTTGGAGCGCACACAACAGTTTCTTTAGATAAAGCCAATAGCCTCGCTGCAACTTGAACGATAGTTGTGTTTGTTGGAGCACATACAAGTGTTTTGCACTTTAGTTTGAGAAGGGCAGAGAGAAGAGTCACGACCGTCTTTGTTTTATCATGTACCAGGAGGTCCCCCTATCAGTTTCACACTCTTCTTGTGATTACAGTTCCTTGCCTTGATGCAACTCAAAATTGCAGCTTCTTGGGAAGAGTTCAGATTCGCTGAACGGACTATACCCAAAACACGGTCAGAATCATCAGAACCAGTTCCGCAAGAAACACATTGTTCTGTAGCCTGCAAAATAAGCAAAACCACAAATCACTCAACTGAAGCATAAATAGAGAAAATTTGAATTGGATCAACACTTTTAAAATGCAAAAAAAAAAAAAAAAAAAAATTATTTGTAACACGTACCAGAGCATTTTCCTGAAGCACACTCTGGATTAGTGTGGAATTGGCATCTTCGTTGTGCAAAGCATTCCAAATTCGAGTGTTTGTGGTTAGAGTCATGAGAAAAACACCAAAACGAAATGAGTGTTTCTCTTCATTAGATATCGATCTAGACAAATGTACAGAGACTTTAAAATCACCATACACAGAGAAAACGTAGGCTAGAAGTAAAGGATTCAAGTCATCGATTCGACTAGGCCTTTCCTCTGTCAGACTCAGAGCTATAATATCTCCACATTTTGGCTTGTACACTGAATCCACCAATGTGATATCGTGGAACGACTTAATCGATGACCTTCCAATAAATTCTTTTGTCATTTTCTCCATAGAAAGTACTTGAAAGAAAGGAGCCTTCGATAAAGATTTGAAGCTAGAGAGCAACTCGGTTCGCGTTTCTTCAAGTAGATGAGGAACAAAACACTGAAAGTATTCGTCCACAGAACTAAATCTGTCTGGTACTGTCTTTATCTGTTACAAAAACACACCATTGCTGAGGAATATAAAGCTGTAGAAGAAAGGGTTAATTAAAGAGAAGAGATAAGAAAAACCTTTTCCTTGTAGAGATCTGTGTTGAGAATATCTTTGATAGACCAAGAACATACTCTAGCGAACAAACTTGTTTTCTCGTTATTTTCCATGAGCCTGAGAGTTGATTGAATTCCCTTGAGGGATCTATCATTAACGATGGCCATAAATAGCCTGAACTGTTACAAGAGACTACATGAAAGTAGGACACTATCTTAACAGAAAATCTATACACGAAATCTATTCAAAAATGTAACAGAATATTCCATATTCTATCACCCTCCCTCAGTTGGAGCGTCGGGTTTCCTGACGGTCAAACTGGAGCGAAATTCGTTGAATAATGACGTCGGTAAACCCTTGGTGAAGATATCCGCGTACTGCAACGAGGAAGGAACATGGATAACTTTAACCTCTCCAATAGCCACTTTTTCCCGGACGAAGTGGATATCTAGCTCGATGTGTTTCGTTCTTTGGTGCTTAACCGGATTACTTGAGAGATACACAGAGCTTATGTTGTCACAGTAGACTACTGAGGTCTTCTTAATCGGATGATGCAACTCCAGCAGTAGATTACGCAGCCAACACAGTTCCGAAACAGAATTTGCCACAACCTTATATTCTGCCTCTGCACTTGATCTTGAAACTGTTGGCTGTCGTTTAGCTGACCAGGAGACCAAGTTCGGACCCATATAAACACAATAACCCGACGTCGATCGCCTCGTATCTGGACACCCGGCCCAATCAGCACTGAATATGCGGTTAAAGTATCAACCGGTCCTCGAAACATTTGCAGACCATGATCAGTTGTACCTTGAATGTACCGTATTATGCGCTTTAACGCTTGGTAATGAGGCATCCTTGGGTCGTGCATGTATAAGCAGACTTGGTGCACTGCATAAGAGATATCTGGTCGCGTAAGGGTTAAATATTGCAAAGCTCCTGCCAAAGACCTGTACATTGTCGGATCATCTACTTGTTTCCCATCCGAGCATGACAGTTTTGCCTTAAGGTCCACTGGTGTCGCTATAGCTTTGCATCCCTTCATTCCTGCTCGTTCAATTATCTCCTGTGCATACTGATTCTGGCTGAGAAACAAACCTTGTGAGTTGTAGTCAGCCTTAACCCCCAGAAAGTGATGCAGTCGGCCCATATCAGACATAGGAAACCCGAGTTTGAGCTTCTGAATAATTTGTTGCAGAAACTCCATTGACGAGGCAGTGAGTATAATGTCATCAACGTAGAGCAGTAAATAAGCACAGTGAGATGTCGTCTTAAGGATGAAGAGAGAGGTGTCAGCCTTGCTCGTAACAAATCCAATGCTAGAGAGAAAAGTCGCAAATCTGCTGTTCCAAGCTCTCGGAGCCTGCTTCAATCCATAGATTGCTTTGTTTAGTCTCCAAACATGGTTTGGAAATGATGAATTCACAAAACCCTGAGGCTGATGCATGTAAACTGTTTCTTTAAGATCGCCCTGCAAGAAAGCATTTTTCACATCAAGTTGGTGAGCTGGCCAGTTCAACGCAAGACTTATGCTGAGGACAGTCCTGATTGTAGCCGGTTTGACTACTGGACTATATGTCTCTGTAAAATCGATTCCAGCTTCCTGCGATTTTCCATTAGCAACCAAGCGAGCTTTATGTCTAGATAAAACACCATTAGCATCATATTTATGCTTAAACAGCCACATTGATATCACAATGTTGACCTTTGGAGGTCTAGGAACCAAAGTCCAAGTTTTGGTCTTATGCGTTGCATCTATTTCATCAGTCATCGCCGGGTTCCAATTAGAATCAGCAAGAGCATATTTATGGCTTTTTGGCAGTGGAGACTGAGAAGAGGCAAGTAAAGATATGATTTTTTTTTGGTTTGTGAATCCCATCTTTAGACCGAGTGGTCATTGTGTGGGGAGTTGGCTGAGGAGCAGTGCGTGCGTTTCTGGGTGCTGCAAGTGCAACAGTCCCATTCGCAGACTGTGGTTGAGCTATAGGGAAAGGTGACGTGAGAATTTGTTTCATAACAGGAGATGTGTCGCCATCATCATCAAGGAATCGATAGGAAACTGCATTTTCTGATACAGAATTAACATCAGGGAAATTGTCCTCAATGAAATGCACATGTCTAGATATAATGATCCGGTTAGTCTTTAAGTCAAGACACCGGTATCCCCTGTGCTGAGAAGGATAGCCTAAGAACAAGCAAGGCATTGATCTAGGCGACAGCTTTTGCAAGTTTGAGTGATTTATGTTGGGAAAACATAAGCATCTGAAGACTCTTAAGTGTTCATAAGAAGGCTGCTTTTTGAACAAGTGCGTATAGGGAATTTGATTCTGAACAGAACTCGAAGGGATAATGTTCAAGATGTGAGCAGCAGCGTGAAGTGCCTCTGCCCAGTATGAAGGTTTCAGGCGAGCTTGAAAGAGAAGAGATCGAATAGTGTTGTTAATGGTTCGTATCATCCTTTCGGATTTACCATTTTGCTGAGAAGTGTGTGGACAGGAGAAACGAAACTGAATTCCATTCGTATCGAAATACTGTTGAAATAAAGTGTTATTGTATTCTCCCCCGTTATCACACTGCAAAGATTTGAGCTTAATATTGAACTGGTTTTGAATCAGAGAAGTGAAGTGGAGGAATTTGGAAAAAACTTCACTCTTTCGACGCATAGGATACACCCAAAGATAATGAGTGAAATGATCTAGAAACAACACGTAATATCGAATGCCACTAAGACTCGACACTGGTGATGTCCAAACATCACTGTGCACTATATCAAATGGACGAGATACTTCAGAAAACGATTGATAAAAAGGCAACTTAGAATGTTTTCCCAACTGACAAGGTTCACAATAAGAAGAGAGCTTGTCTTTATTACATAAAGCTGAATTATTAGAGAGTACAGCACGAAGAACAGAATTATTCAAATGTCCGAGACGCTTGTGCCAGAGCGTTGGAGAGGAAGCAAGAAGCGCAGACGAAGTCGATGAGCATTTATTGAAGGAAGCTGGAAGGCTGTAAAGGTCACCATTGCTATTACATCGGAGCAGAATTGTCCGTGTTTGAAGGTCATTCACAGAAAAGCCAAAAGGGTCAAATTCAACTGAACAAAAATTATCTCTAGTGAATCTACGAACAGAGATAAGGTTTTTGACAATTTTGGGTGTGACAAGAACATGTTTCAGTGTTAAAGGACGAGAGGTAGAAGGAAATGAGGCTGAGCCAATGGAATCGACAGGGAGTTTGGAACCGTTACCCACGACGACTGAATGCGAGATGTTATGCATAAGATTAGATTGGAGGTTACCTGCTGAATTTGTGATATGGGCTGTGGCACCTGAATCCATTAACCATTCAGCAGCTCCTGGATCAGTCATTGTCTCGGAAGTGTAAGAGCCTGCGTTGTTAGCAACCTGAGGAAACTAGATCAAGTGGGCTTGTTGAGCCGTCGTGTGGTTTTGCTGTTGTGGACGAGAGTAACCTTGCTGATATGGTGACCAGTTACCAAAATTTTGAGGCCATAGACAGAACGGAGTTGGCCAGAACTGTGTGTTACCCCACTGCGAGTATTGATTGGGCTGCTGAAAGTTGTTATTGCGTCCACCCCTGAACATGTTGTTGTTACGCCGGTTTCCTCTACCACCATTAAAACGCTGTTGTTGTTGTCCTTGTGGTCGAGCTGAACGAGCATTACCACTGTTTGAGGATGAGTGATCACCATGAGCAGCAGCCGCTTTAATGGTCCTCTTCAGTCGGGTTTCTTCCATCTCAAGCATGGACTTTGCAATTTCGAAGGTTGGGAAGGGCTCTTTGTACTTGATGACATTTACCATGTTATCGAACTTTTCATTTAGTCCATTGAGCAAGTAGATGACCAGGTTACGCTCAGTGACCGGAGCTTCCACATTGTTGAGAAGATCCGATATAAACTTCATTTTCTGGCAGTATTCTTGTACTGTCATATCACCGATCTCAGTAGTCCTGAGTTCCTGATCTAGAGCGATTGCCCCTGCTTCCTTAATGTTCCTAAACTGGTTTTCCACACGAATCCAGACATCGCGAGCAGATCCACCAGGTTGAAAGGAAGATCGAAACAGCTGTGGAGCTAAGGTTCCATAGAGCCAGAGCTTGACGAGACCGTCACGCTTGAACCAAGCAGCATCAGCATTGCCGTTAGGAAGAACAGTCCCGTCGAGGTGACCAAGGACGTCAAACGCGAGACAGTGCGTGAGGAATAACTCTCTCCAAGCGTCGTAATTGTGATCATTAAGATCAAGGATTAACGGTATGTGGTGCTTGATATTTGTCACACCGAAGCAACGTTCGTTAGGTGCGACAGGAGCAGCAGCCATGACCGATAAAGAAAAAAAATTTAATCGAAGATGAAGAAAAAAAAAAAAAGATCAGACGAGATGAAGGAGAGAAAGAGAGAAAGAAAGAAGGAAATTTTTGGATCAGAAGCTAATGCTCTGATACCATGAGAGTTGATTGAATTCCCTTGAGGGATCTATCATTAACGATGGCCATAAATAGCATGAACTGTTACAAGAGATTACATGAAAGTAGGACACTATCTTAACAGAAAATCTATACACAAAATCTATTCAAAAATGTAACAGAATATTCCATATTCTATCAGAGCCTTCGTATTTCTCTATTGTCCATCACAGCAACGGCAAGAACCTGATTTACGTTAGAATTCACCTTAAGACTTTACTCGTCTTACAAGACAAGCGACTCTTTTAAGAGGGTTAGAGAAGAAGAATCAATGGAGAAAATCTGATGTAACTCTCTCTATCAGTTTGAAGGCGAAAGGTTCAAATAGACTTTGGAAATGATCTCAAGTTTCAACATTTTCCAAGAAAATCTTTTTGATGGAACTCGATTTTCTTTTTATTTTATTTATTCAATGAACCGAAGATGACACTTCGCATGCGTAAAGTCTATATTCAAACCGAGAGTGATTACACTTATATGCATTTTATTCATGACTA